>JACCIE010000076.1:0-600000 GCA_018906755.1 Sycophaga agraensis
TTCCATTTTTTCCGCCAATCGCATGACGATGGCCGTTATTTTATCAATCGCCTCGATCGTTGCTTTGATCCCGCGGGTTCACGGAGGAGGAGTTTTCTCGACCCCCCCCGGCCACTTGCCAACTTACTCCGATGCTTCGCGACAATCGGCTCCAATTTTCCGGCCAATCGAATGACGGGGCCGATTATTTTATCAATCGCCTCGATCGGTGCTTTGAGACCGCGGAGTTCACGGAGGAGGAGTTTCTCGACGCAACTGCCAACACTCCTCTCCGGTCGCGCTCTTCATTGGTACCGCGGAAATTGTGACGATTTCCGCTCGTACCGGGCGTTTCGGCGCTCTTTCACGCGCCGCTTCGTGATCCAGCTAACGGACAGCGAGCTGCACGAGGAGCTCCGAGTCCGCACGCAGGCGAAAGGGGAGTTGATAGCGGACTACATTACGTGCCGTCGCTTCCTATACCGCCGCTTGCGAACACCGCTCTCCTTGTACGTGCAGCTCGAGGGTACGATCCGCGGGTTGTTGCCCGAGTATCGCACCGCTATAAAATATGAGGTAGTCGACGGATTCGACACCCTCGAAATGCTGGGCGAAGAATAAGATCGGAACCAAGAGAGGCACCTGCGGCACACGGCGCCGCCGAGTCACATGCTCTTGAGCGATGCGAACCCAGTCGTCCGGACGAAGCGAATTGCGGCAGTGTCGGAGAAGATAGAGTTCGGCCATGTCGCAGCGTTAGGCGGGGAGGCCAGCTCGCGGAGGGAAGCGCAGAAGGGTAAAGGTCGGAAGGCGCTGAGCGAGTCGGTGGGCCAGATCGAGGGGTATGTCATAACGGACGAACAGGCGGCAGCTGGGGAGCGGAGAGGCAATCGCACGCCGCCGCGGACTGGGGCGTCACCGAGAGCGCCGCCGACCAGCAGCAGGAATCAATCGGAGTCGACGCCAGTCGGATGGCCCAACGCCAGCGCGCCCGCGTGGCCCAGCCCAAACCCGCCCGCTTGGCCGCCACAGACCCCCCCTGTATGGCCAGCACCGAGCACCCCCACCTGGCAAGCGTCGCCAACTCAGCGGAGTCAGGCGGCACCGGCCCGGGAGGACCGGCCGCGCAACAGGACGCGCAATAGCGGGCCGCAGTGGAAGGGGGTGGCGAGGCCGCCCACGCCACCGCCGCCGCAGAAGTGGCAGGTACTGCCGAACCGAATGCCGGCGAGCCCAGCGCCAATCACCGTAACCGCCCCAAATAACGCGCTGCCCTTCTACGGCACGTGTCATGGGTGCGGGGCCGCCGGTCACCGCATTAATCAATGCCCCGGACGCCAGTGCTACTCCTGTTATCAGTGGGGGCACTTTGCGAGTGTCTGCCCGTACGGCCCGCGCACGGAGGGTAATCAGGGGAATTTCCCGCCGCCGCAGGGAAAACGAACAGGGGGAAGCCCTCGAGAACCCCGGGGCCCTCGCTACAGACTGCCAGGGGCTCACACAGCACCAGTAAGCCAGTCCGTACGGTGGGAGGATGAGTCGAGCGGAGCACAAAAGAGAGTCGGAGTAAACATCGCGGCGGAAGAGACGAGGCGAGCATCAGGCGCGGGGGTGGCGTTACAGATAGAGAAGGTAGTCGAGCCAGAAGTAGTAGTTAGTCGCAACGCAATAACAGGAAAAAGTAGGGCAGATAAGTCGATAGGAGTGGACACGACGGTAGGAAAGGAGTTAGAGGTAGGTAGGAGTCAGAGGGAGTCGGTAGATAACAAGTTAGCATTAGGGAACACGCGTTGTAAGTCGGTAGATAGTAAGTTAGGATTAGAGAATAATCGTTCCGAGTCGGTAGAGATTAAGATAGAGGTAGATAGTGCGAGTCGTGAGTCGGTGCATGATAAGCTAGGAGGGATCAGGGAGAGTAAAGAGTCGGTAGAAAATAATGGAGGAGTAGATAGCGGAAGTCGCGAGTCGGTAGAAAATAAAATAAAGGCAAACGAGGAATATCGTAAGTCAACAGCCCGTAGGATAGAGTTAGGTAGAGCAGGTCGAGAGTCGGTAGTCGGTAGACCAGCAGGATCAATGTCTGTGAACCTCTCGGAGTCGCAAGCCAGCCGACGCAACCGAGAGAGTTCCGGAGACGAGAGCGTGATGTCGTGCGAGCGAGGGGGAGAGCCGGCTGACGCAGAGCCGCCACACATAGGCACGCAGTCGAGCCGCGAGTCGGAGCAGAGCGAAGACGCCTTCTGCGAGGACGAAGTCCCAGCTTGGCGGGGGGGAGCCGACGGGGCAAGCCCGGCGGGAACGCCCGCGCTCGCACCGCCGCCAAAGAGCCAGGAAGTAGCGTCGCTTGGAAACGACCAACGGCGCTACGTCACCGTAAAATTAGACGGCGTGAAGTGCACGGCTCTCATAGACTCCGGCGCACAGATCTCGGCAATGGGCCCGAGGTTGGCACGGCACTTCCGCGACAGGATCAAGCCAGACGAGACGGTGATTCGCTCAGTTTTGGGGGGCGTTAGCCGGCCTCTCGGGACTATGAGCGTCGTCATGAACGTCGACGGCACGATAGAGCCAGTCCGCATCCTCGTCGTCGACTATCTAGACGTCGACCTTATACTCGGAGTCGACTTCATAATAGATTTCGACATCCTAATATGGGCTCGGAGGAACATGTGGCGAGTCGGTGAGTTCGGCCAGTGGCGCGAATTTATGACGTCAGCTGGAGGCGGGGGAGTAACGATTTACGCCTCATGTGCGGGCATCTCGGAGCTGAACGAGAGCCAGCGGGGAATCCTCGATGCCATAATCGAGGAACTGATGCCGCCCGATGCGCCAACGCTCGGACTCACGCGGCTTACCGAACATCATATTGACGTTCAGGGAGCCGCGCCGATCCGCCAGCGCTTTCGTCGAATGTCGCCGCGTATGCTCGAGGTCGCCCATGAGGAGGTGACGGCGATGCTCGCCTCGGGCGTTATCGAGGGATCGGCCAGCTCGTGGAGCAGTGCGCCCGTGTTGCTAAAGAAGGCGGACGGAAGCTATAGGTTTTGCATCGACTATCGGGATGTAAATAAAGTCACAAAACGTGACGCATACCCGATACCTCGCATGGAGTCGATCTTAGCAAATTACGCAAGGCGCGTTATTTGTCGACGATCGACTTAAAGCAGGCCTATTATCAGGTACCCATGGACGCCAGCAGTAAACAGTATACGGCTTTCGCTGTGCCAGGCCTTGGCCTATTTCATTTTAACCGTCTACCGTACGGCCTGATGAACGCCCCAATGACGTTTCAGCGCCTGGTAGATGCGTTATTTGGAGTAGAGTTTGAGCCGTATGGATTCACTTACCTCGACGATATAATTATAGCGACCGAGGATTTCGAGGCGCATAGGAAATGGTTGCGATTTGTTTTAGCCAGGTTGAGAGGGGCCGGCCTTGCGATAAACAAGAACAAATGCGAGTTCGGGTGTTCCCAGGTCACGTACCTCGGGTTCTTGTTAGATAGCCAGGGCCTGAGGCCGAACCCGGAGAAAGTCGCGCCAGTGCTGAATTACCCGCCACCCAAAAACATAAAGCAGTTGCGCCGCTTTCTAGGCATGATTGGGTGGTATGGGAGATTTATAGTCGGAGAGTCGGAGGCGAAAATTCCCCTGACCAAACTGCTGCGGACAGGCCAGCCATGGGTGTGGGACAGCGAGCAGGAAAGAGCGTTCGCCAGTTTAAAAAAGGCGTTGACGGAGGCGCCCGTACTTGCACGGCCCGATTTTGAACGGGTATTCACGATACAGTGTGATGCGAGTAACGGTGCGCTCGGCGCGGTCTTAACACAAGACTTCGACGACGGCGAGCACCCAATCGTCTACGTCAGTCGCGTGCTGAGTAGCGCCGAGCGTAACTATACAACCACGGAAAAGGAATGCTTGGCCTTGGTATGGTCAATAAAAAAGCTACGCCCTTATGTCGAGGGATATGCTTTTAAAGTCATCACAGACCATAGCGCTTTACAGTGGCTGCGGACGCTGAAAAATCCGGCTGGCCGACTAGCGCCAGCGTTGGCGTCTAGTCGTGCCAGTCGAGCAGCGCGAACGCGTTCTCCACGATGCGCACGATCGCGAGTCGGCGAGACACTTGGGCTCGGAGAAGACGTGTGAGCGAGTGCAGCGCGAGTATTACTGGCCAGGCGTTCAGCACGACGTCTACCATTACGTCCGTGCGTGCGACGTCTGCCAGCAGTATAAAGTCCCGCAGACCGCGCCAGCAGGTTTGATGGGATCACGCTATGTAGAGAGCCCGTGGGTTGTGGTAGCGGCCGATTGTATGGAGTTCCCGCGGAGCAAACGCGGAAAGAAGTACCTCGTCGTCTACCAGGACCTCTTTACGAAATACGTAGAGATGCGAGCCGTTGGATCAGCCGATGGGAGAAACGTGGTCGAGTCGTTC
This sequence comes from Sycophaga agraensis, assembly GCA_018906755.1. Taxonomy (NCBI): domain Eukaryota; kingdom Metazoa; phylum Arthropoda; class Insecta; order Hymenoptera; family Pteromalidae; genus Sycophaga; species Sycophaga agraensis. Next base: position 4,420 of record JACCIE010000076.1, read on the forward strand.
GCCGACCTGGTCGTGTTCAGATGGGGCGCGCCGGCGTATCTGTTGACAGATAACGGCCGGGAATTCGATAACGTGACGTTGACAAAATTTTTGGACGAAAGCGGCATTAGACACGTCACAACGCCCCCCTACCACCCCCAGGCGAACCCGGTGGAGCGGGTCAATCGATCGTTGAAGACTATGATCGCGGCGTTTGCGCGCCACGATCACAGAGATTGGGACCTGCACTTGCCAGAACTACGCCAGGCGGTGAACACGGCGGTGCAGGCGACTATGCGGGTCTCTCCAGCCTTCCTCAATATGGGGAGGCACCCGACCCCGGTCAAGAGTTTGCGCAGAGAGATGGAGGGACGGGTGGGAGTAGTCAGGAAGGAGGCGGGGGACTGGGCCGACCGCGTCAAGCGGTTGGAAGCGCTGTATGACCTGGTCCGCAAAAAGGTGGAGTCGGAGCGGGCCCGACAGGCGAAATATTATAACAGACGTCGACGCGACGCGCAATTTTCCGTCGGCGACTCCGTGATGCGCCGGACCCACCCATTATCAAACGCCGCGAATCACTTCTCCGCGAAGCTCGCGCCCAAGTACGACGGTCCGTTTAAGATCGTAGAAGCCAGGTCGCCGGGAGTTTACATGCTAGATATGGGCGACGGCCGGAGATTAGGGAAAGCGCACATATCGCAGCTCAAGCGGTATATTCCCCCGCGAGTAGTTAGGCAGGTGTAAGAGCTACCTGAGAATAATAGGCCCCTTTACTTATACCCTAGGAGTCAGAAGCTCCGATGAGGCGAGGAATAGCCAGCCGACGGGGGATCCGGGGACCCCATGCAGCGCATGGGCCCTTCCCCGAGTTCACGCCACCGGAGGCCGTAGAGCCTCCGCGCCCGGCGGCACCGGCCCCGCAAGTAGGGACAACGCCAGCTAGGATGGTTGGAGGGGCTATCGTGCCGGGCGAACCCCGGTACACTTGGTGGCACGAGGCGCCCGTGTCCGACGTCGAGAGCCTCGGCGGCGAGGAGTGCGCCTCGAGCGACTCGAGCGATGACGCGAGTGGCGAAGGCTGGGCGAGTTGCGATGAGCGAAGGGTTGGGGCGGGACGTGGGCTAGGTCGTATGGGCGCGTGGATCGGGCCCGGCGCGCCGCGGGCCGAGACCGGAATATGCCGCCTACTACGCAGCCGCTCACGTGGGGCGCCCCCGGGGGGAGGGCCCGCGAGGCTCCTCGAGGAAGTGGGAGACATCTCCCTCCCCGGAGGAGTGGCCGGAATTTCCATCCATCCGGGCCCCGAGGCCGCGATCCCGGAACCCGCAGGAGAACCGGTAGTAGGACAACCGGGGCCGGTCCGGCCGCCGACCCGTCGCGCGGTGGTGGCCCTGGGCCTGGAGGATAAAACGAAGGCGGAGGACCCGGAGAGCCTCCGGCGCGCGGCAGAGTGGGAGGCCGTCCTTGCGAACGCGCCCTACCCGTTTCGACTAAGGCTCCGCGGGGCCTGGTACGACCGCGTGCGGGCCGTTCGGACCGACCCGAGCGTCGACCCCCCGCCGCGCGCTTGCTTTGCCTGCTGGCGCCAAGGGCATAAGATCCGATCCTGCCCGGCACGCCTAATTCGCATATTCTGCGATAATTGCGGCCGAGCCGACACCACGGTGGACAAGTGCCCAAGGTGCCGGGAGACCTATGAGCGCCAGCTGCACCAGGAACGGCAAGAGAGCCGCCCGCGCGCCGATGAACGCGGCGACGCGGCCAAAGGCGGACCGGCGCCGCCAGAAGGACGGCGAGCCGAGAGAAGGCCCGGAGAGCCTCGAGAGCCCTCCGCCGAAGGAGGAATGGCCGAACGGCTAAAACGACATCGGAGCGGGGAGCCCGGTGGACAGACCGCGCCCAAAGCTAGCGAGGCCCCCGCGCGAGCCAGCAGGACGGAGAGGGCGTGCGAAGAGGAGGCGCGACGCGCGGAATCAAGCAAGAGCCAGACGCGCTCCGAAACGGTCGGGGGGGTCCGCGCGGACCGCGAAGCGCCCGTGCCACCGTCAGAGGAGATGACAAGCACCTCAAAGCCCGTCGCTCCCGCCCTCGCCCAACTGCGCGACGCTGAGTCGGTCGCTAGCCCGGGGTATGCCTGGGCCGGGGTAGACCCGATGGCCATGTTGAGGAGCCTGGAAGGGCTTTCGCCAGAACTCCGGGAGGCGATCCTTCGCCAGGTCGCCGGGCTGCCGCCGTTGCGCAGCGCCAGCCAGCAGGGCGAGTAAAATGCTCAGCAACCAGCCAGTTAGTGGGAGGAACAGTTAAGCCAGCGTGAAGGGAAGAGGATGACCAGCGAGAGAGGAGCAGCTCTAAGCGTCAGCCGCGGTAACACCCAGTAAGTAATTAATTTACGTTCCCCTTTGCAGACGAGGCTGCCAGCGGAGCTCCAGTGCAGCAAGCGTTGCGGTGGTGCCAATGAGCACTCGGGGTAGCGGCAAAAAGTAATAGAAAATCATAGAAAAAAAAAAAAAAAGAAAAAAAAAAGTAGAGTCGGTAACATTGGAGAGTCGGTAGGTTATAAGACTATAAACTATATCTGCATTTTTTTTTGAAGTTTCTAAAAGTAAGCTCCCGAATGAACGGAGCATAGAGTTATGCAGCGCAAGGCAAAGCGGGCCGGAATAGTTACCAATGTAACTGGCTATCGCCAATACAATTATAAAATAATAAAATAAGCATAGCCAGCGAGCGATTCTGGAGGACACCCGCGGGGGAGGGACCGTCGGATCGCGAGGAGGGTGGACTGTAGGTTAGCGGGGGGGAGTGTGACGTGGTCACATTTGGCCTCCGAGCCAACACATGATACAAGAGGAGGGACGGGGAGTTGGGCGGGTAGACAGGGGAAGGGGCGAGGGCGAGGGGACGGGGAAAAATTGTAAACGCGAAGCGAACTCGACCTCCAGGATCGCACGACGGCGTAGGAAGTGATAAGAGAACGAGCTCTGATCATGTAAACTTTCGAGGTTACCTGAGCCGCACCAGCGCCAGCGAGTCAGCTGCTGGCCGCCCGTAACCGCCCGAAGCCCGGAGCCAGCAGAAGCCCGGCCGCAGCGAAGAAACGACGAGGAGCGGCGAGCAGCCGACAGCCGCCGGGCAGCGCGGCCGCTGCCGCCAACACCGCATCGGGCAAGGCGCATGCGCCGCCCGAACCGTCGCTTCAACACCGGCGGGGAGAAGAAAGGGGCCATCGGGAGATGCGTCGGGGGCGAACGAAGAAAAAGTGGGACGCGGACACGAGGGAGTCGGGCGCACGTGGGGAGGGCCACGGGGCCTGGGTGGCGCGGACGCGGGTCTTGAGTTCGCGCGTCGACGAGAGCGCACCCCGCGGCCAGAAAAGGAGGCTGAGGGGAGCGACCACCTCGCAGCAAGGACCGGCGTTCCTTCTTCTGCGCCGGACGCTCGCCCCGAGCACACCTCAACAGTCGAGTAACTGAGAGCCCAATTTCCCGAGGAAGCAACTCCGAGAAGACGACGAGGCAGCCTAAGAAGCCGGCGCAGGAGCCATCGGCCGTCAGCCCCCACCCGGAGACTCGGCGTAGGCACCACCGCCCGCTCCAGCAAAGGCGGACGAGCCAGCACCACGAAAGACGAGGTCGACGACTTCCGCTCAGGGAGCCAGCCCCCTTCAACCAGCACTGCAGGGAAGCCTGGCGTAGGCACCGCCGCCCGCTGCAGCAAGGCGGACGAGCCAGCACCAGCGAGGAGCGAGGCCGCCGGCGCCCGCTCGAGAGCCAGCCCATCTGCGCCAGTCCCAGAGACCCGGCGGACCGACCTTGAGCCTGAGCGGCTCCAGCGGAGTATCACCTCTGGGGCACCTGTGCGGTGAGTCATCGATTGGGGAGGTCCTCCTCGCGGCGGAGAGTGCTCTCGCGGACGTGGGTGGCCGGTGCGCGCGCGATCGGCTACGTAGCCGAGGTAGAGGCGGACGCGGTCGTGTGAGGCGGGAGGTCGCGGTCGAGTCGCGCGCGGGTCCAGCCGGCGGGAGCTGGGCCGGGATTGTAACACCGCGCGCCGGTGTCGCGCCGTAGAGTAGGGCCGGCCAGCGGGCCGTGATTATTGTAACTAGTTAGAGAGAATAAAGGATCATGCTAAAAGTTACTAAGTAGTACCTTCCCTCTTACTACCTTGTTCCCCCAGCGGTGCGAGAGCAGGCGTGCTCACCAGCCACCGGGCCGTGCCTTCCGCGGCGGCTCGCGGAACCCCCCCGAGTAAGAGCTCACACTAAGCAGCCGGAAAGGCGAGTCCACCTGGCGCCCACAGAAATAAAATTCGGTGGACTCGTGGTCGTAGCGCGCGCGGAGGGGAGGAAGGCTCCCCGCGGATCCCTGAATTCGGCGCGACGTTACAAAACTTAACATCATTCATGAAGAAAGAAGGTATTCAAGCTCAATATACAGCTCGTATACACCCGAGCAAAATGGCACTGCAGAGCGAAAAAATAGATCCCTTATTGAAATGGTCAGATGCATGTTAATTAGTGCAAATATAGATTGCAAATATTGGGGCGAGGCAATCTATACTGCCAACTATTTGCAAAATAGACTGCCGTCAAGAGTGATTGACAATACACCGTTCGAGTTGTGGTACAACAAGAAGCCAAGTGTTAAACATTTGCAAGTCTTTGGAGCGCGAGCATTCATGCATATACCAAAGCAACAACGATTGAAGCTGGACGACAAATCAGAAGAATTGATATTCGTGGGTTACTCGCAAGAGTCAAAGGCTTATCGACTACTCGACACACGAACGTCGAAAATCAAGATCAGCCGCGATGTGATATTCGCTGAAGTGAAAGGCAAATCAGAAGATAGTTGTATTATCGAAAGTGAAGTAGTTATAACGCACGAAAATTTCGCCAACGCAGAAGGACGCGTTAACAATGAAGCGATCGATGACGACGTCCGTGGCGACGATCTAGCAGAGAATAATGTCGCAGAGAAAGAACCGGTGAACGAGCTACGAAGATCGAGTAGAGAGAACAGAGGTGTGCCGCCTGATTACTACCAAGCACACGCTAATCTGGCCATCTACGAAGATCCGAAGACCAGAAAAGAAGCGCTATCAAGGCCGGAAAAGGACAGTTGGATATGCGCCATGAACGACGAAATCGCATCATTGGAGCGAAATAAAACGTGGGTACTCGTTGATCGCCCAAAAGGTAGGAATGTTATAAATGCCAAGTGGGTGTTTAAAACAAAACGAAATCCTGACGGGACAATTAATCGCCATAAAGCCAGACTTGTCGCACGCGGGTTTTCCCAGAAATTCGGCACGGACTACGACGAAGTTTTTGCGCCGGTCGTGAGGCATCAAACCCTATTGACACTGCTATCAGTCGCAGGTATGAAAGGGATGCGCGCACATCACTGCGACGCGAAAACAGCCTTCTTGAATAGCACACTCGAAGAAGAATTATTTATGGAACAGCCCGAGGGCTATAAAGACCAGCAATATAGCCATAAAGTGTGTAAACTTGTCAAAGGCATTTACGGATTAAGGCAGGCAGCTAAAGCTTGGAATGACACTTTGAATGCAGCATTGAAGAAGTTCGATTTTATCGAGAGCACAGCTGACCCATGCCTGTACACAAAAAGGGTCTCGAATGAAACAATATACCTGGTAGTATATGTAGATGACTTTATAATAGTCAGCAAAAGGATGAGTACGATCGACGATGTAGTACGGAAGCTAAGAGGTCATTTTGACTTGTCTGACCTCGGCCCGTTACACCATTATCTCGGAATGAAGGTAGAAAGAGACAGCGATGGAATTTTTCACCTTAGTCAATCGCAATATATCGATAAGCTATTAGAAAAATTCAGCATGGTAGATGCGAAGCCATCCGCGATACCAATGGACCCGGGATATTTACGATCGAGAAATGAAGAAAACTGTAAGTTTGTTGACAACAATTTTTATCAGCAATTAATAGGTGGACTGTTGTATATCGCATGTCACACACGACCAGATATAAGCGCTACCGTAGCGATATTGAGTCAACACGTCAAGGATCCAACGCAAGCAGATTGGACAGAGGCGAAAAGGACGCTCCGATATTTGAAGGGCACCAAGCACCTCCTGCTAAAGCTTGGCAATCCTTTCGACAAAATTAAAAATTTGTATGGATACGCAGACGCTGATTGGGCCTCGGATAAAAATAATCGCAAATCAAACAGCGGAAATATTTTCAAATTCTATGGAAGTCCTATCAGTTGGATGTGTAGAAAGCAAGAGTGCATTGCATTATCTTCGACAGAAGCCGAGTATGTGTCATTATCAGAGGCATGTCAAGAAGCATTATGGTTGCGCCGACTTTTGTCAGATTTTGAAGAGAAACAAGAAGAAGCAACCTTAATGTATGAAGATAACCAGGGATGTATCAAGCTCATCGCGAGCAATAAATTTAGTAACAGAACAAAACACATAGATACGAAATTCCATCACACAAGAGACTTATTAAGAAAGAAAATTATCAACGTACAATACTGTCCTACAGAAATCATGTTAGCTGACCTTCTCACGAAACCATTAAACAAAATAAAACTTCAAGAATTAAGAACAAAGTGCAATCTGGTCCATGCATTATCGAGGAAGGGTGTTGAATGATGAGTAACCACTACATACATACACAAGTACCGATACTGCATAGACAGTAAAGACAATACAGTTATATATATTTATATACGCAGTAAGTAAAATCATAAACCAAAAGGGACATTTTTGACCTGCGGTGCGAGGAGCACGAAGAAGACGCCCACAACGAGCAGTTCAGCTCAGTCTGCTGTGAGCATCCGGCTACGCCACACTAATTCTATATACATTGCATTTAATATTATTTCATATTATTGTTCCACGAGTTATTTGTGTAATAAATAAATAATTATAATTCCAAATGCTACGCATTATTTCACTCACCGTTCAATATTATTTTTACCGTTTGCGATCGCCACTGGCTGATTTTCGACTGCCAAAAGTCGTTGAGATCGCGGATTTTTATTTGGCTCGCGAAAGACACTTTTCCGATTTTTCGATTCACTCGCTCTTACTTACTCTTACACGCTATATAGGACGACGCTTGTCCCTCACTCGAAGAGTCCCTGCATAGGCCAGCTCAGACTGTCTGTCTCGTCTTCTCAGGGTCGCTATCGTGATGATTTGGTCCAGGTCAATTCGCGCCCCACGTCGGGACCGCCAGATTGCTGTTGCAACTCCGGGCGGGAGCCGCTCAGCTGGGTTAGTCTAACGCTCGGTGCGCTCGCTCGGTTTATATTGGGATGCGGGATAAGGTATTTTTTTTTTAAATAAAACTCGGTAATCTTTATATGGTAACTTCAAAAGGTAAACTCGTGATCGCGAGCAGGCGAGTGTTACGGTTTATCGATCGCGGGTCGCGTAATTTCCGACGGTGCGGCTTTCGTCTCGGCGTTTAGAGAACGACCTCTCACGTACGACAGATTAGCGACGCAAAGGGTGCGCGCCCATGTTCTGTCCCTCGTATGCACCGGCGGACGATCGTCCGCAGGGTGCGAAGGTAGCACGTCCTTATGCCTATGCGGAGGGGCGCAGGTGGCGGGATGGAAATTCAGTTCTCAGGTCGACGCGAGGCGAAGGCCGCGTTCCTCGCAAGAGCCCGGGTGGACTTCCGACTTTGCGAGTCGGCGAGGACCTGTCTTCCCTAGCCTCTGCTCTAGTAGCTCAAGTCTCCCGAGCGCCTCTCCTCTACATCGCTGGTCGCTGGGGTGACCTCGGATTGGCGGAGGGCCATATGGGGAGAGAGCTAACACTACTATAGGCGACACACGAAACAATTGACTAGCGGAGGAAGAGACGGTTAGCGCGCGTACAGCACTTTATTTTCTTACTAATTATTACAAGTTCACGGCCCGCTGGCCGGCCCTACGCGAGAGCACTCTCTCTCGCGAGGAGCACACGCCAACCCGACTCACCGCTGACTGCGGCCCCTGGTTGGCTGAAAATCCCAGGTAGCCTTGGTGTTGGATGGCTGCTTGGCCGCGCAGGTTGCCAGGGTGCCGGGCGGGCGGTGGTACTTCACCGCGCCGACGACCTGCTACCTCCCCTCGTCTGCTGGCAGCTGGACACTTGCTGTCTCCCCTCGTTCGCTGGTGGTGCGAAGGATCGATGGCTCCTGCGCCGGTGGGTCAATTATTGCTCTTAATATTATTAAAATTAAACTTCTTTAAAAGTTTTATAAATCACTCATTCCAACAGCGTGGAGATTGTTTAAGACCGTATAAACAATGTAGTAATTCGCATACTAAATTTGGTTTATTTTCAAAACCAATCGGTTGCTCCATATACATTTCATCTTCCAAATTTCCATTTAAAAACACGATTTTTACGTCTAAATTTGATAATATAACTCTAATAGATTCAAGTGAAGGTATCAAGTAATCTATTTCTTATCTTTGTGAAAATGAAAATATCTCGGTCTATTCGGTGATTCAATATGAAAGGTCACAAGCTTTTGAGTAAATCATTTCACCCACCTTAAAAGTCTTTTCTCTTTATACACTGATATGCCTTTTTCTAGTTTGTTTGTGTAATATGTACGGTGCACAGAAAAACTAGTTATTAGAATTAATTCTTAAATTCTTCACGGCAGTTGTGTGATTTACTGCCATTATATTACTTACATTTATAAGACTGAACCTTTCGTGTCATAATTACATTATGGGCATGAAACTATATTATACTCGAAGACAGAGTTTACGTTGAACAGCATACGATAGATCTTCTTCACGTTTCCTGACGAATAACATTCTTCCTTATTCATCTTTTACTTCACAGAGGTTTTTATATGCATGAAAAGAAAACATTTTATTGCCCATAAATCCTACTGAGAACAAATTTCTTTTCAATCCAGGTTCAAGGAGCACATCTATTAACTAGCTTGTAACACTTCGCGAATGCCGTGCAGGCTTCGGAGCCTTCCTCCGATTCGCGCGGTCCAATCCTTGAGCCCGCCGTATTTTATCGGGCGCCGGGCGAGCTCAATCGGGCTAGCGGGGTATCCTTGAGCGGCTCTCTCTCAGAGGGGGCACCGCTGGCTGCTACGGAGAGGCGCAGCCCCGGATGTGACGCTTTATCTCCTCGTCCCAAAGAAAACCAAGAGGCACGTGGAGAGGGGGGGGGGAATTACTTAGATTAATTACAGCCAGTACTGATCAACGGTGGTCCTTTATTGCCTATTCTATTTTACAAAACTCCCGGCCCGCTGGCCGGCTCTAGTCTACTGCCTCCCCTCCCTAGGAATCGCTTCCCCCTAGCACCACCGCGATAACACGCTTTTCACCGCACGCCCGCTTCGCGACCTCGAAGGGCGATCTCGAAGTCCACTGCTGTAACTCGATCGCCCACCGAGCTAAGCGCCCCGACAGATTCTTGAGGTTTCGCAGTCGCTAAGTATCCTGCTAATATAAACTATCGGGTGTTCCCCGTCGTCCAGGTCCTGCGTAAGGACCGCGCTTAGCGCTCCATCGCTCGCGTGCATTGTATCGTAAACGGCCTTTCGAAATCAGGCCGCGCCAGAACAGGGGCCTCCGTCAGAGCCTTTTTCAGGCTGTCGAACGCCGCCTGTTGGTCCGTCTCCCACGTCCACGATTGTCCGGTCCGCAACAATTTTGTTAGTGGCAGCTTACGTTCCGACTCGCCTACAATAAACCGTCCGTACCACGTAATCATCCCCAAGAAGCGTCTTAGCTATTTTATATTTCGCGGCGGCGGATATTCTAACACTGGCGCGACTTTTTCGGGGTTTGGCCTCAGCCCCTCCCTGTCCAATAAAAATCCTAGGTATGTCACTTGCGAGCGTCCGAACTCGCACTTTCTCGGGTTCAACTCCAGTCCGGCTCCCGTTAGCTTGGTTAGCACGAACCTTAGCCATTTCATGTGTCCGTCGAAATCCTCCGTCGCGATTATTATGTCGTCCAAATAGCTAAACACGTAGGGTTCGAATTCGACCCCAAAGAGCGAGTCGACGAGTCGCTGGAACGTCATCGGCGCGTTCATTAGCCCGTACGGCAGCCGATTAAACTCGAACAGCCCTAAGCTCGGGATCGCGAACGCCGTATACTTCTTACTACCGGCCTCCATAGGCACCTGGTAGTAAGCCTGCTTCAGGTCTATAGTAGATAAGAACTGCGCATTTCGCAGCTTATCCAATATAGATTCCATCCGTGGGATCGGGTACGCGTCCCGTTTCGTCACACGATTCACGTCTCGATAATCGATGCAAAACCTATATCCCCCATCCGATTTCCGCAACAATACCGGTGCGCTAGCCCACGAGCTCGCCGGTCGTTCAATTACGCCCGCTTCTAACATACTGGCTACCTCTTCGTGCGCAACCTCTAGCATTCGCGGGGACATTCGCCTGAACCGTTGCCGTATCGGCGCTGCGCCCTGCACGTCAATGCTGTGCTCTGTGAGTTGCGTCAGGCCGAGCGTCGGCGCGTTCGGCAGTATTAATTCACTTATAAGCGCGTCGAGCCGCGCCCGCTGCGAATCCGTCAGCTCGGAGATCCCCGCACACGTCGCGTGAATCTCCTGTCCGCCTGTTCCACGCTCGAGTTGGAATTCGTACCACGGGCCGTCCCCTAACCTCCACGCGTTTCGCCGCACCCACATCAGCATATCGAATTCGAAGATGAAGTCCGCGCCTAACACCATTTCGTCTTCTAGCTGGCTCACGGCCGTTGCTTTAATTGCCCCGATCGTGCCGACGACATTTATTGATAACACCACTGTGCCGAGTGGGCGCGATACTCCTCCTAACACGGACTTCAGCCTGGGACATCGTCCCCCGGCGCACCATCCTCCGGTTTCTTCCGCCCCGAGCTGTCCGAGTCCGACGCGTAGTCTCCTCCGCCTGCCTCACCTATCTCCTCTACGTCCGAATCCCGCTCCTCTTCCGCGTTAATTTTCAACCTCGCGGCGTTGGTCGCAAACGGCTCTTCGTTTTTCCCCGCCCTTCGCCATTCGTCTTGGATCGTCTCCCATTTCCCCAGATTTGCGAGCATGGTCGGAGTATTGATCTCGCTCTCGCTATTCGATTGGGGTTTGCTAGATCCAGCGCTCGATCCCTGCGCTCGCCGGCTCATCGTGCTACCCGGGCTCCGCAGGTCCGAGATATCTCCCCTCGATCCTCTCGGCCGCTCTTCCTCGCTATTCGCTTGTGGTTGGTTTAGTCCAACGCCCGCCGTGCGCGGTTGCTTCCTTATCGCGCCTCCCTGGCTCCGCGTTACAGAGATATCTCCTCTCTGTCCGCACGGCACTGCCTCCTCACTACGCGGCGGCCCAGAGATATCTCTTCTCTGTCCGCCCCCGATAGCTGCATCGCTACGCGGCGGCACAGAGATATCTCTCTGGTCGCCTACCACCACGCTCTCACTACCTCGCGGCGCAGACATGTCTTCTCTCTGTCCGCTTTGCTTACCTCCTTCACCCACCGCGCGTGCCTCTCTTCCTACCTGGCGTTTCCGTCGGCCTTGCCCACCGTCACTCCCACCTCGTGTTTCGAGGTGGTCGGCTCCTCCACCGGCCGAACTACTCCTACTCCGACCGATCTTCTTTCTCGATCTTGCCTACCTCTCCCCCCGTGTGGCCAAAATATTAAGTTCGCGGGAGCCCCGTCTGTTCGCAGAGGGGGGCCCTGGGGCTCAGGAGGGCGCCTCCTCGCTCGTTTCCCGGGTGGGACGCAAACGCGGGCAGTGGGATGTTATCCCGTGTAACAAAGGGGCATGCACTGGCGTAGTGTCCCCATTGTCGACATGTGTAGCACTGCCGCGCAGGGCAGTTAGTTACGCGATGCCCCGGTGCTCCACATCCGAAGCAATTACCTGAGAACGGCGCCTGTCCGTTGCTTAGCGCGACATTGGGTCGAGGCGCCGCCGGCGGCCTTGGGGCAGGTGGCGCCGACCATTGGGACTGAGGAGAGCATGACAGGGGCGTCCTGCCTGATTCGCCCCACTGGGGGCTGCTGCCCGCAGTGCGCGAGTCGCCGCGCCGCTCTGCTGCTTTTCCGCCGGCCGGCGACGGTTCGTTCGGCCAGGACACGTACCCAACTGTTGCTTGTCGGCGCGGGGCGACTCGCTCCTACGAGGCGGATTATTCGTTTTCGGTCGGAGAGTCGAATACTGTGGGGTTATCGGGCTGGGGACGCCAGACGCCGTCGTCCTCGGCGCGCCCACCTCAACCACCGCATCCACCGTATCCGCATTCCGCGCGTCGTCCCTCCTATCCCTCCGCGACGCTTTCCGTCGGTCCGCTTCTCCGATTGCCGCCACAACTTCGGCCTCCAGAACCGTGCGTACGCCCGCGACCCGTTTCGTCGAGACTATGGGGTTCGAGTCGGGCAACCGCATGTTCGATGGAGATGCAACGTAGCGCGAGCGGCGCTCCTCTCTCCTCTCGTGCGCGGCTCCGCTCCGTTCTAATTTTTCAAATCCGTCGATTAGCTCGTATTTCAGGGCTTCACGGTAGTCGGGCAAGAGACTCCGCACGGTCTCTTCGAGCTGACGACGCATTGTCGGCGGGTGGCGGAATCGTCTGTACAGGTAGCGACGGCACATAATATAATCGGCGATTTTTTCGCCCCTGGCTTGCGTCCGCACTCGCAGTTCTTCGACCAATTCGCTGTCCGTCAACCGTACGACGTAGCGGCTGCTGAAGGCGCGTTTAAACGCGCGGAAGGATCCGAAGTCTTCGCAGTGGCCGCGGTACCACTGCGCCGCGCGTCCTGTCAACAGCGTCGGAATCGCGTTCAGAAACGCGTCCTCCGAGCAATCCGCACCGTGATAGCAACGTTCAAGGCAGTTTAAAAAGTACTCCGCGCTTTCGGTTTCTTGTCCGACGAATTGTATCCGATAATCGCGCAACATCTTGACGCAGTCTCACGAGCTTCGATAATATCGTTCGCGGTCACGTGGGGACGGCGTTCATCGCGGCCGGATAGTTATGTCCCACTCCTCGTTTTCAGACGAGGAGTGTTCAGTGCTCGTGTCCCTCGCGTGTCGGTGCCGTGGCGTATTCCTACGGACCCAAGGCGCCCGGTGTCTCCTCCCGCTCGCTGCTCCCATGCCGCCACCTCCCCGTACTTCGGCCGCTCAAGTCCGCGTCGCGTTCGCGTGAGCTATCGCGAGTCCGTCGCGGGCGATCGCCGAGTCTGGTCGCGCGGCGCGATGTTTTGTGTTCCCCCTCACCGCCCGCATACTCTCCACTAGACGTACGGGACCAGCGCGTATGAACCGTCGCGGGCCGGCGATCGGAGCCACGGGCGTCCTCTCTTGTTGCGGAGCGGTGCGACTCCCGACCGCTCCCGCCATCGCGGCTTCGTTCGCTCGTCGCGCTTCGGAGCCGCCTACGGGGTCGCTCCGGTGCAAAGGTTCTCCCCTCTCCCCACCGCCCGAGTCTCACCGATCGCGCCGAGTTTGGGCTTCGTGTTCCCCGATCTCTTCGCGTCCGTCGGTGTGTCCGCGGGGCAGGCCGTAGGTCGGCCAGTGCGTCGTGCGGTCGCCGCCGCCTCCTTTGCGACTCTCCACTCCCCTCACTACCCGCGTGTCTGATTGTCGGCGTTCGCCCTTCCTCTCTCCCCCCGCGCCTTCTTTCCGCCCGTTGGCTCTCGTCCTCCCTCCTCTCCGCATGGTTCGCGTACGGTGTCCGCGGGGTCCGTTCCCCGCTCCGCACCCGTGTGCGCGATTAGCGACGTGGCCCACCGGGTATCCCGTCGCGCGCATCGTCGGCCGTTAGCGCTGCCACTTCTAGGCCTTCGAGCTCGTCTCGTTGCCGAGCAATGTCCGCTCGTATTTTCGGGTTCGCTCCCCGCGCTCTGGGCAGTGGGTCGCGGATGTCGCTAGATCGGTGGGTGGGTGGGGGAACTATGGGCGAGTTTTCGGGGGACGTCGTGTGCGCGTACGGTGTGCAGCGCTTCGTGCTCGGGCCGTAGAAGTCGGCCGGGCGTCCGGCAGCGCGAATAGGGAGCTCGGCTCCAGAACCGGCGGCGCGGCGTCCGCCGTCGCATACGCGGGCGGTCCGACCGCCTGAGAGGCGGTCTCTCCAAGGGCGGTGGTGTTGAGGTCGGCGTTCGCGGTGACGGTCGCGCGGAAGATTGCGGCTCGCTGAGGCAGCGCGCTCTGCCCTCGCTAGATTTTGTCTGCCGTTGCGGTGACGCCTCGTGCGTCCTTCGGGCTCCGCCCGCTTCTACGTCGGTCCACTCTACTGACTTAATACCATCCGTCCGCACTCCGTGGGCGTCGACCGTCCCTTGCGATCCCAATCCGGAAACCACGGAATATGCGCGACGCGTCTGTGCCGTTCTTGCTGCTGTCGGCGCAGCTCGTGTCGCCACAGCCGTTCCCGTAACGTTGCATCGAGCCCATGTGCGAGGAATGCGTGAGGAATGCGCAGGGGTTCTCACCTGAGATAGCGTGGAAGCTCCGCTCACCAATTCTCGTCTCGTGCCACAAATGATATAAGAAATTGTATTTTACACTCTATATTAGTTTACTAATTAGGCGCATCGCAAGGCAAACGGGTTTTCTTTTCTATAAAACGCGGGAGTGCTCTTTCGCTAGTGCGACGGTTGCGGCCCACTCTTCACCCTTACTCACACATGTGCTCTAGCACACTCTTCTGCTGCTACTCCTCTGTCTTCGGTTTTCTTATCATTCACACCCATACAGTTCGATTCGTTCACGGTCCGGGGGCCAGCCGGGCCCCATGTTGGGCGCCACTGTAACACTTCGTGAATGCCGTGCAGGCTTCGGAGCCTTCCTCCGATTCGCGCGGTCCAATCCTTGAGCCCGCCGTATTTTATCGGGCGCCGGGCGAGCTCAATCGGGCTAGCGGGGTATCCTTGAGCGGCTCTCTCTCAGAGGGGGCACTTCTGGCTGCTACGGAGAGGCGCAGCCCCGGATGTGACGCTTTATCTCCTCGTCCCAAAGAAAACCAAGAGGCACGTGGAGAGGGGGGGGGGGGAATTACTTAGATTAATTACAGCCAGTACTGATCAACGGTGGTCCTTTATTGCCTATTCTATTTTACAAAACTCCCGGCCCGCTGGCCGGCTCTAGTCTACTGCCTCCCCTCCCTAGGAATCGCTTCCCCCTAGCACCACCGCGCATAACATGCTTTTCACCGCACGCCCGCTTCACGACCTCCAACTCCGTCCGTCGTCGCGGTACTCACTCTTGCTTGCGACCCACCCTGTCTGACCGATTGCCCCCGCGTACGCGTCTCGAGCACTCCCGTCCGCGTGGAGGACGCCCCGAGCCCGCGAGCCGACTCACCACGTATCGCGGTCCGTTGGCGTGGCTCCTCGATGGCTCAGGCTGCTCGGGTAGCCCTGGTGCTCGTGGCGGCGTTGATCAGCCGGCCTCTCTGCTGCAGCGCTGGATCGCAGACAGATGCTCCCGCTGAATGGCGCGGCTTCCCGGTCGGGCTGGTGCACCGGGGCTGGAGGGCGCAGTGGCTTCTCCTCCTGAGCGCTGCCGTAGCAGCAATCGTCCGCCCGTTGTATCTCCCTCCGTCTCAGCGTCGGGGCGAGAGAGTCGGTAGGACGTCCTTCCTTCACTCGAGAGGAGAGTCTTCCGGAGACGTCTTTCCAAGTCGGAGGTCCAGGCGAAAGAGAGCGAGGGTCTTCCGCCGCGGTTGCTACTTGCCGTCCGCCGACTATCTTCCGCGCTGCCCCCCTTCTGCCTGCTACTACGGCTGCATTATCAGCGACGGCGGCCGCTGGCTCTCGTCGCTGGGCCGCCTCCGCGGCCTATCTGGCGTTTGCTGACGGACCGCCTCTAGGCCTTTCGTAAGCCGGCGTTGTTGCGCCCTGGCGGCTGCTGTTTCTTGAAAAAGAGCCTTTATTTTCAGTGCTTATGCCGGCTAAAAATGACATTAGTCGTGATACCAGGAAAAGTTTGACGACGGGTCGAGCGTCATGCTAATAAAGAGTCGGTTGCCGGTAAGTCTGGAGGGCGCGACCAGTCCTGTTACTTGCCTTGCGGACCTAACTGTTTCACCCTGCTCTCTCTCCTATTGACTGTTTCCTATACTTTTATTCGCTGTAAAGAGAATCATTTTTATTTTTGTTATGTTTATGAAAGTAACCTCCGTTATTATTAAATAATTTATTGTAACTTTGTATATAATTTAATATAACAGCTGTGTAGAGTATGTATTTATTTGACTCTGAATGCATCCGTACAAATATTATAATAAAGTTAGTATAATAAAGTATCGTTAGTATAAGTTTGATAATTTAGAAAGCAATATATGACTTTATTAATTAGAGAATAATTATAACACATAAAAAATATAAGGTTTTAAATTAAATTCAGGTTCTCCTTGAGCTGAATAATAATTAACGACATAACTATCTTCAACTTCATCTTCATTATGAAATTCCAGTTGATTCTGGTAGTGTTTATCAATTTCATTATTGTTACAAGCATTGATTAAATATTTTAAGGATCGTGGCAATACATCTACAGATATTGCATCTTCTTGAAAACCTCGAACTTCATCTTGAACATGCTAATGATTTTCTCTAATCTGTTCTCTATTTACAATAAACTTGGATCGACGATTACACCCACTTTGCGCAGAAACGAATCCGCTATTTAAACCACTAGATAATCTTAAGCAATGACTATTTACAAAGTGGTTTCGTAATCCATTTAAAACATTAGAAATAATTTATTTGCAAATAAAACAATTCGACATCTCCATGGCCTGTAAATATTAATGTTATATGTAACAAAATTAATTAACATATGTAATAAATAAATATAATTACGCATGATAATACAATAATTTTGATATTTATTTTTCAGTAAAACTAAGTTACGTTACCTTCCAAAATTCTTACGACTTTGACAGCTACAGAATGTTTTAATAGAGGCTTGGTTAATATCTGCATTGAATCGTTTTGTATATTATTATGCATTTGCTGCAAATATAAAAGAAATTATGTATTATATGTAAAATATACACATATTTAACATTCATAAATATCAAATGACATTCATATTAAATAATAAAAAATATTCATAAACTTATTTTAAATTAATCTTTGCTCTAGACCATGCTTGGTGTTCCTTAGGGTTTTGTGTTAGGACCATTGCTGTTTTGCCTTTACTTTCATAACCTTGGTCTTGCCTTTGAGTCTATGGGTGTAAGACATATTCTATATGCTGACGACCTCCAGGTTTACAATAATTTTTCTAGGGATAACCTTGAGACAGAAGCCAGGCACGTAACAGCCGCAATCCGAGCAGTTTCGGACTGGGCCTCGTTTGCGTCCTTGAGGCTAAATGTTGAAAAGACGTATACGATTCTTTTTGGAACTCGCAGATTGCTTTCCGATATTGAGTCGGCTGGGTTCAACTCTATTGAACTCTGGGAGGAGGCAGTTGTGACTTTGTCTGAGACTGTAAAAAGCTTTGGTGTTGTGCTAGACGCAGGTCTTACCAGGAATCCACACATTGAATTCTAGAGACACGAGATCATTCTAGTCAGTCATCCTCATAATCTTGTTTTAATGTGCACCCCAGATTTAGTTGTATGCGTATATATGAGTATCAACTGACTGATAGATAATGTAAACTGTGAGAAATGTGACTTATTTGTAGAATTATATGTATCGATTATTTATTTATTGCCATGTACTGTGTTACATCTGTGCGATACATATTGACGAATGTTGACAGAATTTATAATATTTATGTATATGTAAGTAGAGTTAAGATTTTGCATGTTCTAAATGTTAATTTGTGCAATAATTTTGTAAAAAATTTACAAATAAATTATTATCTATCTATCTATGTATCTCTCTCACTAGAATAATGAATCAGTGAATAATAAGCGTTCACTAATGATTCGCACAAAGAAACTCTCTTCAAAACACTCTTGGTGGTCGCGACACACGTTTGCACACAAGAATCGTAATAGACACACTGACTTTACTGTAATTTCGTCAATCACAGGTTGTTCCATTTCGATTTAAAACAAATGATAATACAGCGCGTCACCTGTTTTATACATCTCCCCTTCTCCTTATATATAATAATTTTTTACGACAAAACGTACAAAAATATTTTGGTCCACCAAATTTGATCGACCAAATTCAGAACATCTATTAAACGATTATTGAAAAACACTGCATCTGAATAATAAATCATTCAAGTAAATCACTTCATTTCACTAAATTTTTATTCTGATTATTTTTCAAAAATGAAGTACGTATATGTCATAATTGATTTAAAAATGGAATGTATAATCATTACAAAATATTTAGATATACTCAATTTGATAAAAAATCTAATACATATCTTTATAACATATTTAACCATATACAATAAAGTGCATACTAGGCTACATTTGAATTACTTAACTACATGAAAACTATCAATTTTATTCAATTTTTATTTCCTAACAAATAATTCTTTGAAGGCAATGTTTTGTGTGTAACCATACTGATAGACTTATACTGTAACAGTAAGAATAACATAGATAAGTTATATATAAGAAGCCTAATATATTATTAAGTTCGTCTATAAGCCATTTTTGCTCTGTTACAAGAATTAGTATGCGATAGTTTGATTTTCTAATAATTTAAAAGTATGGAGTATGGTGCAAAGGTATTTAAAATTCAGTTTAGATTTTTGTGACATTTTTTGTTTATTGAAATCTCTTATTAATTGAACATATTTTTTATATATATGAACATTGTTATATTTTATAGAGAGAGTTATCCTTGTGGAGCACGCGCAAGTCGATAACAGATTTTTGCGCCCTAGCTCCTTGGTATTCTCGATCGGACAGTGAGCAAATTTTCTCGTCGGTTACCAACTTATGTAAAGAACTGTCGTGACCCAAGGAACTAAATGAGTTGAATTTCGGCGCGCGAAGAAATAGGCAGGAGCATGAAGTAAATTTATTTCGCCGAGGGCGCGCGCATGTATTTTAGCATACATTTGCGCATCGCGTATCATTTAGCGAATATTAAACACGAGCTATAACAATATATTTATATTGAATAAATATAAAGTGTGTCGACTGACACGAAATTGTCAAAAAAAAGTTTTGTTTATTCGGCGCGAAGATATCGTTCAGTGCTTCCTCCTTACTTCTTCCTCTTTTTTTTGTCAAGCCGAACCCAACGAGCCGTGCAAGGAGCCATACCGCCTCCGCGGGGGTTATTGGTAGGAACTCAATAGCTGAGTGGCTAGCCACTTACCGCAGTTTATTTATGACCGCTTCATGTCTTTTCTATATTCTTTTCGGAAGATTTGTTAGTATCGCATTAATTCACATGGAGTATCCTAGCCAGCGGTGCTCGATCCATGTAGCTGTGATAATTTTTAAGAATTCTAAGAAGCTTATCATATTATGGAATCAATTAATACATTAAATTATAATCATTCATTATTGAAATTGAATTAATCATCATGCTCGTCTTGTTTTGTGGTTACACGCCTATGTTACTCTTCGAACAAGAAGAGAATTTTAAAATAAGATACAACAAGATGCGTATTTCTAATTTTATTACAAATAAACCTTGCATTTAGAATTTTCGCTTTGTCGCAAACAATGCAATCTCTCGCACAGAAGTTCACTATGGCCTCGATACCCAATTCGGTCTTGGCCACCTGAAAAATTATAATATACACGCTATAATTACTATGCAATTCTTCAACATTGATTTAGAATATTAGTGCAAATACTGGCAGAAAAAATCTTTGAGATTTAACGACGAGAGCTCTCAAGCAAAAATGTATGCAGATACAAGATTCAAGGTTGCAATTCCATAATCATGTGGTGGATTAATGGATCATACTGTATGCTGGTAAACAGAAAGAAGATGGATTGTCATTTATTTACATGATTTGATTAACATAGATTTACATAATTTTTAGAACTAAAAAAGTATACGAAAATGAGGAATAGACTCAACACTAGACATGTTGTGCAGCTGTTGCTCTTACACCTATCTAAGTACTATCCAGTTAAACTTAATGCCGTCATATTGGGAATACTAACAAGTTGTTGATGTATTGAAAGTTACTTCAAGTAGTTATATAACATGTACAAAGAATCGAATTATCTCTATTTATTGGATTGATATAATACTTGCTGTAATTATAGAAAATTTGAAGACTACCGTTTAATATTAAGCTTATACAAAACCAAACTAAAACTGGTTTTTATACGAAATAATCTATGATATTTAATAAAGATTGATTGTATACTTACACTTGCAAAACTACAATATACACTGGTATCTGGACGATATTACCGAATAATTTGCCGTTATAGATATCTAATTGAGATTGATTATACATCTAGACTTGAATAACGACGGTGCATGCCATGAAGATCTTATCTCCGATAATGTCAGTAACTCGTATATTTTTTTAAATAGAATGGCGTAACGCTACATATTCAAGTTCTAAAATTTTATAATACAACAGGTGTATTGGAGTGATACATAGTTACATAGCTTAGTTACATAGTTACATAGCCTATATGACAGAAGTACACACGAGTGGAACTAATAATGAGTGTGTTAGCGACAGGTTAGAGTCGAGCGCGGTTTTTGACGGCGAGAAGCGGGCCTAGCAATGTAAAAGGGCTATGCGATGCCCCGGCGAGAGACAGCGAGAGAGGGAGAGAGAAAGAGAGAGAGCACCGGCAGGAGAGAGAGAGAGAGAGGGACCGTACGAGAGACAGAGAAAGCGTGACGTGAAGAGAGAAGAGAGGAGAGTGGGTGTGAGGTGAGATAAAGGGAGAAGGGCGGGAGATCCGTTGTGGACGCGGCCTCGTTATCCGGCACGAGAAGCTTGGCTTCTCGTGGCTGTGTATTAACCTGTGGGCCAGGGAGGTTTTCGGACCAACCTGGTGACCATCTTTGACACCGGTAGAGAGTGAGCTCTCGTGTAAGTGTGTTGTCCTGGGGCCACTTGGTAACCTTGATGAGGCCGTGGGACGCGCGAGGTATGGTTGGCGCGGGGAAGCGCTTTAAGCGCGGGAAAGCGCAGGCCGGGGCGCGGGAAGCGCAGAGGCTCGGAAGCGCGGAAAGCGCCACGGCGGGAGAGCGCGGAAGGCGCGATGGGCGCGAGGAGTGAGGGAGGCAGGCGGGTGAACTCGCGGGCGATGCGACGCACCGACGGCGGGAGAACAAAGGGTTCGACGAGAGTGGGGGGAGCAGGGCCTCAAGTTCAGGCACGGCGCGGCGCTCAGAAACTCTCTCTCTAGCTCTCGAGCGAGAAACACCTTGACACTGTAATTTCGAAAATCCGCAGCAAACTACACGGGCTAATTGTCAACTATAGTTAATAAATAAATAATAATATCAAAAAGATACGGTCCACTGTAAGTGCTTATTAACCGGCTTCCCTTCCTTATCACGATCCGACCGTAACA
The DNA here is from genome assembly GCA_018906755.1 of Sycophaga agraensis. NCBI lineage: Eukaryota > Metazoa > Arthropoda > Insecta > Hymenoptera > Pteromalidae > Sycophaga > Sycophaga agraensis. The sequence continues at coordinate 25,873 of JACCIE010000076.1, forward strand.
GAGTGATCGATTTTTGTCTTTTTCTTCAGAATTAAAGAACACAAATTCGTCGAAGTATGCTCAGTATCTCAATTTTTTTATCGTTTTGAAAGTATTCATAAAAAAATTATTCGAATAAGAATATCTTGTCAAATTTTTTTCAATAAAATGTTGTATCCATATTTCCAAAATACAAGGCCGCTCATTCGAATCTCGAGTGGAGTATTTGTAAGTTGTCATTTTATCGAATGCTCGAAAATCTGTATTGGTCAGGGATTAAATTTTTTGATTAATTGATGTAAAGATAATTTATTTGTTACGATTATAATTATTATATATTGTGTATAGGATATTATTTTTTCTGTCAACTGATTCCAGTAGGAACCCAGAAGCAAGATTCTGCACACTAAAAACCAGGATATTAAGAAAGATAAAGTAATGTAGGAAGTAAGTTATTGACTTCTTTTTAAAGTTAATTTGTATACAATATGAGTAGTACCAGAAAACCTTATTTATTAATAATAAATTAATTATACATGGAGAAGAAGTATACGTACTAGTATTTAGTATTCTCTTTCAATTTATACAATCTAAATAGTTTTCCAGAAAATAGGCTTGCATATATATATATATATATTGTAACGGGGCGATATCGGACCCGATAACTGGTTGACTAAAGAAGGGGAGAGGCAAAAGACACCTTCATGTCAATTATCAAAGAACAAAAAGAATGTGTATTGTGTTAACTCGTCACGATTTGTATCAGTTTCGCGCTCCCGCTTTTTTATTTACGCGCCTAACTTCAGCTCAGTTCTATGCGGAGCTGTTGTCAGACTTCAACGGATCACGAGGGACAAGGGGTTAACCGCCGAATCGTGTACTTATTCGAATAGAATGGCCGCATTTTTTTATCTATCGAGAGATAGAAAAGTTGCGAGTGTGTAGTAGAGATAGAGAGATAGATAGATAATAATTTATTTGTAAACTTTTTACAAAATTATTGCACAAATTAACAATAAGAATACGCAATCATTTTAAGTCTACTAACATATAAATTCTATCACACTCATTATTATCACAGATGTAGCGCAGTATATGACTAGAAATAAATGAATAATCGATACGAAAAATTCTATAAGTAACATTTCTCACAGTTTACATTATCTATCAGTCAGTTCACACTCATACACTCTTACATACAATGAATAAAGTGAATGTATTTATAATATAAAATCTGGGGCACACATTAAAACAATATTATGAAGATGACTGACTAGAATGATTTATAATTGCGATATCCCAATCCCTCGAACTCTTCATCACTAGCCCCCTAAAGCAAGAAAGAAAGGATGCATTCTTTATGCAGGATGGCAGTTTGTTCCACAGATGAGCGCTTTGAACAGAGAAAGATCTAATTCCCGTCTCGATGCGCATCCGAGGAACAAAAACCTCTTTAAATTCACCCCTAACCGGCTGATCGAATAATTTAGAAGAGAAAATTATAGATCGGCGAGGTACTCTATCATCTACCTCCATCTAACCCAATCGGATCCTGAATTGGGTGGCATGTTCATCCCACTTAAAACCAAGATTTTGACGGAGTCCTCGTGCAGTCTTGTACACGTCCGTCCATGTGGGTAAACAAGGATCTGAGGCTTTGTGCCGCGGCGGCCGGCGGTCAGCAGGCTGACAGCGCGAAAACAAAGAGCTGATCGCCGAATGACCGTCGGCGGCGAACTGTTATTTTGGAACAGTTTTCGCAAGGCCTCAAGAATTACAGACCCAAAAAGTGCTCTATACGCGGGAAAGCGCAGAGGCCCAGGTATGCAAGAAAGCACAGGAGAGCGCAAAAGACCGGAGAGAAGGGCGGCCAGCAGCCCCACTTCTGCGACCCCCACTTCCTCATATCCGCCGCGCAGTCGCGCGGCCTTCTTGCCTATACTTGTTGTTCACAATTTCGGCAGTCGACGAATGGGCACGCGTCTGAGCCCTGGAGGGCGTGGCCAGGCCCGCTACTCGCCTTGCAACCCCGGTAACTCCGCCCTACTCCCTTCCATTGACTGTTTCCTTTACTCTTATTCGATGCGCTGTGACGAAGAAAGCCGCCCTTTTTGGCCGTGGAGGCTGGATTTTTACCATTATTTAAACGCCTGTATCTTCACGAGAGTGCATCTCTTAAGTTCACGACCGGCAAAAATATGTTTAGAATTGCCTCAGCTATCCCGTGGTATAGCTGGAGATAAGTAATTAAAAAGTAGGCTGAATATTGTAGGTTTAGATTTTTATTGAGACCTTTACAGTTTAAACCCCCGACAGAGACTGACTGGTTGACGGTGCAGCAGTTCACACGGAGGTACGGTCCGAGGCGGCCGTTTCTAGCGCAGCCAGCCGTGATACCGTGCGCGTCAACATCGCCCGTCCCGATGCGGCCTACTCCGAGGGCGGCCGTTCCAGCGCCGCTCTCTTCGAGGCGACTCTCTTCGATGTTGCACCTCTCGAGCCTGCCCGCGACAATGTCGCCGCCCGAGATGACTTCGAGGACGACTCCCGAATACACGAAGTTGTATTATGCCGACATGGATAGACTTTTTCGAGAGGGTTATGCGCGCAAAGCGAATGAAATAAAAGAAGGAGCGCGCGTATGGAACTTGCCACATTTCGGTGTTTCGAATATAAATAAACCGGGAAAAATACCTCTCGTGTTCGACGCGGCCGCGGATATGTTTTTACGCGTCAAAGTACGACCCGACGACTGCGCGGTGCAAAGATTTCTGTCGCGGGGGAGGGATCGAAAGACCTTACCTGAGACATTCGAGATGTCTTGTTTAGTTTTTGGGGCTAATTCTTTGCCGTGCAGCGCTATTTATATAAAAAATATAAATGCCGAAAGATTCGGAAATGAGAAAGCTGCCGCCGAGGCTATTATTAAAAACAGTTATATGGACGATATTTTAGATAGCCGTCGTACATCGGAGAAGCCGCGCGCGTCATCCAACACATAATCGAGATAAACGCGGAGGCAGGTTTTCATATGCACGGCTGGGCTTGCAGCGACCCGCGCGTTTTAAACAATTTAATCAATAAGAAAAATATTGGGGGAGATAAAAGAAGACGCGGCGATTACGGTAAGAGAGAGTATTAGGCCTGTACTGGGATACTCCCGCGGACTTCCTCGGATTTAATGTAGGATTAAAATGTATTCCGGACGCAATAGTAACAAGCGAACGCAAGCCTTCCAAGCGAGAATATTTACGCGTCGCTATGTCAATTTTTGACCCGCTTGGACTCATCTCACCGCTTACGGTAAAAGTGAAGATACTTTTACAAAATATTTGACGTAGCGGAGTAGGTTGAGATTTATCCATCAGTGATGACGATTTCGCGGAGTGAAGAAATTTGCTCGCTTTCGTGCGTGACATCGAGCATCTACGCATTCCCCGCTGCATTTCTCCGATAGAAGGCAGCTATGCGGGACTGCAATTACACGTATTTTGTGATGCAAGCTTGAAGGCATATGCGGCCGCAGCATACGTGCAATTCACGTCCTTAAATTTAAATAGCCACGTTGCTCTTGTTATGGCAAGAACTGAAGTCGCGCCGCTAAAACCAATGTCGGTCCCAAGGCTCGAATTATAAGCGGCTTTGATGGGAGCCCGGCTGCTCTCTTTTGTTAAAAAAGAAATTGAAATTAAAATCGAAAAGCGAGTCTTATGGAGCGATTCGACTACGATTTTACATTGGATCTGGTCCGAGTCACGGGCACTGCAAATATTCGTAGCGAATAGGTTAGGTGAGATCGCCGAGCGCACCAAAGCTAGCGAATGGTGTTGGGTTCCCACCGCGCAGAATCCCGCGGGTCTCCGTCGAGAGGAGGCTGTAACGCTCTCTCCGCGCCGAACAAAATTGGTTTATAGGCCCAGACTTTTTACGAAAGACAGAGAACGAGTGGCCGCGCGACAAAGCGTTAGATTTAAAGCAGCGCAAGGCCATTGATGAGCTCTAGCTGCGACGAGCGTGCGTTCACGTCGCTGAAATTGCAAGCGATTATTTCCCGCTAACAGGAAACTTTTTGTATTGGCCGGGACTGCTCGCGGTTGCACGAAAATTAAGAGGACCTTTTGATCGCCGAGCAGGACGAACACGCGCGATATCAACGGAAACGATAAGTTTAGCGGAAATTTATTGGTTTCGCACGATACAGACAGAATGTTTCGCGGCCGATCTAACTAATTCACGCAAACAGACCGAGAGCGTGAAAAAAAGGAGCCGTATCGCGCAACTACAGCCGCGACTAGATTCAGAAGGTTTCCTCCGAGCGAAAGGCCGCGTAACGAAAATAAACAACGCTTTGTTTAACTCCAAACCACTTTTTGATCGACTCTTCCTCCGGGCAATTACCGATAGACGCATATACGAGTCGCGAGCTTCCGTCCGGCAAATGCATGGAAATACGCGCAATCTTTTGCCGATAAGTTTTGGAAAATATGGCTAAGAGAATATGCTCCCACTCTTTTATCGCGTGCTAAATGGATGGAAAAGTACGACCCTATTGCTATATATAGTAATGATTATGGACATACAGCAGCCGCGCAACGCTTGGAAGAAAGGCGTTGTTACGGAGATATTTCCAGGCGCCGATGGAATCATACGAGTGGCTAAGATCCGTACACCTACTCGTGAGTTTATACGTGCGACGCGAAAATTGATTCGTTTAATTAAAGCTAAAAATGTACAAAGTTAAACGCGAAACTTTGCATAAGCGGAGCGTTGTTACGGACACAATTTTATTACAATAAAGTAATTGTAATTCTGTTTCTTTTTGAAAGATATATTATAAATATAAATACAAGCGGAGCGATACATATTAGTATCTAATGGTCCGAGCTCCATACTTCCTCTTTGTTTTGTTTTGTCAAGCCGACCCAACGAGTGTGCAAGGAGCCACACCTCGGGGGGTGATGGTAGGAACTCAGAGCGACTGGCTCAAGCCACTTACGGCATTTAATAAATGACCGCCTCAGTCTTTCAGTTTTACGAAGATTTTTAGTACGATTAATCACGAGGTATCCTACCAGCGTATATTAGCTGTGATATTTTAAGAATTCTAAGAGCTTATATATAGAATTATACTTAAAATATATTCATATTAAATTGAATTAATCATGCTCGTCTGTTTTGTGGTTAACACCCCTACTTACTCTTCGAACAAGAAGAGATTTAAAATAAGATACAACAAGATGCGTATTTTTATTTTTATTCCAAGTAACCTTTGTATTAGATTTTCGCTTTATCGCAAATAATGCAACGCAACATAGTTATTTTAATAGAAGATGAAATATATTACAGATGTATTAAATTAAAAATATGTTAAAGATTTTGACGGAGTCCTTGGGCAGTCTTGTACACGTCCGGCCATGTGGGTAAACAAGGATCCGAGGCTTTGTGCCGCGGCGGCCGGCGGTCAGCAGGCTGACAGCGCGAAAACAAAGAGCTGATCGCCGAATGACCGTCGGCGGCGAACTGTTATTTTGGAACAGTTTTCGCAAGGCCTCAAGAATTACAGACCCAAAAAGTGCTCTATACGCGGGAAAGCGCAGAGGCCCAGGTATGCAAGAAAGCACAGGAGAGCGCAAAAGACCGGAGAGAAGGGCGGCCAGCAGCCCCACTTCTGCGACCCCCACTTCCTCATATCCGCCGCGCAGTCGCGCGGCCTTCTTGCCTATACTTGTTGTTCACAATTTCGGCAGTCGACGAATGGGCACGCGTCTGAGCCCTGGAGGGCGTGGCCAGGCCCGCTACTCGCCTTGCAACCCCGGTAACTCCGCCCTACTCCCTTCCATTGACTGTTTCCTTTACTCTTATTCGATGCGCTGTGACGAAGAAAGCCGCCCTTTTTGGCCGCGGAGGATGGATTTTTACCATTATTTAAACGCCTGTATCTTCGCGAGAGTGCATCTCTTAAGTTCACGACCGGCAAAAATATGTTTAGAATTGCTTCAGCTATCCCGTGGTATAGCTGGAGATAAGTAATTAAAAAGTAGGCTGAATATTATAGGTTTAGATTTTTATTGAGACCTTTACAGTTTAAACCCCCGACAGAGACTGACTGGTTGACGGTGCAGCAGTTCACACGGAAGGTACGGTTTATCCTGTAAGATGTCATACTGTTGCCATTCTCGGCGAGCATGCACAGCAGAGATAGGTCGGCCGGACGTCGGTGCACCTCAGGATGATCATATAATTTCTCCCTGTCCAAAGTGAAGGTCATCCTCGTCCTTGACAATTTTGTTGGATGATTATTTCTCGTTCTTGTATTTGTATGTTAAACGAATCGACAATCGAGTGATTGAATTCATAATGGTAAAGAATGAGATTTTAAGCGGTTGATGCCCAAGGTATGTTAGTAGTCTCTGTCTGGTTACTATTATTGATTATAGCAAGTCATTGAATGAGGGAGAACTCGATAGGATTTAGTATTAGGATGTAGTTATGGGATAATACGACCAATCGTTGAGTGAAACGAAATTCTAACAAATCACGATAAGTTAACATAAGTTCTTTGCTAGGGTAACTTTTTAATTAATGCATCCTAGTTTGTTCAGTTTTATTGATTGATTAATATTATCACTACCTAGACTATTCGATAATATCACTGTGCGCAGGATCAACTCCGCCTTCAGCATCCTCCAAGAAGGGGATTTTTCTTAGTCGTTTAACACTTCGTAAAATATACCGATGCGATTGGCCATGTATATAGCGCTCGAGAGAAGGGCATTTTTATTTTTTTTGTAATTAATATTAGATAACGAAATGTCGTTTTATCGTGTTGCTTTTGGTGTGCCGATTCATCGAATTTCATTATATTTTTCTATACTATCTGTGTTACGGACACAATTTAATTATAATAAAGTAATTGTTAATTCTGTTTCTTTTCGTAAGATATATTAAAATGTAAATACAAGCGGAGCGATACATATTAGTATTTAATGGTCCGAGCGCAATATTTTTGTTTTGTATATTGTGCGCTTTCATGCTGCGTTGGGCTGGCGACAGGGGGGTGAGGCCGCGTAGACCGAGCGGCTGAACTCAAGGCCACGACAGCCCAACTTGTAAATAAAGCGCCTAGTGCAGGTACTCCGAAAAAGTGTAATCGGAAATAATTTGTCTCACGGTCAACATGTGAGATTGTAAAGAAATAAATGAGCAAACCCAGTGTGGCTGGCGCGGTCATAAAATTAATTAATGCACAACGTAGGATCTATGAATTTAATTTAATTTATATATTTAATTATATATTTCAGAACGGGAATTTATATTTAACAAATGTTAAATTATTATTTTTAAGATTAAAAATTTAATGCCGGCGGGGTTTGCAACCGCACCCGACCTGGTGTGAGCAGAACTTAGAAAGGTTCTGTGTCCACGTTGCCGTGCGTGTTTTGTGGCAGCCATTGCGTCAAAACAAAACCGCGTTATGACTCCTAGGGAGTCTGTCTTGCAAGTCTCCTGGGTCATGGAGTCGCTGTGCACGGGGCCGTCTAGGTCCCGAGCCCATGTGGCAGTTTTCAGGAAGGTCAGCAAATCTCTCCCGCAAATTGTTTTCGAATTTCGCAATTTAATTTTTTTTTTAATTTTATTTAAAACTCGGCCCTCCGAGGGTTCCCGAGGGGCCCCGAAGGGAGAGTCGCGCTCGATGCATAAAAGAGGGGGTGGGAGAGAGCGCGGGCCAGAACTGTTTTTTATATGCACGCCGAAGCACTGGTTGACGCTCGCATATATTAAACGAATATTTATTTAATTTCATTTATTTAAAACCTCCTCTCCCGATATCCTCACTCCTCTTGTGTGTGTTTATTACCCTTCCTGGAGAAGTGAAATTTCTGTGGAGTGTAGTTTAATTTAAAATGGACGCCAAGAGAAGTGCATCGAAGATGAAGGCAACGCTTAAGCTGTCGGGCTCGCCTGCACAGAAGAACGCTCGCGGCAGTCGTCGGAGAAGACGAGCACCTCCACCATCTATTCACGCTCCAGAACCTGGTTTTGAAAACCAACCGCAATTAACCGAGGAGTTAATCTCTGTGTCGCCTCCGCTCGTAACGCGCGGGCATTGAAATGTTACGAACGCCGCGCAGCGGCCATTATCGAAGATGCAACAGCGAAGCATACCGCCGAAGTCGCAAGGCCGTAGACGAGCTTCAACTACCACGATCAACGTGGACCGAGAAGAGGCCTTTGATGAGGAGGTCAACATCAACGAGACGGTATCCGAGGTCCTCTCCAGCCCTGCACACTCCGAGGCGGCCGTTTCCAGCGTAGCCAGCCGTGATACCGTGCGCGTCAACATCGCCCGTCCCGATGCGGCCTACTCCGAGGGCGGCCGTTCCAGCGCCGCTCGCTCCGAGGCGACTCTCTTCGATGTTGCACCTCTCGACAATGCAGCCGCCTGAGATGACTTCGAGGACAACGCTCACGCTGACTGTTTTGGGCCCAAGGTAGAAAATAGTGCGACGCCACCTGAGCCGTATATTTCGCGTCTTTGTACCCCCGTACCTCCGCTTAGCTCTCTTTCAAATGCGCGAAATAACAATATCGAACGCCTTTCGGTGGCGATCGCGCGAGCCGTGCGAGTCTCCGGAGAAAAGGGACAAATGCGCATTGCGAGTCGCATGTCCTCCGCGAGCAAACTTTTACAGGACACCCACTCGGATGGGTACATTTTAAAGACTCGTATGAATCCTTAACGGAGCTCGGCGGTTACTCCGAATGCGAAAATATTGCTCGCCTTTACGAAGCGCTGAAAGGAGACGCGTGCGACACAGTATAGCTGTTTTGTTAGCTAGCACGCGCGACCCGAATGAGGTAATGGAAACATTAGGGTTTCATTACGGGGACGAGCGTATAATTATCCAGTACGTTCTCGACGGACTTCGATCACTTCCAGATTTGCGCGAAGCGCGGTTATTAGCCTCGAGCAGCCTCATGCGACCCAAGCCTAGAAGCGCGATGCGAGCCGACTTGGGGAAGCGCTCCGCTCGCGGCCAAAAGACGGCGGCCATTTTGACCATTGACAGTGATGAGCCCGTGAATCAAGTGCGCGAGGTCGAGCCGCGGATTTTTCACGGCGAAAAACGCGATCATTGTCGCAGGAGCGGGTATTTAATAAGCCACTGCTCGCGCTTTTTGCGTGAAATCCCAGATTGGCGGTGGGAAATAGTTCGGAGTCTTGAACTCTGTTTTCAATGCTTGGGAAAGGGCAATACGAGAAGCGCCTGCACCGGGCCAAAATGTCTCGAGTGCCGTCGTCGGCACCACAAAAGTCTGCATCCCTTGAAGGACCCGCGCGAAAGTGCTAAGGCTCATGTAAGCGCCAATCAGGAGAGCGTAGTAAATATTCGCGCTCAAAACTTGCCCTCTAGCGAAATGGCATGACGCCAGGTCTAGGCTGGCCTTTTAAAAATAATGCTAGTTAGTTGATCGCGAGATAGTTTCGAATTTTCACGTTAAAGGGAAATCTGTACGTATTTCGCTACAAAGCTTCCGCGAGGGCGACCAAATTGCGCAAGAATGCGTCAAAGTAAATTTAAATATTCAGACTATCGATAAAGGGTACTGCATTAGCGAGGTAATTGCAATGAGCAACCTACGCCTGCCGCAATAATCCATTCCAGCCTCGTTGATCAAATACATGCTCGATACGTACAGAGTAGAGCTCGCAGCATATGCGGACGTGCGACCGCGACTTTTACTTGAGCAAGACAACTACGCACTTATTTCATCGCAAGAATTTAAAGACTGTCCTGATTTAGATTTAGCATTATCGCGTTCCCGCCTAGGTTGGTCTTTAAATGGAATTGCGCGTGGGCAGACGAACGCCAAGGGACAGGCGAACGCGCGAACATGCACGGCACATGACAAAAACCCGAACGTTTTGCACGAAGAGGAGCGACTCGAGGATCTCCTCCGCTGGTATTTTGATGTGGACAGCTTAGGGATGAATTCGGGTGTTACTTCAAATCTTCCGCGACAACGAGCGGAAGAAATATTAAATAAAACCAGCCGGTGTTTGGGAAATGCGTGGGAAACCGGGCTTTTGTGGAAAGACGACGATGTCCCACAAGTCGATAGTCGCGCGACAGTTTTTTCTCGTTTTAAATCATTGGAGAAACGCTTGGATCGCGATCCCGAATACACGAAGTTGTATTATGCCGACATGGATAGACTTTTCCGAGAGGGTTATGCGCGCAAAGCGAATGAAATAAAAGAAGGAGCGCGCGTATGGAACTAGCCACATTTCGGTGTTTCGAATATAAATAAACCGGGAAAAATACCTCTCGTGTTCGACGCGGCCGCGGATATGTTTTTACGCGTCAAAGTACGACCCGACGACTGCGCGGTGCAAAGATTTCTGTCGCGGGGGAGGGATCGAAAGACCTTACCTGAGACATTCGAGATGTCTTGTTTAGTTTTTGGGGCTAATTCTTTGCCGTGCAGCGCTATTTATATAAAAAATATAAATGCCGAAAGATTCGGAAATGGGAAAGCTGCCGCCGAGGCTATTATTAAAAACAGTTACATGGACGATATTTTAGATAGCCGTCGTACATCGGAGAAGCCGCGCGCGTCATCCAACACATAATCGAGATAAACGCGGAGGCAGGTTTTCATATGCACGGCTGGGCTTGCAGCGACCCGCGCGTTTTAAACAATTTAATCAATAAGAAAAATATTGGGGGAGATAAAAGAAGACTCGGCAATTACGGTAAGGAGAGAGTATTAGGCCTGTACTGGGATACTCCCGCGGACTTCCTCGGATTTAATGTAGGATTAAAATGTATTCCGGACGCAATAGTAACAAGCGAACGCAAGCCTTCCAAGCGAGAATATTTACGCGTCGCTATGTCAATTTTTGACCCGCTTGGACTCATCTCACCGCTTACGGTAAAAGCGAAGATACTTTTACAAAATATTTGACGTAGCGAAGTAGGTTGAGATTTACCCATCAGTGATGACGATTTCGCGGAGTGAAGAAATTTGCTCGCTTTCGTGCGTGACATCGAGCATCTACGCATTCCCCGCTGCATTTCTCCGTTAGAAGGCAGCTATGCGGGACTGCAATTACACGTATTTTGTGATGCAAGCTTGAAGGCATATGCGGCCGCAGCATACGTGCGATTCACGTCCTTAAATTTAAATAGCCACGTTAAAACCTTAAATTTAATGTATAATTCAGTTACATATGTAGCTAAAATTTCAGTTTTTCGTAACTGAAATGAAATTAATGTACAAATGCATGAACATTCATGAAAAAAGTTTGAAATTGTTTAACATGCGTACGGAAATAATACATATATATAATTTGGTTCGAAGATTGAAGCTACGATAGCGGTAATGGGTTCTCGAAATATATCTATTTCAATGAGAATGATATTTAACAGTTTTGGGAACGTATATTTATGCATATAAGAACTTGCCTCCAGCCCTTTGTTGCGCGCTTTAGCTTATAAACATAAGTGCATTCCGATACTTTTATCCCCACCCTGTCACTCTTTCTTTCTTTCTAAGGCCTCAAAGCGTGCGCGATCGTATTTTGTTTTATAACACTTGTAGACCCCGCTCGATTCGGTACAGTGAAAATTTAAAACAGTAAAATTCGACTACAGACTACAGCTGCTATTTTATAAATTAAGTGCACAAATCACAAAACGCATCATTCACAAGGATTCCCAAGGATAAGTAATAGTAAGCAGCATTCACAAGGATAAGTAATATCCCAGGTGTCATACAAAAGTAAGTAATATTTTTGTTCTAATTTTTATTGGCTATGTAATACTAAAAAACTAATTTTATTGCTTAAAGTTATTGTGTATTTTAACATTGTATTATATTAACAAAAACCGATCTTAAATTCAAGTATTAAGTATAAATTATAAATAAATTTCATCATTTTTCTGATTTTGAATTTTTTTAATTGCTTTTATAATAATTTGATACTATTGCAATTTTTATACTATTTTTGTTATTGTGCAGATGCATCACTACAGATTCTGTCATTTTCAAAATGCTTCATTAAAGATATATATTCAGCATCATACATATCATCAGAATATCTCAAAATTATTTTTTTGTTATTTTAACAAATGTACAAAATCATTTCAAAATAGATCATATTTATACACGCATCTAATTCGTAGTCATGGTTTAAAATCTAAAACTCAAATTATTTCATTCAAAAATGTTCCTGTAAATTCTAATGGGAAATTTATGTGCACATTAAATATTGTTGTAAAACATATGAAAGATCATATTCACAATTGTCAAAAGGTAAAGTGTCCTTATAAACAATGTAAAAAATTTTTTAGCATTTTATCATCATTTACCAGCCACTTAACGAAAGTGCATAAAGATGCTTACCATGAAATAGATTTAGTTACAGCAAATAATGAAAGTCACATTGATTTTGAAAGTTTTCAAAATAACAGTTTCATAAATAATGAAGAATATGAATTCAATACACCATCAAATGAAGTGAATGAAAATAGTTATAAATATTCTCCAGATAAAGACGATTTACTTGTTACAAATATTGCAATATTTTATTTAAAACTAGAAACTGAATATTTTATTCCATCATCAACCATTCAGTATATATTGACAGCTATACATAATATTGAATTACAAAATACAGTAGGCATAATAGAGAAATTACAACAATATCTATCTAAAGAAAATCTTTTACCAGATAAAATAAACAAAATTTTGGAAGAAATTTCAAATTATTACCCTTTTGTTTATGGTCATAGATTCTTTAAATCAAACTATTTACGAAAAAATTATTATAAAAAAAATTCAACTATATTGATCCTATTTCTATAGAAATTGATAAATTAAACATAATGTTTTCTTCATATGTACCGATTATAAACTCTTTAGAAAATATTTTTTTAGATAAATCTATTGAAAATGAAGTAAAATTTTATGTAGAACCTAGGCAAGATGGTTATCTTGAAGACTTTACAGATGGAAGTGTTTATAAAAATAATTGTCGTTTTCAAAATAATTTAGAAACTTTTAAAATCATATTATACTGCCGTCGCTCTCGGGGCGGAGAGTTTCGACGCGGGATGGTTAGGGAGTTTCGGACGAACGGGGAGGTTATGAAAATAACTCGAAGATTTGTAATTAAATATATAGAATGACTCGCGATCGACCGAGCAGAGTTTATTCGAGGTTTTCGGAAACTACGCGGGCAACCGTTCGACTATCGGGTCGCGGCGAGGCAGCGAAGGAGGACCTGAGTTCTCAGGCGCAACCCGTGACAGGCAGGACGTCCCCTGAGCGGGGAGTCGCGGGGCCTATCCCTATTGTGCACGAGCGGACGATCGTCCGCTCTGAGCGAAGGTATAACGGGCTCTTTATGCCTGTGCAGAGTGCACTGGGCGGGAGCGAGCGCCTAGCTCGAAGTCAGGCTTCGTTGCCGGGTGGAGCTCGACTCCTTCCTCCTGCGCCCGCGAGTCTGAGCGATCCCTGCCGTCGCAAGTGCCCCCACTCTCGCGGACTTCCCGCGGGTGACGCGGATTGGTCAAGGCGCGGCAACCGCGATGCCGCTTTGCGCGCTCTATATCCCGCTGTTGCCGAATCTTACGGGAGGAAAAGGCGCCCGAGACCGCGCGTACATCAAATTCCCCCCCTCTTTCGGCGACTTTTCCTCGGATTGTCTTGAATAGATGAAGCGGCGCGGAATCAAAAAAAAAAAAAACAAAATATTCGAAACACGAATTTGCATAACGACCGTTACTCTGCTTCGTCCATGGAACGTTTATGTTTGTTTATTGAACAAAAATAATAGATTCTTTACATATGCGGGGCATGTGTGCTTCGTGTTACAAAAAAATCTCTTTGTGTAGCGTGTATGTTTGTGAGTCGTGTCGTGTGTAAGGAACGCAGTGTAATAAAAGTAATAAGGCCGCACAATATAACTAAAATAATATTCTAACACTTAAGGCACACTTCTTAATGATAACTTAAAATTAAACATATTGTTATAATACGCATTCAATTTATTTTGCGTCACTTAGCACCTATCGAAATTAACTCTAACACTTAGCACTTAAATCAACGCATTTCTTAAACATACACTTAGCCTAACCCTTAATTAGATGCGCGAGATCGTCCAGAATTTCGTCGAATGTGCACATATTCGACCATAGGCTGACGTCGCTTTCGCGGTCATTTCCTACGTCTTCGGCGATGATGTTTTCCGAACCTTGGGTTACGGCACTATCCAGTGTCGCCAGGGGAGGGCTGTCTAGCTCGACTTCCCTGTTTCTACCTCCCAGATCTTTGCGTCCGTTTTTGATTCCTCGGCGCGTCAGCTGGCTTGGATCGACGCCGTAGATCATGCAGACGGTTTCCAGCGTCCGTTTTTGCGTCTCCATGTCCCCTCGTCTTTGAGCACACTTGCACAAGTCCAGTAAGATACGCACTTTCGCATCAGCAGCCACCTCGCGGTCTCCTCTTCCCGGTCATTAGTGTTTCGTTTTCACTATCTTCTGATTACGCGTGAGCACTAAATTTCACTGTCTATTGTCACTGTTCTCCAATGTTCTATAGCACTCACTCCTGGCACGCGGTAGCACGTACCTCACCTGTCTTATGCTCGTTGAGCCTTTCTTGGCCTTCCTCTCTTGCGTTTGAGCGGCTCGGACGGATCACTTCTCTCCTCCTCGGTGGTTGTTCCCGGCGCTGATTTTCCAGCGACCTCGTTCCTTGCTGCTGTGTTGTACGATGTGGGTGTCGAGGAGTTTGCGGCCCCTGCGCAGGTTTGCGGCGTGGACTCCTCCCTGGGTAGGAGCGGTAGATGAGTTAGAGCTGACTGTGGCGGCTCAACTGCGTCTAGCAGCGGCGCATGAGTAGTGACCGACCTCGCGCGCTTGGTTGTTTGTTTACAACGCTCGCGTTCCTTCAAGTACCGCCGTGGGGACCTTTTCAAGTCATTGATACTTAGCTTAATGTTTTCTTGGCCAGGACGGTCCACGACGTATATGTCTCGTCCACACTTGGCGGCGCCGGACCCAGGGTTGGCAGGAGGCATCCCAATAGCAGCGGCTTGATGTTGGCGGGCACGGTCTATCCTCTCTTGGACGTGGTCGTTATACTCAAGGACCCATTCACCTGGTCGTGGCAGCGTCCTCCCAAGAAGCATATAGCTCGGTGACTGTCCAGTCATCCGGTTTGTGTGCCTCCTCATCGCGAAGAGACAATTGGGGATATGCAGGTCCCAATCGGACTGTTTTCCGTCGAGAGTACCGAGGCGGAGACCCTTTTTCAACTCCTGATTCCTGCGCTCCGTCGGGTTACTCTGTGGGTGATATGCCGGCGTCGTATATGACCGCGCGCCCCACGCGCGGCAGTTTTCTTTCCAGGCGGCGCCTCGAAATTGAGGACCGTTATCCGTTAGAATTACACGCGGATACCCCCATCGCTTAAAAACCTCATTTTCGAGGAGAGGCCCGATGGTGCGTATTTCCGAGTTGGCTATCGCGAATGCCTCGACCCAGCGAGACATAGTATCGGTCACGACGAGTACAAAGCGCTTCTGTCTCCGAGTTCGCGGGTAAGGCCCCATCAAGTCCAACGCGACCGTATCCCACGGAGAAAACGGCTCTCGCGGTCGATTGTTGCACTGGAGCTAGTGGCTTAGAAGCCTTGGCTCTCGCGCACGCCTCACAAGCCGCGACCGCGTGTCGGATTTCTTCGCGCATCCGCGGCCAATAGTAATGCGCTCGTACGGCGCGGAGCGTCTCGTCGCTGCCCGGGTGTCCTGCGAGCGGGTCATTGTGAAAATGCTAGATTACTTCCCGACGGCATGCGTACTTTCATATTGATAACTTTCAATATTCTGTTGAAGACCTTAGAGACAAACCTTGTACGATACTTGTTAAAAATAATAGAATCCATGGAGGTGCTTACCAAGTTTGGAATTTCCTCGAGCTTTTTCCTCTTTTAGTATTTGATAAAATTTAAGATATCAACAATGAAATATGGAAACAAGTAGTTTTGCTAACTGAAATTATAGAAATAGTTTGCTGTCCAAAAATTCACATTTCAATTTTATCATATCTTAAGAATATCATTTGGGAGTATATTTCAATAAGACAAGCTGCATTTACTACTGATAATTTACGCCCAAAGCACCACTATCTTTGTCACTACACAAATTTAATTAATCAGTTTGGTCCTTTAATAAAAGTTTAGACATTGAGATTTGAAAGTAAGCATCGTTTTTTTAAAAGAAGTGTTAGAAATCTTTTTAATTTTATTAATATTACAAAATCTCTCACTGAAAAGCATGAGCTTTTACAAAGTCTTGTTCGACTAGGGTTCGGATATTAGACAAGAAATTGAAGAAATTCCTTTTCAAATGCACTTATTTAATGAGTCAATTCAAAATGCTATAAAAAAAGCTACATTAACTATCAACATACAGCAATATAATAAAATTACTTTTAGAGGCACCGAATATAAGAAAGGATATGTACTGGCTTTAGATGCGTGTAACTATCGTCATATGATCATTTTTGGAAAAATAACTTTATTTTTCTACGATAATACAAGAATATTAATTTTATTTGAGATATTAGAAAATAAATATTTACTGCACCTTTGTGCTTATGAAATTAATGAGACTCAAAATTATAAATGTATGTTCCTCGACCAATTGATGGATTTTAAACCATTACATATTTATAATATAGGAAAAGCAGTAGTTGTTAAGCCCTACCATGGGTTTATTTCTTATCCACTTTAATAAAATATAAATCAAATATAATTTTTAGGTAATTTTCAATATATTTTATAAATTGTAAAGAAACTTTCAATAATTATTTTTTTAAATGAAAAAATACTTAACGGCTTATTACTTGTTATAATTTTTAATTATTCTAATTATAACATTAATTTTCTCATCGATTTATTAATAAATTTTTTTAATTTAGAATGCCATTGTTCAAAGTTGTAAGTGGAGACTCTTCAAGAGTGATGGTCAGAGCTGACACAATTGGAGAAATCATTAAATTTTCTATTAAAAAACTAAATTTAGATGAATCTGGTGATTACAAGGTAAAATAGCAATAGTAAATATGAAATTTTGTAAAATAGATAAGCAAAATCGATAATGTATGTATGTTTATTTATAGACAGTTTTAGACAGTGATGGAACTGAAATTGATGAAGACGAGATTCTATTAGAATATGCTTTACAAAAGAGTGCAGAAATGATTGTCTTAAGAATAGTAAATAATAACATAAATCAAGAAAATAATCTAAATATTAGTAGCTTAAGTAACATTAGTAATGAAGATAAATTAAAGTTATATCTTACACGTTTAATTTAATAATTTTTTTAATCAATTGTATATGCTTGTAAAAGATTTAAATAAAAATACGTCAACTGCAACAAACTCTACTAGTAACGTTTGAACTATAAACAATATAGATCTGGACCAAGTTTTATTAAGTAAATTAGATAGTACTCTAATTGATAAATGTGCATCAGGGCAACAATTACATCCAAGGGACAGACGGAATATTATAAGTATATTATCAGATTATATGGTAAAAAACATTAAAGATACAAGAAAATCAACGGCTGGGAAGATAGCCCAATTGATTTGCAAGAAGTACCCCAAAACATTTTGCGATAAACTTGCGACAAATAGTGATGAATGGGGAGATGGCGTAGATACGGTTGGGTTGCAAATCTATAATGCTTGTTTATATAAAAAAACAAGTCAGTTTCGAAAACAGAAGCAAAATGCTGATAGTGATGACGAAGATATACGAAAAAGAGAACGTGAAGATAGTATTACTAGAAAACAAGATGAATATGGCTATGTAGAGTATAATCCGGACTTACCTCTGACAGAGACAGCAGATACGCAGGAAGAAAAGCGAATACAATTACAGAAATTGTATTCTACTAATAATCACGATGATCATTTAATATTTACATTAATGATGGATACTTATCCACTTCAAAGAGCTGTTCTCAATAATAAAATGAGAAACATAGGTTTGATTAATAAAGAATGGCCATTTTTAAAGCATTCTACTTGTTTTATTAATCATGGTTCAAGATTACTTGGGAAAGAGGTTGTTGATTGCTGGTCTACTTCTCTTGCAACAAAAGGCAAAGTGATACGACAATTTTTCAAAATAAGTAAAAATATTCCTAATACAGCTGAACAAGAAATTAATGCAATATTAGAGGATAGTAAGATATTTTGTAAAAATAATGGGGATGCCATGCCAAAAATGCTGGTGATATTTGTTTTATTATTAAAATATTTTAAGGAAGACAGTGATTATTTATTTAAGTTAGTAAGTGTAAGTAATATCGTAATATAAAAAATTAAGTAAATTATGATTTTTTAATAATAAAACCTATTTAAATTTACTATTTTTTATTTCAGAGTGATATTGATACTCACAAAATAGTGGACTTTGTTGAAAAAGATTATCCAATACTCATTATTAGAGGTGTGTATATACATATTTATACTTATTTTTGTTTATAAATATAAAATAGTATGTGCATGTTACTAAAGTTTAAATATTGTAGGACAATCTTTGTACGATACAAATGCAGTATCTACAGTAGTCATTGGACAAAAAATTATAGTTGAATGTCAAAATGCTCTACAAGGTATTTTAATTACATTCTTAGGATATTTTATATTTGGATATTGTTATATACTCGAAGTGGAGAAAACGTTGCAGTTAATACAAAGGTATATTTATAAATTAATAATAAACGTGAGAAATATAATTGTAATTTAAACTATTATCACATTTTTTACAATTTTTTTCATTTTCGTAGGGTCTTCTTAAGAATCAATCCTACAATGGGAGCAAAAATAATTTCAAAATCTAAACGATGGCAGAAAAATTATAATACATGTATTCAATTTCGCAAAAAAATTATCCGAATTTTCAAACTTGTTTAGTTTGGATTAATTTTATTTATTATAAAAATTAAATATTAAAAAAATAAACTGTTTTTCAACACAAGAAAAATTTTTTTTTATTTTAATAATAATATTTATCAAATAAAATGTATTTTACTAAAATGAGTTAAGTAAAATATAAATGAATATGAATCAAATAAAAGTTTATTTGATTCATATAAGTATTTATAACTATAGTTATAACTATTTATCTAAATCATAAAAGAAACCTACCAATTTTTCCCAATGAAGAATTAATGCATGAAAATAAAAATTTCATTACATACATTAAATTTAATATATGTAATGAAATGAAATATATATACAGTGCATGAATTTTAATGTACATGAGTTAATCTATATTTAGTTACGTTTATGAAAGTAGCTTCCATTGCATTTACATTAAATTTCATGCAATTTTTTTTAACAGTGTTGTTATGGCAAGAACTGAAGTCGCGCCGCTAAAACCAATGTCGGTCCCAAGGCTCGAATTATAAGCGGCTTTGATGGGAGCCCGGCTGCTCTCTTTTGTTAAAAAAGAAATTGAAATTAAAATCGAAAAGCGAGTCTTATGGAGCGATTCGACTACGATTTTACATTGGATCCGGTCCGAGTCACGGGCACCGCAAATATTCGTAGCGAATAGGTTAGGTGAGATCGCCGAGCGCACCAAAGCTAGCGAATGGTGTTGGGTTCCCACCGCGCAGAATCCCGCGGGTCTCCGTCGAGAGGAGGCTGTAACGCTCTCTCCGCGCCGAACAAAATTGGTTTATAGGCCCAGACTTTTTACGAAAGACAGAGAACGAGTGGCTGCGCGACAAAGCGTTAGATTTAAAGCAGCGCAAGGCCATTGATGAGCTCTAGCTGCGACGAGCGTGCGTTCACGTCGCTGAAATTGCAAGCGATTATTTCCCGCTAACAGGAAACTTTTTGTATTGGCCGGGACTGCTCGCGGTTGCACGAAAATTAAGAGGACCTTTTGATCGCCGAGCAGGACGAACACGCGCGATATCAACGGAAACGATAAGTTTAGCGGAAATTTATTGGTTTCGCACGATACAGACAGAATGTTTCGCGGCCGATCTAACTAATTCACGCAAATAGACCGAGAGCGTGAAATAAAGGAGCCGTATCGCGCGACTACAGCCGCGACTAGATTCAGAAGGTTTCCTCCGAGCGAAAGGCCGCGTAACGAAAATAAACAACGCTCCAAACCACTTTTTGATCGACTCTTCCTCCAGGCAATTACCGATAGACGTATATACGAGTCGCGAGCTTCCGTCCGGCAGATGCATGGAAATACGCGCAATCTTTTGCCGATAAGTTTTGGAAAATATGGCTAAGAGAATATGCTCCCACTCTTTTATCGCGTGCTAAATGGATGGAAAAGTACGACCCTATTGCTATATATAGTAATGATTATGGACATACAGCAGCCGCGCAACGCTTGGAAGAAAGGCGTTGTTACGGATATATTTCCAGGCGCCGATGGAATCATACGAGTGGCTAAGATCCGTACACCTACTCGTGAGTTTATACGTGCGACGCGAAAATTGATTCGTTTAATTAAAGCTAAAAATGTACAAAGTTAAACGCGAAACTTTGCATAAGCGGAGCGTTGTTACGGACACAATTTTATTACAATAAAGTAATTGTTAATTCTGTTTCTTTTTGAAAGATATATTAAAATATAAATACAAGCGGAGCGATACATATTAGTATTTAATGGTCCGAGCGCAATATTTTTGTTTTGTATAATGTGCGCTTTCATGCTGCGTTGGGCCGGCGACAGGGGGGTGAGGCCGCGTAGACCGAGCGACTGAGCTCAAGGCCACGACGGCCAAACTTATAAATAAAGCGCCTAGTGCAGTTACTCCGAAAAAGTATATTCATTAATTATTCAGCCATTAATTATTCAAAATGAAGTGTATTTATTAATCATCATGCTCGTCTTGTTTTGTGGTTACACTCCTATGTGACTCTTCCAACAGGAAGAGATTTAAAAAATAAGATACAACAAGATACGTATTTTTATTTTTATTCCAAGTAACCTTTGTATTTAGAATTTTCGCTTTATCGCAAACAATGCAACGCAACATAGTTATTTTAATAGAAGATGAAATATATTACAGATGTATTAAATTAAAAATATGTTAAAGATTTTGACGGAGTCCTTGGGCAGTCTTGTACACGTCCGGCCATGTGGGTAAACAAGGATCCGAGGCTTTGTGCCGCGGCGGCCGGCGGTCAGCAGGCTGACAGCGCGAAAACAAAGAGCTGATCGCCGAATGACCGTCGGCGGCGAACTGTTATTTTGGAACAGTTTTCGCAAGGCCTCAAGAATTACAGACCCAAAAAGTGCTCTATACGCGGGAAAGCGCAGCGGCCCAGGTATGCAAGAAAGCACAGGAGAGCGCAAAAGACCGGAGAGAAGGGCGGCCAGCAGCCCCACTTCTGCGACCCCCACTTCCTCATATCCGCCGCGCAGTCGCGCGGCCTTCTTGCCTATACTTGTTGTTCACAATTTCGGCAGTCGACGAATGGGCACGCGTCTGAGCCCTGGAGGGCGTGGCCAGGCCCGCTACTCGCCTTGCAACCCCGGTAACTCCGCCCTACTCCCTTCCATTGACTGTTTCCTTTACTCTTATTCGATGCGCTGTGACGAAGAAAGCCGCCCTTTTTGGCCGCGGAGGCTGGATTTTTACCATTATTTAAACGCCTGTATCTTCACGAGAGTGCATCTCTTAAGTTCACGACCGGCAAAAATATGTTTAGAATTGCCTCAGCTATCCCGTGGTATAGCTGGAGATAAGTAATTAAAAAGTAGGCTGAATATTGTAGGTTTAGATTTTTATTGAGACCTTTACAGTTTAAACCCCCGACAGAGACTGACTGGTTGACGGTGCAGCAGTTCACACGGAAGTACGGTTTATCCTGTAAGATGTCATACTGTTGCCATTCTCGGCAAGTATGCACAGCAGAGATAGGTCGGCCGGACGTCGGTGCACCTCAGGATGATCATATAATTTCTCCCTGTCCAAAGTCAAGATCATCCTCGTCCTTGACAATTTTGTTGGATGATTGTTTCTCGTTCTTGTATTTGTATGTTAAACGAATCGACAATCGATTGTTTAACGTTGAAAGAACGTTGACTTTGCATCAATGTTTACGTTTGAGCTCGACTACCTCGGCTAAGCATAGTTTTGTATACAACATGTACGTTCTCTTTGTGTGTGTGCGAAAGAAAACGAATGCGGGAGAATTTTACGATATCTAAACTAATTTGTATGTATACTATCTTAGATTATGTCTAAGAAAATATACCTTAAAACTCTATGACCTATTTCAAATATTATGATTGATAAACTTTACTAGACGTATAACATTTTTTGAACATTGTTTGCTATTTTTTTCTGTACGTATAGGATTTAATGAACGTAATTAAATGAAAAAGGCTCAAAGCGTCGAGTTTGTCCCTACTCTACTGACAAGTATAGTAAATTTTACTAGAGTCCTTCTCTCCGTGTAGGTCCCGAGGCCACCTGACAGTTTTCGGTAAGGTCGGCAAATCTCTCCCGCAAATTATTTTCGAATTTCGCAATTTAATTTTATTTGAATTTTATTTAAAATTCGGCCGACGGTTTTCCGCGAATCGAAGGCTGCGAGGCGCGAGGAGCGCCGTTCTAAGAATTGCAGCCGCGATTTCGGGCCCTCCGAGGGTTCCCGAAACCTCCTCTCTCTCACTCGCACTCGTATAGCGATAAGGCGCGCTAGAAGTAGAAGCGCGGCCCTTCGGTACGATTAGACCCCTTTACGAGCGGCAAGCACAAATCGTCTCGACGTGACGGATTTCGCGCGGAAAAACGAAAAAGTTTGTTACTCTATGGATAAGTTTTGTACTCTATTGTTAATAGATAATAGAGACCGGAGCCGAGGGGCGAACGACGAGGCTCCGGGATCATGGTGATCGGTGTGCACAGGGTCGGATGTACACGATACTAGGGCTACTTCCGAAAGTAAGGGGCAATCAGAGTTACCCTCGCGGAGCTCGCGCTAGTTAATAACAGATTCTCGCGCCCTAACTCGTCCTCGGTATTCTCGATCGAAGAGAGAGCAAATTTTCGCGCCGGCCACCTGCTTGTGTGATGGACAGCGCGTGCAGGATTAGTGCGCCACCACCGGTTGACTGACCACCAGCCCCAGGGTGCGTGATCGGAGGTGATAGTTACTTGGGCTTCCAAGTTGCAGACAATGAGCAACAAGACGATGACAGGACACAGCGCTAAAACAGCGGATATGTTTATTATGTTGAATAATGAATTGCTGTTGAATGTTCATATATTTATTGAAAGCTCTGCTCGGGCGCGACGACTTCGACAGAGCAAGAGCGGTGTGCGGTAAGGGACTGGATTTTATACGACTGAAAGAGAGAGAGATAGAGAGGAAGAGATATTCTCTCTCTCACTCGCAGTCCCAAATATGATATCTGTGATTAGATATGAGAGCGGTTCTTCTATTCGAATAGGCATGACGTTCGGCGAGTACACCTTTGTCCCCCCTGACGGACCGAAGACTGACAGCAGCTCCGTGAATAAACGAGCTGAATTTCGGCGCGTGAAGAAATAATAAATATTAAGCTCGAGCTATAACAATATATTTATATTAAATAAATATAAAGTGTGTCGACTGACACGAAATTGTCAAATCGAGTTTTGTTTATTTGGCGTGAAGACGTCGCGGAGCGCTTCCCCTTTTTCTGTTCTGCTTACTTTTGTTGAGCCGGGACCAATGAGCCGTCCAAGGAGCGACCCGCCTCCGCAGGAGTTATTGGTAGCAGCTCAACAGCTGAGCGGCTATCCAGTTACCGCGCTTCGTAGGACGCAGTAGCGCCCCGGAGTCGCCTCGCTACAATTTATGTTCTTATTACTCTCCATTTTTCTGATTTAGTTTTCGATTAACTTCATATTTAGGGCTCACGTTTATGTGTATAGTTTATATTTTTATTATTGTATCGAGCTCGAGGTTCGTTTCCTGCCCTTTCTATACTCTTTTCGAGAGATTTGAGGGTGGCTTCGCTGGCCGCTTCTCTCGCGCCGCTACTTCGCGGCGGCCTCGCTGGTCGCTACCCTTGGGCTTCACCGGTCACGCGCTCGCGGTCCGACCTCCGTCCGCGTCCTCCCTCCGCTCCCAACACCGGTTGCGTCCCTTTCTCCCTTCCCGTCGCGTCGCGGCGCGTCCCTCCCGAGCACTCCGCCCGCACTACTGAGCCGGTGGCTCACTCACCGCGATTACTCGAGGACCTTGGACCCTGGATGGCCGGCTGTTGGTTGGCGGCGTGCTGGTGGGCGGCGGTGGGCTGGCGGGCGACGGCGTGCTGGTGGGCGGCGGCGGTCGCCGGTCGAGATAGCGGCGGTAGGCAGCGGGTCGTCCCCTTAGATAGCAGCGATCCGGCCGCGACCGTCTCCCGTGGGCTGGTGGGCGTCAGCGATCGGCGGTCGAGATAGCGACGGTAGGCAGCGGGTCGACCCCTTGGGTAGCAGCGATTCGGCTGCGACGGTCTCCCGTGGGCTGGTGGCCTCTGCTCGGAGAAATCCCTCATCTCCGCTCTGCTCACTTGGAGATGCCGCGCGTCGCTATGGTTTTTCGGCCAAGGTTCGCCAGAGTGCGTCTCGACTCGTCAACGGCTCAATTCAATCTGGCGGGCCGGGGGCGCTAATCACAGCGCGAGCCCTTTCCTTCATTTTTCGCGGCCCTCTCTCGGCGGCGCGCGCGGCTAGGCGTCCGCGGGCAGGTGCCCCCCCCCCCCCCGCGCACTTTCCTCCTCGCGGCGGGTCGCCCAGCGGCGGCGGCGGTCGCGCCGGCCGGCTCTCCTAAGAGATGACCGCTACCACGGCTCGCCCGTTGCATCGCCTGCTCTACCTTGACGTCGTTGCCACTGCTGCGGCCTTGCAACGTGGCGCAGGTCGGGCTCGGGCGGCGTAGCCCTCAGCTGGCAGCGCTCAGGCCTGATTTTTACGGCCAGGCTGGTCCTCCCAACGGCGCAACTACGGCCCTTGCCAACGCGCCCGGAGGTCGCACGGCGGTCCCTCGTTACGGTCTTCCCGCTTATTTTTTTTCGGTGTCTCCCTCTCGCTCGCTCTCCGCGCGTGATCGCTCGCGTCGGTCTCGTCGTCTGCGTTTAACGTGACACTTGTCACATGTGATAATTATTAAGAATTCTAAGAAGCTTATCATATTGTATTATGGAACTATTTAATACATTAAATTAGAATCAGTAATTATTAAAATTGAAGTATATTTATTAACCATCATCCCCTAAGATATTCACAATGATTATTATATATGCGCAGATCGAAGAAGGATGTACGATAAATTTAAAATAATTTATAGTAAAAAGCAAAATATATAATTTATTTATTTTAAGGTAAATCTCACTACCGTATAACAATAATCCATTCCTCGTCGTGATTCCCTGCAGGTTTCGAAGATAATATATAAATTTAATTCCGATCATTTGTAATGTGTGATCGTGATTCGTCTCTACTGCTAGAGATTTCCGTTGTTGCAGGTGAGGTCGTTGAGATAGTTGGCCGTGCTTCAAGACGTGTTGCAAGTGAGCTCGGAGATGTAGTCCTTGTTTATCAATGTGGCCGGCTGTGTGGTAGCCTACCTGAGGGCTCCGTTAACGCCCTCCCCCCAGCGTCCTTCTATGCATGTCAAGTTTATCCCCCTGGAGCCCGTCTTAGCGAGGGAGCCCCCCATCCAGAAGCCCGTCGTCCTCGAAGAGCTGGTGGTAGACTATCACTCACGACAATACCACCTGTTGCAGCTGCTTACCCAGCTCTGGGTACGAAACCGAAGCGTTTATGTCCCGGAGCATGCTGCAGGCAGCGTGGAAGAGCCCCGCCGCTTCCCTGGCGGACGCATCGTTGAGGGCATCCGACTCTCGGCACGGGAAGTCGCTCGCGGGGCCTCCCTAGGCGCGAGATACCGCCAATTCGAGTCCCTTGCGCTCTCCGGGGCGCTCTGCGGCCTTATCTGCCTGCTGCTGCCACTTGAACCTTGAACTTCGCGCGCTCTGTGAACAGCACGTTGACCCTGTGCACTTCAGCCACGGTGGGGGACCCACGCGGAGGAGGGCGGCTGGTGTTGACTCGCTGATCTCCATCGGCTTCGGAGGCGGGAGGAGGTTAATTGGCTCGATCGCACGTGCCTCAACGGAGCCGGTTGGCTGCAGGCGTAGCGCCTGCTATGTTTATGGGACCGCTTTTCTGAAGTCCATGAGGTTGCCCTCCATCCTCAGCAGCCGATCTTCCTCTGCAGCCAATGGCCGCCTCCGGCCCCGGGATGTTGCCTCGTCCAGAGCGGACCCTTCTTGGGTTGTCCTTTCGCTCGCCATCTCCTATAAGAAGACAAAAAAATTAGTGGCGAATGCTTCAGACCCCCCTAACTCCAGCGCCCCATCCAGACTGATCCTTTTCCCTATGCCCCGTCGTGAGTCCCTGTCCGATCCTTCATCGCGATCTTCCAGCAGGACAACTGTCTCGCCCAGTACCCGCTTCACTTCAAAAGGCTCGGCAAACGGAGCGGCCAATTTTCCGGAAACTACCTTCACGGCATCAGACAGGGTATGCTCGCGTCGGAGCACCAGGTCACCCGGTTGGGACGTGGTATGATGCCGGTTTCGGTAATAACCCGGTTTTGTCTTTCCCTGGCCTTGTCATTAAAACGACGAACCAAATCCCGGATCAGCGTTAGCCGTTCCAAGCTCGGGATCAATGGGGATAACCGGGCCTGTAACTGTGTTGGTATTTATATCCCTAGGTGACCGGACGACGGATGCCTGTGCGCGTCTACCATAACCCTCGTTTTATATTCGGCGGGCACGACTAGCCTCCACCCCTCCTCTCGAAACGATATCGGATCCAAAAGTTTATCGGTTGAGTATCTGTCCAGCACACCGAAATTTATTCAGGGTATGCTGGACATCTCTCGGTCGGTTTAAATACCAGGAGTCCGATATCGTGCCGACGGCTGGAATCTCGGGCTCGGCCCTAATCCTCGGCCCGTAGCCGCTCCTAGCTCGCCCTACTTTTGGGGCTCGCCCCTCGAGGTTCCTCTCCTTTGACTTGCTGGCCCTTGAATGGGACGTCCATTTCCCGGGCCTGCTCGAAAAAGTTGAGCCTCCTCTACGCGAGGCCGATTCCGGTAAAAAATGGGCTCTCCACCATGGCCTATCCCCTGACCCCACAGCCCGCCATCTCCTTAGACACGTTGGCCTCGAAGCGGAAACATCACGTCAGAAATTGCGACCGTGACTGGACGCCGGCACGCAGGAGTTTTACACTTGAGCGGAGGGACGGCCCATCTCGTCATCCCGGCGTAAATTTACCCCTTCGCGCCAGAGGTCGGCGGTGCGCGAGTGGAGAAACACACGCACGCGTGTTATGGAGGGCCCTGGGCGCACCAAATACCCGGTGCATGGCGCAGGCCATGGTCCGCGAGGGGGGGGGGTCGTGTGTGCCTGCTCAACGGTTTATACACCGCGTGAAAGAGGCGCGCACAAGGGCGACGCCGCGCGCGCCCGGTACCGCGCACGGAGCCTAAGCGCAGCCCGAGAGCAGCGCGCGAAGAGAAGTTGCTTTTTTCTAAAAATAAATAAAATGCAGATTTTACTGAGGGAATTTTCTTTGTAAAGGCTTTAGTCCCCTCATGCGGCCCGGAAAGCCAGAAGGGCATATTTAGAGGAGGGAATTTTTCATGACACAATCGCAGGTCATATAGGGCCTGTGTTTTTGTCTTGTCACCTCGCCCCTGGGCGTGCGAGCCTGGTTGAAGCGACCTTCGGGGCGTATAAAGGGACGCATGCGCTCGCAATTTGGTTGGAGTGCAACCAAACCAGACTGATGGCGTTCATTGGCGGGAGTCAAGGGAGTGTCTAACAATGTGTCATGGGGACACGCATAGGCACTGCCGAGCCAATGGGATAACCTATTGTAAATTGTTTTAAATGTAAAAGAGCATGGGCTTGAAATAAAGGAGAAACCCCGTAGAAAGGGCTACGAGGGATAAAGTCGTGTAGGCCGCCCAGGAATGCCGGTGATGGGGAAAAGATCGAGCTATTGCCTGTTATCCCCGTAAAATAATGTTAGGTCCGCGTAATTGTAAATGTCGCCGAATAGGTTTTTAGACCATTTGGTTAGTGTTTTGTACAAATAATTAAGGGGATGGGCCACGGTGGAGAGTCCACTTTCCTCCCGGGATTCAGCCTCGCGTATCGTGCAAGATTGAGCCCGACCACCTCTTTTTTCACTACTTACCGCGATCTTACGAGCGATCGGACTTAGGGTATCGGGGAGAGGGGGATGTGAAGATGGGGTTCGGCTCTCTCTCTCTCAGTGGGGGGAAATATGTATGATTATATATTTATTTCTATTTATGTTTTCGGCTGTCGGGTTTATTAAACCCGGAGGGAGAGGTTCTTGCTCGTCGACACTCCGTCGCGGTCTCCTGCGGCGATCGTTGTCGTTGAAGGAGGGGGGCAGAGAGGCAGATTCTGTCTACAAGGAGGAGGCTTGACTTTGATGAGCAGGTCCGGAAAATGGACGTTCCGTCCAAGGGTCAGCGAGTCAAAAGAGAGGAACCTTGAGGGGCGAGGCCCAAGGTTAGGGTGAGCGAGGAGCGGCCGAAGGCCGCGGCCAGTTCAAGAAAAGGTGAGGGTGTTGGCAAGGAGCGCCTGGATACGCGTGCGGAGTATCATTTTTTGTAAAGCCGTTTCTGGACGGTGCGCTGCTCGCACTCCTCTCGCTCCACTCAGGACAGGTACTGTCCTCGCAACAGATAGCGTGGCTCCAGATTTCCGTCGAATTATGGCCCGGTATGAACCTCGAGGGAGGTGTTTTTGATCTTTCCGCTGTAGAGGCACAAGGGCCGGCGGCGGAGCTTCCTACGCATCTGTCCGTCATTCAGTATGCCCTGTCGGGACTGTAGCCCTAACTGCGAGAGCTGGAACGGGCAGTTGATGGTGTGCGACTCGCAGCCGAACACGGCGAGCCCGTCGTTCAGAGAGAGTCTCCAGAAAGCGCTTCTCGCAAGCATCGTGCGGCCCCTTCCGACTCCTCTCTCCGTCTCGCATAGGGCTAAACAAAAAACCTTTGTAAAGACTTCAAGATATCGGCAACTAAGCTAGTCGACCACAAGAATGTCAAACATGCTCATGTCAACAGGCAATGAAGTATGTCATGTGGCGGTTACCGGGTGGATAAGCCGGTTTATTTGGTGTCTCATAACATCGTCGACCCACTACGAACTAGGTATCGACGGCACAGTTCGACTAAGACTGTTCTATTAAGATTGACTGTAGACGTACGCACTGCTATGGATGAAATATAGGTGAAGTTACTTTTACTGTTTGACTTTAGCAAGGTGCTCGACACTATATGTTCCACTCGACTATTAAATTGCATGAAACTTATGGGCTTCTCGCGAGGAGTAAGAGCCAGACACATCATAGCCGCGGCGCGAGCAGTCTCGGACTGGGTCTCGTCTGCGTCCTTGAAACTCAATGTTGGAAAGACGTCTGCAATTCTTTTTGGAACTCGCAGATTTGTTTCCAATATTGAACCTGTTTGATTCAATTCTATTGAAATTCGGGAGGGAGCAGTCGTGTCTTTGTCTGAGACTGTAAAAAGCCTTGGTGTTGTGCAAGATACAGATCTTATCTGCAGACCACATATTGAATTGGTCTATAAAAGAATTAACCAGTTTTTATATAGTTTACGTTTTTTCCGTCAGTATACCACGGAGGCTGTTCGTGCAAGACTGACGCGTTCACTGGTTTTTCCTCATTTTAATTATTGTTCTATTGTTTTCTTAGATGCGTCCCTGGAGTTAAGGACAAGACTACAACGCTCACAGAATTCTTCTATGCGATATGTGACGGGTGCTAAGTCGGATGATTATATCACCTCCTTCAGGATCAGATTGGGTTGGATGGGAGTAGACGGTTGGAGAGAATATTTGATGTACTTTCAGATCTATAAAATCTTACGGCTGCGTAAGCTGGAGTATCTCGCTGATCTATTCTCTTCTAATGCATCTGATCGGCCGGTCAGGGATGAATCTTGTGACGGAAAGGGCGGAGCTATCGGCCCGCGGCGCGATCGACAGGCGCGGATCGATGCGCGGTCAGTTTTCGCGCGGGCCACGACCGCGCCTTGGCAACGCGCACGTGCGCCCATCTCCCCGCGGCACGAGCCGAAAGAGAGAGAGAGAGAGAGAGAGAGAGAGCGAGCGAACAGCGCCGCGCGGCGAGAGGAGAGCGAGAGAGAGAGAGAGAGCCACCGGAGCGAGAGCCGCGATCCCCAGGACATCGGGGAGGCGCCGGGGTCAGCGTTCCCGGCCGGTCTGTGGCCGGGAAGACCAACACCGCGTCGGCCAAGGTAGGCCTGATGTTGTAAGGCGTGCGCGAGAGAGAGAGAGAGAGAGCAGCGCGGACGCGACGGGCGCGGGCACGGCGCGGGGTAGGCTGGACTGTGGGCGCCCGCCCCAGGTGTAGGGGCTCTCCGGAGCCCGCCGCCTGGGTGCAACGCGCCCGGTGTTCCAGCGGCGGTGACCCGGCCGCAGCGGTAGGGGCTCCTCGGAGCCCGCCCGCTCGACCTGCGGAGCCGTCAGGCGTCCGGTACTGGCGCGGACTAGGGCGCCAAGCCGAAGGTGTTGGGGCCCCTCGCGGGCCCGCCGCCCCCAGTGCAGGCGCCCGGCTGTCCTGCCGCCGGGACCCGGGTAGGCGTCCGTGGAGGGCTCTGCGAGAGCCCGGGCGGACGTCCTCGGCGAGCGCGCGTGACCCCGCGGCGCACGATATATGTATGGTGCAATGTTGTTGTTGTCAGAGAGGCGTGCGGCGGGGGGGTGCCGTCCTCCCCGACCGCGAATAAAGTATAATGTTGTCAGAAGAGAAGTGCGGCCTCTCTTAGTTTATTTCACCAGCCATGCCCCCCTCCCTCCCCCGATTACATACCGGCGCGACCGGGGAATAATGGCGCGGTGCTCCGGGTCCGCGGGAAGCCTACTGCTTCCCGACGGAAGCACCACGTCACAATCTAAAGAGGTTTCTGTTCCATGGATGCGCACCAAAACGGGAATTAGATCTTTCTCTGTTCAAGGTGCTCATCTGTGGAAGTAACTGCCACTCTGCATAAGGAATGCATTCTCTCTTTCTCGCTTCAGGGGGCTAGTTATAGAGCATTTGAGGAGTCGGGTCATCATGGCGTGGTGACGGTATCAGGAGCTGGGAGCAGTGCAGTCTATCGCTGTGAAAGAGGACTGCACAGGACTTGTGCTTTACTTTCTAGAGCAACGGCTGGCCTCTGGGGGCGCGACCCGGAGCGGTACGACAGGCAGATTTAGCTTTTCGCCGCAGCGCGCACAGCAAGCACAGGTAGCGCAAATACTATTATATATTATTGGCAGTGCGCAGAAAACGCGGATTTTACGCGCGGCTGAGAGAGACACAAAACTCTCTTACTCACACTTGCGTAAAGATAAACCGTGCGAGTTGCAGAAGTGCGGCCCTTTAGCATGAATAGGCCCCTAATAGATGGAAAGGCTTTGCGCGGAGAATTGCGCGCGAGCATTGCGGGCGATTGCGCACTGGATAATAGTATTTGCGTGGCGCGCCAAATGAACGGGTGCTAACGCATATAACGCAATACTGGTTACGTCGGCCCTGAGCACGATAAACGCGAGGTTAGCACGGAGCTAACCTTGAATAATAGCAAGCGCACGCATGTGCGACGAACACGGCGAATTCGCGCGACGTAATTCATGAACCGTTTTCTGAACTGGGCCCGATTTGCCGACGTTTGTCGATAATAAATAAAGGTAGTTTGAATTGATGACATGAGGCCCATAAATAAATCTTTTATTTATTTACCCCGTCGGTGACGCAAACCGGTATTCCCAATCTCCCTCGCTCTTTTTCTAATTTTAGACGGTACGAGTGGTTGAAGGAACCACGCCGCCTCCGCAAGTGTTGTAAGTACAATTCATCAGCTGAGCGATTATGCCTAAACTTGAAGCATCATCTATAAGCATATAAAATATATTAACTATAAAATTTCCGCTTGGGAAGAAATGGGTTACTCAAGGATATTGACTAGTACCTGCAGAGCAAGGATACTTTTTTAGAGAAACTCTGACGTTCTGCCTACTAAAAGTACATTACTCGAGCTGACGATAATGATCAACGAAGAGGTTGAGCATACTATATTTGGAATGGACCTCAAAAAATTTGCAATGGAAGTTGCGGATAAAGAAGGTGCACCTCCATCGGCATTTCTAAAAAATTATATAAAAAATTTTCCCAAAGAACTTTCGGAAAACAAGCAAATGCAATATAAAATATTACGTATACAGGTTAGCTCAAACATACCACGTATCTCTTAAGTTTGAACACACTTAACAATCTCAGAAACTAGAGGCGTTAAAAAAAATCTTTAAATACAAAAGTTTCCGTAAATCAAATTGTGCATTCAATAGTAACTTTAAATTTAACCTTGAGTTTAATCATGAGGATCATTTCAACGTCAATTTAAGTTTTTTAAACGTGAACCCCGTTTTAGTTGTAAAACTACCATAAGTTTTTCTATTAAAAAATTTTAAGAAATAAAATGGAATATTTGATGGCAATCGTTTACTTGATCTTCAAGGATTTGATCATAGATTTGGTATCTTCGGTTTTGGATCCGCTTGAAACTGACATTATAAATTTTACAGTTAAGGTACGATACGCTGATTTCCAGATAGTAAAGGCAAAATAGTTGGTATGCCTCCAGCGAAGTAGATTAGTAAACTGTAAAATTCAAAATGTCAGTTTTAAACGGAACAAAACTAAATCGATAATCAAATCTCTGAAGATAAAGTACATAGTCGCCATCAATGCACCGATTAATTTCCAGAAATTAATTTCGATAAAAACACTTATGATAGTTTTACAGCCATTTCAGCTAATTTAGCCCAATATTACTTATATCGTTGAATAGGAAATTTTTCTGCTTTCTATTTTAGTTAAAAAGAGAGTTCACGTTCAAAAAACTTGACCTGCAAATGACCCTGAAAGTTAAATCCAAAGTCAAATTCAAGATTGCCATTGGATCCGCTATTTGATTTGTGGATATTTCTGTATTTAAAGTTCATTTCTAGTGCCCTCTATTTTTCGATATTTTCAGAAGTGTTCATACTTTTGGGACACCTTCATAATTTATAGGTGCGCGATTGTAATTTTATTAATTAAGAATTATGGGCGCACATAAAATAAGTGTTTCCGATGTAATGAGTGTGTATGCCTAATTCTATTTAATTGACGAGTATAAAACAGAAAAACAGATATGTATTATAATGATGCATGTGTATGAATGTGTTATCTGTACAATTATAAAATCTTTTGAACAGATACATAAAATTAATTTTATTCTTTTTTTATTTAAAGGAGAATCTACAGATTGTGTGCAGGGATCTCGTTGAAGATCTTATAAAACTATCAACATTACCACTCCCACAGAGCAGTAGTAGATATGAGGAAGAAAGCAGGGATGCACTGTCGATTCAACTGTCAGGCTGGCTATTGGTAAAAAATACGATTCGTATTTATTTGTTTAATAAATATTTTCTTTTTCAATTTAACTATTATCTTTTTTCTTTTTTCTCATAGTAAAGATGAGGCAGAATGGATACAAAAAGAAATGCATCCGCCATCAAAATACAAAAATCATCTTACTCTTCCAGTTGATAACTCATTGTTAATAATTAAAGAATTGTCAGAAAATAAGATTAAAAATGGTGTTACAGAAACTACCTACTATTCAGAAGTTTTTTGAAAATGAGCTCTTGAACATCAAAATTGATGATGTACATTAAGTGGTGAATTCAAAGAAAGAGAGTAAAAACATATATGGTCCATGATCACAGCAATCAATATAACTGAGACGTCTAATCACTGGCATCAGACACGAACCAAAATATTAATTATTATGTTTTATTGATTTATAATTGCTTTGTATATTTTATATAACGTATATATTTTAGTTGCATAGTATAATGTAGTTTAATGTGTACAAATTAAAAGTAAGAGAAAACCATCCCATATGAAATAGGCACTTCCCTGAATTTCGCTAAATGGTTAATACGGTGATAGCCAACGGTTTCAGCTGCCTTTTTAAATTTCGGACAGAATCCGCCATCCGTCAAGAGACGGCACCATGTAATACAAGACCGGTCGCGAAAATTACAGAAGAAACGCAAACGGACCGAGTGACGAGACTAGAGGCGTTGCGCGACATCGTTTTAAAATCGATTAAGGAGCGCGTGCAACAAAGACAGCATTACAATCGAGGCAGATGATACGTAATATACTTTATAGGCAAGCGAATAATGAGACAGATGCATTTTCTTTTGAACCAGGCAAACCACTTCGCAGGAAGCTGACGCCAAAGTTTGACAAACGGTTTACAGTAATGGAGACGTTATCGCTGACTATATAGGTGATTAGACGGGATGCAAACAGACGTGAGACTAAGGTGCATGTCTCACAGTTGAAGAGATATATCTTGCCACGACGACATTGAGTGCTACCTAAAACGACGACGCGAAAATATCCAAAATTGGGTAGAGATACGTATCCGAATCCGATTCTTCTAAGAAAAGACGAAGCGAGAGATCCACCAACAGCTTCGAGTTACCCGAGTCGGGAGAAAACAGCTCCAGGACTGTCGGAGCGCGGTCGCACGGCCCCGCAGGATTCACCAGGGAGTGATCCTTGGCCCCGATCCAGAAACTGTCGGCCAACGCCGGAGGCTGTCTCCAAAGGGACATACCACCGGCTTTTACCGAGAACGCTTCTTCGGCTGCCGTGCGCCGGACAGGACTTTTAGAAGGACTAATCCCCATACCAATCGATGACTGTATAGATCTGCGCGCCCACTGTTTCTTCAATTACTGAGAGAGGCCAGAGGTGCTCTGTGTCACGCCTTATTTATAGAGTGTCTTTTTAATCTTCGGGCACTCGGCCGAGGCCTCGATATCTCGGTGGATGGCGTTAATCGCTTTGAGGACGCCTATCGTTTCAATAAGTGGCGATTCTGGGTGGCACTGCGGCTCCATGACTGAGGAGTCGTTCCCGGGGCCTGCGACTGGACTCAAATTTTCTCCATTGTTAAGCGCTGGCATTCCATGTAATTAGGGCCACTTACACAAAGGTTTTGCATTGATTTCAGACCAAGGTTCTTATCTCAGAGCAGATTAGCTAAAGGGATTAGTTAATTATTCTATGAAAGTACAGTTGGACCATACAATCCAAAATGTAGAAATTCTGAGAACAAGAAAATGTCTTTAAAGTAATACAACCCTTTTAATTAATTAAACTGTATTTGAAACTAAAATTAATATTTTCTATCCATATTTATAATACGTTGACTTACGCGTGAACTTAATTATACATATAACCAGGTCTTGTTGATCAATAAATCGTCTAAATAAATTTGTGCATATAAAGGTGTATTCTAATATGTGTAAGTGTTCCTGGTGCATTATTATAAGAATTTTAATCTACTCGCAATATTTTTCTTCTTTTATTTTTTGCGTTTAGTAAATGAAATTTGAAATGTAATTTTTCACAATTCGCTATATGGAATTTATAGCTCTGTCACGTACTAATATTATTGATTCAAAATAGAAATCTAAGCTTTATGTTTTAAAAGAATATCCATACTGGTAAACATAAAAGGGTTGCATAAGTTACGATTAGAGTACAAAACCTATACGTACTTCCGAGACCAACAAAGTTTTTCAAAGATTGCCTCAGTTATAGACCTCAGTTATAAATCTAGCGAAATATTTAAAAATGGCCCAGTCGTACTCAGTACCTTTGTGAGCATCCTATATATACAATTTCGCCCAGTAGTTTCACCGAGTGCATAGCCGCAAGGCTTGGCGGACAATGGGCATATCGAAGAAACTCAAGGGTGACTGGGATAGCCCGTCACCCCGGTGCGTCGACCTTGAAGGCATATCGCGAGGCCTGTGGCTGGTCAAGGTGCCCAAATGCGTTGCCGCTCAATGGGAGCGCACCCCGGCGAACACCGAGGCTGGGCGCATCCGCGTCACCCGTGAGCCGGGACGTAAATCGCAGGTCTCCCTCGAGCTTTGCGAACCGCCCGAAGGCCAAGCCCAAGAAGTTATTCCTCGCTGTTACGAAATGCAGGTGTCAGCTCTCACTCAAACTCTCGGTGTCTTTTCCAATGAGGTACGTATTCGACGCTCACTTTTTCATCTATTCGTTTTCCTAAAGTATTACAAACTAAAACGCTTGATCTTTACGACTGCACAAGTTGTTAAAGCACAAATAGTTCCAAAAGCTTGATTAATTGTGTATAACACGATACTTAGTTCAAAATCAGTGTAACCACTATTAATATAGGTGTTTTTAACAGTCCAATCTTACGAATCAATCGAATTTATAATACAAAGAACAAATATAGATTTGTGTACAAACGGATTTGCGTTTTGTGATTGCATTGTCGCAACTTAGAAAAGCTTTTTTTTTCTATGGTATCCTCCGATAATAATAAGCTGGGTACGGCAATTCAAAAGGGTATCTTCGATAGTACGATGCAGATTTATTACTCGAGACAGCGGGTTAAGATGAGTACATTTTTCGAGAGTACACATTAGGTTTTTATAGTATTTTAGTATTTTATAATTATACGTGTACAACGTCTGTTTTAAAAGTATCAACTTACCTTCATACTATCTTCCCATCAAAATGTACGAGTGATTTCTGTGGGGCACAGGCATAACCAATAAGTACTTACGAACTTCGTGAATATGTTAGTTACTTGTAGGACCTCGGGCAGAATACAAAAAATCATTTTAGTGTCTTTTTTTCGTTTGTCGTATTTTGCTATTGATAAATTATGACGGAAAAATTGAAGCAACGAATTTGTATGTCAATTTTCAATTTTACTTGAAACTTGAAAATGGTTCTCAGGTATGTAAATTGAAATTGCTTGTGAAAATTTACATATACATAAAAATATAAATCCTAGCAACTTTTGACTATTTCTCATATATAAAATACCGCTTATTGGGTACTAAGTTAACGATAAA
The DNA here is from genome assembly GCA_018906755.1 of Sycophaga agraensis. NCBI lineage: Eukaryota > Metazoa > Arthropoda > Insecta > Hymenoptera > Pteromalidae > Sycophaga > Sycophaga agraensis. Next base: position 63,015 of record JACCIE010000076.1, read on the forward strand.
AATATGTTGTGCGATCGAATGGTAATTGTTATAATAAGAGTCCATGAGAAAGACGACGTAAATATGGAGACAGACGTCTAGGGATACTTTTTTTGCTGAATTGAAAAATTTAGATACGCGACTTACACAAGTCTTATTTTTTATGAATCTCGATACACATGAAAATGCTTATCTGTTATACATTATAAATATCAAGCCCTTCTGCGTTTTATGTAGTTTATTGATTTATCTATTAATTAAAGAAAATTGAAGTCAACCATATTAACAAAAAAATTTGTCTTTTACATTAAATATTCACAAATATATAAAACATACTTTAAAAGTGTTTAAATTTGAACATACTAATGTATTTCTTTTTCATTAAAGGTAACAAGTACAGGATCTAACAAGTTAATGATGGAGGGTAAAATTATTCAAAAGTTCGAGTGTCGTCCTCACGCCGATGACACGTACATGCGTATGAAACTTGCGCATATTAAAAAAGCCGCGCAGCCGAAACGACAGGTTGTTCGACTCGACCGAGCAGTACAAAACTACAAGCCCGTCTCAGATCATAAAAATAACATTGAATATGCAAAAAGGAAGAAAACAGAAGGCAAAATGCTTCGGCAGGATAAGGATGTTGTCCTGGACGTTCTCTTTGCTGCTTTTGAAAAGCATCAATATTACAATATCAAAGATCTTGTCAAAATCACTAAGCAGCCAGTCGTCTACCTGAAAGAGATTCTTGTCAGTGTCTGTAATTACAATATGAAGAACCCACATAGGAACATGTGGGAACTCAAGCCAGAGTACAGACATTACGAAGAATCAGAATCTGCTGATAATAAATGATTAAATGAATTAATGAATTCTGGTTACCTAACATTTAAGGATCTTTTTAACTATTACGATTGATATTTTATATTTGAAATTACAGTAATATTAAAAACCTATAATTACTTTTTGTTTACTGATTTTTATTATTTATTTTACTTAAATAATCTTTGTATGAAATTCTACACAGTACAGATATATTGTAACGACTTGAGTATTTTTTTTTATTATTCTGACAAATGTGAGGATAACTATTTTAAATAATTGTTCAAACATGATGATAATACATGTAATACAGAAAACATTATTTTGAAATTACCTAATTTAAAAATAATAAATAAAACACACTTTTTTACCTGAATTGTATATGTAAAAAATTCTCCAATTATCACTTTATATTAAATTTATATTTAATACTACGAATAAAAATATAATTACAAATTATGTATTTTCACAATTTTAATAAGAAAAATCAAAATAAATTATTGAATTTTAAAATATAATTTAAAACTATTTTAGCTAATTAAAAATTAGATAAAATAGTATAGGCTAAAGTCGTTCTGTGTGTCGTAGTTAAATAATGAGGCAAATTACACTTCTAATGTCCATATCTAAAAGAAATATATTTTTAATTAACAAGCAAATAATTTAAAATTAATTTACAATTGAAGATTAACTTACTTTTGGAATTCCCACTCACGATTGTCAAGTGGGCAAACTTGTCTAGTTTTCAGCCAACGAGAAATACAATGGAAGTGAAATGCATGCTATAAAAGAATTATACAAATGTTATAATAATTCCTTAATAAATAACACCTTAATTACCAAGCCAAAATTCAGAAAACAAACTAAGATACAAAGTTTATTAAAAAAAGAGCTACACGCAACACCAATAAAACTTAGAAACCAATAAAATTTAGATTTGATTTTAACAAGAATTGTATCCTTTATTTTATCTTTTCATAATATTGATATTTAATTGATTCTGATGTTATCTAAATGTAATATTATAAAAGTACAAGGTGCATTATTTTCATATAAAAACAAACCTACATTACATACACCCCAAGCAACTGTGCATTCGTCACTGGTAGCTGATGCTTGATTGGCTTGGCATTCAATACAGAGATCCATTATATGATTCCGACAAATAGCACAATTATCAACGACAATGTCTAAAAAACAAAATAACTTGTTAGTTGATTATGCAATTTGTCAAATGATGATAAACTTATGCAAACTCACCCCAGGCCCATAGTGCAACAGCATTCCACTAAAAATATAAACAGAATAATACAATCTATTTAATTGTACAATTTTAAAAAGCGTGACAAAGCGAAATCAAGGTTATGTCGAATGTTTTTAATATTTTCTAAATAATTAATACTTTATAATTAAATGTTTTCAATTACCTTTTTAACTTCAAAACGCTTTTTTTCTCCTTTTCCACTGCTAGAAGTTGGAAAATCAATTTCTTCTTCTTCAACATCCATCGCAGACGCCATTTTCACAAATAAATAATTTTGATATTTGAATTCTAAATTCAACTAGCGATGTTGCAATGCTAGCTACTCTAATTCGGATATACAAATTGTTAAAAGCGCGAGTACCAAACTGATCACACTATATTAATAAAACCACCCTTATGCCAACCGGTAAAAATGCTAATTTTTCCGAAAAAAAATGTGACCGTAAAGGGCCCTAATTACACCTTCTCGTAAAGTAACTAACACCTTTGCGCCAGTCGGCAAAAATACGAATTTAAAAAAAAAAAAAACTGCCGTAAAGGGCCCTAATTGCACCCTCCCGTAAAGATAATTAGCCTAATTGAATCCCATTCAAATTTGAGAAAAAAATTCCTAAAGATTGCAAATCTTGGTAAGTCGACATCTCTGCAAAAAATAAATATTTTGACAAAAAAAAGATTAAAAAAATTAAACCCTAGCTAGTCTAAATTGAAAAATCTCAAGAATCTCAAAAAAGTACCCCAATTTTGTAGAAAATTCAAAAAAAGTATTTTGGTATAGGTATGTATATAGGCAGCAGTCGAGCGATACCTGCGCATGCGCAGCTTAGCTATACCCAAGTAGAAACGCATGCCGAGCTGTAATATCGCGGCGTGCAAAAACGGCTCGTAAGCCGTCATATTGCTGTCAAAAAGCGGTCATATATGACCAATTTTTTAGCGCGGCTTTACGTCGGCAAAATGCCAGCTCAATTGCCGCGCTATCAACGGCTTTTGCGGTGGCAAAATCCCGGCGTATTTCCGGCGCAATCAGATATAGCAATAAAAAATTATTATGATAAATTGTTGCAAATAAATTATATTTATTTAAAATTACAATTATGATGATGTATGTGCAATAATTATAGATTTATATTTTGTAGGTATTCACAATATTGAAAATTTTAAATAATTTTAGGTATTTAAATAAATTATTGTCTATACATTATTATGCTAATAATTAATTATGCACAAAATTTTTCTTTAATTTACAATTATTTTAAATAAGTAATAAAATATTTAACAAATATTATTGTTTGTAAATAATTAATTTTTAAAAATATTTATGTATATACATAATTGTATATAATAATTATATACTTAATTAACTAAATTGTTAATACGATTCAATTTTCTTAAAAAATTATTGAGATATGCTCAAATAAAATAAGGCGCCAATTTGCGATCAGTCTATCAGATACAAATGAATTGCCCTATATATATTTTTGCTCTCTTTTGTTTTAAACATCTTGCACTGTGCAAAATAAAAAACATTAAATATATCGATTATTCCTAAATAATAGATGATTATCAATAATTATTTCGTAAATAGATCATTAAATTTATTTGTTTTGGATTATTCTATTTGCAGATTAGCTTTGGTAAGCACAAAATCATTTAATTATTATTCATTTTATAATTATAATTTAATCGTTACAAATAACTTTTTTTCAGTATAGTTTCAGCTATTTTCAAATTTTTTGATCTCATCGTCATCTTCCGTATATTGTGACGAATATAAGGGAGCATCTGATTTCAGGTATATTATTTTATAAATAAACACGTGTTACACATGTGTGTGTAAATGATGTGTAAATTGTAAAATGTGTATCGTAAATTGTATTGTATTGCGAGTTATTGTGTGTATTGTAATTGTAATGTAGTGTGTATTGTTATTGTTAATTGTATATGTAAAAATTTCATTGATGAAACGACATAAGATTTTAAATTTAATAGAATTTAAATCAAACTTTATTGAATTCTTATGTGATCTCTAATCACATTCTCGATGTACCTTATGGCTAACTGTCAGCTGTATGGTTTAGCTGGCTGCAATAAATATTAGATACTAATTAATCTTTTTACAGGTATTGTTGGAGCATTGCAACTTGGCAGCCCATCACCATCAGAGGAGTTGGGTCAAGGCTACATTAGAGGCTACAATAAATTTGTATTAAAATTACTTTTATTTAAAGAATTATGTAATTATATTTTATGAATAAATATTTTTAATTTTAATTTTAATTCAATTTTACTTTAATTAATATATTAATATAACTGTTTTCTAACCTAAAAAAAGGTAAAATGCCGAAAAATTACCAGCTTTTGCGCCGCTTATAAGCGGTAGGAAAGCCGATCAAGTTCCGCTTTTGTTGTATGTCGCTTATATCTGGCGATTTGCCGTCTAAAAGCCAGGGCATATTGCCGGAGCAAAAGCCGCCCGCGTGCTGTTATATTGCCGTCATATTGGCGGCCCAATGTTATTTGGGATATAGTTGGATAAAACATCCATAGGTGGGTGTCAACGGCCCCAGCGACATTTTGTGCCTAGCGTACACATTATTCTACCATACCAAATTACTTAGAGCAATGCAATACTACGAAGCACGCATATCTATAGAAATTATGGATCCGAGTCGAAACTTAAATCCAATGTTGTAAACTACACGTAGTCGACCAACTTACCTAGGTAGCAGCACGTGCCGAGCAATTTTCGGGAGCCGATTACAGCAACCCTATGATCATAGTTTGCAGGCAATTCATGGGTAGCAGGTTTGCTATCCTGCAAATTTTTAATAATAATCATATAATATAATATAATAATCTAATTGATATCAACATTTTATATATTTTAATTCAATTAAAAAATATTATAATTATATAGTTATATATTTAATTATTTATAAGATATACATAACGAGCTTATTTAATTCTTATAAATGTTTATTTATTTAATATTTTTGGTATTGCATAATTTTATGTACAAACAATAATATTATAATTGAATAATAAATAAATTATGAGTTTTTATATATGCGAGTAATTTCGTAGTTTATATAATAATTTCCTAATTAAATGCATATTATAAAATAATTGTTTATTAATCAAATTATACATAATGACTCAAAATAAATCATGAACTCACAGGTGCATCTTATGTTTCAACTTTTGAACCTAATGTTGCTGTCACTTGCATTCTTTATTCAAGTTTCTTTCGGAGTTTCCTTTTCTATTTAAAATAACTTTAATACTTCATCTGCATCATTTCCCATTCCCCCATTTATTCCTTCAGATTCATCTTTTTCTCTTCTTAATCTTTCTTGTTCTTCATTTTCTAGTAGTTGTTGTCTTTCTAATGTTTGATACTTTTTTGATTCTAATTTTCTCATTTTTTTTAACTCGCAGTTTACGGAATATAATTCTATTTCCTCCTCGTGATCAATATATCGACAGCTGTTTTCACCGTACGCGTGGAGACTGCGCTCCACGCGCGCAGTAAACGCGTACAGTGTTTGCGCATTTCACGCGATCTTATCGGGGTTATTCTGTCCATATTTTATTATTATATTGTGTTATTTCGTGCCCATTAATTTCGTAATTCCCCGTGTTTCCTGTTTTTATCTTTCCTAGCGCATTATTATGCAAGGATCTTGCGGCAGAGTAACCAGTAACATTTGCTTGGCATTCAATTAAAGATATAAAAATATTAACGATCAATGAAATTGCAACGTCGCGAGGCGTAAAAGAAAAAACGGCATGTCACATCATATAGATCCTTATATTTGTGAAATTAGTTATCTAGAGGGTACAAAGCGCTTTAAACGTACATAATCTATCCCAATGTGATTCTAATAATTTAAATTAACTAACAATAATGACGTCAAATAATTTTAACAATATTGAAGTCAAACAAATGTGTTTGTTTTGTAGAGAATGAACTTTTGATTTTTGCATTAGCGCTATAATGTATGTTTTATCCTGAGTTGCAAATGCGCAGGTGTCGCTTGTCCATTGCCTATAGACCAACTACACCAAACTAGTGCTATTACCATCAACGGTTCGGTAATAATGCGGAATGCTGTCGTGAATCATGCAGCTTCTCGGCATCTGCCAGCCAGCAAAATTGAAACCAGTGATGCCTTTGTCATCCGTGGTGCGCGATAACGGAACTCGTACGGATGCACCGAAGCTCATCGATGTACGACAACACTTCGCAAATAGGACATGGTCTTCCTAAAAGACTCGGAATCAGCTGATTACCCTTATCCCACAATCAGTCGTAGCTAACAGGTTCGAACCTCAGACGCAGACGCTCTTTGTAGCCAACAGTGTCGCGACCAAGACCTATGGCCAGTAAATATTGATGGATGTTAAATATTGCAGACGACAAGACACCAATCATTGGAGCAGACCTTTTGATGCACTACAATTTCTTTATCAACCTGAAGAAAAAATGACTCTATGACCCCGGAAAATGGCTCAGTAGCATAAGTTACCTGCAAGCGACACCTTTGCCGCCTAACGATGGATATCGACAGTTGTTGATAAAATCTTCAGATGTAACTGTTACGTAAACCTCTCCCTTATTGAAGAAAGATAGTTTTAACAATAGTTTTGCAGATTAGAAGAAGTGCAATCTTCTTATGCTTATTTTTAAGCCTATTCAAGCGCAAGAGTTTGGGATGAAGGCATTAAATGAATTTAAAAAATATAAATGGGGAAGTTAAATTTAGATATATGCAGATATAATCGACAGATGCCCAGAGTGTATGTAGGGATTTTAGGGACTGACTTCTCGATATTTATTGAGGGTTGTACCCCTTAACTAACCCGTACACGTAAGTATTTAATTGTCTAATCATTTTACCCCGCGCCCGATTCTGAAGGTCCCTCCGCGATCAGTATTTTCTCCCTGCTACGTCTTCATTCGGCCCTGCTTCCTTATCTCATTCAGCCTGAGCATCTTGTTGTTGACGATTTCGGCAGTTATCGAATGGACACGCGTCTAAGCCTAGAAGGCACGGCCAGGCCCGCTGCTCGCCTTGCGGCCCCCACAACTTCTCCATACTCTCTCCCAATGACTGCTTTCTCTACTCTTATTCGTTGCGCTGCGGCGAAACATACCGCGCTTTTCCGCCACAGGGGCTGGATGTTTACCATTTTTTAAACGTCGTCTGTATCTTCGCGGGGGTGCTTCTGGCAGTTCCGCGACCAGTAAGATAAATGTTTAGAATTACCTCAGCTATCCCGTGGTATAGCTCGAGACCAGTAATTAAAAATCAGGCTATATATGATTTGTAAGCAACAAGGTTTCTCTGATAAATAATTCAGCTACTTCTATTTATAAAAAAATACTTATAGATAAATAATTTAAACTAATCGGTACCACTTTATTTGTATAGAATTTATTTTGAATATTAAATTGCGATAATTACTTGATACCCAAATAATCTTTTATAATTAAAAAATACAAATTAAAATAATTGTAAATTACACATAAATTAAAAAGTAATAAATCATATTACATATTATATTTTTTATCATAATATTTTATTATTACTCTGATACATAACAATGCATAAGAATTCAAAGCAACAGAAGCTACTAAATAACGCTCTAGTTTAGCACTGATTGGTTAATATATGTGTGGCAGAGCACTCGTCAGGTGTCGAAAAGCGTTTCCCGATTTATTCCGCAAGTGGCCTGGCGGGCCTGGACATAGCCGTAGTCACTTTTTAAGACCCCACAACCCAATTCGATTTACAGACAGTGCTTCGAAGGCAAGGATTACCGATATCACTGGGCGCTTATACCAACGAAGATAGATCTCCCGTGATGAGGCTGTCTATGTTAGTTTGCACCCCAATATTTTGCGCCGATACGGTAGTTTCATTTAGAGTCAAGCAGACACCTCTGACTAGCTGCGAACTGTCGGTCACTATCGGTATAGAGAACGCCCGACCGGTATAGGGTAACCAAGGCAAACTTTCGGTCGGTATAAGATAACAATTGCATGATAAACCGAATACTATACTTAACAATTCTTTCTATTTCTTTCAACCTCATTCTTAACAATTCAAATAAGCTGCTTTTTTCCTCCGAAAAATTATTTTCTATTTATCATATTTTATATTTAAAAATAACATTGTTTACAAATTACAATTAATATAAAACTAAAATTCAAAATTGTAATCTGTACATACAAACCCTATAGTTTAAGATGTTTTATTCATGTAATATTATTATTGTTAATAATAATAAAATGTATATTAACTTTACATAAACATTTTTTTCAAAAATCAATAAAATTGCTTGAAAAAATTCAAAATGACATAATAACTCGTGGAATAATGTGTGGCATAATTGAACTTCAATTTTAGCTCGAAGTACAGATGAAAAGGCTCGCTGAAAGAATTCTCCCCGATCACTATCCCTGCACGCAACGCGTCGGATTGTCAAATACCGCATCGTCACAAACCTGTTATGCCCCCCCCTCTCCTTTCGTCAACCTGCCGCCATTCGGCTCAGAGATGCAGTTTGACGATACTACCGGTTTCACACAAGTTTCATACAAGAGGAATCAAAATCTCCGGATTTCAAAAACGCCCTCCCCCCCAAGATTCAGAAAAAGAGCCATCAGCTGTATCCTTTGATTCGTCCAACGAGGAAAGCTTTTCAGTCGCGAGAAAACCGCACGTTCCCCTGCCCATAATAATTAGAAAAGCATCGGTCCATGCTCCGCACCTCTCTTGACAGCCACGACATTACGCTGTGCCGCGTGGTTAATACCACCAATAGAATCAAAATATACCCCGAGTCCGTCCCCCAGTTTCGTGCAGCCACTAAATTGCTCGACTCTAAGAGCCTGGACTACAGCACCCACCAACTCGCCAATGGTCGCAAGTTGGTAGTGGCCCTCTGCGGAGTCAAAGAAGGATTTTCCAAAGAGGATATAAAGAACGAGTTAGGCAATCAAAAATTGCCGGTTCTCTCGGTCTACCTCATGCGAAAAGGAGATAAAATCTGGCCCCTAGTCTCAGTTACACTTGATCAGGCTATCGGCTCGTCTATCAACCGAGTCTATCTTCGACCTTAAATCGCTACGAGGTCTGTCCATTTCTGTTGAGCCCAAACGGAAGTCAAAAACAATTCCCTAGTGTAAACAGTGCGAGTGATACAACTATACGGCTAACTACTTTCGTGCTGCCTGGATCTGCGCCTTCTGCTCGCGTTTGCACGTAACAGTCGAGTGCAGAAGGAAAAGCCTGACTCCAAACCACGCTGAAGTGGATGCCCCAAGGCCCCGAAAACTTCCGTCACCCATAGCAATAGCCACAAGCACGCTGTGGCTACCTCCGCTTCGATATTTCGACCTATTGTCAGTCTGGCTCCAAATTCTGCCCCCACTGCCCTATCAACCACTTTCCGCCGCCCCACTGAATGCCAACACGGCTTCCGTGCCTAACACGCAACGGCTCGCCAGCTGTCACGCATTACCTAACTCTTCTGCAATAGTTTCAACAAGAGATGGTTCTCTGTTATGCTGATGCTAGACGTCCAACAGGCGTTCGACAGAATCTGGCACGACGGTCTTGTTTTCAAATTAATAAATCTCAAATTTCCCCATTACCTAATTGGTACATTTAAATCCACAGCCCTTTATGCAGATGACATAGCACTCATAAAAACTTCCTGTCAAACAGACACCTGCTCTAGACATATTAACCAGTCTCTTCCTTGACTTCTCGCGTTGTATTGTGAAAATCGCCTTTCTATTAATAAGTCTGAATCTAAAGCCATCTTTTTCTCTCATAGATGCAAACTCCCTCTTCCTATTAAGGTTGGCGATCACACTATTCCATGGTACTCCTCCGTAAAACACTTGGGAATTACGTTGGATTCCAAGCTTACCTGACGCACTCACACCCTAGCCACCCGTTACAAAATTAACGGAGCTTTTATTGGCCTAAAACCTTTTTCCGTCAATTAAAAAATCTCCTCCCAGAGCAAGCTATAGATCTTCAAGGCCATAATTCTTAGCATCGCAACTTACGCTATCCCTATTTGGGGTATTGCTCACCCCGACAGACTCAACCTACTTTTTTGATTTTACCTAAATAATTTACTTTTATTCTTCGTTTATGTATGTATACTCGTTAATGTGTAAAATTAGTTATCACCTGGAGCACATACTTTATTCCAATGTGATTTTAATATTTTAAACGAACTAATTTAAGAATATTGAACCCAAACAAATGTGTTTCATTTGTAGAAGGTGAGCTTAAGAGGTTTGTATTGGCGCTATAATGGGTGCTTTATCCATTTGGATAACTGAGAAGCATGTGCACGTGTTGCTGGTTGGCTGCACATACGTAATTATACCAATTCGCTTTTTTGAGATTCTGGAAGTCGTTCATTATAGATTAGCGAGAATTCAATTATATAAATACTTTTTTTTGTCATAATATTTATTTTTCGCAGAAATATCGCGCTACCAATATTTGCAATCTTTGGGAATTTTTTTTTTTAAATTTGAAGGGCGTTCAATTAAGCTAATGAGCTTTACGGGAGAGTGCAATTAGGGCCCTTGACGCTGATATTTTTTTCGCAAAAATTCACATTTTGCTTGGCTGGCGTAAAGGGGATAAAGGACTCTGCATCGTGTATATATAGCTTCATGCTGTAATAAATTTTGGACTTCGGACTGAAATTACATTATAACAATGGGAAGGGTGGGAATGTGACGAACATCAAAAGCCCCGAATATGCAAAAGTACCGAATGCGCAGAAGTCAAATTTATCAAAAGATCACTACAACTCTGTTCGATTTTTCTTTTGCTACTTTTACGTCAATGTTTTTGAATAAATTGTTTTTTTAAATAAATTATTTTAATTTATTTTTTTTATTTTATTATTTTATTATTTATACAGCTGATAGTTTTCATAATCAATACATTAATTAATATTAAAAAATTTATAACTATTAAAGTGTGGATAAAAATTTACATGGAAATATAGTTTTAATTATGCATTCACATAATTATATAAATTTTTGTTTTGATAAGCTATCGGCTAACTCTGCAGAAGAATAAATTAAAATAATTTATTTAAAGAAACAATTTGTTGTCATACATTTTATTCAAAAACATTGATATAGAAGTTGCAAAAGAAAAATCGAGCCCAGTATACAGTGGTTTTTTGTAAAACGCAAAAATTTAACTTATGTAATTATTAAATGTTTTATTTTTATATGAATGTAGAAGGTGGTTTTATTATTCTCACGAAGTTCGCATGTAATTGTCTAAGCCGAATGCTATTTTCTATTTGTGCAGAGTACGGGACACACGAACTGTGTAACGTACTTACTTCTTTCCTAGTTACCGACTCAACAACAAACCATTATGGTAGTACTCCTGCGATAACGCTTCATACGATTCCTGCCTTACTTCAGCTATACGGGTGGTTCACAACGTCAATGTGGTTACTTTCAACTCGACCGTGTTCGGCTGCGCATTCGGTTATCGGTATACTTTTGCATATTCGTGCATATTCGGTTCTTTTTCATGTTCATCACATTGCATCATATTCCCACTCTCCCTATAATTAATTACACTCGAAGGATAAGTGCAGATATAACCTAATAGTATTTGTGATTTATTTCTTAAATTAAGATAAAATGAATAAACATAATTTTAAACTGAAATCAGAAAAATGTTCCTTTTCAAAAATATAGTTATTGTATGGATGTAATATGAAGAATTCAATTTTACACAAAACTTGTCTAAGAACAATGGATCACAAACAAAAATCAAAAACTTTATTTGAAAGTGTAATGTGGGGTACTTCCAAACAGGTACAAGAAATATTAAATAATCGAGATTTGGTCATTGATGACCTATGGTCAGATTATGCACTTTTGGTTTGTGCACTTAAAAGACATCGCACAGAAATTGCAAAAATATTGATAAGTAAAGGATGCAGAGTACAAAAAATACCCAGAACGGTAATTAATGATACACCACTTCATTATGCTATTAAAATAGGTGATGTTGAAATAGTTAAACTTCTATTAAATAAACAAGCATCAATCAATGATTTAAATCAAGATGGAGAATCACCATTGTGTTTTGCCGTGCACAGTGCTTTAAAAAAACGAAATTATGAAATAGTTGATTTGATTTTATCAATAAATAATATTGATTTTATTAACGTGAGCAACAATGAAGGATTATCACATTTTCATATTGCATGTATAAGAAATAATTATAATGCTGTTAATAGTTTTTTAAAATGTGGTGTTAATATAAATAATTCTATAAAATGTACTGCAAAACATTGGCCTGGTTATACACCTTTGCATTTAGCAATTTGCTATAACGGTGAAGAAACTGTAAAATTACTTTTAAATCATGGTGCTGATAAAAATATTAAAAATGCAGATGGAATAACACCTCTTCATTTAGCCATCCAATTTCAAAATAAAGTTATTATTGACTTAATACTATCTTGTATTAATAGTAATGATATCAATCACATTGACCAGCATGGACTGTCATATTTCCATATAGCTTGTATGAAACATCATTCAAATGCTATAAAAAATTTACTACAAAGTGGAGTTGACATAAATCATTGCGTTAAATCAAGTTCTTCAAAAGCTGGATATACTGCATTACATTTTGCAGTTGAAGGTACAAAAATCATATTTTGCAATAATTTTACAATAATTTATGAAATTAGTTTACACTTTTAATTTATCCTAATACAATTTTTCTTTGATACAAAACAATTTTAAATTTAATCAAGAGTTTGTAGTAAGTTTACATTTTTTAAAGACATTAAAAATTTAATTCTTTGTAAAAGTTAAATCATAGATTGTTAACAGTAATCGTACTTGCAACTGATTATTTAGAATATTGTAGGATTCTAAAAGAAAAAAGTAATTTTGAAACTAAATTGAGATAGGGTACACCATTATAACTATGGTATAATACTTATTTTGTATTAATTAGAACACTATTTTAGTTTTATAATAAATGTTTACATTTTCTATATGACACAACTATATTTAAGTTAAAATATTAATAGAGTTCCTAAAGTGCTTTGACTATTAATGATATCTTAATCAATTTTTTAGGTTTGTCTGTGAGCTGTATTAAACAGTTACCAACAATTGAATTACTTTTGGAACATAATGCTGATGTAAATGCAAGAAATTTTTTAGGACAAACACCTCTGCATTTGGCATGTTTACAAGATGATTCAAAAATGTCAAGATTATTTAAAGATATATTAGTAATTTCTGAAGATAAGAATATAAACAAAAACATCCTTTCTGAGAAACTCTATCAGATTATAAGTCAAATGGAACAAGTTCAAATTGTTAAATTGCTTTTGAAATTTAAAAGTAAAGTAAATATTAAAGATAATTCTAACGAATCACCTTTAATGTATCTTTACACAAATAATTGTTGTAGAATAACCAGTAATAGTAAACTAATAAAACCAAATAGTTATGCAGTAAAAATTGTTACTCATGAATTAAATGTAATACGTAAGGAAATTGTAAAACTTCTTTTAAATTATGATGCAGATGTACATAGTTATGATAATGCAGGGTTAACTTTATTGCATTTAATAGCACAAATAAAAAAAGATTTTGATGACGATTTCAAAGAAGAAATAGTAGAAATAGTTTTAAACAAAGGTGCTGATGTTAATATTAAAACACAAAATGAAGGTTTCACACCTCTTCATCTAGCTGCTATTAATGGACATTGGAAACTTATAGAACTTTTATTAAAATTTAATGCAAATGTTAATTCATGTGATTCAATAGATAAGACAACCCCTCTACATTTAGCTACATCTTATCAACAAGTCAAAGCCATAGACATGTTATTAAAAAATAAAGCTAATGTTTCTGCTATAAAAAGAGATGGAAGTAACCTTCTACATATTATAGCCTCAATGTATTTAGGTAATTCAGAGGAAGCTGAATTTATAGAAGCATATGAGAAAATAGTTACAAAATTCTTAGAATTAGGATGTGATATTAATGCTCAGAATATTAATGGAAAAACACCACTTCATTTAGCTTCGGAATACCATAATAGTGCAGCTGTTTGGATCTTTTTACAAAATTTTGCAGATATAAATATTGAAGACTCTGCAGGTGAAACTCCACTACACTTTATGAATAGTTCTAATCAACCAGTTGATATAATTCTTATGTTTAAAGACTATGTAAATATGTTAAAACTTACTGGATTGCATGTTAGTGAAAAAGTTGATAAAATATACTTTCAAATGTGGAAAAATGAACCACTTGATCCTAACAATGATTTTTTAATGCAGTGTAGAGAAGAAATCGAAAGAATGAAGAGTGTTAAAATCAATAGCCATTCTTCATTATTTGATATGATTTTTAAAACTTCTCATGAAATGGAAGTTTATGCTAATAATGAGTTATTTAAAAAAACTTTAAACTCTGCTGACTTTGAAAAAAATTTCAACATATATAAAAATTTACTCCTTTCCCAACATCAAAAGGGTTTAGCCAGAAAAGTGCTTTTAAAGAACACCAAAGAATCATTTGAATGTATGATAGGTTTTATGTTACCTGATTCATGTTTAGAGAAAATATTTCAATATTTAAATAATGAAAACTTATTTAATATAATAAAAGCAAACACTTTGGCAGTTTTTAACGAAAAGATTAATTATCAAACAATATTTTATAATCATAATAAATGTGAATCATTAGATAAAGCAATAGCATATTGTAAAAAATTATCTGATATGCAAATGAAAATAGAATAATATAAGTAATTTATTTGGTAATACATCTATTTTGATATATAGGCTATTGATAATCAATATATTCAACTTTGATTTAATAGAAAAAATTTGATTTTGAGTATCAATAAAGAATTGTTCTTATACATTGTTATTATACTTATAAAACTTTCTCATGTACAAAAATGTATGAAGTATAAGATCTCTTATACATAATGTAAATTCATGGTTCAATTATGTATTTTTAGGGTAGTAATATTTAATAATTTTTTTAAGAAAATCGTTTTTGTTAATCTTTTTAATTGATTATTTACACTGAAATTTCCTTTAAAGAGTAAAATAATTTATAAATATGTTAAAATAGAGAGAGAAAAAGAGGGTGATTTTTGAGATGGTGCCGTAGTACACACAGCGTGCTCTTGAGTGCACGGCAGTGCAATAATAGATATATAGATATTGAGTTCGTTGGTGGCAGAACTTCTAGAATGAACTTAACTAACTTAGAGGTTATTAAGGCCCGAGATTGAGTACAGTTAAGTGATCGAGTTTTCTCCCGCCAAGCTGAGAGTCGCCGCTGCTACAGTAACATTGTTAATTGTAGCGCGCGAATATTCCGCGTCGTGAGTGAGAGAGAGAGAAAGGGATAGTTAGATCGTGCTATCGTTATTTAATTATTGTCGGGAGAATCGTTATATTTAATTATAATAAATATTTATTTATTATTCACATATTCGCTTATCCCTTCGTTTAGTGTTTCTTTAGCAGCAAGCGCCCAGGCTTGCTGCGCTGTGTCCACGAATTTTCCGTGCGACGATACGCGAGCGGATAAGGACGGAAAGTCCTTAAGTAATGTAGTGACTGAGACCCGGAGTTGGATTAGCCACCCGGTAACTGCCACGTGACAAATTGGCGACCGTGACAGGACGCCGACGATAGGGGCTCGCAAACCCAAAAATTTTAATTTCATTTGGTGACGGAGGGGACGCAAAATTTACGCGCTAATTTTCTTTGTTTTTCTTTGTGTTGCAGAAATTTTCTTTGGAAAAAATATATAAGAGAAATTTTATTCAATATAATAAAATATTGAATTAAATAATATCTTATATTGTTTTTTTAGAGAGAATAAAAAAAATTTGTGTCCAAGCGTTGATCTAACTGCGGCCGCCCCTGCCCGGTCGCGTCCGGTAGTTGAAAGTCCTGCGCGGAGCAGGCGTCAGCTACTTGGGCCGGCGTCCCAGGAGGCTGCCGGCTGCGGATTAGTGCAGAAGGTAAAGGGCGCGGCGGTGTATTTGCGCTGACCCCTCACCTGTCATCTCCAGCGCAGGGGGGGGGGTTGTATTTTCTCGTGCATAGAAGCACAGAGAAAGTGCATTTTAAGTGCATGTTTGTGCAATTGTGTTGTGTGAGTAATAAACATAAATATATGTAAATAATTATAAATGCTATTTTTTTTTGTTTTTGATTTTGTAACTGATTATTTTTTATTTACATAATATTTAATATTGATTATTGATTTTTTTTATTTATTATTGTGTGTGCAGTTTTTATTTTAGGTGTTTGAGGGGTGTGACATTTTTATTTTTTTTAATCGAATTTAGGTTTATTTTTTATTTACAGGATAGGTGGCTGAGCGCATGGAGGGTTGATCCAGCACTTTGTAAGTGGAAGGAAGAATTTTGCCGTAAAGTTATTTCTTTTTTGGCCACGGAGTGCTGACGCGACTACACATTAGGTGTGGTTGGGCCGTAATGGAGGACCAACAGCAACGGTCCTCCATTGTCAACATCGAGCCGATTGGTGTTTGGTGTGGAGCCAGTTAGTGTGGATGAGGACGAGGAGGCGATGCTGCAGCCATTAATAGGTTTGTGATCGCTATTGCGAGCGAGTGCATGCCTTGCGAGAGGTTTCCACCAAGGCAAGGAAGCTGCAGAGGGCATGTCCAAGACATACCTATGAAAAAGGTAACGATAGAGTTATGCCGAAATGAACTTTGTTTTCAAGGCGACTGTAGCGAATTACGAGAACGCTTATGGAGATTCATGGTTGTGGTTGCCCGGCCTAATCTTGATATCCTTTGCGTGAAGGGATATGACGACGACCTTGATACTCATTCATTGACGCCTCCTTTGGTGTGTTATGAGTTGCGATTGCCGCCTACTTGCCCTCGGGAGGCAGATGCTGTTCAATATGATGACCTACAAACAATGATGTTGCGCCGGTTGCCACGAGCAGTACGGCCGGAGCAGATAGCGAAAGCTCTTCGGAAGTTCGAGTTCGTGAGCTTAGAGTTGATCCTAATGAACATCCCCCGACTGTTTCTAAGCAAGGGATATATGTCCAGGGAATGTCCAGGGCGGAGTTGATTGTGATAAACGGGCTGACTCTGCGAATGCAAGAGTACGTGCGGCATATAGTGACGTCAGTGACGACGGAGTTGTTTGCTTCTCAGCGGAAAAATCTTCCGCAACCACTTAGAGGAGCAACCGCGCAAATGGTTGCTTCTATCGCGTTAGCGGGAGGATCAGCTCATCAGGGTGAGGTTCCAAGTTCGCCGAAAAATCCTGCTGAGACAGGCAGACCTCCTGTAGCGGCTTCTACGCTGAATAGGAGAGAGATAAGGAGGATACGTTTAACTTTCTTAAGAGTCTCGAAGCGTTCAAGGAGCAATTTAAATTTTCGGATAGATGTTCGGTTGCATGCTTACATTTGATCTTTATAGAGGACGCTCGAAGGTGGTATAATCGCGTTCGTCGTACGTTTGTGAATTGGGAGTCTTTCATTGAAGTCCTCCAAGATAAATACTGCGTTAGGGTTAATGATATGACTCTGGTCAGAGAATTACAGAGTTTGCGGCAGAAAGAGGGTGAGTCGATAGTGAAGTTTGTGGATGCGTTCCAAACGAAGGCGAGCTTTATGCTTCACCCATTGTCGGAATGTCGGTAAAGTCAATGATCTTTGAGCAGATCTTACCCATGGATAAAGGTGCGCTAAATGTGCAGAGGATAGTGGAGTTGGAAAGGCATTTGGAAGACCTTCAGCGAATCGATGATGTGTTTGAGTCTCCTATACTCGGCCCATCGTCGAGAAAGAAAAGAGAAAAGAAGGTGGAGGTTCGAGTTGGTGCATGCGGCAGCGCGAGTCTACGCCAAGATAGAGGCAATCCAAGTCGTGGATCAAAACCAATCCTTCAGCTGTTTGAGCCAGGTTCGATCGAGAGTGACCAAATAGGCAGATATAAAAAATTTCACGTCGTGTGAGATTTCTGCTACGGTCTATCTTCTTCTATTTCGGTACGTCGTTCAAGTGGCGATTAAAAAGAAACCGTGGATGATTACGCGACACATATTTTTCGTTTATGAAAGAATCTATTACGGCCGAGCCGACCAAGGCATTTGTGGCGTTGCCATGCACATAAATAGACAAATGGCCTATCGATGCGCCTGGTATTTGCGCGGAGGCTGCGCTTATTATTTCGTTGGATTCGGGGCGAGCGTTGCCGCAATGATCACCGCTCCGTCGACGTTTCCCTTGTGGTACGAGTTGAACAGGCAGTCCCGGTTCCAGTGCCTTTCAGGACAGAAAGGTCACTGGGGTAAAGTGCGCAAGGCATTGGGCACCGTCAGCGGACCGACGTATTGGGCTGCGCCGATTTGGTTCGTGTTTTGGGGATTTAGATTTTTATCTGCGGATGACTTGGCCGCCGAATGGCGCCGTTTGCGCGTTGGGAATAAGATCTAACTGTTTGTTGGCCGTGGACCGTACAACGTTCTCGGGGTTATTTATGTTCCTAACCGGACTATGCTCCAGCATCCTCGGTTTCTATCCGTACGGTGTCCGGAGAAGCAATCGGGGACAATTGCAGCCAACGATTGCGGGCGCCACTGGCTTTTGCTCGACTGCCACATGTTTGCCGGTGGGTGCGTAGCTACGCAGTCGCAGGCTCACTATCGATCACTGATCGCACTCGCATTTCGCTACGACACGGTTAGCGATCATGGCGTGCGTCGTGTGTCTTCATGTCGGGCTGCCAAATTGTCGTCACTCGACTAATATATGGGGCGAATGCAGGATAGGAAATCACGGCATCTCCCTCCACTCAGTAGTATCCAATGAGGTAGGGTGATGAGAAGGTAGCCACAATACATAACTTAAATTTATATTGAAAATATATGCAAGAAGTGTCGGTGGCTAAGTAGAGCGTGTGCCGAATCGCGTTTTAAGACCTGCATATGGCAAATTTTCGCAACAGATCGCGCAGGACGCGAATTAATTGTAAACGAGCGGCGGTCGCGTGTTAAGTTAGAGACGGGCGGCGGACGCGAAATCTCGTCGAGGCTCTCCCCGCGCCAGACCGTAGCGTGTTGGACAGCAGCTAGCGTTGCCTGCCTCTTTTATGTACAAGCAGACATAGGACATCTGCTCTGAGCATCTCCTTTTGACTGTGCGATGGGTGCACTTGGTAAGAGAACGAGTCTCGATGTCGATTTTACCTCACGGCAGGTTGATGCGAATTGAACTGTGCGAGACTCCGAATTGCGCCCTGCGGTGCGTCCACGCCACTGCAGTCTCCCAATGCAGCGCGTTGATTGGCTGCTCCGCGTTCGAAGCGGGTCACGTGGCTATCCCCGCGACTCCGTTCCTCGAGGTGCTTCCAACCGTTTTTGGCCACCGCGAATTATCGCGCTGGGGAGAAAAAGGCGCCTCCGCGAGGTCACGCGTACGTCAAGCATTTGATTGACGCCTTCCATTCTATCATAACTTCTAAACGACGCAGACTATCAAGTTATCTTTGACCACATGCGTGTTTCATTGCGTTGAATGTATTATTTGTATGTATTTGCGAACGATTTTTGATGAAACAGCGGCGGGGCGAGTAAAACATTGAAAACACACGATTTAACGTTGTACGTGCCGTTTAACCCGGTGTCCGAGTCCTGGTGCAGCATCGCTGATGCGATATTGCGGCTGTATAGCCGTCAGATAGAGGGCAAGCGATTGTTCATAGGCTATTTGGATCTCGCCTTACACTATGTTGATCTCACGTATAAACAATTTTATCTGGAAGACAAGAACACGAGGAACACGAGCGCTTCACGAACGAACTCGAAATTCTTTTTTTCCGCGGTGAAAAGGGTGCGAAGGGCTTCGTAAGTGGCATGAGATGGTGCGAGCATTTGCGACGACAAAGACTTAACGGCATTGCTTAGCCGAATGTTCTGTAAGATGTTTGGATTACTAAACTCATCTATAAAATATCTAATAAAAAATAATCTACAATTAAAGTCTTTTACAAATAAGAACAATTTATTTATTCTCTGTGGACTGCCTGTGATTTACCTAACTTCCTTCCTTTACATAACTTAGAGATTGTATTTGTTTTTGCAGATGTTTTTTTGTATAATCAAAGAAATAAAATTATATCTATGCATCTATCTACATATCCCCGAATAAAATTATAAATAATGTTATAGTTTATAAACATCAAATCACTATTAATCTCTGTTTTTTTATCGACCTTAGTCAAGTATTCGTATCCCACATAATAACTAACCATTCGAGTTCATGATCTTGCACACAAAAAATTTATTTTATTTATAACACATTGATTCGACTGATCTGGACCTGCTTTAATCTGACTAAAAAAATTAGAACGCCTATGTAAGAAACCACAATAGTTTTTGGCAATTACACGTCTGTTTCGCCACGGCGACGATTGAGCTGGATTTCTTGGATTTCGTTGATTGGCTCGTGCAAACAAAGTTAGGTTCCTAATCTCGTTTTCCCGGCGACGCATTCCCCAATTCACGGTGCGCGCACACACATATAAAGCATCCTCTTCGCCGCGTAGCGCGTTAGTTTCCCAATCAGTTTAGCATTAGTGCAGAAAAGTTCTAATTACTTGGTGTGCAGTGAATAACCATTAGACCTCTACTCACTCTTCGTTTTGTGTATTTGCTTCGCGACAAATTAAATATAATTTAATTGGTGTTCATCGGTACAATTATACTTTTCCAGCATTTTATTTAAAATTATGAATGCATATTCTAATTAATTTAATTCTACTTTTAAGTATACATATATTAATGTAGTACATGATCCGTGAGATTATATTGAATGTTATAGATATAACAGTTCCAAAGAAACAATTTTGAAGATGCTATATAACACTAATCTATGTATATGCATCTTAATTGAGATTTTATAATCGAATTTATAATTGAAAGTAGATCTTAGGTATAATTTCAAAGAAAAGTTAAATGTAAAAACTATGATTAAAATAATGCAAAATAATTATAACATAATTATAGTATTTTAGAATGTTATTATAGTACATAATTATTAGAAACAACTGTATTGTTCGAACTACTCCCTTCTTGTCAGTGACTAATGAAATAGTTATGTAACTGCCTCTGTAATTTTTAAAGGGTGTCATGAAAATATATTTGCTTTTCTCTATTTTTAATAAAACTATGCAAAATATAGCAACGGTTTTATCTATACAATCACCTTTTATCTTAAGTTTCGCACTCTTGGAATGTATTTATAAAAATTTTTCCAAGTGAGCCACGTGCCTTAACTGCTTTAATAGCAGATGAGTCCAGTGGCAAAATACGAACATAAAACTGTCCTGACTGCCGTTAGAAATAGCTCACGGAAATTATTCCCTTTATAAATCAGACATGCGCTCACGCACGCGGACTCATTTTCCCAAACCGCAGCATTATTTCTCCTTCATTCTGTCTCTCTTATAATTTTATTTTACCACTCTCCTCTTTACTTCTTATATATACTATCAAATGTTTCTAATATGTATAATGTTTAATTCTCTATCATCAGAAGGTGGCTCATCGTATTACAAGATCTCTTGTAGAAGGTTCAACTTCAAGTGTTAGCGAATATCCATATTTATGATCACTTTTATTTATTTCGGTTTATTTCGTTTTTATGCAATAAAGTTTGTATTCGCATACAAATAATATCCATAAAAAGAAAAAATTATGATACAGTTAACTTCTGTTTGAACTTCTGTAGTTAATAAAGAAAAAAGAAAAATTAAGCCTAGCTGAATGAACCAAAATAATATACGGTAAATATTGTATATTGTAATGTTTAAAGTAAAATAACTTACATTTGCATGACTTTTTATAATATTCTACAATATATCATATTTTTCGATATGATTACTAATTCAAGAGAAAAATGAACTTAAAGACATCGTCTCAGGATTTTATACGAGTAACATTCTTGAATAACATTTCAAGCAAATGTAAACAAGTAGAAATGAATACAAAATATACATTTATTGTAGATAGTAATGCTTCATATAAAAATAAATATAATACTATGTTAATTAAAAAATGTATTTAGTATTTAACTTCAAAGTGCTTACATTATTTTTAAACGATTTAAAGCATGAAGAAGTTAATTGAGGTTAACACAGTGAACCTAACTTATTTATTTCCAACTATAGAATATAGAATATAGTATAGTTTACAGCAGTACTACAGAGGTATATTCTATATTATCTGCTTCAGCATACCGTTGATCATAAAATAGAGAACTTTTCTGCTCATAATTATGTCGCCAAGTAATTATAAGCATAATGATGCTCATATGATGTCCATCTGGCATAAAATTCAACATAATAACTACCATTTTATTCTCAATAATTCTAACAGGAATATGGTATATATAAGTTAGGCCCTTCGAGCGTTCGTCTTTTTTATGATATGACTGTAAAAAACTTACATGAATTGACTGAATGAACTCACTGCATGAATTTAGAACACTTGTACACTGTCAATGATTAATTAGATGATTAAGTTGCTACTTTCCGAAATTGCTACATATTTATTATTTACTATAGATTGTTCAAATAAAGTACTTTAATTTCTTAAGTCAATAAATTTAGATCTTTTTATTTAATTTTATTAAACAAAACTACATCTGTACTGAGCCTATGTGAATAATCAATAAGTGATGCTTCTGTTATCATACATAGAGTATGACGTATGAGCGAACTTGTTTTCTACACATTTAATGAAAATATATCATGTATGATAATTATTTTTAAATTTATAATATACTGCTATTCATTCGTATTAAGCAACTCAGGTACATTGAATGATATACTTATTTCATATACAGCGTTTTTAAATTAGTTGTCTCTAGCTATACCACTGGATAGTTGAAGCAATACTAAACATTTTTCTTGTCGGTCGCGAAACTATCAGAAGCCTCTCTGCGAAGATGTTGGCATTTAAAAATGGTAAAAATCCAGCCCCTGCGGTCGAGCGGTCCAGCACTCTCGCCGCAGCGCAGCAAATAAGAGCAGAAGAAACAATCAATGAAAGAGAATAATAAATAAATGTAAATAGTAAATGTAATAAGTAAACACAAATGTAATAAGTGTTTTGAAATCGTCGCTATCTCTTCTGAATGCACTCTTCATCGAACATCTGCGACTAAGAGGTTTCGAGATATCGGCTATTGAAGGTGCGATTCATGGCTCGGTTAAGTTACTCGGGTCAAGCGCTGTCCAAGAAAAAATCGAACCGTTCAAGTTCAACATCATGGATTGTTTCCTCTATTCTTATACGCTGCGTTGCGGCATGAGAGGCCGCGCTTTTCGACCGCGAGGGCTGGATTTTTACTATTTTTAAACATCTGTATCTTCGCAGGGATGTTTTTGACAGTTTTGTGATCGCAAAGAAAAAGATTTAGAATTGCCTCAGCTATCCAGTGGTATAGCTAGAGATAAATAGTTAAAAACAGGCTGTGTATATTTAATTAATTTGGTGTAGCAGCATCATTTAGACTTAATTAACAATATTTAATTAACTACATATCTTTAAATGGTTAAATAATTTTATACTAAAGAAGTACCATATTATTATAAATTATTAGATACTATATTGAAAAATAAATTTAATCAAACAAGATGAGATTACTAAAGCATACGTTTAACCTTGCCATTATACATGTTTTGATATTATTTTTAGTATTGTTTCACTATTTACATTTTTTCTTTATCATAATTAAAGTATATTTTTGATTCTAAATAAGTTTATGCAAAATAATAAAGAATAAAGTATTCTTAATGAATCGGTGGCATTTATGACTTTGGTATTTAAGCTTACTTTAAGAGATGCGACGATAGTGCCATATAACCACGGCATTAATTCTTAAGAAGAATATTGCTAAGGATTTACTGGAATGTAAGGAATAAAGAATGAAGAATAGAGAAAGTTGATGAAATATCGGAGAGCGGCTTACGCCTTCCCATAATATTCGGCGATCAAACTTTTTCGCATCCAGCGATTCCGAAACCTCTTTTATTACCAATAGTCATTTTGCTCCCGTTTCCACAGAAAAACTGCAGTCGATTTCCAATGCTGCGGCGCAAAACAAGTTTTAGAAATTGCATTGTACTTCAGGAAAACGGTGAAAATCGAAATTTGTCATTTTCGAAAAAGTACCGATTTCCTACGTTCATTTTTATTTATTAACGATTGCAGAATTTCTTATTATGATTATAGAAATGACTTTAATAAATAATAAATTTAAATGGTAAGTTGATGGAAATTTTCTGTCAATAATTTTATTATATATATATTATTGTTATCAAGGTAAAGCGATTAATTGAAAATTAAATCGAAGTAAATGTTCGTATTCCATTTTGAAGCTCACTGGACAGGTCAAGTGGCATTTAGTCTGGCCTTTTTGTCGGATAATAAGAGCTTGATCAATGCAATTCGTAATAAAGATGGCTCGTCGATTGCTTGGGCTTCAATTAAAAATCATCTGATTTATATTTTTGATCTAAATGTACTTAAGTATAATGCTTGAGTTGCCTTTGAATGAGATGTACTTTCCCTATGGCTTATTAATTTGAAAGATCTGAATTTTTTTGCATTTCTTGCTAATATATAATGACTTCCTTTTTCTCGTCGTGAATAACCTAATCTTGGATTTTACATAGAGCTCTGTTTTATACGCAATAGTAACAATTTGGAGATAAGATTATTTTCACTTTAGTGGATTGTATAACTGTCAATCTTTTTTATACTGAACTAAAAAAGCTAACAATAAAAAATCCATGTTTAGTTAATGAGAGGATACAAAATTGGTTAACTGCTATCGGAGTCCTAATGAGGATCGACAAATAAATCCTGAGAAATGTTAGAAACGAGATTAATAATGTCGACGATTCTCCAAAAGCACAAAGATTCCGAGGGCCAGATAATAAAAAAAAAGACGACGTAGTGGGAAAACGCACGGAAGTCTTTGCTAAGTCCTTAGCCCGTCGGCGGAAACTTAATTAAATACCCGAAGTGGACGCTGGAATTACTGCAATTAGTATGAGGCCCCGGTGCGCGTCGCTCGCGACCCCGTCCGGATATTACTGCTCAACGTCTAATAAACGTCGCCAAGTCTTTGAAATAGCACCCAGACGGAGTACCTCCTTATCTGCACGCGCATTTCCCGTGCACTTCCCTTCCCATTTTTCTCTCCTCATTTTCGTAGTGGGCGAATTTTTTCGAGTATTCAGTGCACACAACGTACGAAGGGATCAGAGTCTCATTCATTCACATCCTCCATTTCATGACCTACTCGCTAATTCCTGGGTACCTTGTACGCAGTTACGAGCTGTATACAGACCATGGAATCTTTATAAGGCAATGCTTTTGAAATATGATACTGTTATATTGGAGATATAGGTAAGAGAGATATCGATTGCAAGAACGTGCTATGTAGTACGAGAAATTCTGCAGCCCAGCTGCACATCATGTAAAATAGGAAGAAACGGATGTAAAGTAAACAAAATGAATACAAAAAATGTAAAATCCATTAATAGAATTAAACAAAATAACACGTTCAGGTAAATTGATAGTATGTGTATACAGAAGGTGGACACGGTTTATAATATGACCGTATTGACGTGAAATAAGAAACTCTAAGTAGAATCTAAAACTGAATGATTGGAAAAAAAGTTTCGTATTGGAAAATTCTGACTTCCACTACCAGCTGCATCACCATCATTAATATAGTTTCATTACAGTAATGTTACGTATTATCTATAGTGAGATTGGTGAATCTATCTATTTTGGAAAGGTTTAATCTGCTCTTATATCCAAAATTGTATCAGAATCAATTACCTGCATAAATGCAAACCATTTATATTACTAATAATATTTAACATAATTTGACTCTTGTAAGTAGAAAAATTATTTGTACTGAGCTCTCAAGGCGGGGAAACCCAATGCAACGATTACCTACCCAGCTTCGTAGGACAAAATCAATAAAATTCAATAGGATTCTTTCCCTAATTTTTTAGAAACTAATTATCCAATTTGTTATAAATGACATTGTATGTCGGATAATCAATCCCATAAAAGTTATGGAAAGAGTTGTATAGAATTTCATCATTTTAAGTTTACATATAAAGTCGGGTAAGTATACACAGAGAGAAGGACTCTAATAAAATTTACTATACTTGTCAGTAGAGTAGGGACAAACTCGACGCTTTGAGCCTTTTTCACGTAATTACGTTCATTAAATCCTATACGTACAGAAAAAAATGCTATACGTATAGTAAAGTTTATCAATCATAATATTTGAAATAGGTCATAGAATTTTAAGGTATATTTTCTTAGACATAATCTAAGATAGTATACATACAAATTACTATAAGTATCGTAAAATTCTTCAGCATTCGTTTTCTTTCGCACACACACAAAGAGAACGTACATGTTGTATACAAAACTATGCTTAGCCGAGGTAGTCGAGCTCAAACGTAAACAGTGATGCAAAGTCAACGTTTTTTCAGTTTTGTTATTATGTTTTTATTGTAATATAATATTTTGTTATATTTATTATAATATATTATATTTTGGCATAATAAAATAAATTGCACTTTAACATGCAATTGCTGTATTTTTTACTTATTTTAAAATTACTTTCCCCCTATTCTGTCTACAGTGTAAAAAATTTATACTTGAATATTTAAATTAATATTAATGAAATATCTAGAATTTTTGATTTTTGCACTTGTGAAAAATACTATTTATAGATTAAGTAAATAAAAATTTAACAATAATTTATATATTTTATAAAGATTTTGCAGTTACTTCAATTTTATTCAATTTGATTTTCATAATTATCGTGAAAATAAATTTTGGTTTACTTTTAGAAATTTATTTGATTCATGATTGTTTATCACTTGTTCCGATAGATGGCTACAGTAAAAAACGCCATAAAATCATACCTGCAAGCGCTGAGGTTTCTGCTCGGTTAGTACATATACTTGATAAGATGGAGTTATCTCATGTGAAAAATAATTTGTGAGTTTAGGTTAGGTTGGTTAAAAACTTAGGAACTGCGAAAGCGAATTTATCTGTCAAAATGATTGTAAGCGTGCGATGTAGTTTGACAAATCATATTACACATTTTAATATGGATAGGTAAAAATTACTATACTTCTTTGGAATAATTATGATACGAGATTAAACTTATAACTAAAACTTAACATTACTATACTTTATAGTAATGTTTCTTTGACATCGAGATTGTCCTCGGATTACTATACTTTTATAGTAATTTTTACAGAATTTTAAAAGAATTTTTGCAAAAAATTTCTCTCCGTGTAGTAGCCACTAACTTTTTTTCTCCTTGAAAACTAAAAATAAAATAAAATACTGCAGATAAATCAAGAATTATACTTCATTTTACACGCAGGTTTACAATTTAAAGACAAAAATGAATCATCCTACTCACACATACGGTGTCAATAAAGTTAAGCACTCCTAGCCTTTTTGAGTGAGTTTTTACGTATTTCAAAAACGTATTTAGTTATTCGAATACAATTTGCTATTGATGACGAATAAAGAATCTGAGCATACCGAAAACAAGAACACGAAAAAAGAATTAATTCGGGAAGGAATGTGGAAATCAACATGTTACGACAGGAGAAGCAACAGGAAAAATAAAAGTATGAACCCAAACCCCAGTTATAAAGTTATTTTAACGCACATATATTAGTTAGTTACGACTCATTCAACAAATTACTTAACAAGAAAATTAATAAAACATGGAATAAAATAAGGAAAAGACTTACTATTAATAATAGACAACACTTCGTTCAAACTTCTTCCAACCAGAGAAGTGTAGCCACCAAATCCCTAAGAAGAGACCAAGTATTAATTACAAGATTAAGAATTGGACACTCCCAAATAACGCACCAACATTTAATTAACAAAAATCAAGCAAATAAGTGCAACCTTTGTAAAGTACAAATAACAATACTACACATTTTAATAGAATGTCCGAAATCTGCCGAAAAACGCAAG
This sequence comes from Sycophaga agraensis, assembly GCA_018906755.1. Taxonomy (NCBI): domain Eukaryota; kingdom Metazoa; phylum Arthropoda; class Insecta; order Hymenoptera; family Pteromalidae; genus Sycophaga; species Sycophaga agraensis. The sequence continues at coordinate 91,263 of JACCIE010000076.1, forward strand.
TAATACAAGTTAAAAAATAGCTTAACTGAAATGTTAAGTAGCAGAAATCAATGTTCAAATGTTATTAAATTCATAGACAGCATAGACATACGCAAACATTTGTAATAAATTAAACTGTAACCACGAAACAGAGATGTATGATATTAAATATACGTTATGTAACTTATAAAATAATGTAATATTGTAAATAGTAAGTCGCTAATACCTAAACCAGGGGATGCGACTGTAAATAAATGAAAAAAAAAAGTTATTTTATTATGCTATTGAACTCTAAATAAATGTTATGAATTATCCTCTTAGGTATACAGATTTCTTGTATATCAATAATTTTAAGAAAAAAGTATTGACATAAAAATTTGAAATCAAAAATTAAAAAAGTATGGTTGTTACTAACACAATTTATTTATAACAAAATAATTTTTAATTCTGTTTCTTTTCATAAGATATGTATTAAAATGTAAATATTAGCGGAGCGATACATTTTCGTATTTAAAGGTCCGAGCGCAATATATTTGTTTTGAATATTGTGCGCCTTCATGCTGCGTTGGGCCGGGGACAGGGGGTGAGGCCGCATAGACGGAGCGGCTGAGCTCAAGGCCACAACGGCCCAACTTGTAAATAAAGCGCCTAGTGCAGCTACTCCGAAAAATGTAATCAGAAATAATATGTGTCACGATTGTCACGTCCGGCAACGATAATAGTAATTTAAATTAAGCGCGAGCTCTTACGCCGAATCAAAAGATATTACGTTGAGAACGCGACACTTTTGATCGCACTTCAGTAGAAGACTGAGTGTAGCTTTCGCCCATTTTAGGCCTAGGCTTGCGGCCAATAGCCTGGGAACAGGGCCGAAAGGCGGTAACCACTTTTTATAGTATACCTTGCCGGGATTATCTCCAAGGCGGGGCCTGTGGATTTCCACAAGACATTTCCCTTTCTTTAATTGACTGGGAAAGCTTTACAGCTTGTATGGTAGGAGTAATTTTTGAATGACAATGAAAAAATTAAATTAAATCATTAATTTTATTGATTTTCAATGATACGGTTTTTACAAATATTTTACAATGATTCGCGGTTCTGACAATTCGATACGGCGGTATGCACTACGCTTTAGATATATAACGATAGTTTACAATATTAAAGTCGCAGCTTCAGATTCAAGAAATGAATAGGTATGTATTACATAAAAATTAGCTTTAATCCTTACTTTGAGTCTTCAATCCTGATGACGGGAATACGAATAGCTAGGTTGACGATGTCTTAGGCCAGAGGCTTACTGTCGCTTATTGAATTAGGCTATTGGGGGAAATCTCTAACGTACTGAAGGTATAGCTAATTTAATAAGGTTTAAGACCAAATGAAATCAAACCTTATCAAATCGTACTAGAGATATGTGGATCGGGTTACAATCAATCTAACAAAGTTTAAGGCCGGAAGCGTACTGTCCCTTGTTAGACCAACTATAGGAGGAATCTGACTTGATAAAGCTTAAGGCCGGAAGCCTACTGTCCCTTATCAAATCATACTATTGAAAGCATCCCGAATAGCTAACCCAGTGAGGTTTAAGACCGGAGGTCTACAGTCCCTTACTGGATTGCACTATTGGGAAGGATTTCCCGGTAGCTAACCTGGCAAGGTTTAAGACCGAAGGTCTACTGTCCCTTACCAGATCAAGTTACCTGGAGGAGAAGAAGGTACTTGGACGTATAACTGATTTGACAGGGTTTAAGGTTGGAAACCTACTGTCCCCTATCAAATCAGGCCCCTGAAGTATCTCCTGGCTAGCTAACTTAGCAAGGTTTAAGCCTACTGTCCGTTGAAAAATCAGCCACTGGGAGGGATTTCCAGAACGAACCAGTACAGTGAAGGAAGAAAAAGTCAGTTAGTCCTTGCTGTAAGGATATTCACGACCAACGGCCGTAGTCCTCGTAAAGCAGGAGCTAACCAGTTGCTCAATATAATGCTTTATCAAGGTATCCAAAAGCTTGGGTGAACCTTGCAGCAATATAGCAGCAAAAGGTAAAGATAAAAGCGAGAATATTCCTTTCTCTGACCAGTGAGTTCGGTTAGGAAGCTTTCTAGCCAAGAGAACGGGGCGTTCTAATTTTTCGTGGGTTATGCAATGGGTTTTATAGGGGCAGCTGCCGCTGGAAACTAGCAGCGCCACAGGATTCTTAGAAAAGTCGCGAGCGGGGGCGAAGGGCAGCAAATCAGGGCGTGAGTTTCCTTCCGCTGGGTCCTAGCCGCCGCTTTCCCGGCACAGCGGAGGTTGCGCAAGACGCGTTTTACATTTAGAGTCTATAGTAAGAGAGAGGCGCAAAGAAATAGGCGCCAGGCCCTTGAGGATATTCTCTTAAGCGTGGGCGTGAGGGAGAGAGAAGAGAGGCGGCGCCAGGCGCTGCATCTCTGACAGAGTGAGGAACGGGCGGTAGTGAGGGACGTGTGAGTGCGAGAGAGAAGGGGAGTGGGTGCGAGAGAGAAGGAAGAAAGGTAGTAGTGAGAAGAGCGTGAGGGCGAGGGAGAGGAGAGCGGCTGGTAAGGGATGGGTGAGTGTGAGAGAGAAGGAGAATAAGTGCGAGAGAGAAAGGAGAGTCGGTACGAAAGAGAAAGAAGGGAGGTAGTGGTGAGGGAAGCGAGAGTGCCGTCTACGGTGCATGCAGGGCGGTCGTTTTAGGGGAAATCCCTTTTGAGCTCTTTTATCTTATTATTATAATTCGCTATAATCGGAGGTATCGGCCATTACATAATTTGCGTATCATTTCAGTTCTCTCTTAATGGAGTTGTTTCGTTTTCGAATGGTGCTGGGAAAGAACACGGATCAGAACCGTTTTTTTTTCATATATTTACGCCGAAACATTGGTAGACGCTTGCATATATTACACAAATATTTATTTCATTTCATTTATTTCAAAACCTTCTTTCCCGACATCCTCACTCCTCTTGTGTGTGTCCATTATAATGGTGATGAACTCAAAAATAACTATCAAATAAAATATGCATGCCATAGTTTAACTTCTTCAAAAGAATAAAATTTAACACTTTAATTGGAAATTATTCAATTTAATTTAACTGCTACTACGAAAAAATGGATCCGAAACTTCTTTAATTCATGCAGCTATATAAAATAGAGAGGTTAAATTTTATTCAAAATTAAAATTGTTTTAATGTAATTTTGCTGATTTAATAATCTAATTTTACTTTGATTTCAGGAAATTGGTTATCGAACTACTTACAAAAACTAATTGTATTTTGGAGTACACGGATATTTTTTTAGTTATGTAAGAAATGATAGTTTGGAAAAAAATAATTTTAATTGCAGAATAGTTACATACCTGATTTATTAATATGGTTATTCTATAAAAAAACAAATTGCGATTAAATTTGAATTAATAAGTTTTACTCTTCTCAATGATTTTTATCTCGATGACTTACAAAAAATGAGAAAACGTTTGCTCGATCAGTATGATGGTCAATTTTTAATGCCTTGACAACCTATTTTTTAAACATTTTAAAATAAATTACGAATACCTCGAGCGGGCCAGGACTGTGAAACAATTTCACTACGTGCTTCCTCCGAATGCGATATTATTTATTACGAAGGACAATGTGGACGACCTGTTACACGTCAGCCACACAAAAACTAATATGTAGAGGTGATCATATTTATTTTTATTTAACCATCAAATAATTTATATTAAAACAATATTAAGATCACATTTATCTATTTTTTATTTTAAATGATAACAAATATGTTGACAACAGCTTTGTCTATTCTTACCGAAAGAAATTTATCTATTTTTAGGTTAGTTTATCCGCAGAATTTCGGATCTAAATCAATTTTCGGGATCCCTCTCTTAATCAAATAAAAGTTTTAGATGCCTGAAAACCTACTTGTTCTATATTTTAACACATAGTATCGATTTCCACTGATTTTAAATGCATTTTTTGAATATTATTGATTAATACCTATACTATAAAAACTAGTCAGTTTTCCTTCAGGGGAGGAGTAATTACTTATTTAATTTATACAATAAAACATTTCTACATGACTATACCCGGTAATAGGAGTTGTCGTAGAGTGAAGGAAAAGCTACGATTTTTTTTACGAATGCGTATGGCTGGGAGGAGCGTATCGCTCTAGAATAGAAGAGCGTATATAAAAGTACAGTAGAGGAGAAAAAAAAGGACCCCGGTTCTTTTATCGGCTCGATTCATCTCGAAACAGTTTTTGCATAGAGTACGAGAAAAACTATCTTTCACTGAAAAACCCTAAGAAGAACGCTACGCCGCAAAAATGAAAGAAGGAGAGGGGCGAGTATATAAAAATGAAAGCACGGCTTCCATATCGTCTTACGCGCATACACTGTGTATTTTATTTTATGGACTAACGGCGCTCGAAATATTGCCGTGACTAGAGCAGGCCATTTCTCTTTTATTGGCAGTGACTTTAGTCCATGTTATTATTTCTCTTTCTTCATTGTCTCTTTTTCTTTTCTTTCTTTATTTGATCTATTCTTTTAAAAAAGTTGAGTTTTTTAGAAGTTCTAACAAACATGTGGAAGAAGGCAACAAGATGATGTTCATAGCAATACTAAACAGATAGAAAGTCTAAGTACGTAAATAATTACTGAGAGAAATACATAGTTATATAAAATTATGCTCAAATTTCAAATATACATACTTCGAATTGATCTTCTTTAATTCGTATATTCGTATAGCCTACTTTTCCGTAAAACAACAATCGCGCGCGAATAGTCTCAATTCTGTAAGATTCTTCACCAGACCATTGCGGCTGTGGCGGACCTGCGTGTCGTTGGAAAGTCGATCGGTCGCTATGTAAGCGCGTGAACACCTTGTCAGAGTTATCTGCAAATATTGCTCTGCTAGATAATACCTCTTCTTTTGCAAGCGAAAGCTATATCTACCTTTCTTATACACCTGTCGTGTCTCTGTAAATTCTTAGGCTAACGCCTTCGCTCTTCTTCTTCCCAATATTACCCGCGCGTCGGACATTTTGATTTACAGCACAAAACAAGCAAAGACTAGTATAAGGTTATCTTTCCTTAAAACTAGTAAGTCTTCACTATATCGTTAAATTTCACTAAATTTTAATTCAGCTTCTTTTATATTGATTAACATTTAAATAAAAAAAAGAAAATTATTTACACATGGCGACCCGAATCTCTTCAAAATGATTACTTAAAACTTATAATTATTTTTTGGCAGGAAACATAATTTTGATGATAAGAAGTATTTAAGATCTAAAATTTTTTTAATATAGAAAATTCAGAAAATAAATTTGACACGATGGATCATAAAACGACATTCAAAATGAAATTTCTGGAAAAGTTTTGCAATTTTTTCAACGGATGATATGATGAAAAATTATAAAATCTATTTAATTACATCTATAATATTTTCCTATAAAGATTATTTTTTATGATATCGAAAAAATTTACACGAAAGAAAAACAAAAAACTCTGCAGTATAATAAGCTAAAAATATAGAATTCGGTTGTGTACACAAAACAATACGTATGTGTAGAATATATTCAGTATAATTTACTCTTACGATATACTTTATATTATAGATATAGGTGTTTTTACATACATAAAATAGAAAATATATTATTATCATATAGTATTATTAATCATTGAATAATTTATCGAAAGACACTTGTAGAATTATGATTATGATTAAGAATAATATATTAGGTTTATAAAAGTGGTTTTGAAACTGATACTATTCATAATAGCATTAAATCTTCTAATAACTATGAGAGTATTTGCAATTTTTTTATTATTTTTTATTTATTATATCCAAGTAAGTTGTAATCAGTTTTTGCTAGTTTTGTAAAAATTTAATCAAAATATTTTCTTTTAACTACTACGGTAAATTGTATAATGAAAAATATTTTCTTATTTTGTAGGAAAATAATGCAGATTGGAGAGCTAATGTACACGATGAGTACGTGAATATGTTTCAATTAGTTATTACTGAATATATAAACTTATTGGAGGTAAGCATTATGTTATATATGTTAATCAATTGTATAAGCATTTACAAATTAATATCAAAAAAATAATGTAAAAAAATTAAAATAGCTATTACAAATGTATTAGGCGAATATTATACTTTTTAGGCATATACGCATTTGATGATGAAAAGTATAATGTAGTAAGTATATTATGTAGTTTAGGTATTAATTATTGCAATCTTTTTTATAACATAGTTAAAACTCATATTACTTTAAAGAAATGTAAAACTTTAATTTTTAAACTTAATTGATAATGAATACCAAATCATTCCAAATTTACAATATACACGTAAATGATTAATATTTTGAGACTATTGATTTTGCAGATGGAAACAGGTATGTTATTTGTCAGAGGAGACAAAGCTAAATGTATTGAAACGGCCTAATGCACAATATTCAACTCTAAAAGCTACTTTCCAGAGTATTGTTGCAACATGCGTTTCTGTCCCTTATCTAACAGAGAAGGAGTCAAGAAGGTGTTTGGCAGATGATTTAAATGAAAAACTAGCATATGCAGAGTTTATTTATACCAAAGGTAAAGAATGTATTGAAAACCAGTTTTAGATTCTATAATATAAGAAAGACAAGTTAATTAGCTACCAATAAAGAATAAATTACTACATGTTATCAATTTATATTGTGTTTTGAATTCCTTAATTTTTCGGAATTGTATTCTTACTTTTTACAGTTTTTACATCACTATGTTTATATATTTTCATTTATCAATACTATAATCACAAAAAAATAATTTTGTAAAGCAAAAAAAAAAAATAAATAATAAATAAATTTTTTAAAAAATTTTAAAAGATGGATATACTTAATAGTTTTTAATATAGATATCTTTGAATGTACCGAATTACTGACAATGATGTAAAATTAACCGAAGACTTATAAGCTTATAAGTTCCATCTTTTATATTCTTTTATTTTATTTTAATATATATCAACACCTAAAAGGACTGTATAATGAGTTTAGGTCTAAGCGTTTGATAAGCATATCTTTTAGCAATGGCTCTTATCATCACCGCTCTTATCATTATATCTAAGAATAATGTTTTTTATTTCCGACCAATTGTTTGTTTTTTGGTTTAATTATAAATAACTAATTACAATGAAACTGAAACTATTTAATATTATTAATTAAAAAAAAAGTTTTGAATTAAATTTAATTTGATATTGATAAGTTAACAGTTTGATATGATTTATACGGTCAATAATTTGAAATAATACAATTTTTATGTTTAATCCTTAACAGTGTTAATAATAATATTATTTCTAAACACTTGATTCGTGATATTGAAGATTAAGAGAGAAGGAAATATATTTGAAGAATATTTGTTAGTTAAAATATAATTGTTTTATAGAGTTCGAGTATAAACAGAAAAATATAAAAATATCTTAGTAGACCATTGAATTAAATTATTTATGTAGAATAAATAGTTCTTATATTTAGAAGTTAAATAAATGATTATAACGTATAAATATTATTACTTCGTTGTTTCCATTTTTATTACAAATATTAAAAAGGTTAAGCACAATTGGGAGTAAACCTTGTTTATTAGCGTTTATGAGCTCAGGTGTACGGGTAGTTTGTACAGGTAGGGAGGAGAAATCCTTATCGGAGGGAAAATTTGAGCATCAGTCGGGCCCTTTAGTTTTATTGTGGATCTCTTTGATTATCATTTGAAGTACCGATATTTAGGTAGGTACTGGCATCATTTGTTCAGAGAGGATAAGAGACGGAAATTTCTACTACTAGATGTACTAGAGGTTAGAGAAGACTCAAAAGTCTGCCGGGGTTTCGGCAGGACAGACACACACTATACTCACGATTGTAAGCATATAGAATATTAATAATGTAAAATTTCAAATTATTTAGTTACATAAAAATTCAATGGATTTAAAGTCTTAAAAAAAAATTAAATTAAAAGTTATAATGAATTTCAGAAATTTTATGAAAAGATATTTTTCAATTAGGCTATTGGCTAATGATACTTGAAAGTTATGTAATATATTGGTTTAGCCTCTCTCAGTACCTTACAGCCTTATTTATGATAAATGTTTTTCAACATCCAAATGCTTCATGAATGCTATGTTTAAGACACAACTCTTTGTATCAGTTGCTTCGAACATTGAAGAGTAATGAAATATAGTGACACAGCTGCATACAGGTGCTCAGGCGTATGGACTTCTAATGAAAAGATGTGATTAATTCAAGATCAAAATTACATTATATTGTATTTGGAATTTGCTCGATTACAATTTTTTCATGTTTGGTTTTATTTTACAGAATACGTGGAAAATTATGATAAGTGTTAATCAGGGTGTAAATTATACTAAATTAGTACTGTAGTTGTTTTTGCACTTTAAATAATGACTTATTTTATATATGACAAAATTTCTATTTTGATTATACGGCTTAAATATATGGATAAATTAAGTTATGTTAATATTTCTAAAATAAGAATATGTTAGTATGATATACATTAGTACATTACTGAGTTTGCAGTAAATATATTTTTATGAATACATTATAGTTTTATTTTAACTTAAGCATACAATATTTTGTCTACATATATATATAATACATATTTACATATTACATATTACATATTTACCAGCGTCATAATACATATTTACCAGCGTGACTCTGGCGTCTTCTTCCATCAGCTCCACGGGTGTACCATCCCATTTGACTGAAAAACTGGGCGTACTCCAGCCTGTTGCCATCGCCTTAACCTAAAGTAAATTGTTACCTGCTCCCGATGACCTCTACGGACTACCAATGATATCTCTCCAGGAGATTATTTACGAGCAACGCGCGACAATGGAAGCGCAGATGTAAAGGCTCACTGAGAGAATTCTTTCCGATCATTCTCCCTGCTCGCACCGCATCGGATTGTCAAATGCCGCATCGTCACAAACCGTTACACGACCCCCTCCTGCCGTCAATCTGCCGCCGTTCGACCCAAAGATGCAGCTCGACGATACTACTGGTTTCAAACAAGTTGCTTACAAGAGGAATAAAAGACTCCGGATTTCAAAAACACCCTCCCCCTAAGATTCAGGAAAAGAGCCATCAGTCGCATCCTCTGATTCGTCCAACGAGGAAAGCTTTTCAGTCGCGAGAAAACTGCATGTTCCCCTGCCCATAATAATTAGAAAAAAAAGAGCATTGGCCCATGCTCCGCACTTCCCTCGACAGCCACGACATTACGCTGCGCCGCGTGGTTAATACCACCAATGGGATTAAAATATACCCCGAGTCCGTCCCCCAGTTTCGTGCAGCCACTAAATTGCTCGACTCTAAGAGCCTGGACTACAGCATCCACCAACTCGCCAATGGCCGCAAGCTGGTAGTGGCCCTCAGAAGGATAAGCCTTCTTTATATGGGATATCCAATCCAAATCCTATCATAGTTGGAATACTACAAGGCTCCAAGCCTCCCCCACTGTTTTTTAACATCTACTGTAGTGAAATCCCAATACACAAATGCATTATGACCGCTCTTTACGCAGACGATATTGCGCTTATAAATACCTCTCCCCAAATCGACTCGTGTAGATTCATCGATTCATCGTGTCGAAACACATCAATAAATTTCTTCCATCTCACTTGGTACCGAAAATGCAGACTGGCGCATCCACATAAAGACCAAGCGTAAGATCTAGAGCGCTTTCATAGCCTTAAGCCATTTTTTTCTAATAAAAAGGTCTCCGCAAAGATCAAACTCAGGGCCTTTGAGGCTATCATTCTGAGTATCACCACCTATACTAACTGAATATGGAGACATCGCCGCGAAACGCGCCTCCACTCTCTGCGGTTCTCTCGTCAACTACTCAAATCCCAGGGTGCAAGTCCTACTCGCGTACTCTTCCAAATCCTTCGACGTAGTTACCCGACCCTATAAGATGGGCTCCTCGACCGCTCAAGCTTCGCTAAAACCCTACTGTGGGTATCATTGATATTCCACGATTAGCTCTTCCTACTCCTCTTAGTTCACCCGTTGCTTGACTTTCCCCTTTCCACCAACCTAATCTAGGTTCTTGGGGCAGATGCCATTTAGCCTGAGTGACGGCGATGGCCTTGTTGCACGGTGGCACGCTTTTCGCACGTTGCCGCCGGAGTAACTGCTGTTGGCGCGCGAAGACGGCGGCGGCCTCGTGCGCCGCTACCTGTGTTGGTGACTGCGGTGACTGCAGCTCGCGTAACCGCTGCGCTCTTCTCCACCCCTGAGTGCTGTGTTGCGTGAGGCTTCCTGGCCCTGGCGCTTCCTCAAGTTGGTGGCGTCTCGCCGCGTGCCGCGGCAACAGCCTCTGGATGTGCCGGCGCCGGGTGTGCTCTTTCTTGCACACATGGGCCGCGCGCGGCCTGCTGCTTTGGTGCCGGCTGTGACTGCTCGCCGTGCTTTCCTCGACTCCGCTGCCTCTGGATCCCTTGACGCTAGCTGGCTCCTGCCCTGGCGGATGATGCTGCGGGCAGTTGCAGACGGCCGGCAGCTGACTTGCTGGCTCTGGTGCGGCTCAGGTAACCCTCAAAAAGATACACGGTAAGTATATATATACACATGTAGACTCATATAGACTCTTGCGGCCGACGTTCGATTCTGGAGGTCGCATGCATGTTTCGCGTACAATTCTCGTGCGGATCTCCTCGCCTGAGCCATGAAAGGGCCCCTGAGCTGGGCTCCTCATCCAACGGATCCTACTGCTGTCCCCAGTACAGGCACTGGGGAGGTATGCTTATCGCCTATCTCTTTCACCCAACTCTCTGCCCCCCCCCCCAAACCCCATGGCTCATAAGTGTTTGATGCTTGCTAATCTCCTTCTTTTTCGGATGCGGCTGGTTCTTGTTGGCAGGTGTAGTAAGTACAGCTCCTTTCCCATTCTCACAAGTAAGATAATGCAACCCATTTCCTGTACCACTTCTATACTAACTCTTCTTTCTTTTGTTGCAGGTACGTTGACCTGGAGGCCAATTGTGACAACGTCACATGTTTTATTGAAAACATTGATCAATTCAAATGGTTACGCTTGTGATGGGTGATCTACGCGTGCGACAAACCGTACGAAAGGCACGACAGAGGTACAGCAGCTATCCGAGCCTTATTGTGATAGGCCATACTACTGTGATAGGGTAAGCGGTGGCCGGCCTGCAGCCCGACTTCTGCAACCGTCCATTCTCCCATACCCGTCACGCAGTCACTCCGCCTTATTGCCTACTTGGCAGTCTTAATTGTTTCAAGACGAACTCAATTTCTTCCTTTACAAACTGGTGCCAAGGCTGAAAAACCTGAACCAATCTCGAGGGCTTATTAAGGTTTGAGAGGAAGAGTAATCATTTAAAGCAACAAATCTATTCACATCGGAGCCACGTAGAATCCCCATCGTTTCATAGAGATAGCGGACGCAGGTGAAATCTCAAAGAACGCATTGGAGGTTCCGCAGGATTATACAAGTAACATTAATGTTACGTTACGAAAAAATAACAGTGATGCGAGCGGTGTAAGTGATACAATACAAATAGCATTTTAGAATTAGCTATGTCCATAAACGCACGGAAACGATATACAATTAAATCATCGCGAAGAAGTTGCCGCTATTTTCGGGGAACCTTATGGAGTGGGTCCATTTTCTAGAGGTCCACAAGTTGTCCATGCTACTTGGCAGGTAAAATCTACGCGAGAATATATCGCGCGTATTTTAGTATTCTAGGAAATCGTGGAGATGATGCTAGTAACGGCGCGAAATGCCGATTGCATCATGCAAACGCTTGAGTGGTATTGCAGCAATTCCAGGTCCGCCACATCACGAATACTGTAAAAAATCAGCGATCTGACGAGTCAAACGAAGCGCTTTTACTCCTTTTTGCCACGAGTTGAACAGTGCATTAAAATATGTGTATAATCGACATGCGGGGTCAACACCGAGTGTTGAGCCGGAGCTCGAATGGTTATCGAATTTCTTACTAGAAGACGCCAAATTTGCCGCATCATATGGACTTTTTGATGCAGACATGTCTACCTCGGCGTCTGAGAATCCGAGTCACGAGGCGGGCCGTCCTAATAAACATAGTCGGCCAATGAAAACTATGGCGTATACGCCATTATCAGTGAGCCCGTGGGAACGACCGCGACGAGATATAGCCAAAGTGTTAGTTAGACTGCGACGGACTTAATCATAGCATACCGATATATTCGAAAGTCCTGAAGGAACCTCTGTAGCGGAGACTATGGGCTGCTAAGATGCATCGGATTATCATAGAATGTTATCATTGTTTAGAGTGGGGTAGTAATTTTGAACAGTTGCATTGCTCAGTGCATGACAACCGACATCACGTCCTATTGCACCGAGACAACTATGCAGCTGACGATATCAGAGACGCGATTATCTTCCGGGTCGAAACAGTCAAATGTGTACTTACCCCTCAGCGCGATTGATTAGGCAGGCTGAAGATGCTCCTATATATAAGATTCGTTTAAGTCAGTCGGGTCGAGCATTGTCACAGAAAAAAGGCACTTTATCGAGTCCAATATCATGGGTTCTTTACAAGTTATATTTAAATGTAATCAGTATTTTTAATTCAATTTCTGAATTTTGCGTTACATAGATTCGACGAAATATCCATAAAAAAACAACACAAAAACAACAACAATACAACAACACAACAACACAATAATACAATTTAGGAGCTCGGCATCCAAAGAGGCATGAATGACCCTACCTACTCGACAAAAATAAGATTTTATACCGATGCTTCATTTTTCCCGTATATTTTTGTTCTTCTATCGAAAAAATTCATATATATATATACATATACATATACATTATTGATTAAATTTAATTTCATACCGATAAACAATTATCCAACTGTCAAATATTTATACAGACCCAAATATAAGCTATTTTATATTAAAATAAAAATATAAGTATGCAAATATAAGTAATAAAATAAAGTATAAGTATGCAAATATATATACATATCACAATAATTAATGTCAACCGCTAATAAATAAAGAATGTTAGAAATTAGTTAATTTAAATAAATACTAAACTAAATACACATCTACATATTAGAGTAAGAAACTGCAAATTCATATCATTATTATTATTTGTTAGAGTTGGGACTTAAGCAGGCCTCCAGTCGCATGGGTAATCCCTTGGTGTCCCTCGCGTGCGTTTAGCAACCCTGATGAATCAGACCGGTTGCCTCCCAAAAAGATAGTATGTTGGAAGCATGCCTTGCTCCTATCTCTTCTGCTTCTAGGAAGGGTACACCATAAGATAGTTGCCTCTTCCCAGATATCGCGGGGCAGCTACAAAGTATATGCCCAGCGGTTTCAATTTCCTCGTAGCAGAACCTACAGAAAGGGTCTGTTACTAAGCCCATTCTGCACTTGTGTGTTTTTAGGCTACCGTGTCCTGTCACTATCTCCACCAGTAGCCTAGCCTTGATTTTGTTTAGTCCAACTATGCATTCAGACCATTCTTTAGCGTTAGTTGCCATAACAAAGGTCTTTGTTTGATCACACGTGTCGACTTTGTTCCATGTACCGTATTGATCACTTCTGACCATCGCCTAATTTCATCTTTGATTAGACTCTGGTCGAGGTCGACGATCGGTTTTGGTCCAATGAACCTACTTCTGGCTCCCATTTTTGCTAGGTGATCCACGAGTATACTCTGTGTAGATGTATACTCGAGGACGACGGGGCGTATCGCCAGCTCTCCAGCCCAGTTTATAGCTATCAGACTGTTTAGTTATAGTTCAGACTGTTTAACTATCGTGTACGTTCCCAAAGGTAGTATCAGAATTTGCCTTTAGGAATGTGCCTCTTTTTTGCATCCCATTTCACCAAAATTTACTATCCAGAATGACACCTAGATATTTAACCTGATCCCTTAGGGGTAATTTCTGTCCGCGTAAGGTCAGCTTGCATTCCCTTTCCCATTTGTGTCTTATGGTGCACACGAGGATCTCGGTCTTTTTAGGGTTGACACTAAGGGGGTCAAGGAACGGACCTCTGACTACTATTAGGATGTCATCTGCATATCCTACAATCGTAGAGCCCGTATCATTAAGTAGTCGTAGCAGCTCGTCTACCACCAGACACCATAGCAGGGGTGACAGAACGCCTCCTTGGGGGCATACAGACCCTACTGTGCCCGTCAGCGTCGTGCTGCCCTCCAGCTTCCGGTTTCCCAACATGTGGTTCACCCATTCTACCAGCCCTGGGTGAACTTTGTGCCTGCGCATATAGGCCTTAATTATCACCGGAGCAGATTTGTGCGTGTATCCGCGCGCGTTCATTCGCGGCCCTTTAAAACGGACAACATACGAGCTCTCGGCCGCAAATGAGTCAGTGATATACACGTACGGAACAATCGCGATCTCCGTCGACCTCGGAATACGTCGGGCCTTGTTGTGGAAGTTTGTGATCGCGGATGTGCCTAAGGCATAATTGGTGCGGATTTTTTGGCCCACTATGGCCTGCTCGTCAACCTCCGGGGACGGCGGTTGATCGACCGCGAGACGAACATCACTGCGCGTGGGCAGGTCGATAACGCCGCCGATTACCCAAGCATCCGCATCATCGCCGGATCTTCACACTATCATCAGTTGTTAGGGCAGTATCCGGACATCACGCGACCCGACGGCCACGCGCCAATAACCAAGCTCAACACACGTCATCACATCGAGACGACACCCGGACCACCGGTGAGCAGCCGGCCCAGGCGACTCGCGCCCGACAGGTACAAGTCAGCGCGAGAAAAATTCAACATAATGGTGCAGCTGGGGATCGCGCGCCCCTCAAGTAGCAGCTGGGCATCTCCGCTGCATATGGCTCCGAAGGGCACCAATGACGAACGACCGTGTGGCGATTACCGGGGCTTAATGCACGCACCGTCCCCGACCGCTATCCAGTACCTCACATACGGGATTTCACGCAGCGGCTCCGAGACAAGCAGGTTTTTACGAAAATTGACCTAGTCGGGGCCTACAATGAGATCCCGGTCGCCGAAGAGGACATTCCCAAGACGGCCACTACAACGCCATTAGGACTATTCGAATTTCCGTTTATGAGTTTCGGTCTGAGGAACGCAGCACAAACTTTTCAGCGTTTTGTGGATGAGATGCTTCGCGGGCTGGACTACTGTTACGCCTACATCGACGATATCCTTATCGCGTCGGAGAACCACGCAGAGCACGCCCGCCATTTACAACAGTTATTCACGCGTCTGCAGGAATACAGGATAGTCATTAATACATCGAAGTGCGTTTTGGGACAGCCAGAGATACGGTTCCTCAGTTATATCGTGACGAGTGACGGTATCCGGCCAACGGAAGAGAAGGCGAAAGCCATCCAGGACTGCGAGCGCCCGTCAACCGCGAAGCAGCTGCGGTGATTCTTAGGAGCCGTAAACTTTTACAGGGAGATGCTGCCGAACGCGGCGCAAACGCAAGCACCCCTCAACGAACTATTAAAGGGCAAGCTAAGAGGCAAGGACGTGCTCAGATGGACGGACGAGGCAACGAGGGCCTTTGATAAAACCAAAGCCGACCTGGTGCAAGCCACGCTACTCGCCCATCCACGATCGATGCCACGAGGATAAGTAGTGGACGCGGACACTACCAACAGTCCTTTTGGGTATCCGAGCGGCATGGCGGAGCGACCTCCAGGCCACGTCAGCAGAGCTAGTCTACGGCGAACCGATGCGTCTACCAGGCGAGTTTTTGACAACCAGCAGACGACCAACCCACGACCAAGCGACATTCATCACAGACTTACGACAGAACCTGCGAGACCTCCAACCGGGGTACGGAAGATCTTCGTGTTCAAGGATTTGGCCACGGCGAAGCATGTATACGTACGGCACGATGCCGTAAGAAACGGCCTGGAAATGCCCTATGACGGCCCGTATCCGGTAGTCAGGCGCAACGGCAGAATGTTTATAGTAAGAATAAATAATAGAGAGACAACGGTCACGATAGAACGGCTCAAACCCGCCTATACCTGGGCGGAGGACGCGACGGACGAGCATCACGCAGATAGCCACTCCCGAGAGAAGCAACCCACGCCAAACGCAACGCCAGGAGCAAGGCAACACACAGCAAGACAGGAGGAAGAAACCCGCGGTCAGCCCGAACAACGCCGACCCAGGCGACAAGTTCGCATCGCAGAGCGATACCAAGCAGGCTTCACATAATTTTGCATTTTTTTTAATCGCGACTTCGTCGCTGGTAAGGGAGTGCTGTGGCGGCCGCCTGACGCATTAACCGACACACACCCGCAGGTACATGGTAGGGTACGTGCACGTTGAGACGCGCGGCGGCCGCTAACAGTTTTCCGTCAGACCCAGCGGCGCGGCCTCCCCCCAGACGGTCGGTGGACTTCCCCGAGCAGCCGCCAGACCAATAAACGTGGCTCGAGAGGAACCGACCCGGCGCGTTGAAACCTGCGAGGTGTCGGCCCGAGGCAGGAGAGGAAGCCGAGGGGTCGGGGTTCGGAGGAGTGAAGATCAGTTACTCCGAGACACTGGAGGAGACGACACCGCTGCGATTGTCGGCCTCCGCGTGCACGTCCCGCCTCGACCGCGGCAATCTGTAATTCAGCGATAATAAATAACTCCAATAACTTGCATACATCGTAGTGTTTTTACTCTCTATCCGTTCCCAAGAATCCCCCAAAGTGTCATTTGTGTAACCGGGAAAGTGTGTTTGGACGAGAAAATCTAACATTTCCTCATCCGATGTAGCATATCCGCCATCCGGTAATTTTAGTGATCGAATGAGGGTTTCCGGATTCTTAGAAAGAATCTTGTTCATCCTAGCCGCTTCCATACCCTTTAGGATGCCCTTACAGAAGCTTCTTCACCTATTCTGTTTAGCATTCCTTACGCTCTCTTTGTATTTATCCCTTAGTTCCCTATGTTGGACCTCTGTACCTTGTTTTCTGGCCTTTTTGAGGGAGCGTTGAACCTTCTCTCTCAAACGGCTCAGCTTTTTCTTCCATCATCAGACCTCGCTCTTATACCTGGCTTGCCTAATTTGGCAGTTGCGTTCATAGGCTTATATGATCCCCTCATTGAAGGTTCGTGCTGCCTTCTGGAGAGAAACACTGTCTCTAATTTTAAGTGCGAAGGAGCGTAGTGGTTCTCCCACCTTCTGTATATATTTGCTCCAGTCGGTACGCTTGGGGTTCCTTACCTACTTAGGGTTGGACTGCCTTGGGTTGACCGACTGAGAATGTAATCAAGGAGTGATCCGATAGCAATGGTTCATCGCTTACTTCCCACTTCCTGATTAGGTGTGCAGCACTTGTTAATGCCAACGTCAGTCCTATTACTTCCGTTCTGGATACATTAGTGAAGGTAGGTGTATTGCCGACGTTTATTATCTGTAAGTCTGTGCCTGCGAGGAATTGTAAAAGTTTAGCTCCTCTCGCATTCGTATTGGTACTACCCCACACTCTATGGTGGGAGTTTGCATCACATCCGAGAATAAGAGGCAGTTTTTCCTGTATACAGTACTCGACTAGCCTTTTTACTTTTTCTGCGGAGTTGTCCTTATCGTCGAAGGATAAATAGGCCGAGGCCGTCACTAAACGACCTACGCCGTCTAGGTTCATTGTAACTACCACGAGATCTCCTGTACAGAGATTAAGCAGTGGCAACGCATTAGCTCCTTTGAGTACTATACAGGCTCTTGGTCTCCGTTCCTTGGTATCCCTAAAATAGATGAAACCTCCCAGCCCCCTAATGGCACCTTTCACCACCCACGATTCTTGGATTAGTGCTATGCCTGTGTGCATCGCAGCTAAGCCTCTCTGCATAATAGCAGAGGCGCCTTTGCTGTGATGCAAGTTAATTTCTGAAACAGACAGGTTCGATAGAGCCATTATGTCTCCATCTGGTCCCTCCTTAATTTCTTTTCCCCTTCAACAGGCCTTTTTGCTTTTCGGCGGAATACCTTAAGGTGTATTCTGTCGAGGTCGTACCACGCCCTGTCGTTAATGACCGCTAAACTTCCAGGCTAGATACACAGGGGGGTCACCTGGTGACCGTGGTGTATCGTTAGCAACCACTGATACCCTAATGGTCAACCAGTCCCCTCGGCACGATTACTCACACCTTGGGCTTAGGGGTTGGATGTGGATGACTGACGCACCTCCTTCCGGACGCATGGGTGAGCTGCTCATTTGTCGCAGAAGGGAGGCGCTTCCCTCGCTGCCTCGTTGGAATAGCTTCCTGCGGGACGTACAGGCGAATCATCGGGGATACAGCAGTAACTGTTTAGAGGCTCCTTCACCCTACATACACACATTCATTCAGCCGGAGAGCACCATTGAAGGGGAATCCACATTCGTACTGGAGATCCCGTTTATACGGTAACTCGCATTTACACGCACATGCAGACGGTCATTCACCCTTTAAAGTCCGGCCTCTCTAATGCTTAAGCCCCCTCTATGTAAATATAATTACATAAATAAATATTTTCATATAAAATATAAACAAAAAAAAAGAAACTTAGCATTAAATAATCATTATTATTTGTTTTTTAATGTAGTATAAAACATATATATGCGAAAATATTACACAAAAATACAAACTTGCATTAATAGAATAAAAATAATTATAAAACACTGCGAAAAGAAACTTTTCTGTAAATGCGTAGGAACGATAGAGAAAGGTATACTGAGTAAGCCAGAGATAGATAGATAGATAGATAGATGTTTATTTGTAAAATTTTGAAAAAATTATTGCACAAATAATACTTGAAAACGCAATCATCTTAAGTCAGCTTAAATATAAATTATATTACATATACGTCATTATCACAAATTATCACAGATGTAGCGCAGCATAGGGCAATAAATAAATAAATATATAATTTTTACATAAAATTCTACAAATAAGTCACATTTCTCGCATAATTCATTATCTATCAGTCAGTATACACTCATACACTCTTACATACAATGAATGGGATGAATGTATATATAGTTTAAAATGAAGGATAATACATACATACTCAAGACACACACATATAACTAGTTTAGGGCAAAAATCAATACAAGGTCAAGAAGACTACTGACTCGAGGAATCACGACGTCTTTCCAACATTGAGCTTCAAGGAGGCAGACGAGGCCCAGTCTGAGACCGCACGGGCCGCAGCTGCTACGTGTCTGGCTCCTGCCTCGAGGTTGTCCCTAGAATAGCTATGGTAAACCTGGAGGTCATCTGCATATAGAATATGTCTCACACCCATAGAGTCGAGGGCGCATAGAGAGAGAGAGAGAGAGAGAGAGAGAGAGGATAAACCCTTTTTGACCTCTCTGTTACTCCCATTGAGATCTATGGAAGCCTAGGTGTATAAAAAGAATGGATTTTCCCTTGGGAATTCACTTTTACTTCAACTGCCACTTCCTCCGTAGTTCAACTTCGAACTGGATAGCTCCCAAAGGTCTCAGCCTCGAATTGGATCTATTGAAAATTTTCTAAGTCCTTCTAAATCCTAAGTCCTTCACCTCTATCCTACATTGAGTTTAGCTTCGAGTTGGATCAAATCTGAATTTTTCTCAGCCGAATAGGGTTGGGAAAATTCAAAGTCTCAATCCTATTAAATTCTTTTTCTGACTTCGACATTTAGTTCAGTTTCAAGCTGGACCGAATTCTTGAATTTTTCCTATCATTTCTTTTGTAAATCCTACTACATCCCTACCTCAAGAACAGCTTAGTAACTAGCTGTGTAAAGCGAATAGTTTCTTTTTTCCAAGTCGGATTCGGTTAAAAATTCAGTGTTGAAATCTACGATTAAATAAACTACGAAATAGGAACCAAAGCGTCTCTCTAAAAAATTTTCAAGTGAGTATGCAGTTAACTATAATTCCTAATCCTTTTTCTCCTGATGTCCCGAAGCATCATTGCAGTTGATCCAGGGATTTCTCTAGTCAGACGCCTACGCGAGCTGTGAAAGAGATCGATTTCACAAACGTGAGATCCATAGGTTTTGTCTCTCCCTGACACCCTCCGACTTCTTCGTATAGGCGGAATGGACCTGTTGAAGTAGAAGTTAACTCCTTAATCTGCGACCTTCTTGACACATCGGTTCTCCCTTCGGTTTTTCATTACTTTCTCCCAAAGATATTAGAAACCTGTCTACCCCATTACAAGCCTGGATCCCTAGCTCTTAGTCTCTTGAGACTAGGCTAAAAACAGACGGCTTTTTGCGCTTCACACATAAGCTAAGTGACGCCGACGTTATAGTACCATAACGAGGAGAGTGGCGGACGGCTTGTTCCTCGACTCCTGTGACCTCCCGTTCCCTCATACTCGTCTCGCGGTCGCTCCGGGTTTTTGCTTACTTCTTCAAATTGTTGAAAATTTTGACAGTCGCCGAATGAACGTGTGTCTAAGCCTAGAGTGCGGGCCCGGACTCGCTACTCGCATTATGGCCTCGACCATCTCGTCTTACGTTCTTCCATTGACTTCTACTCTTATTCGCTGTGACAAGAAAAATTCTTAGGATTTCCTCAGCTTGTGACACGTCGCTTTTTCCTATTACGCTAGGAAAGGGCCCTTCCGCCCCGCGACGGCCCAAATGGCGTAGCTCGCCAATATTTTCCTTTATTTCTCCTTGTTGGGCGCCAGGCGAGCTGCCCTGGCTAGCGGGTGCGGACTCTCTCCCTCAGAGGAGGTTCCGCCGGCCTTGGCGGGAAGGCACCACACAAATAGTCTCCGGCTATTAAACAGAAAAAGGGGGAAACGCAAGGGAAACCGGGGTTTCGGGTATTGTCACAAAAATCAATATCTGTTTGTTTGCTGTTTTTCTGGGACGCTTTATTCACGGTTTTCTTGTACAACTTTAGCCCGGTTCTGTAGTATTAGCGGCAGCGCGTCTGCCGCTTCTCGCAATTCGTGTGAATGTAGCGGCTTCGCGGGCCGCTACTCCCGCGTCACAATTCCGCAGTGGCCTCGCTGGCCACTTCCCTCGCGTCACCCGTTATGCGGGGGCCTCGCTGGCCCCTCCGCTCGCGTCGCTGTTACGCTGCGGCCTCGCTGGCCGCCTCCCGGCTGCTTCACCGGTCGCGTCCTCGCTCGCACCGGTCGCGCGCTCGCTTGCACCGGTCGCGCACTCGCGATTCGACCTCCGCCCGCGTCCGTCCACGGCCCTCTAGCCGGTCGCGCCTCGACTCTCCTCGTCGCTTCCCGTCGCGTCGCGTCCCTCCCGAGCACTCCGCCCGCACTCTGAGCCGAAGGCTCACTCACCCCGAGTTTCGTCGGCCTTGGTCCTGTCCGGCGGCGAGTGGGTGGCGATGGGCTAGCTGGAGCCGGCGGGCTGGCGGGTGGCGGTGGCTGGAGGGCGGCGGTGGTCGCCGGTCGGTGTGGTGGCCGTCTGCCGCGGGTCGTCCCTCCTCGGGTGGCACCGGTCTCGTCGTCGGCTCTGGTGGGCTGGTGGCCTCTGTTTGTGCTCTGGTGGGCAGTCCCCTCCCGGGTCTCTGGGCCGGACTGTTGGGTCCCGCAGGTGGTCCTCCGGGCCACTATCCTTCCCCGTGGGCAGGCGCCTCTCCCTTCTGGTCGCACTACGGGAGGCCGGCCGGTGGCTTGGCGGGGTAGGGTTTCGGCTCTCCGTATGACTTCGCTCGTCACTCGTCTCGGCTAAGTCTTCACGTCCTGGCGTCTCAACGTCTCGAGCTAATCGGTGCGTCCTTGCACGTCAACGTCTCGATTCCGTCTCTGATCGGTGCGTCCTTGCACGTCAACGTCTCTCTCTCGTCTCTCGAGCCGGGGCGCTGACCACCGCGCGGGCCCTTTGTCTTTCCCGAATTTTCGGCGGCGGCGCGGCTAGGCGGCCGCAGGCTGGCCCCCCCGCGCTCTCCTCCTCCTCCCGGCGGCCGCCCGGCAGCGGCGGCAATCGCGCCGGCCGGCTTTCTTCAAGATGGCCGATGCCACGGCCCGCCGGTCACGTCGCCTTCCTCTCGAGGCGGTGTTGCCGCGGCTGCAGGCTTGCAGCATTGCGCGGGTCAGGCTTGTGTCCTATGCCTCGGCGGGCTGCGCCCGCCGCTCGCCTACGTGCTCGGGCCGGACTTCTGTGCCCAAACCGATTCTCCCCCCCCCCCCCCCCGACGATTCTTGCTCGTTTTACGGCGCGCACGGAGGTCGCACGGCGGCTACGCGTTACAATCTCCTGCCTTCTTTCTCCCCGTGACACACGTCACAAGCTATCCAGTGGTATAGCTGGAGGCAACCCTAAGCCTCACTACGCGGCCGTGGGTTTGGTTTTTACCATATTTCGACGTATTGGACTTTAACAACATCGGAAAAGTACGAATAGTGTTCAACGCAGTTGTTTGCACATCCGGAGTAAGTTTAAACGATCTGATGGACTCGTTGCTCAATCTATATTACTCCCATTGCCCGGGATTTTCATAGGATTCCGCCAGCACGCGATAGGCTTCAAGGCCGACATTAAGGACATATTCCTGCGTGTTTACACGTCCTCGAGGCCGATTATAAAGTCCAATGATCCTTATACATCATTTTGAGCTTCATTTTCGGCTCGAAGAGCTAACCTTGCAACAGCTATACGGTAATAATAAAAACGCGGCCAAATATTTAGTAAACCAATGCGGTGTTGTCAGGAGCATAATCAACGATATATGTATGGATGACTTCCTAACAAGTTGGACTACGATTAAAGTGGCAACAAAGATCGTTCGCAATGTATCGCAATAAACAGGATCGCTAATTTTCATAAGCGTCAAATGATCCGTGCGTAAAATTCGACGAAAGGACGGGAGTATTGGGATTAGCACTGCAAGGCAATGACAAAGAACGCGGATTAAATCTCTGGAACAAGCGCGCGGACGCAGTTTAATGTAGAGTTGACTACTTTGCCGCAACTATATTGACGGGCAACACTGTGCCGACCAAATGCGAGTTCTTCCACATTATAATAAACAGTTTCGACCCGCTCGGCTTCCTCGCGTCTTTCACTGTAAGAACCAAAATGATAATGCAATAAATTTGGCGCAGTGGGATAGGCTGAGATAAACCCTTGAAGTCTGAGTTACACGCAAAACGGCATGCGTGGAAATGTGATTTAGCGGAGATCCGAAAGTTACACGTTTTTTACGACGCGAACTTGATCGCCTATGCGGCAGTCGCGTGGCTCAAGTTTGAGGCTCGGGTAGCCCCCACTTCATGCTAAACTACCATGCATGTGTCACTAGTTATGGTAGAAGCTAGTATGGCGCCGGTGAAGCCGCTTACCGTACACTGCCTCGAGCTTAAAGCCGCAATCCTCGGCTCTAGAATAGGCAAACTGTAGTCGGGGAATTAGAAATAAAAGTAGGCCGGCGGTACTTTTGGACAGACTCGGCTACCATTCTCTAATGGATTCGCTTTGAGCCGCGTAAGCGGGAGATTTTCGTCACGAACCAGCTAGTGCAAATCGCGGAGCTTACGGACTCCGCGGATTGGCGTTGGGCGTCAACAAAACTAAATCCCGCCGACGATGCTACCCATAGTCAACCGACTTTGTATCATTAAGCGATCGATGGATTCGCGGGGTTGATTTTGAGAGGGAGGACGTAGAAGCCGCTTAGGTCTATAGAGTGCACACTTTCACAGCACCTTAAGTGGTCGACGAGATGTCGTTCTACGCGTATTTCATTGGGTGGAAAGGAATTTCGGTAATCGGTATACGAACACCCTGATGAAACAGAGACGTTGGACGCCATAATAGCCGCGGAGGACTTTTGTTCGTCACGATCTAAAACGACAACTTTGCCCGCGAAATCGAAGCGGTAAGAAAGAGGAAACGTTTAGAACGCGTAGCCAGATCGCCGACTTAATTCTTACCTTGACACCCATGGATTTTTGAGGGCTGCCGGTAGCTTGCCGCTGTTGGAGCTGGCTCCTGAAGGATACCGCGAATTCGCGACTAATAGTCCGCTCATACTCTACGCAAGCAACTACGTGACTAAGTTTTTATTGACGCGTTTCCACCAAACTTAAAAGCACCCGAATCGAAAAAACCACCTTCAGCCAAATCTGATAAAGGTTTTATGATGACTTCAGTTGTAGATGCCATATCAAGTGTGGTGTCCTTCGTAAGCATACATCAATTTCATTTATATTGTTTAGATAAAACTAAAAATAACATTCTACATTACTAGTCATTAAGTAAAATTAAAATTTTTTAAATAAATTTGTTATACGGGAGTAGTCGATTCCGACGTTCCAATGTGGTATGGTGGCCCTGAAAAGGGCCGGTTGCGTGTGAGTATGTACCGGTATGTATATAGAGGCGGAGGTTTAACGTCGCCGGCGGTTTAATCTTTGTAATGCCCGCCTCCTGCTCATGCTGCGGGAGCGGTGTTGTGCCAACGGTTCCACGCCCTGGGGGACACGCCGGTCCTGGGTAGGTGCGTAAGCCAGGTGTCTCTTGCTCCGGGAGAGGAGGCGGGGGTCACGCAGCCGAGTGATCGGAGCGGGGTTTGTTCGGTTTCGTTCGGGCGGACTTTCTGCCTGTACTACCCGTGCTGGGCAAGGAATCCTCGCTGGCCGAGACGGTAACTGGAGGGTCCAATCCCTCTCGGGCTTAGACGCGGCAGCGTCGAGTGATGGACGGGGCTTGCCTTGGCACAGAGGCTTGAGGGGCCGGGACTCGGGTAATGATTCGGCGCCTTCGCTCTCCCGAAGCCCGAGGTCAGCTGGGAGCTGGTCCGGAGGGGGGCGTCGTAGCGCGTGGGGCCAGGAGCCCTCTGGGGCTGCCTCGTGAGTTGATGTGTTGGAAGGCACCTCAAATCCTGGTGCGGCGGGGCCCGCCGTGGACAGGGTTGCGAATAACTTCGTAATGTATTTTCGCAAGCCCCGTCTCAGCTTGCCTTTGTTCATGACCGGCACGGAGGTCAAAGTGCCCCTAATAACCGGAGGGAATCCGGCGTTCGGGAAGGCACCGTCCGTCCGCCCGGTCTCTTCTTACCGCTGAGTCGATGGGGAGGAGGGGGAGGAAGGAGTACGTTAAATAACAAGGCCACTCTATTCCTTTCGATGTTAAGCCCCTTTTGGGCGTTTATTCTTTTGTGATTTCTCTCGAGGTTGCCC
The DNA here is from genome assembly GCA_018906755.1 of Sycophaga agraensis. Lineage (NCBI taxonomy): Eukaryota > Metazoa > Arthropoda > Insecta > Hymenoptera > Pteromalidae > Sycophaga > Sycophaga agraensis. The sequence continues at coordinate 116,411 of JACCIE010000076.1, forward strand.
AGTTGATGTTTTCGCAGGTATTGTTGCGCAGGCGCAAGGCAGGTTCCGGAGGCGAGGCAGGCGTCGGATGGCGGAGGTATGCTCGGGTCGGCTGCCCGAGCGCAAGTCCCTTCGCTGGAGGGCGCGCCGTCTTTCATTCCGTCCGCGGCAGCTGCTTCCGAACCGGCGCGGGAGTGGGGGGTCGCGGTGCGCTAGCGCGGTGCGCGGCCGAGAGCCGCGGGCTCTGATTGGATCGGCGCAGCTTGCTTGTCCGTGCGCAAGGCTCTAATTTTTGATCGCGTAACAAATTATAAAAATCAACAAATTAATTTGTTTAACCTTCTTCCTTATATTTCCAAAACTTGTGCTAAGCCAGATATAAGTCTGATATGTTATAGATGTGGCAGCGCCGCAAGATTCAGAACAGAAGCAACTGAAAGGCTATTTATGCTCGCTTTATTCTTGTAAATAGCTCTTGGTCTAAGTCATGATTGTGATATTTTTTGTATACTACAAAATCTCACCGATTTCAAAATCTACGATGATCAAAATTTCAAAAACATTTATAAACAGATCGATTTTGAAAAAAGCATATAATAGTGGAGGATTAATGAGCTTAACTATTTTATTAGAACAGAGTTTATTGTGGTAAGCCAAGGTTGAGAAATAATAAAAAAATTATTAGAATATTATTTAACCACTTACCAAATAAAAAATAATTATCTTTTGTTAATTATTAAATTTTTTAATATTATTATATATAATAATATTCTTTAATGTTTTTACACAAAAACAATTTATAATTTAATACCATAAAAATATTAATTTAATAAAAAGAGTAATTATTACTCCGAGCCTGATCGGAGTCGCACCGGGCGAACCGAAGAAAGAAATGAGCAAACTACCCGGGTAACGATTATGAACTGGGAAGAGCGGTCTCCTGCCTCATCAGGGTTGGGAGAGGCTCTTCCGGTTTCGTGCGATCCTCGGTTCGGAGGAGTCTTAGGACTCTCCGTGAATTTCTAGTCTCAACACGGAGCATGTTAAGCATGCTCCATGGCTGCTCGGCCTTGGGACTGCCGATCGGGGATCTTCTTCTCCGCCCTACCGTGCAAAGTTACCATTTTTTAAATATCTGTATCTACGCGGGGGTGCATTTGACAGTTTTGCTACCGCAAAGAAAAATGTTTAGAATTGCCTCAGCTTTCCCGTGATATAGCTGGCGACAAGTAATTAAAGGACAGGTTGTATATATTGTAACAGGGAGATTCGGGGCGTATTTATCTCTGACTCGGCCGTGTACAATGTAAGTGTCACGGAAGGTGTCACTCACTAAACTGTTCGTTCCGTTGAAAATTAGGAAAAGCGCTCGACTCGGATCTCGCTAGTTAACGCCTGACAGAGACTAATCAAAGGTGTCATATTGCTGAAATTCTCGGAGAGCAAGCATAGAAAAGATAGGGCATCCGGAGTCGATGCATTCTTAGGACAGTCATATAACTCCTTCCAGCCCAGATTCAAGGACATCCTCGTTCTTGACAATTTTTTGGGATTACTGTTTCTTTTTCTTGTATTTGTTTATTAAATAGATAGACGTAATTAGTAGAAAAAGTAACACAAGCGTAATTGAACTTATAAAAAATTCGATTTTAAGCGGTTGATGTGTTGCCATAGACAGAATAGGTATAGTCAGTATTTTCAATGGCTCAAATTTTAATCGATGGTCCTTAATGATTAAAAGAAAAATGAGAGCTGATTGTTTTATTTCACGAAGATAGTCATCGATTGTGTGTCCTTGTACTATTGTCTCATTGGTATCATATTGGATTGTTATAGTGTAATTACTTGACGCAAGTGTCGAATTTTCCGACAGTTTATATGTTAATATCATAAGAGAAGTCATCGCAATAATGATCGGATTCGTTACTTCTGTAATAATTTGATTACATAAATATTTTTTTTTCATTCAATTGACATTTGTTTGCAAATAATTTAATTGATGCCCCAATTAATATCCAAGGTGTGATAGTAATTTCTGTCTGATTACTATTATCGATTACAGCAAGTCTTTGAATGAGGGAGAACACAATTGGTTTTAGGATCGGGATTTTTAGAGTATAAATAATGTTATAAATAATGACAATATTGTATAACTAGTTAAAATCTAATTGTAAGTGTTCTTAAGTATTGTCAAATTTATATGAATATGTAGATAGTGATTGTTTACAGTAATTCTTCCAGTTCCCTGGGAATAATTATAATGCGTCCGAGTTTGATGAATTTCCTCTCCTCTAGCTAGTTTTATCACCACTAGCAGAATCAACTCTGCCTTCAGCATCTTACAACAAGGGGATTTTTCTTAGTCATTTAGCACTTCGTAAATTATAAAGACGCGGTTGACCATGTACATAGCACTCTAGTGAGAGGCATTTTTGTTTTTTTACAAATAATTTTTGGTAACGAGGTGATGTTTTATGGCATTGTTGTTGGTGAGTTTTAACATAAACTTCTGTTGTTGTATCTGTCTTATATAGTTTATCACAGAAAGGTAGGATTTCATTTTCCGAATGTCATTGTATTTTCTATTGTATCTGTTTCTGGATCAATAACGTGTTTATGTAGTTCTTCGTATGATCCGTATAAAAGAGTAAATAGTGTGAAATTTGTAGAAGAATGAATACTTTGATTTATATAAGAATAGCTGTTGTCACGTGATTTGGCACTGTTTTTGTAGGATTTTTATCTATCAAAATAGTTAATTTTTCTCTTAAAGTAGAATGTAATCTTCCTATTGGTCCATTTGATGTATCTTACTTCTATTATCCGTAGTAATTTTATCTAGAAAGTTATGATGAGAAGCAAAATGTCTTAAATTATTTAATAAAGTAGTAACATTCCCATCTGGCAAATAATAAGCTTGAGCATACTTCGAAAATATATCAATTATGGTTAAAAAATTTTCTTTATTTATATGGAAAATATCCATATGTATATGTTGAAGCGGTCGATTAGCAATGATGGGGTTATAGGTTTGTGTCTCGTAAGGCCTCCTCTCGTATTTATGTTCTATGCATAAATCGCAATGGTTTATATAATTTTGAATGATTGTATTCATATTATGTGTATAAAATATCCTCTTGAAATAAATCGCTGTTTCTTGAATTCCGTAATGATTCTTTTTATGATATTCTTCAAGTTTTCATAAAATTATTTCGGTCAATTACAGGTGTATAGTTAGTGGCCTTGATTAATTTTAATTTATCATTGAATTATTTCTTAAGTATTCTGTAAGTAATGATTTCTAATTGTTCGTTGGCGAAATATATTCCATATTGCTTGTCGGGTTTAATATTTTCATTTAGAAATTTAAATACCTGTGTTTCCGCATCTTTCTTATTGATTTTGACTATATATTGAATTTTAAGCTTATCTTTATTTATTTTTACATCATAATCTCTTTCTAATTTTATTATTATGCTGAAATTAAAAAAGTGAATATTTTTTTCCATTATGGGTAGCGAAAAAATTGGATCTTCATCACCAGTGTGAATGGTCTCATTTTAAGTGTCTAATATTTCGTCGAGCTTGTCAGATGTACGGGATACGACGTCAGTTGCTGGTGTCATAGAGAGCGAGTCGTCGTTTTCTTCTTAAATATTAATTTCTATTCTGCTTAAAGCGTCAGCTGAATTGTTTTCTTTACCCTTTTTGTATCTAATTTCGAAATCATATTCTTCAAGTTTTATTTTACATCTAATTAATTGAGCATTAGGTGTTTTCAGAGTGCTGAGCCAAGTAAGTGGTTTATAGTCCGTTTCGATAATAAATTGTTTCCGATAAATATGTGGTCGAAAATGTTTACAGGAAAATGTTTTTATAATAGCCAATAATTCTTTTTCGATTATTGAATAATTCTGATTTGTAGAATTTAGTGTCTTTGAATAGCATGAAATAAAATTTTTTTTTATTGGACAATTCAGCTCCAATGTCAATATTTGAGGCATCTGAGGTAATAATAAATGTTTTAGAAAAATCGAGATACGCTAATACAGGTGTATTCGTGATTATTTCCTTTAGCTTGTTAAATGCTTCAACATATTCTGTTTCTTGATAGTGTATAGTCTCTATACATCTTTTATAAATTTTCTATAGTAAACGCTTAATCCTAAAAATGATTTTATTTGCGTTTGTGTTCTCGAAATTAGATATTTTATTATAGCTTCGATTTTATCCGGGTTTGGTGTGATTCCTTCAAAAATTTACTTTTACCTCGATGTACCTTTAAATCGTAAATCCTCAATTAATTGAAAATAAGTGTTAAATGTTGTAAATGCTCCTGTAGTGATTTTGAAAATATTACAATATCGTCCACATAAACAAAGCAAAACCTATGTAAATATTTCTGTAGAAGTGTCGTATAGGCGTCTCACACAGAGGCTCACAAACTGTAAGCTTATTGAGACACTGTGCACGCGAAATTCATCGGATGCACCGATAGATGATTGAAAAGGACAAGACAATTTTAAATGTAGAACATGCTTGTTTCAACTTTATTTGATATAACTATTGTACAACGTATTAGCGGCGTTGATCGCTTGGCCGCTAGATTTATTCTAACTAACTGTGCAAGTCCTTATCGAAGGATAGGTCTGCGAGATGCTCGATTAGATGGTGAGGCAAAGAGCGAGAGCAGGTAAAGGGCGAGATATGTTTGGAGTTGCACGAGTGGACAATACATATAACGGCAATTAATAAGGGTACACACTTTCAAAAGTAGAATTCTAGGTATATTCTTCATAACCTTATTCTGATGAACTCTTAGAGAATATATTTCTAAGTGTCGAATAATATACTATAATACACAATTGATGAAATATTACGATGTTATTACCGACATGTTTCAACGCGAACTAGGAAAATACTCGATGTATTATGATTTACATAGAAGGAGTGCTTATAGCTCGAACAATTTCCTTAAAATTTTATCCATTATTCATTGAGATGTAGCCGGGGCATTTTTAAATTCAAACGGCATATGAACATATTCGTAATGTCCGTTTTCGACCATAAATGCTATTTTTTCTATAAATTTCTTTGTCTAATCGTACTTGGTGAAAACCTTGTGCTAAGTCCAAGGTGCTAAAATTGGTCGATTTGTCCAAATTTTCTAAAATTTCTTCCATTCTTGGTAACATATATTTATCTTGAATTATTCTATCATTCAGTTTTCTGTGATCTATTACCATCCTCCACTTCTTCTTTCCACAAGCATCTTCCTTTTTTGGAACGATTCAAACAGGTGACGAATAGCGTGAATTATGCGGAACTGCATTGGTTGCTGATAATTTCTCTGTTTCATTATAAAAGCAATTTTTGTACTTAAGACACAACGATATGATTTTTTCTTTTTCTTCTTTGTTCACATGATCTTATTTTTACTTGTATTTCTTCGTGATAGTTCATCTTTGTTGTTATAAATTTTTCTGATACGTTTCTTAAATAATTTATTTCAAATTTTGGAGTACTAAAAATTCCATCAGAATAATTGATATTTGCTTCTAGCTTGTATAAATCTTTATCTCCGATTAAACAATCATACGTTGAATACCAGGGCAATATTAGAAATGTAATTGGAGTATTTTCTTCAAATTTGCGTAAAATTGGAAAAGTAAGAGCGTGTGTACCTTCTGTTGTATTATGTATAGATTTAACATCAAACTTATCAGGAACAATATATCTTGAAAATAATTTGTCAACTATTTCCGGATTGATAATAGATAACGATATTTTTGAATCAATAAGTATTTTTAAAGCCAGATGCGACAATGAAGGAGAAGTCTCGATATGATTTAGATGTACTATATTGCGTTTGTAGAATAGATTCCTGCTCAAAAATCCTCCTAATTAACAAAATCTTCGGTTTCATATTCATCTGGCATGCATTTATTTGAGCTTGCCTTGATTTGAAAATCTTCCTCATTATGAAGTTCTTCTGAAATAAAATTAGGAGGCCCTGTACCTTTAAAGAAATTATTTCTACTTAGTTGATAATTTTATTGTTTGGGTTGATTATTAGTGCTCGATCCACAATAACGTCTGAAGGTATTGCCAGAGTTTCTTCCGAAATTGATGCCAAAATTATTTACAAAATTTGCAGGTACAAATTGAGGTCGTTGAAAAGATAATGTAAGTTTATTTTGTAAAGGACCAGGCACATTGTAGTTTCTTGAATTACTAGCTATATTAAATAGATTTGTATTTCTTGGATTTCCCAAGATGTTTGGTTTTGGTTTAGCTTCTCTCTGTCTTGCAAAATTTAGAAATGCTGTTTGCTGTTCGTGATTATCAAATATTTGACACTTTATAAGGCAGGCTTCAATATCGTCTAAATCGAAATGTATGAGATGTGAATAATAGGGCCCCTTTATCCTATTAATAAATTTTATTTGCATTTTTGATGGCAATTAAATTTGCGTGTTGACTATTTAATTATATATGTTCTTTTAATTTATTCAATCATTGTTTTATTTCATTCGCATACTTTTCATAATTTTGATTAACTGGTAGCACGTGCTTAGACGATTAAATAATAATTCTTTTTTAACTAGGATCACTATACCTATTTTTTAGGAGTGCCTTACAATCGCTCAATGTTCCTGGATTATTAGCAACTACTAAATCTAGAGCTTCTCCTCTAATTTTAGATTTTATTAGTGCAAATAATGCTTCATTTAGCGCGTTATCATTTGTTACTAAATTATCAGCAAATTTATCGTACGTTTGTAAAAAATCAGACAGAGGATTAGTACCTTCTTTATAAGTAGAGATCACGTCACTCCATATGAATAATCTTATGCGAGTTGTTCCATCATTCTGTTCTGTAAATTAATTTTACTTTCTTTTGAAACTTTAACTCTTATTTTTTTTTCGTTTCGATGAAAAACTTATTTTCTTTTTTGACGATCCTAGGCGATTCTCCGTTTACAGATGGACTTCCAGCTTGGCAAATAATCTTAATCAACTTAATTAACTGTGTTACGCTGTAACAATATGCAATTGTTATTTATTCTAATTTCAAATTTCATAAACTATATTTATAATTTATTCTAATTTTATGATTTGCAATTTTTCTCGATTATTCATCGACATAACACAAAAAGGTGCACATTTGTACTTTTCTTTCTTTCCTAAGAAATTTTTTCCTTTTATAAGATTAAATTTAGTAAAGCTGGCTCACCGAACTACTATTAAAATACTACTAAAATAATAAAACGCGTATTTCCCCAAAATTCTATTACTCTTTTTCTAACGCGAAATGTTTTTATTCCGGAGCAGCAAAACATCTTAAAATATAATTAGATTATCGCGTTAGCGTATACTCTAAATATGCTTAATATAAGTGTGAGGCGGCCGAAAGATCGTTTCTGGCCCCGACCCTTTTTATACAACTCCCATTACCTGCCGCATCTGCCCGAACCTCTGCTCCTGAAACAATAGCAATTTTTCTTCCAATAGAATTCGAAAATTATCCTAAGATCCTGCTACTTTTTTCTTCTTTTTATCCCCACTTTCTTTATTTACCAAGCCGTTTTCATTCTTGCGAATTTTGTAAAAACCAGATAAATTCTAGACACCGCGCTGAACACACATCATTTTCAATAGCATTAGATACGTTTTAACCTATAAGGAATTAGTTGAACAGTTTTTAATAAAGTGTGATCTTTAAACTTTAAACAAGGGCGTCATTATTTTGGCAAATAATTTCAACCAGTTGCGCAAGGCAGAATACTCGTACGCACGGTAGAAGTTTTATTCGATTTCGCATGAGCTTCAACAAACTGCAACGATCCGGTTGAAATACCAGCTGCTTCATCTTTAATAATTTTCTCCACAGCAAAGATAGAGCAGTCGGAGTTGATGCATTCTTAGGACAATCATACAACTCGCACGAAGGCAAACATCGCTACGATATTACGATGCGCGAACAAATTTGTATTGCGCATGCGCTCCCCTGAAACAGGTTCTCATTCGCTCCGAATTTACCGAATTTTCTGCGCATGCGTGTGATCGCAATTACTCTAGATTAGCTCTGCGCTAACTTCACATCTATCGCACTCAGGGTCGGTGCATCCAGTATGCATGCGTTAGCGCCGATTCGATTGGCGCGCCACACAAGCTCTATTTTCGCGCGCGTAATCGCCTGCAATACTCGCGCGCACTTCTCTGCACAGAATCCGTTGTGTCGGGACAATCTGGGCTTAAACTCGTTAAAGGGCGGCGCTTCTAGCGACCTTTCTTCTTGCGACCAGAAACTGCTGCGACGAGCTAATCTGCCCGTGGGGGTGCCACTCAGGTCCTCGTCCAGGTCGCGCTCCCAGGGGTCAGCCGTTGCTCTATGAAGTGGATCGCGAGTCCTGCATAGTTACCTTTCTCAGCGATAGACTGCACTGCACCCCGCTCCTGGTAATATCCGTGCACTGATGCGCGGGATATTTTTGGGCAACTGAACGTGCGTATCGGCTTCGCGGCGATCGCTTCTCTCGGGCGCCAAGAGGACACTAAAGTGTGATTGATTCACGCCCGAAAGATTCGCGGACTCCCCGCCTATTCTGTTTACCTTTGCAGCTAAACTTAATTTGGCCCGCGTTGGCCATGACGGGCCCAGCGCCTGGCACCCGTTATAATGTACATTATAATTATATATATATATTCAAATATTGTTTTACTGAAATATATACTTTTTTGTATTTATGTACACATATAAATATTTAAAGGGCAGCATTAACGATATAACTGCCTTTAATTAAAAATTAACTCAACAATAATAATCTTCACAAAGTTATTCCTTTTAAAATTAAAATCCATCTAGCGATAGAAAACAAAATGTTTTCATGTATATTAAATGTATATTAACTGTTTATTAAATGGAAACGAGAAAATTTAATTAAGAAATATAGAATCAAATCTTATATTTTTGAATGCTATATTATAGTTTGCATAAATAAATATTTATTTATAATATAGTCATAAAAATAATTTTTTTAATCAAATCAATAATTTTTTCGACACTAACATAATAATAGCTCTTCTTAAGATTATCGATTTTATGTTTTTGTTGTGAACAAATTTATACTTTTAAGACATTTTTTTGAGTAAATGATTACAGTAAGTATAAATAATAAATGAATTTACAAATTATTGTTGTCTGAAGGTGTACTTAGACTCTAAACTAAAAATATAGGTCAAACTTTGAAAAACGACATATTTTAATATTTGTTTAAAAAGACGATTCGGAAATAGTCATACGAGGTGTTGAAAAAAATCGTCAGCATATAGATCTAAAAGTACGTGTGGTTTGCAAAATTAGCATAAAGTCGAAACGATTTTCCCTTCTGAAGAAGCTGTGCCGTCCGCATGTGAACTATCTGGTACATTGAGAATACTACAGCAGTAGAATAGCTCCCATACGTTGTTTATTCAAAGGGTACTTGTATAAGTTGTCCGAAGACTGTGCGACATCGGAATACATCTTAAAATGCTTTTTCTATAAAATTGACAGAATTTTTGTTTGGATGAAAGTTAAAAGGGGATACACGTGAGGTAACATATCACAATAAAAGAATTTAAATTTAGATTAATGTTAAGCTCAGATAAGTGTATAAAAAATACAAGTTAAGTTCAAATAAAAAGTAAGTTTTTTAATTTTGCGAGTTATATACGAGTTATATACGTTATTATTCGTACATTCGGTTTTTGATTTTTTTGTTATGTCGGTACCAATTCCTCAAACCTATGACATTATCAGTTATTTGGAATATTTAATTTGTTTTAACATCTATAAATGTTATACATATTTTAGTTTATCTTCGTGATTTTTTTATACTGAAAAATGTATTCAAGTTGCCGAATGCCTTAAGAAGATTATAAAAAAGACATGGTAGTTGATTCGAGGTAGAAACGAGCCGTACTGTACTCTTCGAACTCGTCCTGTTCAATCTGGGTATCTCGCAAAATCGAGTCTTTAACTGTAAACAAAGAGTTGGCAGGAGAAACGAGTTTCCATAATATTCCGCTATCAAATGTGCGAACAAACAGATCGGACGCGTTTGCGTATACTTTTCTAATCGTGTTCTTGACATTCTTGCAGCCCATTAAATCATTATTATCATATACAATTAGCCAACGTATGCATTAACCAATATCCATATAAATACATTAATAATGTCTATAAAAAAGCTGCAAATGAATTTAAAAATAAGTATATTTTAAGCATTTTTAATAATATGCAAACAATGAGTAGAATAGAATAAAGATGAATTAAATCAATTATCAATTTTGTTATACGCAAAAATATTGAGTAGGTGACACACGCGCGTTTAGAATGAAGGAATGAAAAATGAAGTGTCCGGCAGTTTCTGGTTATGAAAACTGCTGATACTGTGATTACAAATGGTTCTACAAATGAGCTCCATTAAAACCAATTTTATAATATATACAATCTAATAGCCGCGAATGTGCTACAAATACGTCGAGTACAATTAACTCTTTTTCCATTGTTCTGCAAAAGTAGCACAAAAGAGTTGGACTGTCTGGCACATTATTGTTATTACTAACACCAAGCGCTCTCCTTTCTCTCGGTCATTGCAAATCACGCACCTTTATTTCGCTAATCAGTGATAAATCCGACACGGTTTAAAAAATCATTTAAACTCGCAGCGAATGACTCCCTGGTGTCTGACTATCGGTCAGTGACCATCGTCGTATACCGGCAAAAAGCAATCATCTTGGCCGGACGCAATCAGCCGTCGACTGTACCACTACCGCCACTAGTTTCATTCCCTTCTCCCTCTCTTAATTGTTCGTCCGCTACTTCTTTCTCTAGTTTGTTTATAGTTTTAAACGTCCAAGCTGATTTTTTGTTTGTTTACAGACTATACATTTTAAAAACACAACGAATCCAAAAGACATGGATTTATGGTTGCAATTTGTAAATCAGTTTTGGGAAATAAAATTTTCCTAAAAAAATTGAAATTACTTAGAAAATATAGTCATAGTATTAAATAGTGTTATTTTTGCAATTTTCTAATTAATCAAGTTTATCAATATAAACAATTAATAAATAATTTTATAACAAAGTGTACGACCAACATACATCTCTATATTTATACATCTCTACCTTTAGTATTTCATACAATTAATTTTAATGTTTAATTTGAATGAATCAATTTTATGTTAAATTAATTGTTAAAATTATCAATACCTCGTAACTTACTCGGAAGGACACAAAGCATCTCTCGAACCTGTATACGCAATTTGCAATCACTTCGTTCTACTCTTGAATAAGTGTCGGGTGTGAGAAACTTCGTTAGAAAAACAAAACTCGCTCAAGCTTTCATTCGTTCGTAAAAACTTAACCATGCACAAGCGTGCGAGTGGGGAAGCTTTTCGCTTTGCTTTTATCTGATCAAACTTTCGTAAGTCTTCCTCGCTTTTGTATTTAACTCATTTTGTTACTTAAACAATATTTTTTTTTGTTTCTACAGCATAAGTACTACAACATAAGTACAGTATATGTGATATTACCAATAAATAATTATTATCAATACTAGCTTGAATTTTAATAATGGAGTTGATCAATAATAGAAGTAATACAACCTGAAAGTAATGTGAGTATGTAAGATGTTATCTGAAAATTATAAAATTTTCATTTTGTTTTAAAGAAAATAATTTTAGACATAGTACAGTGTCTGTTATTATAGTGTCTACTTTTAGTAATAAAGTAGCGAATAACTTTTACTTTTTTGGTGTAAAGAAGGTTATATTCTTGCAGGAAATCATGCTGTGCGTATCGTGAAAGACGCAACTAAATGCAATTACACCGAATAGAGTCCTGATGGTGCACTAGAGTGCAAGACATTCCGACCTTTCTGTTTCTTGCTGTTCACTAAATTCATTTGTAGAGGTTATAAAATGTACCGACAGTTTACTGCACAGAGAGAAATGGTCTATTAAAAGTTACTTTAATTGTTGCTGACGCAAAGGTGGGCTTATGGCGCGTATTAAAAATTACTTGATTTTTTATAAACGTTTAATAAAGTCGTTATATTCGGTAAAGGCAATGTAGAATTTACAAGTATATTTATTAATGAAGTACAAAAAATGTGGTTTATATAAAGTACAGGTAATTAACAGTCACTCGAACAAATCGTCTGTTCTTTATTAGATGCAACTTATGCATAAAGATGATATATTATTATTTTTTACAGTTACAAAAATCTTTTATCACTGTAATAAAACTAGATATCTTATAAGAAAAAATAAGATTCAAAACATGTTTAGAAAGTAGGTCAAAAGCTACTTAATTGTTTAAGAAAAAAGGAATAAAAAGTGTTGAGACAGGCGGAAGCTTCGGAGGAGGTGGCACGGCGCGGCACTTGGATCACGTTCTAGACTTTCAATTTCCGGAAGAGAAAGGGGGGCTAAAACGCTCGCGAGCGAATTGATTGCTGCATAGGATGTATTCAAGCGGTTTTACTCTGATCCAAGTGTGAATACTTGTCGTATTGCAACAAATTCCAAATCCCTAACCTTGTTGAGTACCTCACAAGGCTTTCCTTTGATATTAGAGGGATTGTTGTTCTGGGGAGATTTTTGACACGCTAAATCTTTGATTGGTCCATTGTGAGTATATTGTAAATCACGTGCTTATCATACAAGAACAAAAGATGATAAAGTGGTAATATTAAATTAATGTCTTGCCTAATCTGACATTTTAACAGTAGATTAAAAGGAATTAAAAGTTTATTAATTAGGAAAGTTTTTCGACGTACTTAACCATTGGATTATTAGCTTCAAAATTTAATGAATCCGATATCAAAACAGCTAATTGACGTAACTTCTAATTGGTTTGAAAAGCAGATGGATTCCCTTACTCTTCTGCCTTTTTAATTTCACTACAGGCGAAAGGGGGCGGGGTGTAACGAGGGCCGCGTGATGAAAGAGCTGCACGCGAGAAGCAAGGAGTAGCCGCAGAGTCGAGGGGGAGGGCCGACGTGCCAAAGGACACTCGTTTCTTTTACTCCTACGTAATCCAAGTGAGCCTGTTTGGTTACAGCCAGTATTCTTGCAAGACGCGAATTCGTAAATGTGCTGTAATCGCTCCACAAGCCATAGACAATGCTATTTTAATTTCTGGAGACATGTTATTTTTGAATAAGTAAGAGCAGTGTAGAAGTGTGAGGGTTGCAAACTTTTAAGGCCACGGATAAATATAATATAATGTCTGTAGTATGAACATTAGACACAAGTAAAATTCAGCAAAAATAAGAATCGATATTTTAGATTTTTAATAAAGATAGTGAACAAATTTTGAAATTGATAAACATTTTGTAAAATAACGCTTGTATATAAGTAAGCGCATAAATCATTCAAGTATATTAATACATTTTCTGATATAAAATGGAAACTTCCGCTTTCTGCAATGAGGTACAATACGAAGTTTATTAAAAAATCTTATAAATGCACAAATTCACTTAAACCGGGCAAAATCTGTATGCACGATGCGCCCACGGCAAATTTAAAGGCTCCCCGACAAAGCGGCGACGCACGCAATAAGAATCACGTCTTGAGTCTCAGGTGCGCGCAATAGCGACGAGGAAACGGTGAGATTTGCGGGCGGATTCCGATGAGCGACGCGCCCCGCGAGTAAGACAAAGGGGAGAAAACGGGCGTCGCTCGTAAACTGCCCGACATTGTTTTCAATAACGGGGCTTTTATCGCGGGCACCGCTCGTATAACCCGTAAGAAATAATAAAGAAAAAAAGGAGGCCGATAATTGCTCGTCCCCGAAGAACTACCGAGATTCCATGGGGACAAATCGTCTTATCGTCGTTACAGGAGGCTTATCTTCGTTCTTTGCACCTCCGGCATCTTTTTGTGCCGAAGAAGAGGTTCGGCTTGATTGCCATTAACGGCGAGGCTCGTGACTTATCTGCACTTTGATCAACTCGAAAAGTTTATCAGACAGTTGGTACCTCTGTGAAAATTAACGACTGCCACTCCTGCCTTGACGAAAATAAATCTTTTCTAAGCACACGTACATCGATAAGACCAATATTGCATACTTTTGATATGAAAGGGTCATACGCTAACGTTGATATTATGTTAAAGACAAATAAACCGATAGAAGCTAGCAGAGAAAACTTTTCATTCGCGTTGATCGAATTAAATTTAAATAACACGCACAGGAAGACGTCGACACGCCGTAGGCAACCCTTCCCAGCACAGCCACGTAATCGAAGGGAGGGCTCGCGCTAGAGGCTCGGGCGCCGAGGGTAAGTCGCCGCCTTGCGATCGTCGGCAATTAACCGGCGCAGGAAATGAGAATTCTGGCCTTATCAATTTCAGGCGGCGGTGGAGACCAGGGAACGATTGAACGTCCCACTCTCCGTGCGCCCCCGGAAGTTTTCGAATCGGGCGTGAATTGCTCCGATATCGGAGGATAACGCGCTCGGAGAATCGGCTTACGACTCTCGGAGATTTCGCGCATCGATCGCGTCCAGCCCCGAGATGTATAGAGCACGTGCTTTTTTTAAAGCGGACCGGCCGGGACACTACTGCGCCTACTTCAAGGCTTAATGTCAGATTATTTATACGGCTAAATTTATATTATACGATTGTGCATATCAATCGTTAAATTGTCCGAGTGGAAGTGTTATTAAAAATTTTCTGATCCGTGAAGTATCAGGTAAGTATACCCAGTAGTCGTAACTTAATTATTACCGCCTGACTTCTCTTGAACAAAACATCATTCTATAAGAACCTTGTTAGAATGTAAAACAAAATTCCAAGATGTCATTTGGGTATTTTAATAAAAAAAAATTCAGGTAAGTATAATTCAAAATATATTATATAATACAAATGTTTTTAAACAATAATTAAAAGAATCGATTCAAGAATAGAGCGATTTAATATAACATTTACTCGATTAGCGTGTTAGGGAGGTAGCGAGCACAAACAAATATATCTACATTTGCATATTTTTTTAAATGGGCAATTCAAAGCTTTATAAACTATATTTTGTATGTTGAAATTAAGCACTTTTTATTATGGATATGGGCAGGTTTACGAGATGGCTGGAACCTTTAAAATATTAATATAGTTGACTGCTTTTCTACATTCACTTTAAAACTCGAATATTTTATCTATAGATTTATTCTTTTAATATTTAAGAATATTTTATTCATACAGTTTAATTCGTATTACGTTTTTCAGTTTTTAAACTTTTATTACAAACAATGAAATTATTATTTCAATATTATTTTATATTATTTATGTAAATTAATATAAATTATCGTCTTGAATAAAATAAATAAAATTCTGTTAATGTATCGGGCTACTTTATATAAACTTTTCATGTTTGTAGAATATAATTTTTATTGCAAGTAAAATTGTCGATTATCCAATAAAAAGTAATTTACATAATAAAACAAACAAAAAATGTGTCAAATTGTCAACAATCGAAAGATGAATAGACCGATCTGAAAAAGTCAACCCCTTCCCAGTACGAAAGCGTAGGTAAACACGAGTACACCGTGATCTCGCGGACGATCTTAAAATTCCCGGTTGCTTTCCAAGTAAGATCTGCGTTGCCATCCGCGCGAAATCCACGCCGCACGCGTCCTTGCAAATTTACGTTCGCCGAAAGCCCGAACGAGATAATGAGGGGGCGGAGGTGGGAGCGAAATTAAAAAAAATAACTCAAAGGTGTCCGGGTGCGGCAAAACGCGCGGGTTATAAATAAAATGAGCCTCGGGCTGCTTATCGCTCCCCACAAGATTTAGTCGAGGCCGTAGCGGAGCCCTAATTGAAATTATGCGCGCGCTCCTGCCGGCCCCGTGCGCCCCTTGATTAATGCGCTCTTGGAAATCCTGAGGTGCAAAAATCGGAGGGTTCGGCGCACTCTGCGGAAACACCGCTCAAGTGATTGCGGCCTATTACTTCCAACGATCCTTGCCCAATTGTGTGTTGTCCCAGTTGTAAAAAAAATAAGGGTGTGAAAGGCATAAAGCTTATGGTTTATGTAAAACCTGGTGATTTCATGGCCACGAGAGACGGAAAATTGGTGATAAAGTTTATCTTTAGTTAGTCTGTAGTGATAAAACTCTTTTCATGGATCTCGGCTTCAGAATTTACACTTCCTAGTGTTTTTTGATCGCCGTACTATGTGTCCAACCATATTCTAGGATTGCACGGACGATGAAACAGAAACAATTGTCAAAAACCGAAACTCGAAGCTGTTATGAAGCTGAGATGTATTCATTAGAAGCGCAGCATCATCCAGCAAATTGTAAATGTCGAAGGCGGAGCCGAGTGGAAAATAGCACAAACTAAGAGAGGAAAAGCCGTGGTGCGGAAGGAAAGGAGAATGTCGGAACGAGCTACCTCAGTCACGGGCGCCCGCGCCGAGGAGCAACGCCTTATCAATTCGACACAGCCCTTAACAGAACAAAGTATACGTGAATCCCGTCGGCGCACCTCATTCCCACTGTGTCCTCCTCTGGCCGAGCTGCAGTTTTAGCGGGAGCAGTGGCCCGGCTTGGTATAAAAAGAGAGGAGGTCGGAGCTGGGGTCGGGTCGGGTCGGGCCCGGGGTGGGGGGATCGTGTATTATACCGGCCGTGAGTGCACTGCGGAGATATCGTGTAAGTCGGGCTTAAACCGCCTTCGAAAGGTTTGCGCTCTTTTCCATCTCCACCCGCGGCACCCGGGCGCCCGGGCGAAAGAGAGCAAGGCCGACGCCCGTTACTTTTCAAGGCGGGATCCGTGCGGATTTGGGCCAACTCGCTTCCCGGGAGCGATTCTCGCCCGCCTCCGGTGGCCCTTGCCTCTTCTCCTTTGTCTCACGGTTAATGCCGTTATTACGAATAAGGCGCATGGGACTTTATCAGGATAATGGAAAAGGAATCGACGCCCGCCGCTGGATCATTGAAAGAGATGGCCGACTCCCGCGGGATGTGTGCTCGCGAGTTTCCCGCCGGCTGCCGCCCGCGCTAGCTTACACTTTCGCCTTCACCGGTTGCGCTTCATAGATTTAACTGATTCAAAACTTATAATTTTGAACAGGCTATTTTTTTAACTGTTCATTTTTATTATTTCATTGGATAAAGGAAGCAGGGATTATTGATTAATTTACGATGTATCATGAATATTAATTTAGAATTTAACTCTAAAATTGATGACGTCGACTAGTAGCTCATCGTATATCTATAACATTCAAAGGCGTATCTTTGGATCAGGAATGACAGGCGGCATATGAAATGGCGTTAATATCTCAAAATTGAACATATTCCGTGTTGTTAGTTAAAACCAGCGAAACTTTTCAAGACTTGGAATCACTAAGACTTTATGACGAGAATAAGACGAGGAAATTCCGTTGAATCATCAATTTTCGGAGTTCATTATTCTGGGAATGGAACGCCGGCGATGTTAACAAACGATTCGCTCAGAAATTCGGAATCCGCGTTCTCGTCGCCAATGAGAGGGAGCCACAAGGCCTTAAACAAAGAGGCCGATAAACAGCTCCGCGAACTTGGTGCTGTAGCAGCCAAATCCAGGCCATAATGGACCAATCGCTCAAGCGCACCTATATGTACAACCGAGCCCTGAATACCCCGCGCGAGACGAATCCGACTGCAGCCACTTCGCAGGTGCCTGTACCCGCCGATTGG
The DNA here is from genome assembly GCA_018906755.1 of Sycophaga agraensis. Lineage (NCBI taxonomy): Eukaryota > Metazoa > Arthropoda > Insecta > Hymenoptera > Pteromalidae > Sycophaga > Sycophaga agraensis. The sequence goes on from JACCIE010000076.1 coordinate 134,118, forward strand.
CTTATCCCAGTCCTTTATTATTCCCGTTGCGTATGTAGATCCTGTGTACGAGATACCATGTGATTGAATCCTGCGTACGCGTGCGCACAAGCACTGCCGATAACCTAATGAACAGCCCTGAATAATGATCGGTCTGCGATTAGTTGACTGCTTCGACTGGGTCAATGACGTTTGCGGCTTACCCCTCGTACCCCCGACCCATCCACCTGCCCTTGGTCCCCGATAACGTTTGGATACGACCATCTGCGGACAGCCGCACCCAGAGAGAAAAATACTCCTATAGCCAGTGCGCTGTTGGATTATCTGTCACTCGGATTCATACATGACGATTATTAATACTTCTTTGAATATTATGAATATTTGAATTGATAATAGATTTTTATAACGAGGGTGCTATATGATGATCAATGATGAATGATAATATGAAAATTTTGATTTAGTTTACGCAAAATCATTTAACACTATTTAAGTTTTTACAACTCAGGTTTTTTTTGTTTTAAAATATAATAAAAATTACAACAGCATTTCTTACTAATCTAATATAAAGTAGTTTCTATCATCTAATCAATGTCATATTTTGTGTCTTATTTGATTTTTAAACTAATAAAAGCAAATTGTAGAAAAGCATACTCTTGATGTATATATAGTGAATATTTTAAGTGCCATTATCAAATGCATTAAACTATAGTACTCTACACCAGAATCAAAGATAAATATTAACTAGTATGAGCATACAATGTAATCCAGTATGACAAAAGTATTATTATAATTCACAAAGTTATTATTAAAAAAATATAGTACTTTCTTTTAATACTTGAAGGTATCCATAATAAGTCGATGTATCGTACCACTTGATCGTAATAGAGCTATGCTTAAAAGTACGTTGTAATGAAAAAACTTGTGTAATTATAGATTTACAATAAAAAAAAACAAAATTTTCCCGCAAAACCAAACTCGCGGTTACAAATGAAAAAAGAGGTAGGGAAAACGGGGTCGCATACATTGCGATTATTCGACGACAAAGGCGCGTAACTGGCCACTAATAACGACGGTGCACCGGTGCTCTGTCTCTCTCATTTCTTGGACTCGGTACCGCGCGAAAGACTGCCGCAGGTTGAGGGTGTCGCTTTGTTGTCCCGATCCCCTCGGCGGTAATGAAGAGAACTCGAAACTCACTTTCTGCGGAATCTTCCTTTCTAATTTTTCTCTCCTCTGTTTTTCTTTCTACGCTCTTTTTGCCAGTCTCTGCCAACTTTTTCGCAACCTTTTCTTACCACCGCCCTTTGGCTTTTCATTTCATTTTGTTGTTTGTTCTCGCTGTATTCACTTCTTTCTTTAATTTTTCTCGTATTTGTTTTTGTTTGTACTATTTATGAACCTTTTTTCTATACAATTTTTATTCGGTATTCTCTGTGCATCATCTTTGCTATTTTGTGACTTTGATTTTACCTTCACATTCTTTCTTTGTCTTTCGTTTAGTATAAAAAGTGTACACTTTATACAAATATTTTGATTTCTATTGTTTTATACCTATGTCGTGAAAAAAAGATAGTATGGTTCATAAAAAAAGCCTAAAGTTTTAGTATCAACTATTATTTTTCTTTTCGATTTAATATCGAACTATTATTTTTTTTTTAATAAATAAGCTAAAATGCTATACGCTCGTGTATGGATGTATGAATGGATACAAACACATTTATGAATGATCTTAAGCTTTACGTTTTGTATGCGCATGTAGATAATCAAATCTGGATCTATGCAATGATGTAATAACTACTTAGATTTATATTTGTATACGTCATATACACAGATAAAAAATATTAGCTTTTATGTAAAAAAGTAATACTTAACATTATTTCGTAAAAGTAGTACTTATTTGAAAAAGAACTCAATTTTCTTCTCAAAACTTACCAATATAGTAAAGTTTACAAAGCTAGTTTTACCTTTTTTACACTGAGAGAAAAAAACAATAAATTTTATAATTTTCACTGGTAATATAGGATATAGTAGCTAAATTGATCATTTTACCAATTTTTTATTAAAAATTCCTATATGATTTAAAAAAATTTACTATTTTACGATTGTAATATTTATAAATAACAAAAATTACTATTGTTCGTTGTATAATATCAAAAACAGATTATAGAAATTACTATTTGCGAATGGTGACTGTCTTAAAATAACTAGTAAAATTTTTAATAAATGACTAAGAATAATGAGCACATATGCGTGAATTCACATCTTCATCACATGTTAACAACGGAGTGGGTACCGTACAGCAATACGCAACAGCGCGATGCAGATTCTTCTGTTTTCAAGTGAACAACCGTGGAGTCGAATGTAGTAGCGAGGAGAGGGGAGAGTGATGGTATGCTTGATCAGTATAGTGAGTATTTCTCGGAGTGTTTCTTTCAGCATTATTTTTCTTCCGCGAAGTACCACCTCGCTTAGTAACCTCACTTTGTTAGATAATTATTTTGATAAAAAATTACAAGAACATATAACAAATGTTAATACATTTCGATGGACGTACTTAATACAAAATGATGTATTTAACACTTCCATCAGTCATACGAATCAGTCGTTTGATGGAATAATTTGTAATATGAAAAATTGAATTTAATAAAAAAATATTATAAATAATTGTTTAATTACTAATTATCAATTTTATTAGTATACATCTAATCCTTTTAATTATTTGTAGTACGTACACTAGTGATTGTTTATTGATATGAGTAACATATATTATTAATTCATATTGTTATCTCAAGTCCGCAAGTGGTTAGAAAAGTGGCTGATTCGTATATATGGGGGATTATAGCAAACTTAAGTAACTGTAGCGATGTATTGCAAGTAGTGTAGCGAGCGATACAGCGTGTAATATATAAGTGAGGTTAGGTTACATTAAAGCGAGCGACTACTACTAAGCGTTTTCAAATAAATGCGACATAAATTTAATTTCATGCAATGTATTCATTAAAACTAGACAATAATATTTCATAAAGTACTGTAAAATATTCCAAATTTAGAACTAAAAAATGAAAGAATAACGATTATTTTTGGTTTTTCTGCATCTCTTTTTTTGATATTTTACTAATGAAGCTTGAACAAATTTCTACCAACGCAGTTGGTAAAATTTCCTAGAGTTTATAACAATTATTAATAATGTTTCAAATAAAAATAGCTAAATCTAAAATTGAAATTTTATTATCCAAAATTGTAAATTTTAAAAAAATATCATTATATCTCCGATTACCATAAAAATAGTAATATTTGTCAGCTTTTTTTAGTAACTTTTTCTGTTTTCTTTCACTCACTTTAAGCTATCAATAACATGCGTATTGAAGAGTAACTGCTACTTTTTGTTTTCACCCGTTGTTTTCACCCGCTAAAAAGCGCTGTGCATTAATGTTTACAAGATTTTTTAGTATAATGATTTGCTGTTCCTTATAAGAAATAATTCTTTTGTATCATTCCTGAAATGCTATTATGAACTCGTTATTCAAGATTCTTGATAAAAAGCGAGGGATGTTTTCAATGCATGCACCGAAAATTGTCGTATCTGGAGGGAAAAAAAGGGAAATCGAGGGGCAAAAATGTCCGGACTACCTTTAATCACTACGACCCAAAGTGCCCCATTGTCCTCAGAGTATCACTGTCTCGATGAGCTGCGACACCAGCTCTGCGTATTGTTACTCTTAAGCAGTCTTTCTTTCTGCTCGTTATAGCAAGCTGTTATCTACTCTATTCGCCCACCATTTGCATAATTATTCCGGAGCTCTTTTCTTAAATTTGTTTGACCAAATTTACGCCAAATGCTTCTTTACATTGTATCCTAGCTTTTAACAGAGTACACTTTGTTGAAGGACTTGGTGGATAACAGCATCATGTTCGAACCTGTATACTACATCAAGCACTCGAGTAAACAAGAAGCTACGTTAAAAATCGAAAAAAAGTATAAACGTGAATTTCCCGAATATAAGTTTCTCATTATCTTCAATTACATAAGGGGTAGAGAAATGGGCATTATCTACTGTAGATAAACCTTAAACGTTTCTTCTTTATAATAGTTCTAAACACAGCTTGCAAGATCGTAGTTTCGAAAACCGTTCACGCGCGAGTAAATGATTACGAGTGGGCCATCGTGCAAAAACACGTCACCTAGGAGAAGGGGGAATGGACAGTGGGAGTTAGTCATTAAAATTGTGGTATACCTCCCGAAAGTACTCGACTCACAGTGCGCAGTCTAGAATTGGTTTGTAATTCCATTTCTCTCTCAACTGTTCGCGTGCGGTCACTACGACTAGTGGACGTGTGCATAGGCCCAGTCGTCGTTTCCTCCTTCTCTCCCCCCTCCTTCCTCACCCCAATCATCGGATTGGAGTTTTCGACCTAATCGAATACGTCCAAGGGGCTGCACGCCCGATATTAATAACTGAATCTATTTACTTGGGTATAGAGAGTTGTGCGCTGCGTCGTCTGGAATAAACTGCTTACCTCGAACGCAAGTTTCTCGAGATCCCTTCCGATACTATCCCTTTTTGCGAACAAATATGCAAACCGTTTCGAATCTCTTTTAAATAATCCGAATCCTGGATTTTTCGAAACTACCGTTGCCACTATGTTTTCGTAACACGGTGTCAAAAATTTATATATTGTTTATCTTTGTTGAATGTATTTTTTCATTTAGTATACAATAAAATATATAACACTTAATATTCTGCGCTGATTTACATTTCATTACATATCTTGTGAAAAATACAAGATAATTTTTTCAAAAAGTATCTTCAATTTGCTGATAAAAATGGAACGATAGAAAAAAATATCAAAAGGCAAAATGGCACGGTCGCGAACTGCATTTCAACATTAAATCATACAGAGAAGCTTGGGCGTCGTCAATTATACCAAGATCCGACGTGTTCAAGACGTAAAAGTGCAGCATCTATCAGGGCAGCGTTAGCGCCCTCGCGAGATAACTTGCCGCGCGTAGGCGCAGGTCCTCGGCAAATTAAAACCGATAAAACAAGAATAATTGCGGAAAAGTGCCAGCGATAATACGAACAAATGCGCCGCACGCGGAAGGCACGGACAGGCGTAAATTCCGGGACTCCCTGACACATAAATAAATAAGGGCGAATGCCCGGGGAACCGGCTGGCGGCCCATCGGACAGCAGCATCTTCCCACGTGGCGGCCGCAACGCGCGCGGCTAAGATTTCCGCCGTGGACTTCAGACACCCACGAGCGACGCGCGCCCCGGGAAGAAGACCACGAGCAAGAGGCCGGAATGAGAGGAGGGCAAGTAATTTCCTCAGCGTCGCCGTGAGGAGCATTAGAGAGGGAGGCGCGAGCCAAACTAAACTAAATAATATTGATGGGTAACGGAAATTGAAAGCCGTTGCTGGGACGCCCGCGAGATGGCGGCCGCCGCGCTTGCTGCATAAATAAAATGGCCTGCATTAGGATTAGACCGCGGAGCCCCAGTGGCTATTCCACCCGCGCCGCCACGGGAAGGGCAAATAAATTCGCCAAACGCTGACATTTAACGACTTTTATGATTTAACCACGTGAGGTTCCCTCAAAAAAATCGCCGCGGAGATTCAAGACGAGATGCGTCCGAATTTCACGTCTTGCTCGAGCATCTTGCAGGTTGTTCTCGATGACTCCCAAACAAGTACTCGTATATTCTTGGTCCATATCGCTTATGTATATATCGCTAATTGTATAAAGATATTTTAAGAGGTGTCAATACTGTTTAGGCCATTATTTTTCGATAATCAATATACACAATATAATTGAGTATATACGTATTCGCACACACTGAATTGTTCACATTTTTAATTTTTCGTTGCACTGCTGTTTTTAGAAATAGAATCGCTAATAACTTTGCAATACGTATTCTGTAAAACAAACTTAGTAATAAGTATGTCAGCCTGAAAAATCGCAGTTATCAAAAACAATGAAATATCAGTGAATTTTCACTGATAGTAATCTTTCTGAAATTTTTATTGATACGAAATTTATTTGATTTCAGATTTTTTAGGCCGTCATCTTGTAACTGATTTATCTACGTACGAAATTTAAATCTCTTCGAAGACGGGCAGAGATTAAGTCTCGATTGAGGGGACCTAACTTGTCTCTATGAATATAATTTACTTTCATGAATGATAAAAATAATTATAAGTTCACTGACTCGGAAACGTATGGCAGCTCAATTTTACGAATGTAATGTGATAAAAATATCATACGTATGATTTTTTCCGAACATCATCCCTACAGGCAAGTGAAAGATATACAGTGCACTGTGTTCCTTCCGTTAAGCTTGGGCATGGGTGATTGAAGATCGTCGCATTACGAGGATACGATACCCTATAAGGCTGCGATACTCAGTGTCCCTCACGACCTCGATATTTTAGTTAAGATTACTTCGAAAAACACATAACGCCACCCCCAATCATCCAGATCATCATCGGTATATCAAGGACAGACTGAGTGAGTGAATCACGAAAAATTAAAAATAGCAGTTTAAAAATTTCTTTAGTAGCAATTTATTGTTATAATCTTTGACCTTTAAAAGATAATTATGTATTATTTGATATTTTTTAAATTAAAATTTAATTTTATTATTCTTTATTAAAGATAACATGAACTCTCCATGAGACGAAAACATATTAGAAAAGATTTTTTCGACAGTTAAGCAGAAATTAAAAGTTTAAAAATATTGGTTTGTATGCACTTGAGTAGAAATACGAATAAGGCCTGAAAAGTCTTGAAAGCCAATTCTTCAGAGTTTAGCATATTCATGAATCAAAACAATCTATTAAGTATACATAACTTTTGCGATGTGATAAATGACAAAGAGATCGTTTCCCATACATGTGCATAAACTATAAAAGTCATCTGTATCAGTACGTTCACTTGAAAGTCTAACAATAACTGAATGCATTAAAAGTTCGGCTTGAAGGCCTTGCATCTGAAATGCACCCTTTTTAATAACTTTACGCGAAACATTTTATAAATCGTCAACTGGCAACGAAACAAGCCCGCAGAGAGCGAACCGGCGAAAAATCCGAGTGTCCGCAAAGAGAGTTAAAAAAGTAGAGGAGGAGAGGAGTGTCCCCGCGGATAATAAAGAAAATAAGGGATAAAAAGAAGTGGAGAAAGAGCGCTACAGCGAGAGAAAGAGGTGGGGAAGGAGTGGGCGTGGAGTGGGGCATTCCATGCAAATCGCCCCGGTCGCGACGCATATCGCAAATGCTGAAAAACGAGGGGCTTTAAATATGCGAGTGTACCGGGGGCGATAGGTGACTCGGGGAACGTGACGCGGGGAAACTGTATTCATCGTGCGGCCCTCGTTACGCGCCGGTAGCGGCGGCACTTGCAATTTTCGCGGGGTGGAGGGCTATTTGTCCTTCTTTGAGGGAGTCGAGGCGCTCCTTGCGGCTTGTTCACATGTTTGTACATGTCGCGCGTTCCGAGATTTTCATTTGGGGATGTGCAGGAAACCCTGGGATCGCCCTCTTGCTCCGCTGCATTTAATTACTTCGAAGACATTTTTGATGTGGCAAAATTAATGGCGGTATTTTATTCGCTATCTTCTAAAACGATCTATAAAAATAATAACGGTGCGCCATCTTTTGGTTATCATGATAATGATAAGAAGCCTTTGTCGTACGATCATCGCTATAGTGTTGTATTCTATTTTACAGCCGCCTTCTTCAAAATGCGTTGATTAAGCTTTGACTATAATATCTCGAGGTGTTAGTGGAAATCGATCAATGCAATAGAGCAATAGTAGGAAATCGAGTGCACGCAAAATACTGCCGAACGGGAAGTATAGCTACATTCGCTTTCGGATATCTCGTCAAACGTGGCCTCCTGCATGTTTGACTAATAGTAATATTTCAATTGTTTCGGACATATCACAACTTAAATCATTGTTAAAACTGGATTAACCACATGTTGGTGACGAGGAAGCTCAATCAGATATATCTGGAAAATATATTTCGGCACTTGGGAGAATCTTGGCGACGTCCTTGCGCCTGGATTAGAACTTATTAGCGTGAAATGCATGCGCTGCCAGTGAGTTTCCCCGAGACTTATCGCGTTCTTTTGTTCCCGCGCTTAGCACTCTAGCTAAGAATAATAACCGCCTTCCGCGAAAAATCTACTCGCGTCTGGTTTTCCTAGACCTCCTGCGATAACACGAATTTTCCATTCCGGCGCTTTCACTTTTGACCTGGATAAGCCATGAAAATACAAAATGTCACTGGTGATTTGACATAATTAGCAGCGTTTCTTTAAAAACACGTGAAAAAAGACTGTAGAAAAAAGACAGTTTTTCAATTAACTATTCGCTTTTCGGCCCGGCTTGCGATTATCTTGCCTGGATTACCCTTTTAATGTTTCAGCGAATGGACGTCGGGTGGAGCTACACCCGCGTCCGTCGACGATGGCCCTTGTTCGCTGCGGTAACGCACGCAGTCAGAGCCCGTACGGCAGATAACGTGGCTGTTTTCACGGCCAGTCGAGGGAAGGGCGGTGCGCATTGTGTTCGCGTGGGCAGGTGTGCGGAAGTGATTAGCGGATGCGATGCTTGACACAGTACGCGCACCTCTTACCCCATTTTGCATCTCTCAGTAAAATACGATTATTTTGCTGCGAAATATGCTTTTATTTATTGGTGGCAGGTGATAAATTCTACGCACTTATCGTCTTTGTCGGAATGTATGGATCCGTAAAAATTAATTATGATGTAGATATAGTACTGCACAAGCTTGTATTGCAGAAGCATAACTTTTGTTAACATAATACAATTCTAACAAGAATATTAAATTAGTTGTACTAGATTTTAGAATACCAGAATACTTATAAAATACGTTAGTTCTCTGGTATATTTACAATATATTATTATTATTATTATTATTATTATTATTATTATTATAAAGCACTTTACTCGTATATTTACATGTCTTTTAGTTTTATATATATAGTACATTCTTGACAGAAATTCAAAAATTGACACGCATATCGTTTACTACCTGAACTAACTGAAATATACGCATAATAAATGTTTTTGTTAGATGAGATAAGTATATCATTCTATGTAGGTATTATTTGGGTTAGATGGGAGTAAGCAGTTGAAGAAAATATTTCATAAGCCCGTGGACGTAAAAACCTTGCGGAAGCATAAGTCGTCGTGCCTTTCTCATTTCCTGTCTTCCAAAATCATAAATTGACTTGTTAGAGGTAACCCCATAGAACTTATTGTCTTGTGAATGCATTGTCGAAGTGCATGAACGAATGGAGTTTCAATTCCATTTTACGCTCTCTCTCTCTCTCTCTCTCTCTCTCTCTCTCTCTTTAGCAAGGCGTTTGATACCATACATCCTACTTGTCTATTAAACTGTATGAAACATATGGGCTTCTCGCGTGGGGTACTGACATGGAGCTAGGCATATTTGTCTAGGAGAGAGCAACTTGTCATTTCTGATAGATTAATAAAATCTTCTTGGTTCTCCACCATGCTTGGTGTTCCTCAAGGTTCTGTGTTAAGAACATTGCGCCCTGAACTCCATAGGTGTAAAACATATTTTATATGTCAATGACCTCCAGATTTACCATAGTTTTTCTAAGGATAACCTTGAGACAGGAGTCAGGCATGTAACAGCCGCGACGCGAGCATTCTTTGTGGAACTCGCAGATTTCTTTCCGATATTGAGTCAGCTAGGTTCAATTCTATTAAATTTTAGGAGAGAGCAGTCGTGTCTTTGTCTAAGACTGTAAAAAGCCTTGATGTTGTGCTAGACGCGAGTCTTACCTGGAGACCACACATTGAATTGACTTGCAAAAGAATCAATCAGGTTTTATATAGTCTACGTTTTTTCCGTCACTACACCACGGATGCTCTTCATGCCAAGCTGGTGCATTCTCTGGTCTGTCCACATTTTAACTATTGCTCGACTGTTTATTTAGATGCGTCCCTTGAGATGAGGACAACGCTCACAGAATTCCTGTGTGCGCTATGTGACAGGTGCTAGGTGGGATGACCATATCACCCCCTTCAGGATCCGATTAGGCTGGATGGGAGTAGACGGTTGGAGGGAATTTTTTATGTATTTACAGATCTATAAGATTTTACGACTGTGTAAGCCGGAGTACCCAAAGGGGTTTCTGTTCCGCGGATGCGCACCGAGTCGGGAATTAGATCTTTCTCTGTTCAAGGTGCTCATCTGTGGATCAGACTGCCATCCTGCATAAGAAATGCATCCTCTCTTTCTCGCTTCAGGAGGCTAGTAATGGAGCATTTGAGGGGTCGGGACATCACAATGGATTATTCTAGTGAGTTGTCCTCGTAATCTTGTTTTAATTTGCGCCCTAAATTTAGTTGCATGCACGTATCTTGAGTATGTATTCTTCCTTCATTTTATGTTATAAATACATTCATTTCATTCATTATATGTAAGAGTGTATAAGTGTCAACTAACTGATAGATAATGTAAACTGTGAGAAATGTGACTTATTTGTAGAATTTGACTTATCCAATTATTTATTTATTGCCATGTACTATAAACTATTATCTCTCTCTCTTTTTTTCTTTGGTAGAACTCTCGAGCATACAATGATGGCAATATATGTTAAATTGTATGCGCCTTTTTATGCTCAGTGTTATCCTGAAGCTAAGCAGATTCAATCTCCTTTAAATTTACTAAGTCTTTCGGATTGCAGAGCTCCGGTTGACCACACTGGTTGAATGTAGCTCAATTTTTACCTGAAACCTCAAAGATCTTTGCAAAGTTAGTAGGGTGTTCTGACTGGTGCTTGGTGTTTGAAAGCTTCAGAAGCACTGTTGAAAACACGGTTAAAAGATGATTTTTTTTAATTATTATCAATTGGATAATTATAAAAATTCTAAAGTATAGATACAGCCAAAGTAAATAAATTGAAGTAGTTACAGAATGACTTAGGGAAATTATCGAAATATTGATACTTAAAACAAATAATTTTTAATTTTAAAAAATTTGAAGACTGGGACGAAATGTGACAATTAATATAATAACTCGATACCTACTGTTAACGTTTACTAATATCAAAATATTTACATATGAGTTTTTCAATTTCATGATATAATTTACCATTTGTGCTATTGTAAGTTATGTAAGTAGTATGTAATATTTACATAATCTTTCAATATTAATTGAATTCGAAAAAATTGAAAGTATGAAGGATTATTTGTTTTACAGCTATACGTTTAGAAAATTGGTTTCAACTAAATACATTTTTGATCTTGATTTGCGGTAAGGGATTTGAAATATAAAAATGATTTTTCTGGTGCATAATGTCACATAAAGTTAACAGACTTTGAGCTGTCTAAATAACATATTAAATAAAATATCAAAATATGTATATTTTCTAAAACAATCAACTACATGTTATTATTTTAAGTGTAAACGCTATCTTAATTTATAAATTACTTTTTATATTTCAATATAATGTATAATCTAATAAATCGTCTATGTAAATATTAATAATTACATTCATCTAGATTAGATGCTAAAGATTGCTCGGTGCAGAGTATATTGCTTAAAACATTTAAAATTTCTTTTAAAAATTATTGCATTGTAATTTATAATATTGTCTGCCTATGCGATAATGCTAACGTTGTGATTGCGCTTAATTCTTCTTTTTACTCATTACTGAAGTAATAAAATAATAATATAATTCTTTTAGTAAGTGCATTTGCACGTTCCTCTAATTTATCAGCTAAAAAAGCGGCTTACAGTTTCCAGAAGCAAAGCAGGACTGAGATTAAAAAAATTACTGAGAAGCACTAAAATTATGCGGACCTAGACAGTTTGAACTCTTTTAGTTCTTTGATATAGAGTTATGGAGAATCGGAAACCATTAAAATCGTATTTAAATCTATAAAATCTTAGAAAAAAATTCATAACATTAGTAAATTGGCTCTCATTAACGATATATAAATAATGAACTAGTTGATGAAATAAACAATGTCAAATTAAAATAATATAATTTATTCATTAATGAAAAAAGAAGCGTATATTTCTTAAGCATTTCTGTTTTTTTCTATTATATTTAATGTTTATTTTCATTCTAAAGTCCTGTTAAATTATAAGTTACCTTTCTTTTTCTGAATAATCATTAAAAATATGGTTGAACATTTTATTAATATCGAATGTTCAGATCAACTTATAGATATAAACTGGTCTTTCAAAGTCTACAGATTTATTTAATATATTATACACAAAGTATACATATTTTTTTCAAGATTATTTTATACAATTTAATTTTTATGTATAATATATACTTATATACAGCTTATGATACTTCATTTTATGATAATTTAATTTTATTAATTTTATATACACATTCAATTTTATCAGGTGATCAATAGGTAGATTACCGATGCGAATTTCATAAAGCCAGGGCCCATAGAAATAATTCTTTGTGTACAATTTTTAATGTATTATAAATGTCCGAATTATCCATATTTTCTTTTTTAGTCACGAAAAAATTAAAGAATGAGAAATGCCTGAGCTGTCTGATACTATATTTAAGTTTTAGATAATACAAAAAATACTATTTTCTTTAAATAATAAATTCAGGCGTATTCTTAATTGGTAGGCGTAAAACAATAGGCAAAAGTATCGTACTACGAAAGATAAACTTTTTGCTCTCAAGCATATGTTATCTCGTATATTTTAGCAATATATTGGAGCTTCTACATTTGTTACTTTACTTTGCAAATATGTTTAAACCATAATGAATACCAATATATAAGTAATGATAATCAATCAATATATAAGTAATGTATTTGAGAAAATTAGTTAGCCACCAATTAACGATTTCATCTTAATTTTTAATTTTATATTAAATAATAACAAAATTGTTAGGAAGTGAAGTGGCCATGTGTACTACCTTCTCAGGTAGCCTTTTTCCACGCCGCCATTGGTTTGTACACACATTTACAAGCGTGGCGAGCTGAGAGTCATCGGTGCATGCATAACACGCAAAGCCTAGACATAAAGCGGCAGCCGCGCGCCTCGTAAGAGCTCCTTCAGTCCCAAAAGGCAGCTAGGAAAGGGCGAAAATTGGACTGAAACGGGAAAAAAAGGATCGGAGCGTGCGCTTCGAGTCCGACCTGCGACCGCCTACATAAAGCCGCCGTGCGCGAGAATATTAAAGAAAGTTCTCGCCTCGGTTCTCGCCTCAGGAGACTCGGCGCGGAATCCGATCCAAGATGTTTCTTTGCCGCGCAGGACGATCTGGATCAGCCGAGTTGAGATTCTACAGCTAAACTTTTAACGAGCGATTTGAATCGGCTTCGTCGCAAGCGGTTTCAAGAATCTCCGCGACAAAGCATACCCGCGATCTCGTTGAGGAGAGGAGAGGGACAGGGAACGCGAGCTCCATGGCGCTTGTCCAGATGGGAAAATAGTACTACCAAGTCGGGCAGAAATGTCGTTATATCAAGGAATACGGGCCGACAGCTTTTTCTCAACGCGCAGGGCGATATTCTATGCGTGAAAAACCTCGTTAGCACTCAAGGCTCGCGCTAACGAAGAAAGAGCCCGGCCAATGCTCTTTTAACTCCCCATATATACGAGCTCCGAATAAAAGGAAATGGGCGTCGGCGGTGGGGAAAAGGAGCTTTCGAAAACAGAGGTGAAAGCGGACACCCGGTTGCACCGCGAAGTCTTTGCCTCGTATCATGGGTTATTCCAACGCGTGTCTTTTTCTCTTGTCTGCTTCAATATCGTGCCGTTTCGGACCGATATCAGACACAGAGCAGCGTTTCGACCCTGTGAATTTGATTAATATGCCTCGCGGTCACAGCCGATGGACGAAACCAATTTACAGTCTCTCTTTTCTGTCATTGGAATATTTTGCGAGTGATTAAGCGTAATTGAGTTGGATGCCGAGACGGATTGAAAAAGTTCGGAGGCCTAGTCAATCTAGAGTAGTTCTGGGACCGCTGAAGGAAAGAGGCTCGTGAAATGATTCAGTGATTAGCGCAGTAATTGTCTCACTGGTGGATCCTCCTGCGAAACCGCGAGCCCGCGATTTATACGCAGGACATTACTCGCCGGCCACTCGCATTAAACTCACCTTTGCATGTGACCTACTCTGCCGGGCTTTCATACATCCGAAATCTTTATTACAATGTGTAGAGCTGGTAGTGGAATTTTAGATTGAGTGCATTTGAAGAATAAAATTCGTGGTTGAGTTAAAAGACTTGCGACCGCAGAAACGTTTCTTTTATTATCTGCTCTTCATTCATCTGATTGCACATGATTCATTAGGAACTCCGCGAGAACTAATTACAGTTTGTCCTCATACAGCAGTGAGTATGTATTCGTTCGAAGAATAGTTAATAAGAATCATATGCGTATAGAATAGATTAATGAAGATACTTGGAATTATCTTATTTATGATCTAAGGTTCATCATCGTTTATTCTTACGTATCGGCTTCGACTACAGATCTCAAGCTTTTTTTTAAATACATATTTATAAAATATAAATTAATATTATATTAAAGAAAACAAGGAATGAACAGTTTAAATAAAACATGCAACGTCTTCTGCTCATCTTGTGCACAGTTGCATTTTTCAAGGTATTTACTGACTTAACTGGTCTAATGTGTACAAAACAAGATGTGCAGTGGTGTAACAGCTTAAGAAAGATTTAAAGCGAAATCTGCTTAGTTCTCGTACAAAATCCTTACTCCAATTAAATAATCAGCTCTCGGATCGATTATTTCCGAATTATAATTTTCTGGTTAAGTAATTTGATTTTAATGTTATTATCTTCTTTTAAACAAGTAAGATTTATATAGGACACATATAAATAGAGGAGTAATGTTTAAATCTATCTTCTTCTTATGACACGCAGTTCTAAAAATCTATTTATGCTTTCATCGATCCGAATCTTGATTGACGATTAAGAATCTCGTCTCTGTATGAAAGAGGTCACGAACAATTTCCTCTTGCACTGACACCGGTCTAACATAGATGTTCGTGCATTTCATCTGCTTCAAGGTTCGCTAATTACTTTACAGAAATGTACGAAGCGCAGCGGTGCTCCCTACGGATTTTCGAGGTTTTTTGCAAATCGACATATGCAGACATGCCTCTGGATTGTATTTTAAGAAAGTATTACAAAAAAGCAAGCACTAGA
Source organism: Sycophaga agraensis (assembly GCA_018906755.1). Lineage (NCBI taxonomy): Eukaryota > Metazoa > Arthropoda > Insecta > Hymenoptera > Pteromalidae > Sycophaga > Sycophaga agraensis. The sequence goes on from JACCIE010000076.1 coordinate 149,315, forward strand.
CTTAATAATGTCACGGATTCCTGAAACGGTTGTATAGTTTCTATAGTAATTTTGGCCAGTTTATAAATTACTGAATGATTATAACCAACTGAATGAATTTTGAAGATGATATGAAAGATTCTTCATAATTCTAAATAATCATATTTCAATATTTAAATATCAAGGACCATATAACAATAACGTATTTCAATTATTAAAAATATTGCAATCTACCTTGGTAAAATTCTTAAGAAGTTTTTAGATAATTTCTAGGTTCGATTTATAGGCTAAATCAGATTTTAGATTTCCTCTTTTAATTAACTTTTAAAAGGTGTGGAAATTTCATTTAAAATAATTTCTCGATTTTCATCGAAGTTTTTATAAATCTTCTTAGAACTACTTAAGATAAATGTCCAACTTTATAGACATTTGCTTTGGTAGAAGTTTCTGCCATCTTCTGTTCATGGCGGAAAAGGTAATATAAAAATTTTATATTTGTGAAATACAAATATTTATTAGAGAATCGTGGAAAATATTTTCATGTTACAAATTTACATGTTTTTATTATTTCATGTTCTACCATTTCCAATGATTTTATTGTATTTACAACCTAATGTATTACATTAACAACATTAATAATATCTTGGTAAAAATGATTAATTTTGAACACAAAATAGAAGTAACCAAAACACTCGGATATTTTATTTTATCAATAATATTATAGATTTATAGAAACAAATTTAAATTTTTTATATACATAAAAATATAATATATATTATTTGTTCAGTTCAAAATAAATAAAATAATATCTATTTTGTAGTTTAATTCATGAGATTTTTAGTTATGTACTACAGCATTAAGGGTTACATAACGAGTAAAGCAGCTTTTATTATTGTATAAATGAACCAATTGAGAAGTGACTATCTATTATTATTATTATTAAATTATATTGTATTAAAAAATATATTTTACTATGTTAAAATATATACGGCTTTATCTCCCGTATCCTTAACTAAATTAGGTTCTACTAAGTATTTTTATCTGCTTTGTTTAGCACATATTTAGCACATGGCGAGGCTTCGGTGTTGATTAGTAAAAAAATGACAGCGTAAATAAATAAAGGAAAACAGAGCAGCATTTACAACAAAATAATTTAACAATAATCATATTTTTATAAAATTCATTTCTCTTGCAGATAAGTCTCATGGAATTTACTTTCAGGCTCTCATAACATTTTCTGCAAACGAATTTCAAAATATTTTAATTTCTGATTAATATAAGTAAATTTATAATTCACAAATATGTTTACTGGCGGAAGGAAATATTATCGGGTTGTAGAGTTGAATCTGCTCTTTGAGCGATCGTAACGGTACGAGTGCACACCTACCGCACAGTAGCTTGAAAGCATCGGCAGATTTGAGCGGGCGCCAGTGCCAAAAAGTCGGCTAGAGGCACCCGTGCGCCGTCGCGGAAGCAGTTGCCGATCGTCGGGTGCGATTGCTGCGGCCTTGTCAACTTCGCCGGCGGCAGTGGCGGCTTCTTCGGCTGATTGCCCTTTATTGTCCCTTGCTCCTTCCCTCAGCGCAGTTTCCTCGGCCTCAAAGGACTTCTTCGGCACTTTCTCTTTTTTCTCGGTACGACGAGAACCGGGGCGTCGGCATCAGAGTCACCTTACCTCGGTTCCTAAAATAAATAGTGTCTTTCGGGTAATCACGCGGGCGTCCAAGTGCTCGCGCTCCCCTCGATGTTTCGGCGGCGTCGACCTCCGCACCCGAAGCGGAATCCCATGATTGCAGTAAAGATCTTTCTCTTTCCGTGTACTCTGGGGAGAAGAACAGGCTTTGTCGCGATATTTCTCTCCTTTTTTAAAAACTATCACGGTGGGTTCTTAAGATAAAATGTTCTTTATTTGTAGAAATATAAAGCAAAGTATTAAGAAATGGATGGAAAAAAATCTTCAAGACGCGATTAATCATTCTTTTAAAGTATTGCGAAACTTTTCATTCCTTTTTCAACCACACGCTGCGATTTTATTTAACGAGTTAAAAAGGAAAACATTGACATTGCATATAATATCGTCAAGTATGTGTGATCGTTTCGCATATTTTAGGAAATCGGTAACACGGTCATATATTTCGGAATAAGCGGCGACGTTTTGTGCCGGTCGGCCGAGCCGGAGATACGTGGCGAAATACTACAATGTATTTCTGTTGATTCTAATAAAATGTAATAAATTATAATTAGTTACAATAAAATAAATACTGTGAAAAGTTGGAGTTTCGGGTATTGGCAAAGCGCGGCGGAGGTTTTTTTTGACCGCAACAGGTAAAAACAATTTGGCTTAATACGATTGAAATTCGACGTGTACAGGCTGGAAGGACCGTACAACGAGCTCTTGGGTTATGGATATCGGTGTATATAGGGTCGGATGCATACGACTCTGGGGCCAGTACCGGAAAAAGAAGGACGACCCTGAAATTATTTATTATATTAGAAAAAGTCGCAGTATTCTTCGCGGGAAAAAGACAACAGCAATGGGCCATAGGGTGCAGGGGAGCTGAACAGGTGGACAGGCTTGGCGAGATTTCTGACTCTCGTATAGTCACAAATCATTGCTTATAAATTAGTTCGCTTCTCCATTATATCAGCCCTCTTCTTTTGTGTATCTTCAACAGACACGTACGATCAACTTTTATTTTTTTTTTATTTCGAGTCGAACCGTCGACGAGTATAGACGTATTTACAAATTCGTGCTGTCCTATATATTACCTCGTATTGCAAGAGCTACATAGTGTTTAGTCACTTTCGTGTAGTAAAAATTAAATTTTAAAATTAAGTTTTTCAAGACTTTCTGTTCGTAGATCTTAAGAAAACGTTTAAAATGGCAACTTAATGCCAATCGCCCAATGTTATAATAATTCAAGTTGTCATATTCTCAAGTAATCAAATAAATACAGAGCCTAATGAGAGAAAAAGCTATTATAACCGATTCTATAGAAGATATCTGAGTACATGAATATATTTCGGCCATGGTGAAATTAATCAGTTTGTTAAACACAAGTTTTGTATCGAAAGTCTCCCAATGTTTAGTGTTCTTCTACATGCATTTTAAAGAAACGGCAGTCGTACTATGAACTATCAGAGCTCTCGAGCTGTAAATTTGGCTCCTCATGAATTGATGACAACGCGTATGAATCTCAAACGTGCAACCCATCATACTAAACGACGCCTTAATGGATAAATTTAAAAAGTTAAAAATCAAATGAACCTAGTTTTTCACATATAATCAGTTTTCGACATCAATTACACATCCATCCGAAGATATCGATAAGTTACCAACATTAAAAATTAACTACGATTGTACTGCATGCATATCTATGTAATGAAAAAGGGCTCGTTACAAAATTCTGTCAAATTGCAGAAATATCCTAAGACAATATAGAAAATTTAGAAGAAAATACAACAGAAATTCCAAATATACTCGTAATGTATCAATGTCCTTATTTCACATCAAATTTTTTGATAATATCTTCTGAAGATAATTTACACAGCTTTACAGAAATAATCGAGTTGAAGTCGTTTATGCCCTTTTCAAGAAGAATTCGTTGGTTCGGTTGCGGGCATCGAGTGGGGTCCGCTTTGTCGTTGGGACCGCGGTTCTGCGTCGAAGTCTCGCGACCTCGTGGTATTCAGGATCGGTTGTGTCGCCGTGATCTCGCGGTCAACCTCCTCGCGTGCGGACGGAGTATGCGTGCGTGAGCATGTGTCTTGAGGCGGTTAAGTAGGGACCCAGTTTGAAGACGAGGCCATGGCGTGACATCGTCGTGCATCGTCCAGGGCGAGTCGGCGAGCGGCAACATCTTCAAGTTGCCCGAGGCGGGTGTGGCGGTCCCCCCGAGACGTCTGGGCGCGCACTCTGCAGGATCCAGGATCCACCTTTGCGTTCGTCGGGATGTGAGTCGCCCATTGCGCGGGAGTGATAGCTGTGTGGTGGTAGCTGGCTATTTTGTATCATTGTCGTTTGCATTTTCAACAAATATTATAGTATTGTTTCATCTTCTGCCTCTGATCTGTGAGGGTTTTTATGCCGAAGCAAGTGAGTGCCTCGCGAATAGTGTTTTGTTTTATTCAAGAAACATCTCACTCACCTATCCCTTTCCTTTTGTTGAACTGATTAGAATACTTAGTGACAATTACATTCAGCGCATAAATATTGAAAAATATCTTCTAAATTTAACTGAAATTACTATCTTTTTATTCGTTTGTTACGATAATCTAAACATTATAGAAATCTTTTACAACAAACTCACTTTCTCTGTTGGGGCGGTGTTGATTTTCCTTGTTGGAAAAGTCTTGCCTCGATGCGATTCGCCAAGGTAATTTTGAGTCGCTGATGAAGGAATGCGAAATACACAAAATAATGAACACACTAGTCGTTTTAAAATATTGTTGTATTTGAACTTTTCTCTTCGTCGAAAATATTACAAAAAAACTATGTCGATTTAATGCAAATGTGCTGGTTGGCAGTCTGAAAGAATCTAATTATTTCTCAACGTTTGAGTGGTAGCATTAGTTCACAGTTCTGGAAAAAGGCTGTGGTGGGAGGGATGGTTAGCTACTTTGGAATCTATTGAAATTAAATTAAATGAAATTAAATGAAAGAAAATAAAATAAAATTTTTATTAACACAATAAGAAATTCAATAACATCAAAAACGCCTTCGAGAAAAGCTATACCAATAAATAAATAGAGAATTCCTGTATTGTGGTGGGGCGAAAAATGCAACAAGGTTAAAAGATTAAGGAACACAGCATTTATGAAATGGAAATATAGCATGAATCTTGATTACAAGAATCTTGAAGACAAATTCTCTCGATTTAAACGTAAACTCTAAAAATATTTGAGATAAATACAAACAAATGGGTCACAATCTTGTGAACTTATACCTGAAGAAACAGTAGAATCATGCAAAGACACTTTCTTAGTTATGATAGATGAATATATCCGACTCTTTGGGAGATAATTACAGAAAAATTTAGAAAGTGTGTAAATTGGGGAATGGTGTTCCACAAGGAGGTATTTTATAACTTATATTATATTTGTCAAAGATATCGCTACTAATCTTGCTGTAAGTGTTAAGATTTCTCAATTTGCCGACGATATCGCTTTGAACACAAAATGTAGTGCAGTCAAAAGAGCATATATATAAGCATTTCATATAAGCATTCTAGATATAGCAAGTAAGATTGTAAGTGAAAATTTCCTGAAATTCGATTTAACACTAACGCCCCAAAAAACTATTTTTATACATTTTAACAAAAAAATTATACAACCAGGGGAAAATTAAATAAAAGTCATAAAATACTCGTATATCATAACATCCAGCTATACTATAAAATTTCTAAGCGTACGCTTTGATTACAATCTCTTATTTATATCACATGTAAACTATGTTCTAACAAAATGCGCCAAAACAAAAATATTGTTACATTTTTAGGAGGCACTTGGTGGGGCTCTTCCCCTTTTATATTGCTTAATTTATATAAAAGCTGTGTAAGGTCAATCATAGAATATGGCAGTTTTATCAATTATCCTAAACAAAAACTACAAAAAAACAAACTTGGGAAAATACAACTCGGGTCACTAAATAAGCTAATGCTAATAAACTCTGCTTTATTTCACTTTCTTCATTGCAAATATAAGTCTAAAATAAGCCAATTAAAAATTAAAAAATTTCGGATAATAATTTTAGTATTTATAATTGCAAATACGAATCAACTTGCGTCTCGGTTAATATAAATACTGAATTTGGACAAATTGAGCAACGTTAACAACAGAAATGAAACAATTACAAATTTCCTGGCTAAAAGTAATAGTATTGATACGTATGCTGACGGGAGAAAAACTACTTATTGTGTCTTAGTCTAGCAATGATCTGACCAGTATTAAATATAGAAACTAAAGAATGATTGACAGAAGATACCTTGGTATTTACTACTGGAACTATAGCACTAAATGAAGGTATGGATATAATTTATAATTCTCCTCCTAAGAATTTACAAATTTTTTCCGATTTACTCAGTGCACTAGAAAGCTTAAAATACAACAAAATGAATGTTACATAAAATAAATATGTTCTAATAATCAAAAATAAATATAATGAGATTGTAAAAGCAAATATATACCAAACCATAGAATTTGTATGGATCCTTTGTCATAATGGACTAACGGGCAATGAATCTGCCATTTATTTAGCCAAAGTTTGGCCAAACAGCCAACAAGACAGAAATAGATAATTATTCTCTGCTTATAGATTTTTATTCATTCTATAAAAAATTAGAAAAAATAGGTAGCAATTAAATCAAAGAGGAATCAGGTTTATTTAAAGGTAAAAAGTATTTTATATTATGTTACAAAAAAAACTCCACGCTGTAGTTTAAAAATACAAAATAAACAAGATAATCTATAGTAACTGTAGATTATAAATAACTGCAGATCTGACAATTACAGTTTGGCAACTTCATTGACCAAAATTGGTATTAAACGTAATCCCACCTGCGAGTGCAATAAAGCATATCAAGACTAAAATTACGTCATCTGGCAATCCGAGATGTTCGACGATCAGAGAAATACTCTTATCGAAAAACTAGAATACCAAATTAGTATTCCTGACATTGAATTCTGTAAACTAATGGTAAGTTTTTTCAAAAATTTTAATCTAAGCGTATAATCATATAAGACTATGTACGAAGTACAAGCCATATTTAAGCAAATAAACTGTTGTAAGATTTATAAAATTAAATAAAAGAAAATTTAATTTTTCAATTAAAATGTACGGACTGTGAATCAGTGAAAACTGCACGACGGGAAAAAGCTCTCCTTTCATCAGATTTCCAGTTGGTTCTTGCGAGCGTGAACACTTCCGCCTTAAAATACTCGGTTCGCATGTTGGAGAAACGTCAGGTGGAGAAACGGCGAAGACGAGGAGTACCTTAATAGCTGGAGGAAGGCGCTACAGCCTGATACGCGTCGGTCGGGCAGTAGTGCAAGTCGGGGACCGGCAAGACGCGCCCGCTTTTCAACTAACGAGCAACTGAGTTTGCGCGAGTCGCATCATGAAACGATGAGAAGTGACCGCCTAATGAGAATTTCTAGTTCGAGTGTATAATCTTGTCGGCAACCTTAGTTATTAACGGGAATCACGCATCTTGCGATGATTTGTACGATACTGTTGACTTTTATCTGGAGTTCGACCGCTTTGCGATTTTGGATTGGTGCAACCAAGAGCTTTTTTGGAATAAAAGCTGGGTACGAATGTGTATACTTTGGAAAATAAACGTTTGATTACCTGCGTGAATTAGTGAAATTGATATTTTGTAACAACGACGCTTTAATGAAAGCTTTGATTGGTTATACATGGCATCCATGTTTCACATCGACATTCCATCCTTTTTCCCCTTTATAACTTAAAGTAAAACGATTCCCTTTCGTGAGCATGAATAGTAACAGCAATATCGAATTTTTCAAAAACAAAAATAAAATAAATTTTGGACAAAGTTTATTTGACACAATCGCTCAATATTGTTTGTATCTTTCTACAATATTTGAAACATTTATTATAGTAGAGGTGTTGTATATTTTAAAACTGTATTGAATAATTTTAATAGTAATGGTCATTTCCCAAAAATGGTACAGTAATAGGAAGTATTTGTGTCTCATTTCCAATACTTTGCTTCAGGCCGATCTGGCTACAGCAAACTGATGACATTCTAACAGTCCTCTAAATCAATCTGGCATGGATCCTCGCCTTGTGTCTAGCCAACAAATGCAGCATAAAATAAAACGACTAGGGTCAGTCGGACGCGATCGGCGGGCTCTGCGGGCTCAGGGTCGGCGCGTGCGCGGCCGGCGGCGTGGGTGCGCGTGCGCGCGGCTCCCGCTCCCGGGCGCACGTGAGCGGGCAGCGGGCGCGCGGCGGCCGTGGCGACAGTAGCAGGCGCGCGAGGCCCCCGATAAGACCTAGTGCGAGCGATGCGTCGCCGGCGAGCAGCGCAGGCCCCGCGAGGCGCGCTTGCCCCGGGGCTCGCGTAGTGCGCGCAGTGACCCTCGATGAGGCCTGCCCCGACTGCCCGTCCAGCCTCCTCGACCCCACGGCCCTTTCCGCTTGTTAAGGTAAACCCCCGGGTCTGCACCTTTCCACCGGTCGGGCCTATGATCGACGTGGCCCCGAGCGCCGTTGGGCTTGTAAAGCAACTCGAACAGACCACCGGAAGCGGGCAAACGCGGAAAAGTCCTCGCTCTCGGCTGGCTTTCTTTGACCCGCCGGTGCGGTCCACCTCCTTCCGAAACCCGGAGGCATTGTTATCGTGGCGCGACGCTCGTTTAACCCGGGAGCTTCTCCCTCCCGGGCCGCGGTGAAAAGATCCGCGAGCGGACGGAGGGGGGACTCCGTTTCCACTGCATTGCAGATTAGACGCGCGTTTGTTCCTCGTCCTTTCTGCCGCTTGGCCGAGGAGAAGCTTCCGCGGTGCCGGAGCCCCGTACCGACGGCCGCCGGAATAAGGGGATCGCGAACACGGAAGAATGCGGATGGACGCGCGGCTCGCCCGGCAACTGGGGATTCGCTGCCCTCGTTAGGTTCCTGCATCCACACTACCCATCTTCTCTGTTATTGCCCATCTTGCTCCTCTCGTACTCTTCTCTTTTCGATTCACCCGCCTTACTCTTCTCTCCTTGTTAAAACAATCGCTGTCAGAAATTTAGTGCGAGATGTATTATAAGTGACCTGCGCAAGTGTTACAATGCTCGGAACAAATTACAAGTTACTCAGTATTTAAGCAAAAATTATCGTTTAAATTTTTTGTATGAATCGTAAACAGGTACTTTTATTTTTAAGTACTTTGTAGTATTTACAAGTACTTTGAATTTATATATTCAACTGTAAATATAGCCATATTAAATTTTTTTTATAAACGATCCACATTCTATTTTGACTTATCTAATGACATTAAGGTATAAGCAGTTCAAAGGCATTCAATGACTACTTTATACTTTTCCTTCTAATTCGCTAATTATACTAAAAATCCTTTAGAAGATATTTTACTCAAATAAGAAAAATTCAAAATCATTTGCAAGTGCATTACTTTCTTATAAACGAGATTTTCACAAAATTACTCATCAAAATGAGAAATGAAGACTAGAAGTAAAGCTTTCAGACTCGTATTGCACAAATGACAAAGTAGCAATATTATGTTTCTCTTTAAAAGCAAAGTGAAGCGATAAAACCTTTTAATTGAATTAATAACCATTTCATAATTAAATGTTACACATATAAGAATATTTGTATGAATTTTGTAACTACATTTATGTTATGCATATACTGCATTTTTATGTTATTAATATGACTATAGCTCTATATTTAAATTGGATTATTACTTACGAATATTACTGTAATCAGTGTTAATTACTGAAATATATTTATACCTTAAATATTATTTACGGATTATATAAATATGTGAATATGATAACATTATACTTCAACAGTTTATACTTACACATTAATTAAGATATTTCTTAATAATCTGGTTTTATACACACGTTTGTTATTTTTTAAGTTTATTCACAAATTATAACTAAAGACACAACATATTATTTTCTTTTGTGAACTAATTTGAAGATTTATCTGCTTTCGTTTTTTGAAAATATTACTGTTTATGTTCAAATTTATAAAAGAATTTAATGACAAGCAATTTAAAATATTTATATATTTTCTGTGCAAAGTATTTTATATTTAGTTAGATCGAAACAGAGGCAATTAACGTTTACGGTGTTTTCGTGTGAAACGTTTTATGAGTATAGTAAAAGTCATAAGACACGTGAAATTAAATTATCAATAGCATTAATGTATCGTTGAATTTATTTGGCAACTCATGCTGAAATTCGACTACCTCTCGATCGTATATCGAAGTAAAATAAAGCCGTTTATTTAATCATTAATACCTTACACAATTATTCACATCAGTAGAATCATCTTAAATTTTAATCTTTTTCCATGAAAAGATCACTTTGACAGTAAATATTCATTTGAGCTTTGTTGCATTTAAGTAATATTTTTCTTCTATTTAAGCTTAAAATTTAGACCTTAATTTTTATTTAAAATATACACTTGAATGATCGATGACAAACATTTTTACTACAATACAACTTTTATCACTCAAATTATAGGTATTTTTCACATGTTCAAAATTTCTTACCGCGCGATGTATCAAATATAAATAAACTTTGCTTTCGTGATAAAACGTACATGTAGGAAACGTGTATTGATAAAGTATTTTAATATTTGATACGTATATCTTGATAAATGATTTTTCCGTTAAAGCTGTGCAGTGTTTACGTTGTACGATAGAACATTTTAAATAAATGCGTCACACAGGTATTTCAGTACGGCTTAACATATCATAATTCTATAGTTGTACAATGGCTACATTCAATTAAACATTATTTTATATACGTGATAACTAAAATTTCGATAACTCGAAATATAAGGAATTTATTCTCTGTTGATTTTATTATTTTAAAAAAAGTATTTTCTAATATTAACAAATATTGCATATTTTAGTGATTTTTATACTATTTTATTATTGTTGGTATATTTTAATAAGATGGTTACGTATGCATACATTTAAAAAAATAAATCGTTTTAGAGAAATAATGTATCAAATGCAGTTATTGGAACTTGTAATCTTATTTGTTTGTGAAATATAAATAAAAGCTTAATTTTACGCGAATGCGTTTTGTGTTTGTATGTTTTACTTATACTGCGCGTGTTTAAGTATAAGCACATTTCCAATAGACTGGCCGTTATAAATCGAGTGCTATTATCTGTGATTTAATGCGATTATAAATATTAAAGCATTCTGCATCATTTTATAAATTTACAAAGGGTTAACGGAATCAACGCTTACACACGAACCTTAATCCATGCGTACATAATTTTTAGACCTGACTCACGTGTGTAATTATATGCGTAAATCATTAACACTATGGGAGATTATATGAGTTGAAGCATTGCGGGGAGCATTTCAGGTAGGTGTACGACAGCGAAATTCATAAGGAGAGAAAGCGTCCGGAGACTCGGTTCTTACATTAACCTCGCAGCAGTATCGCGATGAATATTTATCGCCGCGCGCGCTCCGGCTTCTTGAGAAAGCATCGCTAATCACGTGACTACAAAGTTGGGAGGATCAGTTCGGTTAAAGCGCGCGGGAAAAAAACTATAAGCGAGCGATAATGGTTGCCACGACCTCGGTTGACTTGCTGGCCGAGAGCACACCAGGTCGACCATTAGCAGGCTGTATTTTCAATTGTTAATCGGGACATGGAAGGGCAGTAAAGACGGTGCCGCTCGTAAGTCTGGATCTCCGTGAGCTAGCACGGGCTGTACTTCGGGTTGATGCGCAAATGCGGTCGAGGTATAGCGCGATTCAGCAGGCGGGAACGATATACGAAATTAGCGTATACAAGGTACCTCCTACCAAGATAGCTAGTTATAAACACAGGGATCATTTAAAGGGATACAAGATTTTTACCGACTTCCGGATAAGTCTGCCCGTTCGATGTTGCATTTTCAACAATGCTCAACTTTAACTATTACGACGGGATGTTTAAATATCGCCTTTTTGTATCTACGCGTTTGATATAATTGATCGAGACTGCTATTATTTTTCTGTTTATACAAGTTGTATAAAGTAGTTGGAACTATTATCGGGAATATAGTAAAGGCTAGGGTTAGTTAAGATTTTAATAATTAACTAAAATTATTGGTTAGTCTCAAGTTATATTTTTTCGAGGCAGTTACTATAATTTAGCTAACAAGCAAATGAGTTGAGAGTAAGAAGGCGAGAAGAGGGTAGATGCTTGTTTGTTCAGGAGCGAGTTTTAAGGTGGTTCTTTACGCGTATATAGCGTACTCTATGTGCAAAGATATGCAGTCAAAACAAAATACTTGCTTACGTCCATACATAATACAGAGACATAAAAACATAAACCAGATTAACAAATAATATTGTTGCTTAAAATCTTAGTAACTATCTAAATTGAATGGATAACACACAATTTGAAAAATTCAACCAATTTTACAATTAAGTTAAAAAGATTTTAAGTAAATTTTAAATTGACCCATTTCCTGGATACTGTTAGCTCACGTAGGAAATAAATGATTTGTTATAAAATTAAACTTGAATTTGTCACTCCGTTGCATTTAACGGGCATCGCGAAGAAAATCCCTTCCCTTCGCGTCCGACCATAATCGATTAACTCTACTTGAATGCCGTGGCTTGCCATGGTGGGAAACTTATCTGCGATCTCGGCCATGCCATCGGCTCTCACAGCGACATCTCAGGCCCGCAAAAGTATAAGGAGCCTTCTGATTGCAGGTGCGAGCCGCTTAAGCGTAGATGGACTCGTCGCCGAGCCTAGGCCTAACCGGGCCGCGGGCGAGAACGGCTCTCCTGGCCACGACAACGGGCGTCTCTGGCAGCGGCGGGGCTGACCGGCGCGTCGTCTTCCTCACCAGCCAGGCCCCGGGACAGGGCACCAGCCACGAAACGCGTACCTGGCCCCACAACTGGTCCCCGCACACGGTGAGTCTCCCCACGGATCGATCCGCGCCCCCGCCCCTTAAACCTTCGAAAGAAGTACTTCCTGCCGCTTCGAATCCGCGAGATGATCGAAGCGAACGGGACAAGCGCACAGCCCGCGCCGCTTCCCTCGCTCCTACCGCGCCCGTGCATCCGGCTTTCTGCTTTTCTCCCCGCGGCCTTTGTGCATCCTCCCGTAAAATATTTAATGTTTTGCTGTGGATTCTTTGACGCCGAAAGATTGGACAGCTGTGCTAGACTATATTGTTTAAATAATTTTTTTCTCCAGCGCCATTTATTATCAATTCTAGTGTTTTATTAGGGTTTGGATCTACTGTTGATTATGTATCAAGTATAACGTTAAATTTCAAATTAGGTTTGTTTTGTATTAAAAAAGAGAATATGTCTCGACGGTTCGCTACTTTGCTTACTCAATCTATTTGAGACTAGGCAAGCTTCAATTTAATCTATTAGTATTTAGTGACGAACAACTTTAAAGCATTTTTATCAAACATGTATAAGTTAAACAAGTGTCATTTATTTTTTACTTTTAGCTAAAAATTAAAATTATTATTAAATATTCAACGCGCAATAGTTAATAACAATGTGTGACAGTATCTAAACAACACTATGTTGAACAACTGTTAATCTTTTAATGATATTTTATCGATAAACGTATAACGTATGGATAAAAGGTAATTTACATGTTAGACTTATTTTACAGTTAATATTTCCATGAGTATGCAGCAGATTTTTCTTCGATAAAACAGATTGCATATCTACAAATAGTTTATATTTATCTTTTTTATTAGTACCTAATTCGTACATGTAAAACAATGTTCTTTCTTTTAGAAACTGAAATAGAATAAAAGCTAAAATTAAGCATAAAAAATATTTAGATAATGCGTTCATTAACTATTGTCACGTACACATGTTCGGTGTGATACGCGACGGAGCCGCGTAGTCAGCAGCTCTGACATCTGCCGCCTGGGAGAGACCCGTGATCCTGGGCTTATTGCGCGTGGTCACCTACAGCGGAACACGCAACTTTACTTCAGCTGCTCGAATACCCGCTGATGGGGAAATACTCGCGGCGTTCGAGACGGGCCGGGTGCACATCGCCGGCACGGCCCACGCCGAAGCCATAGGGTCAGCAATGGGGAATCAGTGGGTGGAGAATGACTCGAGCCTCGACAGAATAAAAGGGAGGCGAAGTGTCAGAAAGACGTTAGTCAGTTATTTGCGGGCAGAAATCAGCGAGGAATGAGACGTTAGAGTAAACGCGAGGCTCTTCTCCTGGATTAACTCAAACGTCATAGACAAACTACCATTAAACATTGGTCGTAAGCATCGTGAGTCATTTAAACCGCAAATCTTCCTTCTTGTCGCCTGTTCGACTACCTCTTCCCACGTAAGACTACACTAAAAACTTAGCTATTATCAAAAAAAAAAAAATTAATAAGAAATGCATGTATTCATAATGCAAGTATTTATTTATGAGGAAAACGATAACTGTCAGGTAATCTGTCTTGGTAATACTATTTTAGATTGATCGGGGAGACTGCGTTGTTGAAATAACCCAAGCGAATGCTAGGCTCTGAAACGAGTGATCGGCGCCCAATCGGCCGTCCGAAATTCTCGAGCGGCGCGCTTTTCCCAGACGTGATCAGAGACTGCCGCGACCGGGTGGCGATGCCCTATACCTATATACAGGATGGACCATCGATCGCGGCGCTCGCGGCCGAGGGGGAAATCATTTGTCGCTCGTAGCGGGGGCACCAAGTCGCCGGTGGAAGAATGCGAAATGGAGGCCCGGACCCCTAATGGCGCCCCTTTTCTCCCACGCGGTCTGCGTAGAGCCGCAAAAAATCCCATCCACGCGGCCAGTAGCTCGCGAGGTGAAAGCCAGCTCGATACTATCGCGCACACAGCAAATCCTCCGCGGAGGCTTTTTTCGACAGTGACTGGCCAACCCTCGAGCGAGCCGTACCCTTTTTACCGCCCACACACAAGTGGAACTGTGTATCGGTCGCCGAGGGTGTAGACGTCATTGCACGGGCATCGGGGTATTTCGCTGCCGATCGCGACAGTAACAAGGACTTTATTTAAAAAGCCGTACACAGCGGCAGGGCACTGGATAAAAAGCCGATAAACGTGTAAGTGAAACGAGCCCGGCTGCCTCGTGACCCGATCCATAATTCAGCGATCACCCATATAAGAGCGGCACCGCCCGTGAAAAAGTCACTTGGTAATCCGGGGGAGCTTTCGTCGGCCCCTCAGTCGCCAGGACCAATTAACCCCAGTTTTACGCGCCGGACCGTAACACACGGATTCATATTTACTGGCACTTCTGGTCGAGGCTTTGCACGCTTTTATTGGACGATCTCGCACGATGTGTGAGTATCGGATCTCCTTCCCGATTCGTCGTCGAGCCCGTAAATTCGTTGGCCAATTAGCACTGACGTCCGCGGAAAGGACCCATTGCCAGGTGCAAGGAAAAGGTTGCGAAGAATCCGAAAGGGACAATTGAGATTTTTCGAGGCACAATCCTTGTACTGGTTCCTTCTATGGTCCAAGTTGGCTCGCGGAAATAGCTGATTCGATACACTTGAGCCCTCTATTGTGACCTTTTAAATCGTCTTGAGAACCTTAAGCTGATTTTCACTTGACATAAGAATAAGAGTATGTGACCGAATATCTAGGTAAAATTTAGATTGGAGGTCGTTTCGAAGAATGGCCCAGTAGTTTTGTTGAGCCTCTCGAATGCGATATTTTATTTCGTTCTTAAATAATTGATTTTGGTAAGAATAAAACTAAACGCAAATCGTAACGCGTTAGTAAATAAAATGAAAAACGAAGTTTATCCAAGGAAATGGGAACAATGCAGAATGTGCGCGCTTTAGAAATTCGAAAAATGTGACGTTTGGGTGAATCCTTTGTGGAGGTGATAGGGGCACATATTTTACATAGTGTGCCGAGTCCACCGCTAAAACCGCCACTGTCGCAGCTTGTTTCTGAAACATCGCCGAGAGAATAGCGAATGGCTCGTATTCTATTTAATATGTACAAAAGTAATTGGTGTGACTAGACTTTGTTCTGCGTGTTCCCCGCGTTTCATCGAGTTGACCCTTAAATTAACTAAAAGGAGTTCGGGTTTTATGTTGTCGTGTTCTGGTTTACTCGACTAGTAATCACGTTACTGCGAATTTTCTATTAAAAATTAGATTCTGATATTTGAGCGCAGTTTTCTAGCTTTTCTTTTAAAATTTTCAAAAAATAAATCGTACTTATTAAATTATTTTGAAAAGATAACAATAAAATTTAATAATCATATTTAATTGAGGTATTTAATATAATGATCATTTGTAGGTTGTAGTGAGAGCTATTTTTTAAATAATCGATATAATTTATTTATTAAAGTACTGAAAAGAACATTGTGTTAACAATAATAATGTTTTACATGATTTATAGAATATCATGTATACTCATGAATTTGTTTATCTATTACAGATATTTAAAGTACAGCGAAATAATTTCACTAGTACACTAAAAGCGTATATGCAATCGCAATTCAATCTCATGCAATTCTGTGAATAAAGCTAATAAGCGAAACTAGAGAAAACAAGCATTCATTTTTTCTATTTAAAATTAAAAGGTACAGATTATACCTATATTATGCTGTTACTTTAAAGTAGAGTATTGAACGTTGGAAGCGAAGAGCAATAAAAGCGTTAGTTAGGTGTCTACATAGTTTTAACGTATTTTAGAATGTTCATCTTTAAGCCAACATATCTTTAAATCAAATTAATATTTTTTTTATTCCAATGAAAGCAAGTGAATTATTATTACCTCTAGTATTTGATTTGCTTTTTTAAGCATCACAGGAGTTAATACAAATGTTGATATATCTCGAGTCGTTTTAAGAGTTTACCATTAATACGAATTCATGGACCTGCAAGTACTCTTCTGCTCGTAAGCGATTCAATCTGATGAGCTTCAAAGCGCCTTAGCCTCAAGGAAAGGAATAAAGCGTTTGATGAAAATATATATACATCGATATAGAATATAGATGAATTCATATAGATAATAACAAATATCATTCAATATACAAATCATATTAATTAAGATCTATCTCGATGCAAGAGCTAATTGAAAGATAAAATCATGGATGCTATGGGAGCTTTGCTATGACTTATTGCTTTATACACTTTGTTTGAAAAACAGTGATATTTCTTTTATATTTACAATTAAGTGCTATTTGTATACAATTATAAAAGCAATCATTATAACATTTTTTACGTACTCGGACTGCCGTTAGAGTTTACTGCTGCGATATTTCGACATGCTAAATATTTTAGAAATATCAGAGCTGGGTCGCATTATCCACGCGGCATCAGCAGGGAAGGACTCTGCAAAGTAAATCCGGGTCTCGAGGATCTTGATAGCTGCGGTTATTAATCTGGAGTGCGGGTGCGGGGCTCGGGGACGTGCACACTTAAACGCGTGTATCAATATGCAACCTGGTGGTCATGCGGGTTTGTTGACCTCATAACAAAACGATCGCGGAACCGAAAACTCAATTTGATAACAATCGATACGGATAAGTCGCAGAGAAAGCATATTGCTTGTAGAGATATAAACACAGGCTCAAGGACGAAAACTCGTAAAAAACTTGTTTACGTAGTTCTATTATTTGATTATCCACAAGGTACGTTGTACACGCATAAACATTACATGTACATGCAAAAACTGCTTTTTAATTCAGCGAACCAGTCACTGTTTGTCTGTTACGAATCATAAGCTGTGAAAACATTTAAAGACGGTATAACTAATTATTTTCATTATTTTCACCATTATAAATTCCTATAATACAAACTTAATGTATTACTACTAAAAATTTTTTTAATTATTTGATATAATATTATAATTATACTAAAATTTTTTAAATCTTTAATGGTTTTGCACTTCGAAATAAAATCAGAAATAGAAAAACTTAAAATTAATGAACAACAAAATTAATCCAAAATGCGCGTTTTAAGTACCGGTTCTGGTTAGAGTGTACGTCAAAATTTTGAATAATTACTACATTAGAATAAAATTCGAAAATTAGAATGGCAGTGTATTTTTCGTTAGAGGCATTCGCATAACAAAAGCACAATTAGATTAAAACCACTTTTAAAGCAAAGAAAGAGTTCTGTGGAAGGGCGATCACATAACTCTCTCGAAAGCTCAATAACTGCTTATTCGCGCAAGCTCGCGAGTAACCCGGTGAAAGCGGCTTTTATTCGAGCGAGGTTTGAGGCGGCTCCGCGTGAAAGCACTTGCTATGTCGCTTTGAGGCCGTCCCCTGCGCGCCGAGCATAAAAAGGAGCTTCCGCGCGCTTCCGAGGAGATGGATCCGGGCCTCGAGAACGTCGACGGACCCCGGCTCAGGCGTACATCTCCCCCCGCAGCTCGACGCTCGCAATTTACAACAATTACCGGGCTGCTCGAGGTCCCGGGACGCACACCGCCTCGGAGCCGCCGCTCCCGGGAGAGCCGCCGTCGGCGCCGGCGACGACGCGTGATTGACGCGCGGCCGCTGCGTCGATTTTTAGCCGGCGATCGATTGACCCGCGCTGTCGTTGTTCCCCCGAGCTAATGACGCCCGCGTTTCGGGCCGACGACCGCAACGCTGTACTTGGATTAATCACCGCTCCATAAAGCAGCGTTACTATTCTTCCTGCAAGCAGGATCACGCCGATCTGGCTCTTTACGCGTCAACACAACAGAGGAGCGATAAATAAAGTGAGTATTGCCGCAGTTCAATCGCTAATTGCACGCGGATTCGGTCGAAAGTCCGATGGAAATTTGTGTTAGATCAATCTTTCTCAACGGGGTATTGCGTTAAAAAGTATCCCGCTTGGTTCTGCCAACATTAACATTTTGTACGCTTGCGCGGACGAACAGCGAGGTTGGCTCCCGATGAAGTACCGCGCGGGCTGTTGGATTATGAACCTTTTTTCAAAATGACTTTTTAATAGGACATCTCACAAGGTATATTCTAAATCCGCGGTAGATGAAAGTTAGTTTTGAAAAAAGCATCCCTCAAACGACAGGTTCAAAGTTGTAAGGGTTGATGACGAGGGTCTCGTAAATTCTATTTGCGGGGACAGGCGGAGATAAAAATTTAAGTGCCTCGACGCGCCGGGCGCGGAACGAGTGCGCACACAGCACTTAACCGGGGGTAATCAGAAGCAAACACGACTACCGGACCGAGTCTTCCTTAAAGATGATATACTAGCTTGCTTTGATAATTGCCCGGCGGCTGATAATGCGCGTTCAGCCACTCCCACTGGCTTTCGGCTCGACTCGCGCCGCCTCCCGCATTAGCCTCCAAGCGAATTTACTTTGAAGCCAGTTTTACGGTACTATTGACCTCCCGATTCTACAGGTTGTCACGCGGGCGCATTAAACAGTGGGCGAGTAGCGCGATAGTCCGTTAACCAATACACAACGTGCGTCAAAGCCGAAAGTTGCGAGACAGGAGGGGCAGTTAGCCGAGAAACTTGGGGGCGCGTCGTGCGATCGAGCTAATCAACTACACCGCGACTCATTCATCTCGGTACATTGAACGTCCATTACGGGCGGGGCGACGTCGCCACGGCCGCGTATATATCCATCATGGAGTCGCGGGCCGGACGCGCGCCGCCGCTTGATTAGTCCGCCCCGTAAATCAAGATCCCGCCGCCTCGGCCCCTTCGCCAAGCCGCGGCCCCTCCCTTCTTCGCCCTTTATTTACGAGAGCCGTCCGAGAATTTCGGGCGATTTATGCAGTCCGCGGTCTGCGACGCCCCCGCCCACGCCGATCAGATATTGGGCCTCGAGGAATGCTTCTCTCAGGACCCCTCGGTAATTGGAGCGCGAATACCGCTAAAGGATGAAGAACGGGCTCTCGAGGGTCTTTACAACCGCTTTGAAAGAAGCCATTGCACCTTATCTCTCGAACATGTATTTGTGTTGTAGTACAAACAATTTAAGTGCGATGACGTCTCAGCATCCGACCCCTAAATGCGGTCCATTTGACCGGGCACAAAAGCTGGGCGCGTTTGAAACGATCGGCCGAAAGCGGCCAGCGAAGTAGGTGTCAAAGAATGCCTCTCGAGACGACGCACGCGCACCTCTCCGGGTACAACAAAGCCGCGTTGGAGCTGTGAAAAAAGGGAGCCTGGGAATATCCCATTCACGCGCTCCTTCACTTTATCACCGGCGTATCAACTGTTTTGTCAGTTCCCGTGGGCGATGAATGGGTCTTGTTCTTTTCGCTGGCCGCCTATTATCGGACCTGCCGGGGACGGCCCCTTAATATAAGAATAATAATTCCGAGTGCACTGAGTTCCTCTCGGGATTTTTAATTCATCCCCCGGCTCGACGCTCGTTGCTGCCGCGCCACGTATATATACGCCCCGACGGTTCAACGAACTCACTTTTGTTTATCTTTCCGAGGACGGCTCCTTATCTTATTCACATGCTATTGTTCTTCGCGATCGCGTGAGTTTGCAGCGATGATTTCGACGGCGCTCATCGCAATGATGGGTGTGCGCTCTACACTAAGAAGTCGACCCAACAGAGTGATGAATCATTCCTCCTTTTCTCTGTTCGCTAAGACGGCTTTTAGACTAATACTGTTTTGTGTTTTCCTATATGCAGTAGATTAAGATTGGGAATTGAAGCTAGCTTGAATAATCTTTTTGGCACTAATGTAGTGTTGTTATTCTTTGCCCTGATTTAATAATCTGGAGCAAAGATGTTGGAAGCTTATTGGCATTAGGGCTAATGTATTTTAAATTATGTTTTGCTTATACTTCGGAGAAAACCGAGCATAAGCTTAAATTGAATTAATATGAATATTTTCGAAGCAAAAGCTTTGTATTTTTGCAAAATAAAAATACAGTTGACAACAATGTAGCTATATAAGATATTTCCTTGCTAGAAAAACTAAATTGTTTCTTTGAAGCATAGAATTTCGTATAGACGCTCCGCGCAAGAAGTACTTTCATCCACTTTATTCAAGTTGGCTTTAAGAGTTTTCAGAGCCGGGTAAAAAAATATCAAAGCGTACAAGGCGGGCGTATAAGTGCATAAGAATTAGATCCGCATCGCGGCGAACGCTGCGAGAGCCCCTGCAAAAAGCAATAATGTCCGACTGTTTTAAAATCACTCGCGTGGAGCCCAATTTGATTAGATCCTGTGAGAGCGAGTCAGCTTCTTTCCCCCTAATTTCATGAATCAACGTAGAATAATTGGGCGCTTAACGGTGAGGATCCCCTTAATTCCGACGACAACAAGCTGAGTCGTTGACTTACGCGAGATCGTAATTATCCTCCCGCAGCGAGGAAAGGCCTATGCCGAGCTCCGCCCACGGGCTCAACAAACCGTCACACGACCGACCTGTTTTGGGATCACCTGTTTCAGCGGCAAAACTTGTGATGAATATCTACCATATTTTAATAATTATAGATTGGAAACTTAAGAGTTTTCCACATTGTATTCATTTTGCTCATAATTAATTGTTCTTTCTTATAAATATAAGAACCATACCAAATGCTTTTATCAAAGTTTTTTATCCTTCGAGTTATTCTATAATATAGGTTTTAACGCTTACATTCTCTTCAAAAGGATATTTCACATTTATTTTGGGACGTGCTACAGTCTTAAATCTCTAAGACAAAACTTTCCAAAATTAAATTTTCTAAATATTTACAATGTCTCAGGCAAAACTAGCCAAGTCTCTGCGGAAAACATATACATTTACAATATATTTAATTTTATAAAAATTAACTTTTATAATGTTAAATTCTATATAAAATAATTTTTAAATTTTATATTTTAGTTTCTAAGTATTATAAGATATTAATTTCGTAAATGCTTTAGTAAAATCCAAGAATTAACTTTAAAAATTGTTTAAGTGTATAATTTTTGTATAGATTTGAATGCTAGTCTTTTTATACACATTAAAAATGTGTACAATTATTTTTTATCCTCATTATATTGAACGAGTTTTAAGGGTTAGTGTTTTCATATATTTTAATATTAGTATTTATAAAAAATGTAATATTGTACACAGAACTATTATTTAAAATTATTATTATGATTTCTAACGAAAAGAAAAGTTGTTTATATTTACTGATAGGGGAATAATTGAAAAATCCATGGTTATATTCGAAAAACAAATCTACATGATTGTTGAGTACATGGCATGAAATATAATTCCAATAAACAAAGTATCTTTGTCCTAAACACGTCTAGGAAAGTGCAGCAACAATAAAATGAAGTAGATTATCCATAACAATCGATAAACGGTGCTTTCTCTCAGCTATTATAGAGCGAGACAATCGTTACCACTGTAGTGCATCTTGGGGTGCACGGGCCACACAAGCGAATCTACTCAAGAGCTCGCGGATATCCGGCCAACGGGAAGCACGTAATCCCCGAAATCCCCTTCTGGAAGAATTCCGGTGGAGGCTCGCCCTGCCCCCAAGAGATAAGGTTATTGTCGACCCGCGGAAGGTGGGATAGCCGCGGAAAAATGACGCCCCCGAGCTGCTCTCCGGCTATCGCTCGCGGGGGAATTGAAAACAGGAATCGGTCCTTTGAAGTCGCCCGGGTGGTCCTCATAATACCCTTAATAACTCCTTTCCCGCCGGGTCTCTTTATGCGTACCTCCCACTGTGTACTTTCCCAGATTACTCTAACTTATTTGCCGCGCGCGCCGGGATAAATAAAACACCTGTCCAAGAAGCACTCGTTTACGCGTCATTGTTGTGCCCATGTTTTTTATGTAGGTTTCAAACTTAATCGATTCTTAATCGAAGATTAGGATTTCCGGTCATACATTGCCGACTAGCTGGATTCGCGGGCGATTTGTGGCCAGCTCCAGCAAAGGCCTTCGCAGCTTTTATCGTGACGTTACGGTGTTTGGAATCGAATCTTTCAGTCTGAGTTATGTGCCAGACAATGGTTCTTCTCTTGGACGTTGTTTCATATTTATCGGGTAACTTTTAAGTCGCGCGTCATTTTTACTTGGCCATTGCACGACCATCCAAACGATCCTATTTCATTGTCCATATAGATTCCCCGCAGGAAGGCGCGAGCTTTTAGAAAAATCCAGATAAATCAGGGCTGCCGCGAAGGCTTTCGAAGTTGACGCATTAAAACACAGCGATATGAAAAGCTCGGGGAGGTTTTTATTGCGTGAACTGGCGCATACCCCGTTGAAATAATACCTGCATATCACCCCACCTAGGGTGCCCTATGATTGCGCAATGACGATCGATTCCGCGGCGTCGCTTCGAGTCTCGATCGACCACGAGTATAAAGCTCGACGTTAAAACATTCCCGGAAAGACGAGGTGGAGACTCTCGTTGCGAAGGAGCTCACATCAGGCCACGACGCTCGGGCGACCATTAAATTTGCTTGGCCGCGGCAGCGCATCCATAACAATTCGACGTATATATCGGCTAATTTCCCCACCGAATCTCGCGTAAATCATTCGATATTGCAGAGGCGGCCCCCGCCCCAAGTATTTCCATTATTAATACCCGAAGACACTCGTTTTTCACTGCCAGGCAAGCGACGGGGCGCGAGAGCCGCCGACGAGCGAGCGAGCAGGCGAACGAGCAGCCGGGCGACGCGAATCTTCCGGGGAAGCTTAGGTACCCCTACGCGAAACAAACGCGCGCCCCGTGATTTATTAGCGGCCGTAACGAGGCGCCGTGCCGGAATTCGGCGCCTCCCGAGGCGCGCGATAACGAAGCGGCCGGGCCTCGTAAACGGCAAGCTGCATTACCGACGGAGCCCTGGGTGGGTGCCCTAGAGCGCGCCACCTGCGCCTATGGCGCCTTCATTTCGGGGGAGCTTTTGCCCGGACAAACTGCGTGGCCCATTGCGGAAAATTGAAATTTTCATTAGGGGGAGGGGCAGGCTCGTCCCGGGGCCGCTTTACGCGCCCTCGTTTCCACCTGCTTTACGTTGCTTTGAATCCGTGATCAACCGAGGCGCCGCGTCGCCCTGATAATTACGGTCGCATGCCTCCCCGGAGCCGCAGGATAAATAACTCCTCTAACAGGAGGTGGATTTCCTCGAAATATCGCGCCCAGATGCGCCCACGCCTCCGATATTTATGCACAGTCTAATTCATCGCCAGATAATTGTTTTCTTTTCGTGCGACTGCAGCCAAGCTATACTATGGCTCGACCCGGGAAATTTGAAATTTGGATTCGCAGAAAATGGTAAATAAAGGAGTTGAGGAACTTCTGTGGAACTACCAAAATGCTGATGCACATCTTTGCGCGTAGACCCATAAAAATATTTCCACGCAGAAAACCTGTCTAGCAACTTCTACCTGTGCGAGGAATCGAACGACTACCGAAAAGAAAGTCCATATATATCTTTTTACTAGGGTTTTCGCAACCGAAACATCGGAACGAGCCATCATTACACGCCCGCGATATGCAGTATATAACGAAATTACAGGTTTTGTACATGTCAACACGGAATCCCTCCGAACTGCACTCAGGCTTTTTACAGCCGCGGCCCTAGAATTAAAACACCTTTACGAGGGCCTCGTCCAAAGTGGAGGCCCCGCCAAATTACGGGGCACTACCCGCGAGGAGGCGTTACGGGGGCAGTATAACCGGGCGGCCCGCGATATACGGCGATTTTAAAGAGTAGTCAGCTGCTCCAAGACGCGCAGCTGCGCCAAGGCGTTTATTTACGAGGAACCGCAGAGACTCAGGGTTGCCCGTTCGTGGTCCCTCAAAAACGCTAACTGTCGCGAGCTCCCATAACGAGGATGCCGATCCAGCTCGATTTTACATCGCTCGCGGAAAAGAACGATCGGGAGAGGGACCGGGGATCTCTTGCCCAACTCGCATACTCGTAACTCAAGGCCGCCTTCGCTGATTCTCGCCGCGTACTAAACGAACTTTCCGGATTATCGATAACACTGATCGCGATAAAGTTCCTCGGAATCGCTTTAACGAGGGAAAAAGGCCCCGGGAAATCCTCGGGCCACGAGGAAACCGTCCGCCCGGAGCCGTAGTCGGCTAACTCAATTAATGTCGCCGATCGCGGGAGGAGGTAGTGGGCTGGGCAGGCCGGGGAGGAGGAGGCGAGGCAGCGCGAGCCGCACACGTCGACTCGAGGATTGACGCATTGCTCGGGCGCGCGCCGCTGCAGCCGAGTGCCGTCACGCGATGACGAGCCGACCGGCCAACCGAGGGAACTTTGCGGTAGTTCCCAAAATGTCGTTGGGCAGATGCCGAAACACGGCAGGCATGAGTCACCGATCACCGATCACCGATGCCGGGATACTTGGTATTTTCCGATCTCTGTATAATCTTGATACACTGCTTGTGATCTCGCCAGCTTATGGGCTTACGGCCGCGAAGTAGAACGAGGATATTATGTCCGTAACACAAGGTATGTCTAAGCCCTTTAGCAGATTACTTTTAGAGTTTTATTCCAAAGGTTAGAAAGGGGGATTAGGGGGTCTAATCAAGCAAGGGGCGGAGAACTAAACTTGCACCTTTGCAATTCTGCGTAATTACAGCGGCACGTTTACTGCACGCACCCTGTCGTGACAATACTTCATTGCAGAATGGGGATGCCCGTTACCCCAATTGCAACAAACTCGAAATATTATGAAAGAACACTTGCAAAACGAGTGAAACTCGGTCGTCAAAAGTTCGGCTACTCCTAAAATCATAGAGGTTCATCAGGAGAGGAGGACGCGTTGGCTCAAAACTCAATCGTGCGCTCGGCAGCTTAACTCGGCGAATTTGTCGATCGGCTGCACCCGGGGCTCGATTAAATTCCAGCATATTTCAAGGACGCGTACAGAGAGCGCAACATAATCGCACTTGGGGAGGGCGTAGGTGTGCCCGCGCGCGAGTGCCGACACTCGAGCGCGTTCGGGGGGGAAGAAGCCGCCTACTTATGCCGCGCGCGCCGGGCGAGTCGGGCGGAAACAAACCCTGAACGAGTGCAGGCTCCCCGGGGGAAGAGCCGGCACCGATAATCGAACTTTCCGCTTATTTTCCCGAACTTTATGCAGAGCCAGGGTAAAGCCCCGCGCGCCCGGATCCCGCAAAAAATCCAGCGCCCTCGCGCGAGCTCCGAATCCGCGCCGGGAGAACAAACGTTTGCTCGCGGGCCCCGGGAGTTGGCTAAGCCGATGACTCGTAATTGCTTTTTAAATATAACCCTGCAACACTTGATCGCGACCGGGCGCGATCGTCTGAAATAATATCCAACTATTTTGCGTTATCGACACTTTCGTATTGATGTTGGCCCATGGCTCCGGGCTTTTTATTAGCCTTTCAAAACTCCAATTTGTCATTATTTTCTTTCTGAAAAATCGAATAACCATTGCATTCGATGCAGCCAATTGCAAAAGAAATCAAACGAAATCACGAAGGAAGTAAAAAGTTTACGAGTTTTTCTACTACTATTGATTCCTGTCCGAAATTTTATAAGCTATTATATTGCTGTGTTTTTAAATGAAAATCGTCATCATTTGATATTAAATATAATTGTGCTCGTATTTTAAACATTGCTCCGCGTATAAAAATAGTTCGCGGAATTATTAAATTGTCTAGTGAATTGCTTTATTATACGCGCTACTATAATTAATTTCAGAATTGCATTTCTCAAATTAAATTCAAATAATTATTTTTATGCTATTAAAAGCACACTCATTAACCTGCAGACTTATAACAATATGCTGAATGATGCACCTAACCATCTACGTTGTCGTAACATTGAAAACATCTTTGTAATACAGCTTATTATTATGATATAATTAATGCTTAAGTAAGCTTTAATGATTAATTAAACGTGTTTTTAAATGTAAATCTTGTTTAAATCTGTTTTAATTAATAAGCCTTACTTCATTGCCTACTCGAAAAATAACATTTGAATATATATACAAAAAAGAATATACATACTCATGATTTAAACATTACGTTGAATGTTACCGTTAAAATCTGGTGGAAAAATATTTTGTTTCATTCTATAGCCGTCTGAATTAGCATCTCCGCCTCTGTCGAATAAGCTCATAGAGCCGTTAATATTGTATAATGCGTCGATAGCCCTGTTATAGCCAAACAAACTCACTCGTCGGATTGCGCAATCAGTGTCAATCCCTGGCGACACGAAAAGTCTTCGGGCGAAATGGCGCGTACGATTACGCATTCCTGGCGATCGGGATCAACGGGGCGGCCGCAAAAAGCGGCAAGAGACGGGCGGGGAGCGGGAAGCTCGTGCGTGCGCTTAATTGGCATGCCCAGGTGGCGCTAAGCGCGCGGACGCTTCTTGGCTCCTCGAGACCCCCGATATCGACTAGGCAGCGCAGGCGGAAAATTACCCGGGGGGCTCCGCGCGGAGGCTATCGAGTCACGGCATGTGTCGGCGCTTTCCCCGGCTTGGCACGCTTGGCAAATTATGCGGAGCGGTGACACAAGCTGGAGTCGCTGTAAAAGCCCCAGCTTTATCGCCGCAATTGCACCCCCGCACAGCGCACCTCAGCTTTTTCAGCTCCAATTGTAAAACCTTGTACCAGTTAAAAGTACGCGGAATCCCGGGGACAGGAACAATTATTAATCGCTCATTGATGGAAAGCACGATACGTGCCGCGAATCCGAGTTCCAGCAATCGATGGATGATTTACTGATTTACTTTTTCCTGCACATTCGGATGATTCTTTTTAAATATTATTTATTATATACGCGCGTGGAATATTGATGCCGGGCCGATAGCGTACGCAACTTCATCAGCGGGCAGTTATTCACGTTTTAATGTGTTTTCTTTATCATTTCAATTTATGTGTCATTTATTTATACGTTGGACTAGTTAACAGAACCGTTTTTGTACGTCGCTGGTTTATTAAGCCGTTTAACATTCGTAACTGTATAACGTATCAACGAGGACGAAAGAAATTTGTTCTAACTATATCAAGTATTTATAAATTTTAAATAGGTTTATTTACAAGTAGACGGATATAAGGATTATCTTGTATACGTTTCTAACTTGTTTTTTATACCACGTGGTCCTGATAAAACGCTATTGATTTTCCCTGTGGCGTTTTATCTCGGAGGAATGTTTATTTTTGGATTTATTGTTTCAAAGGTTCAGTGTATTTTATCTTGCTGTTTGTGGCGATCCTGTATGTACGGGTATATGGAAAAATACAATAAAAACGTTTCTTTGTTGCATACTGTGTTATATTTTGTATTTAATTAGGAAATCTTTAGCACCTTAACATTAATAAATTATAAATGCTCATACTCTTTCTTACTGCTATTTTTTAAAGAAAATCTCTGTTAACCTAAAAAACATTATGAAACATTTAATACAAATTATAGTTAATAAGGTTTAATAATTTTATTAAATAAATTTGAAAAACTGTAAGCCATGTTTTAACTGTATTATTATTTTTAGTACTACTACATTGACAACATGGTTTATATTTGAACAAAGTTCGTACTAAATACTAATTTATTAAGCTAAAATGCCATTTAAGTTTTAAAACAAGAAAATAAAAATTGAAAATTAATATATTGACAAACAATAGGTCACACGTCCCAGGTTAGTTTCATTCATCAATACTTTTAAAATCTATTTTTTTAAAAATACTTCGAATTTCTTATGCAACAACGTATTTTTTTTATCAGATATTTTTAGTACAGTAGAGAATTAGTGTAAACCCATTTATATTTATACCTTCAGGCCATACTACGATTTTTTCTAATGCAGATGATGAAAGCTTCCACAGATTATATTATCTTAAATACATTAATATTTTTATAAATATTTAAATGAGATAAAATATGCCATTGAGAAACATATTGAATATTATAATGCTTTTGAAAATTAGACGATAATTAATAACGATATTTTAACATCTATCACTTAACATTTTTATGAATATAGCTTAAAATGCTTTTAATATTTAAGTTGTCTATTTTTGCATCAGAAGTAAAACCAAAGATTTTTAAAGAATATTTTATGGATATTATTTAAGAAGATTATTTTTTAATGGGTTCTATTAAAATGGCTGACACGATGCAGAATTAAAGTCAACAAAGGATTATATATTTAATAAAAATAATAGTTAACTAACATTGAATTTTGAAGTAAAACCATTACAGAAAATTAATCAAGAATTGGCACAATCTATTATCGTCGTATTTATTGTCAGTTGATCGAAAAATCGTAGTTTTCACAAAGAAAAAAAGGGTTATATAATAGAACTTATATTGATCATTTTATTAGCTATTAAGGATAGGTGATGTATACAATTTAAAGACAAAAATTACTAGAGTAATACTAGTTTATAATATATAAAATGTGTATATGATATATTACAGGTGTAATTATATTGTTGGGATGTAAGTTTCCGATATAATGATCGGCATGTAAAATCTCCCAATTTACAATTCTATATTTGGCTTTGATATGTATCCTGCAACAGTCCTCAACGCATGCGAATGTGCGAGGCTAGTTCCAATTGCGTGCGCCGAGATATCCAGAGAAGTGGCGCGGTCCATGTGCACATTCAGGTCGAACTCGAACAGCCGAGGCCGAAGACGGGGAGTCTGGGGCGTCCGGGAAATCGGGGAAATCGGCCGTCGGCTGGCAATAACAATCCGTTGCACGGAGGCCGTGGGCGCGGGCGCCGCGAGGCCCGGCCGTTATTTTTCATGTCGCTGCAATATCTGCGAGTGCATTTTTCCGGATATCGGCGGCCGGCCCGCGCACAAAGGCATCGATATTCCCCGCCCCCTTACTTGCGCGTCTCCCGCGGATTTCTCCTTTCTCCTCCCGCCCCTCAGCTTCGCCCTCCCCCCACGTTTTTGTCTCTTGTTGTACCTCGCCTGGTTCCCACTTTTTTCTTCCCGTTCGATACCGCCTTTTTTATGCCCCTGCCCCCTTTCATTTATGTCCCCCGTTGCTTTACATTCGTCTCTTTATTCGAGACTTTATTATGCTTGTGTAAGGGAAAATGGAGCTGCGCGTTTCGAAATTAAATTCGAGAGGAACCGCGCGGCTCTACAACCTACCTCGGCCCCTTCGAAAATCACAACATACCGCACCGTTTGTACTATTTACTCCTTGGGATGCCGCTTCTTCGAAAAACAATTTTCGTCAAACGGCATACCTTAGCTTAATCCTGGTTTCAAGTATTGCTTGCGTTGAATTTGTATTGAAATAACAATGATATATATTTTGATTTGGGTACGGAAAAATTACGCAATCAAAAGTTCGAAACGAAAGCTGTATAATATCAATGCGTATAATATTCATGGGATTGTGCACTGCAATATTTTCATGTTAATATTTATATATTTAATGTTAATATTACAAATTACATAAATATTCAAAAACAATCTTAGAAAAAGGAACTTCTTCGGTTCGTACTAGAAATTACAAGCTATATTTTATGCCGAGAGGTACAAAATCAACATAGTGATATAACTGCTTGACAAATATTTGATTTTTTGCATTAAAATGTAATTTCCCTTCTGCTCTACTATACAATGATCCTTCTCATTATTCCAAAGTAACACAAAGCACAATGGACTTGTGCGATAAATATGCATGAGTTACGTTCTCCAAGTACAAGTATTGATTACTGCGTTCGCACTTTCCAAAAGTCCAAACGCGCAAGAAATCCAAACTCCTCCATCTCAAACTGATATATCCAGAGCGGAATATTAACCCGCGGCGCATCGGCAGCGGGGATACGAGCGGCTCCCGGCGATTCTTACAGAGACTACCCTGAGCGATCCTCGGGTCGCGCGCGCGCCGCGAGATAACAGCGAGGGATCGGCGGCCGATCGAACGTGGACTCGCTCCGTCCGTGCGCCCCTAACTTACGATTAGTCTCCCGGCCCGAAGGAATGGTTCCTACGTGACCTGTGCCAGAGAATCGCGTCGTCTCCGCTGTGCCTTTCTCGAAATCGTACTATGACGCCTTCTCGAGAAGGTTTGCCCTTTCAATCAGACCCCCTCTCATGGTCCATCGAGGCCTTTTCTATTTGCCACGCTAGGTTGTTTATGCCTGTCTCGAGTTCGTTACGAGGTGACGGCTCTTGTGCGAGGGAAATAAATTTGCCGTGCCCCGAAGCAAACGCTTACGTTGGAAATGCCGGTTAAATATTTACTTGTATTACTTGGCAAATAAATCGCTCGGCGTTATTCCTGGACAAACAATTAAAGTGTGTTGGATTTGACATGTATAAATGTACACATTTCACAAGGCTCCAGTACTTTTGTTTGTTCCGAGGAAACAATACCTGCGGATTCATTCGTTTTTTCTTTCGTTCAACTAAACGTGATCGTTACATACTTCATTAAACTCTCATTAACCATGTAAAAGTCTCTTCTAAATTTAACCAGAGCGCCATTCACGCAATCCTATTGTTTGAACAATAGTTACATTGTTGCTTAAAGCTGCCCGTATATTTTTTTGCTGTTATACACAGAAGAAAAGTTTAATGACTAGTAATGTGAGGACAGACTCATCAAGTTAAAAAAAATGATTATACTTTTATAGTAAAAATGATGCCTACTTTAGTTATTTGTGCTAAAATTATGATAATTTCTTATAAATAAAACAATTTTTTTTTCATTTTGACAAATTTATCTTCATATTATTACGGTTAGTATAGTCATTAGTATTTAATTTTATTTAGTAATTATTGTTTTTTCATTTTTATTTTTTATTTTATAGGTCGAGTTAAAGTATTTACTCTAAACATTGACGAATTCGAAGCGATTCTAAATTACTTAATTGAAATGATCGTTGCTCAATTTATATTCATTGATTATTGACACGTACGCTTCTTCAAAAGGGAAACATTCATTTAATACAAAAACTTCTAGATTACAGATTCATACACTTTTTCGCAGGCTTAGGAGCGAGTTTGTACGAATAATCTCAAGAAAAATGTATAAAGAGAAAAGTTAATTAAACGTTTTCCAGTCAGCCAATAAGCGTTTCGAGCCGTGTGTACGACACAGAGTCACGTGCGAGTTGTCACACCCTGCTCGCGTAGCCACCATTCGATAATGGTCTACATTAGAGCGCATACTTTCGGCAGCGCCAGGACGTCGCGTGCTTCGTGGAGGGGCAAAATTGCACCCCATTAGGGCGCTGCGCCGCCCCTTTGAAACTTGTCGCGCGTATGCAATTGTCGCGTGCCGCGAGTCTTCCTCTCAAAAGTCATATCCACTGGCGACGAGGACACTGCGTATCTTTGCGGCGAGACACGAGATCAAAAATTGATTTGGTTCAGCTGAAAGACGCGCGGGGTGGTATCATAACGAACGCCCGCTCTATCGCCCGCGGATACTGCACCGCAGATAAGATAAACCCGAGCTACGAGATAACGTGACGAGGCCCCGGCCCTAGGGTCATCTTCATTTTTCACCTGCGCGCGCGTCCCGGCTCTGGAGGAAGAACATATTCTGCACGAGGATCGGGCGCACGTCTCCTCGCTCTTGGGACCGTCTGCCTCTGTTACTTGAAATTACTTATCTTGTTGTCGGAATGCTCGCATTGCTGATAAGATCTTCGCAAACCTAATAGCAGTCTAAAATGATCTAATTAGATCGAATTAATTGTTATATGTGAAAATTAAAATTAGTAAATAGGTAAACAATTAGACCCAGTTAATCGATTTAATAAAAACTAACCTGTCAATGTAATAAAAATCGTCGAAAATCCTTATTATATTACAAAATGCGTAGTAATTAATAGACATGTAACTTCAACATGTAATACTTTTACGTAATTGCAGATGATCTAATTCTGTCCAAACCTATAGGACATACTTACCGAGGCCGATTAACGCCGATCGACGTCGAGCCAACATTCATAAAGAAATACAATTATAAATTCAGGTAGAAAAAGAAAAATAAATTGCGCATTATGTGGAATATCACGTATGAGGGACAGAATCGGGGCAACAATTATTGCACAATGGGTCGCTTTTTCGATTGTCGCTTTGGCGATTTCGGAAATTAATTTATTACAGGGGCTTGCGCGCGAGCGTCGATCCGGCAGATTACGTGTAAACACGGGCTCCGGGCAGGCAGGCGGCGGCGGGCTCGTAAATAAATCGCCAATTAATTAAACGACGATTGCCAGAGGTCCGTAGTCACGCGGCCAGAGCTATCGGCCGGCAATTTTTCCAAATGCATTCCACGCCAGGGGATTTATGGCTTGCAGCCGCGCGGCCGCGTCACTTTAATAAAACTTGGGAGGAGTCGAAGCGGACGGGCACTAAATCAGATCGGCGGTCGCCTGACGAGACAGCCGGATAAAGATATAGAGCCGCTCCTTTTGTCGATGACCTTTCGTCGCGAGCCGCGAACCTGAAAACCCGCCCGCGGCTTACACGTACGAGAGCTCCAGCGATTTCAAACGCACAATAGCCCCACTCGATCTTTTCGTCTACCTTGCTCTATACGGTTTTTTTACACCAAAGCAAATGTATCTTTGGCACAGAAGCGATGTCATGATAAATGCATGCAGCTATTAACACGTACAAACCATTTGATGGACGGACGTACATTAATCGCCCTATGTACTTTGATTTAAGAGATGTTATCGTCCAAATTGTTTATCGCGTTTCATGACTTTAATAGGTTACAAATCCTGCTAATTAAGATACACTCATTACTAGTTACGCTAAAATTATTGGAACTGGCACATGTATATTGGAAATTGGTATGTGTATAGTGTTATGGGTAAAAACAAGTATATAAAACACTGTCAATGAGAATCGTAAGTATCCTAAAGTTATACGTAACATCGAATATTATGTATTTGAATGATTTACTTAGGTCCCGGGCTCTTATAGATTTTGAAGTTCAGTTTTCTGGTAGCTCTTGCATAAGTGCTCGCACTCTTTTGTTATGATCAATACCAGATGGAAGTTCTTATGACCCTGTCATAAAACATTGGATTCATAATAACACATATACACAGTCCTTTATTTATTATTCAGATGATTATTTACCGTAATTTGGTACATAATGGGTAATATATCGGCCTTGTAAGTCAGTGTCATCCATGCAAGCCTTGCTTAAATCCAGTAGACGTGCATATAGTACATATAGGAATGCTATGGAATAGACGATCGCAGTACGTTGAAATGTATACATATACGTGCGTGTACGTGAGTAAAACTCAATCGACTTCGGATGATTACATAGAACAATTAGCAATCAAAAAGGCGATAATAATTCAGATAGAATTTGTTTACCATGTGTATATAGTCGATTAATTAATGGACGATCCAAATTAAACTTCAAATTTGAGTTGTCACAGAAATGAAATTTTCGGATAGCACTAATTTAAAAAAATAATTAAAAAATTTCAAGTAATTTTAAAAGAAGAAAATCGGAAATATTGCACTATTACAAAATTATGTTTGATTTATGAAAGCTAATAATTTTAAAGGAAGGTTGGAAGTATATAATATTCTACCACTCGCCGAGGAGATTTGTTTCAGTCTCGGGACTCTTAAAAATGAATACACCGTCCTTAAAATTATAATAACAATGAGTAAATGTAGTGCTTTCTACATTTTCAAAGGAATGTACAAATTTTACAAAATTAGTGTTTACATCATTTTATCATTGCTAGTTAAAATACTTATATACTTTAGATTTTATATAAATTTCTTTTTTTATTTTTCAGGTAAGCAACAAAGATGGTTTTATCGCAGTATCTTCCTCGCATTTGTAAGTGTGCAAATTCTAATTTGAATAAAAATTTAATAATTTTATGCAAATAAATTTAATTCCGAGTTAATATACTTCTGTCAAGTGGAAACGTTTATGGGAATGCTCAAAATGAGTTTTCGGGATCTCCAAACGTAAACTCCAAAGAATGATATAAAGTGGCGAGATGTATAAGTACACATAAAGAGTGCATTTTTCATTTCGAAAATTGTGAAAATGAAGGTACGCCGCGTTCGAACGTTTCCATGATGCCGAAATAATTAGTCGAGCTCCCACTTTGAGCGTTTGCCAGTTCGTCAAATATTAATTAAAGCGTGCCGATTTTTTACCGCATTCAATA
Source organism: Sycophaga agraensis (assembly GCA_018906755.1). Lineage (NCBI taxonomy): Eukaryota > Metazoa > Arthropoda > Insecta > Hymenoptera > Pteromalidae > Sycophaga > Sycophaga agraensis. The sequence continues at coordinate 184,067 of JACCIE010000076.1, forward strand.
AGCTCGCGGATAGGCGGGTACCGCTGACGGGCAAAGCAATGTTCGCTCGGCGGCCGCATTTTATTCCGGTAATTTAAAACAGTAGCCGTGCAGTAGATTAAAGAACGCAGACAGGGGCAGCCAACTTGACAGTCAGAGGCTCTAAACAAAACCAATTAGGAGTCTGATGGCCGACTCGCGGCTGCGCGTCCTTCGCGACACTAAACTCGGGGGACAATAATTCCGGGGTGCGCGTAGACGCGGCGAAAGGTGCGATCGTCGCCTTATTCCACCAAGCTGATTCGCGGAAGCCGCCGCCGCAAATGGAAACGTCGCGGCCCGTAAAAAATGCAGGCCCGATCCTTATCGGGGTGACGCAATGCCGAGAGGCTGCAGCGACACAACTCGAGCGGTGGCGCTCGACTAGTCGGCGAGATCCGCGGGGCCGATGCTCAAAGAGCGACTGCTTCCTCGGGAGCGTTCGGTTTATATTAGCTAGGCGTGTGGCGAAATTCAAAAGTTTTATTGTCCCTTTTGTCCCCGGGGCGTCGGAGCGCCAGTTGCTGCATCTTTTACGCGCCCTTGGCAAGTGCCGGGTTATTGCGCCTCCGAGAACACCCTGCAAGCGTCGAAATCCTCTCATTTATTTATCTGGCCGAATAAATTATGGCTTGGTTTACGGAATTTCCGATTTATTATGTGCAACTGTATTTAAAGCAGCGTATGCGCAAACTCGAACAACTAATTTATCACGGCAAAGTTAAAACGTCCCGGTATAATCCAATGTACATCTTTTGTTGAGAGTTGGGAGTATTCTTCCCTCGGGAAAATCGACAAGCTTTTATGGTCAACTTTAAAAAATGTTTTCATTATTGATTTTAGAAAGGAATATAACTGTATAAAAATCACTACGATATCTTCGAAAAAATAGCCGTGAGAGTGTTTACTTTATCTCTGAATCGATCGAGGCCTTCGAGATTTGGAGCTCAACCCGTATTAGGCCGAGCACGCGGCGAAGTTGTCTCGAGCTTGAAAGGCAAAGTTGACCCCGGGCCGTCCGGCAAATCGGCGAGGAAAAAGCGATTTAAATGCCAAGCAATCGAGTGCATCTCGGCGGTGCGCACGTGCGCGGGGCAGTCGAGTGGATAAAGACGTAACTCTCCCGAGCGCGCCGCCTGTTGTCGATCTGGCCTCCGCGAGTGCTTTCGAAAGGAGTCGCGAAAACAAAGAGGACGGCGCCGCGTCGGGATTTACGAAGGGGGCGGGAGGGACTAGGTCGAAAGTTTCGAGAGGCGCGGAGGACTTATCCCGAGGCTTTTACAATCGTGAGCGTCGCGTCACTTCAAACTTGCCGCCACATTGTACCGATCCTGGCCTCCCCTGCTACTGTTCTAATTGCTCCCCCGCCCGCCCGCGCCTCTTTACCCGCTCATTACAATTTTTCCCCGTCGCCCCAGCCGTCGAGCGCCGTTTCCTTCCCGAGTGCTTAGAGAGCAATCGATGGAGTGGCTGCAGCCGCGTTCCCGACTCGCGCGCCCCGATAGATCACGTACCAGGGATGTTTGATGGCTTTCCCCCGATTGCGCCAGTCGTGATTTCTTGCTTTGATTCTGCGGATGCGGTACATTAACATTAATAGAATATTTTTCCGAACGCTGTTGTGATTAATCGGTTGGAAAAGCGGCGTTTTCTCGTTCTGTTTGTAGATCCAAGCCTCGGTAAAAACATTCGGAATATATCGCATCCCGTGGAGCGTATTGGATTCATAAAAAAGACCGCCTGCTGAGCTTCCTCGGTTTTGAAGTAAATTATTGTTTTGGAATATATTCGAAAGCAAGCCAAAGAAAAAGTTTTCATTTATTGTCGAGGTAAAAGTAGAGCATATACTGTAAATTTGGAAATGTTTTCCGCATAAACGAATTATTGGAATTTTTTGTAATGTTGCTGTTTAATTTTTTTTTTTAATTGGAAATCATTCTCGTATTTTGTATGATTTAAAGCTCTGTATAGCAGTACTTTCGGTTATTTAGACATGAAATCTTTAATTATGCAATGGAGAAGTAATAAATTATAAGCCGAATATTAAGAATTGATAAGTTTAGGTAATAAAAGTCTTATAAATATCGGAATTATTATTAAATGTATATCTTAATAAAGGTTTAATTTTTTTAGTAGCAGGTTAGGGATACCAGTCTTCTGCCTCCACTTACGTAGATTCAACGAAGTTTATCTTCTAATATAAATTGCGCTCGATACCTTCAATAGTTGCGTGAGAAACCGAAACAAAACTCGTCCAGACGGTCGGAGAAGTAAGTCTGGAACGAGCGCCCAGAAGACCGCAAAGCTCCCCCGGAGCAAAGAAGGAAGATTCGTAAATAATCTTCGCGGCAGATTCAAACGGCGCCTGGGATTAGCGGGGACGAGTCACGCGCGTGTGCCTTCCCCGAGTTGCCAAGCCCGGCGCCTTGAAAGAGTCGCCCTCGTAAATAAAAGAGCGCTCGAATTTTCGAAATCCCCGAGCCGACGGTCGCAGGAGGAATACCCCGATTCAATCTGGAGCTTTCCTTCTGTCGCGAGGAGCTACCTCGGGGGCAAAGCTCCGGGGAGTCTGAGGCCGTGCGCGTGCAGCAGCCGACCAAATTTATAAAATTTCACCACTCGCTATGGCGCGGCTATGCTAAAGAGTCCGCATTCCTAATCGTTTTTATCGTTTCAACTTGCACTGGGAGTTTGGTAATGCTGGGATCGCATGAACCTCCTACGCTCCTCTATAGTCGACTTGCGTTTAAAACTACAGTTTGCAAATTTCAACCAAAATTTGGGTCATACTGTTAGTTTCTAACGAAAAACAATTTTTCTTTCATATTTTTTAACAAACTTTGATTTTATTTAATAGGGGATCTTGAACAATTGCACTATAAGAGTTATCGTTACAATAAAATATCTCTTGGTAGTTAAAAGAGTAATAGTTATTGTAGGTGCTGAAATGCATACAAAATTCAGAGATACGTGCATTATGTACAGAATATAAAATTGTGAGGGCATTAAAGGGCAATTATTCGTTTATAAAAATAATAAATTCTATGAATTATTAGTTATATTGTTGATTCGTGCAAAAAAAATCACGTTATGAAAGAAATCGAACAGGTATAGTGCATTCATAGATAGTTTGAACAGTTAGACTGTTAAAGGAGAATACAAAATATCGTTTACTAAGTAATTATTGTCGAAACAATATATGTACAAATAGATTCTATAGAGATAACCTATATAATAAATTTTTAACCCTTAATAAATTTCTTGTAGTATTTTGGTATAAGTGATGTACCAATTTCAAATGAGCAATCATTAGATTTAATAGTAATAAATATTTTAGCATTAAACAATAATGTACATTAAAAATCACTATATTTATTAATCAATAATAATTGATCCATTTGCAGGAATACTTACGACCTTTCCAAAGCATATTCGCATAAAATATTAATCCGTATTGGGCATCTTGTACCTTATTGTTTGCTTAGTGAATCTTGGCAAATTTTTATTAAAATGTTTATGATCTTTTTCAATATTAGTATTTACTTGAAGTTTGTGAATACATAATTAATCAAGTTTGGATAAACATTTTAAAAACAAATAAAAAATAAAATATTTTGTAAAGTATCGTTAGCAAAAAATAAAATAAATAAGATATAATAGGAGCAAGTATACGACATTTAAATTTAATGTATTTAGACCTTGTTATAATCTTGTCGGCGCATACTATAAAAGCAGTTGAAAACATTTATATGGCGACAATCTAGTCTGGTTATCGAGTTCAATAAAATATTGATCTGATTTGCGTACTTTTTCAATTGACGAATGCTATATTATGAAATGTTCGGGCAGGTGCGAGTTTATAAAAAGCCCTTGGCATCAAAGATTCAATGACGGTTATTAAGCACGAAGAGGCGGAGGAAATTTGAATACATAGGCCCGCGGGTCTTTATGAGCTCGTGACTCATTAACTATTGAATGTAAACAAGCTTATCTCTAAGTGCGAGTAAATTGGGTGCGATAAATAATTCAAGGTGGATCGGGCAGCGGCAGGGCGCGATCGGCACTCGGGCCGAGTCCGCGGGACGTGCTCGGGAGCCGCGGGCGCAGGCTCCCTGCCCTCGTCACAATTCGCGGGGGCGATTTCACGGGCGGACGCGTCGGGTCAGGGGCCGCGCCCGATCGATCTTGCGCTCGCCCCTGTTTACACTCTGTTTCGGGAGACGCGCGAGCCGCCTGCCTCCGGAATAGCGATGAGCCCATGGAGCCGCCTCGTCCCCCCCGCGGCGGAGTCGGCGCAGGATCTCGAGGCGGCCGGGGCTACGAGGCCGGGCTGCTAGACGCGCGACTCGCTCGCGGCGGCGCCCATCAATTTTCTCGCCGTGCGCCGAAAAGAAGCAACGGCTAGCTGTAGACGCCTCGGACTTGAAGGTCTCTCAAGGATTCTTAGTGCGTCTGGGTTAGTGGCTGCGTCTTATTTCTAGATTCTAAGGATAAATCATCCAGGTGTACAACTATGATATATGATAATACTAATTTGGAAATTATAGATGAGGCTAGATTGACCATTTGCGTATTTAAGTATTTTTTACAATCGAGGACGAAATTGGTGTTTAATTGGTGGTTAAAAATTACTTCCGTGCAATACGTCACACACTGCCGAGTAAAATACTAGCAACGGGAAACAATGCACTCTATGTATAAGTCCGCGAGAAACTCTCAAATACTAAAGTTTACTCGTGACATTCATTCTCTCGAAGCGGTTTGACTATTTTAGTTGCTTGCTATATATTTTCACGTGTACTACGTTGAAATTGGCGAATAACAAGTTGGTAAAATTTTCAAAAGAAAACTATACATAGCTAGTGGAATGAAATCAATACCTTCCGATTATTTTCATTTTTAATTTAATTTTTTAAACCAAGCTTCTACATATTAAAATATTGGAATTTATACTTTTTAATCTATTTTGAACAAAAAGATTTGAATTGAAAAACGCAAAAATATTTGAACCAACGCCGTATTGATGTAAGCAAGCTCAAAAAAGAGCGCCTCCGCTATTGCGCTAATGCATCTGCAACAGCTGGCCCAGATGCTATTCGCGTTATATTTTGGATGACCTCAGAGTCATTCTCCTACGTTATAGACTATGGAAAGATTAAGCTGGTATTCGATACCCGTAGAGCTTTGATGGAAGAATTCGTTTTACGCCTGACCGTATACGAGCAACAGTTCGGGGGTCTTCGAGGCGTCGCGGTTGATTGAGGTGTCCTCGAGCAAATTACAGCTCGCGCGCGGCTCCCAAAAACTCGGGGTGCTCGGCGATCGGTGAGCAGCCGCATTCCGGTCACGTGTGGGGGTAAGTGGCAGGCCGCGCGGGCCGGACTCACTTGGCTCACACCCGTTGGCCGACCCCACCTCCCTCTCAAAATGGCACCGCGTCTTTTGTGCACGAGTTTCCGCATCGTGGCTCTTGTTTGCACGATCTCGCCCTTGGCTAAGTTTCCGCCCGATTTCGTTCGGGCCGACTGGGATAAGGCTCGTGTTTCGCGAGCTCACCGGCCTCCTCCTTCCTCGCCTTCAACGGCTGAGTTATCGTACTTGAATTTTCATTATCGCGATCCAACGGCATTGGATTGTTATGTATTATAATACTGACCTTCCTTTTTAATTTCCCTGGATATCCTATTTAAAGGCTCGGAGGGCTAGCTATCAAGCTATGAAAAATCCAATTTCGCTCTGTTGCCCTTTCGTAAAAATGGAGATTCCGCTTGCGTATTTTTAATTTGCATGTGAATTCGGAAGGTCACCGGAAGAAGAGGGCTTTTTTCACCGAGTAATTGAATTCGTGCACATCGCGCGTTACCGTAAGTACGCACTCTTCTTTCCCGGGTATTATGCAGGCAGGTGTGTTCCTTTTACAAATTAACGCGAGATAGTTTAAATTGAGAAAAGCGTGCGCTTCGCCAGAGGCCGATGCTTCTTATTAGTTTTGTACAGTTAACAAACTTAAATTAAGTTTTAAATCATGGAAACTTGTAATCCAGCGGTGTCAGCTGAAGCGCGCTTTTTGACGAGCCAATTCGATCGTCCGGTAAACAAGTCTATATTTATTCCCAGGTTAAATTAACCGTTTGAGCTAATCGATATTTAAACATTGGCCGCGCATAGATTAAGCCTGCGGGAACCACAAATAAAGTTTAACGGGCTAAATTCGTAGCGTTACCACTGCCGAAATTAGAATTATGCGGAGATTTCACGCGTGCCCTGGCCTACACACCGATTACTCCCGATAATTTACCCGGGAATACTTTCATGGGGCGTAAACAGTAGCCGCGCTATCGGATCCTCGGCCCAGCAGCGTCGCCGCTCATTAGACGCAGCCCTGCTAAGTGCAAGAAGGCTTATCTTGGGTTCGGTGAGGGAAAAGGGCCGAGGGCCGATCGGCAATACGCAAAAAGTCTAGCCGCCCGATCCTGGCCCTAATTAGCGGCCGCGCTCCCGCGACCCCGGCAAAAAAGCGCTTTGTTTATTGCAGCTCGGCGGACGCTTTATCGCTGCCCATCTCAATAACTCGAACGGTGAAAAAGCAAAAAGCCGAGGTCTAACGGACCGCCTGGGCTTTACGAGGCGAGCTGCCCGCGAGCTTTTTCGCCCGACGATCGCTCGCGTAATTGCGCCGATAATTACAATACGGGGGAAGAAAGCGGCCGCAAACCCGGCGCCCCAGCGGCGAATTACTATAAAAGGCGCATTTGTCATTTCCGTTTTTGCGCCCGGGAAATTATTCAGGCGGCCGATTATCCGGAAACGCTTAAAATCACGCAATTACGCGGACCTCGTGTCGAGCTTTATTTTTGAAGCGGCTCCGGCAAAAAGCTCGCGCGTAAGCTCCAGCGTTCAGAAAATGCTAAGCGCTCGCGCGTGATGTTGCCCTAAGTGGATGAGCGCTTTCCGAGGTAAGTTATGGAAATCGATGCTGCGATTCATCAGCGATTCGACTGCAAACTATAACTGATTGCTCAATCCCCGGTCAGATTGGACCGAAACCTTAAAGGATAAAAGTATAAAGTCGTCCATTTACTTGTATCCAAACTTTGTTCATGTATAATAACTGCATTGTATCTATGCTTGACGAGTATACTTTCGATGATATCTTGCAACGTTTGCAAATCGCAATCTAAAAATTTCATACCTTGAGGAGGTTTACATCCTTGTAATTCCGCGAGTCACACTCCTCAGCATCCGCCAGGGTATTAAACAGTTCGTGAGCCGATGAAAGCCAAGAGCCTCGATAATTCCATCCGAGACGTAATCCCTCGAATCCCGCGCGACCGCAAAAAAGGAAGAGTGCAAGGGAGACGAGTCGCGGGATTAAAAGGCCGAAATAAGGGGATAGCGGCGACCACGTCAAAGGTCATTAGCGCCTCCGAATCGTAAAGCTCCCCGGCGGCTAGCCTACCGGTCATTACTCTCGTTCGTACGCTCGCTTTTTTCTCCTAGTTAGGGCATTGCTTTTATTTCAGCTTCGGCAGTTTATCGCAGCCTTGGATTTAAAAATATCCTTGTTTACGCAACAATTTCTTAACTGAATTTACAGTTTACTCATTTATCTAAAATAAAATCAAAACAAAAGAAACCTTGCCATGCTTCACTTAAGATATAAATTGCATTATTACTATGCTGAAGCTAATTGCTCAGATCGACTAGTGGAATGCTAAATGATTCAAGATTCTGTAAAATTATTTTAATTGTATAAATTTAGGAATAAATCGAATTCTAATATGTTTGAAATGATATTAACGAAATTAAAATTAGTGCAAATCAAATTATAAATTTTCATTTTCATTTTAAATTTAGATAATTATAATGTACTTTTTAATTATAATTATTTCTAAAATATTCAAATTCTTATAATATATCTGTCGATTCACTTGTAGCCCAATAATTTATAACATCTCGAATTAAGTAGGATTTAGAAATTTTTTTTTAAATTTAAAATCATAAATATGTAAGTATCTGATTAATAACTAAAGCTAGATATTAGGAAAAAGTTTTTATACAGATAATCAGTATTTATAAACTTCTAATTTGCGTATCTAGTACGGTTCGCATCTGGAAAATCTCACATATTCCCGACTTTTCTAAGTAGACATATCCTCTGGAAAAACCGCATGAGTGTGCGATCTACTTTGAAACGCACATACTTTGGCCTTTTCTATATATTCGCTGCATACTTGGTGCCATTTGGTGCTCATGGACCTGCGTGTTTCCGCGAAGATAACGTTTATTTATTCTTTTCGGATCGCTGGCGTTTCACGGAATTCTGCTTAGGCGAGCGTTTGCCGTTTGTACTTTCTAACATTTAATTCTTCGAAATTCTACAAAGATTTAATAATTTTAATTTTATTATTGGAACTAGTAAAGGAAAAGAAAATATTAGATTGATTTATATTAATTATTTTAATGAAACCTAGATATTTCTATGGACATTATTATATCTTGTAATAATAGGAATTTAAATGTTTTAAATTGCTGATTTTTAGAATATAGCTAAGAATCAATTTTGTGCAAATATAACGTCTATATAACGAAACATATAATGTTTCTAAATTTTGTTATATATCTCTTTAAAACGGTATACTGTGATTTACTTTTGTGAAACTAGAATTTTCATTTGTTTGTATAATAAAAAATTCAACGATACTCTTAAAATAATTTTAGAATATATACATAACCAAGTTTTTAACTTATATAATTGAACAAGAACTATCGATCCTCCGGAATCGCGTACTGCGCGAGACGTTATTAGATCATCGGCGAATGACAGGAGCGGGGGATCGGGAGCTCGCGACACAAGCAGTTTACACCGGGGATTGCTGGTTCAAATTCCATTTGTTCCGGTTGTCGACCATCTGACGCATACGCAGCTCCATCCGGGCACTTTTTCCCTCGCCATGGTCCTCATCCAAGGCGGTCGCGAAATTGCCTCGAGCAGCTTCGCGGGAACGCAGGATCAGGTTTACGCGGAACAGCAGTCGCCGTGACGCGCGCACTGCTTGTCTTTCTTCTGTTTATCTTTCGTCGAAAGGCATAAGAATTATGTTGAAATACGAGATTATGTCATTGGAGTCCTTCAAGATTTAAAGGGTTATATGGATTACATAGATCATCATTAAGCGAAAAAGTATATCTTTCTTAAATAATTTTACTAGCTTTTAAAAATAATTTAATTATCGCGATAAATGCTGCTTCGATAGATACTGCATTTTTTAGTTAAAATTGATTGATTAACTGCTTTTGAAGGTTAACCTATTAATTAAATGAAGTCTTAAATCAATAAAATTAACCTATAATTGTAATAAAAATTATTGAAAATAGTTATTATTATACCTTGCATTAAATAGTAATCAGATTTTTGTACGTATAAAGATTTTATTTTATATAATAAGATTAAATACTAATTTAACTCCTGGCTAAAAAGTATACGTTACAAATTTGTTCAAGATTCAACTAAGGTAATTTAAAATTAATATATGAAATTTATAGAAAAAGTTTAATTTGATTTTTTTTAAATATAAGCAATTGTTTTATTCTTTTAGGTTGAAATAAAGTGCACGAGCTTATTCCATGCAAATGTTAATGTTAGTGTCTTATATATACATAAAGAAAAATTAGATTAATAATATTACTTAATCAGATTTAGAGAGGAAGAATAAATTGTAGGCGAAGAAAGAGCTTTAAGCATATTGACCCATTACACACATGATTTACTTCTGTCACGCCCAATGAAATATTCAAAGATCAAATCCTTGAAATAAGCGATAAAGTTTGGCCAACTACTTTATCCCAAAGGAGGCCTTATAATCCACGAACATGGCGTTAAAAAAGGCAGCCTCGGACGCGGGCGCCGCCACGCGACCCAGTCCATATTTCTGCGATTTTCGTTAACAAGAAAGGGAGGGGTCGAGGTGCGAGGCGCCCAAGAAAGTTGGTAAACAAACTTGGGGGCCCTCGACCGCGACGGACGTTACTTTTAGTTTCCACTCGAACTTTCCCCACCTCGAAGCTCGAATATTTCAGCCCCCGGGTTTTTTGCCGTGCAGATCGGGGGATACCATTGCGCCGGTATTATTTATCGCGGGGCTATTTACCGGGGCGGCCGCGAGGAATAAAGGCGGAACGCGTATCGGCAAGTTACCTTCGGTCGCGAAACTTTGGGCGCCGCGGGGAAAAATTGCGCGCGACGGGGCAATATTTCATCATTATCAGGCGCCGGCGGCTCGGTTATTTCTCGCGCGGGCCTCGCCCCAGGGGCTAATTAGGCGCGCGGCCCAGACGAGGGGAATTGAAAAGTCGGGGGAGCAAGGGGTTATATATCAGGATCCCCGCGCGTTCGAGGTGTACGTCGGAGCTCGGGCCGGGGCTGGCGCTTGCCTCGCGGGCCGCGTGCCTCCGCCAAGGTGCAGCGGCCTGGGCGCGACGATGCTAATTGCCGCATTCACGCAAGAGCGTTGATCGCGCGGGAAACGCGCACGGGCCGACATTTCGAAATTTGGCCCGCAGCTTTCTGGAGCAACAAGCGGTAAACGATTAAACCTCTTTATAACTTGAACCCAATTTCCAGGTGATTTTAATTAATTAAGTTGGGCGCGGCGGAACGTCGAGGTGATAGTTGATTCACAAAGTTATAATTTGGGGAGCGAAAGAGTTTGAGCCTTCAAAACTTTGGCCACTGCCCCGGTTTCTCAGGGCTTCGCCAGGCTTCCCTGGACTTCGCCGGGCTCCTTCTCCCCGCTTGGCCTGCGGCCTTTTTTTATTGCTTATAAATTTGCAATTTCCTCGCGAGCTCTCGATCTTCCAGGCCGACCATTTTTCCCCTCACCCGCGCTTGTTGTTAAAGTCGCGGCCTCTTTTAATTACTTTAATCTAGCTCAACGTGGCCGGCGCGTCGGCACACGCCCCGATGACAGGAATTTAAAAAGGCTCGCGCCCCTCGAGTATAAAGCGCTTCGCGCAGTTGCCCGAGAGTCGCGAGGCACCGCGCGCTCAGCTAAACGCCGGAAAGAAGCTCTCCAGGCCAGCAGGGCCGAGGCGCAGTTTCTTCCCACTCGGTGAATTAAGCTTCTAAATCAGAAGCCCTGTACACGTCGGCCGACTCGCGACGCGTCCCCGTATTTCCGAGTCTCGAACGGGCGAAACAAGAGCGCTGCATCCTGAGGACTCGGCCGCTTGAGAGCACGAAGAGGGCGGGCGTGGGGGGCTGCGAGGCATTGGGTTGCGAGGCGGGGAAGAAAGTGCGGAGGAGGAGGAGGAGGAGGAGGAGGAGGAGGGAAAAAACGGGGCTGGCCCTGAGCGAATAAGAGATGTAAGGTAATTAAAGCGAGCGCGCGCCACCTTGTAGGAGATTTAAAAGCTCGTAACTTTTTATGATTTATTCTCTTTTCATTTAGTTGCGCGTTACTGCGGATAGAGTTTTTTCCCGCGCTCGTTTACTCCTGCATAAAGGGATGCTTTTTTTTCGCACCGCGGCTGGCCCGCGCAGACCCTCCATTTTCGCCCGGAGCTCACTCGCGCCCACTGGCTTATTACGACCGATTCGCGCTAAGTCAGAGGAAGTAACCGCTAGATCCAGTTGCATGCCCGCCCGGAAACCGAGGTCTTGTTGAATTTAACTCCTAGGTAACAAATTATAATATCAAATCATATTTTGTCTAATGATATTAGCCGATCTCGGGTAAAAATGTAACCAGCATTCTGATTATTTTATCGACATAATGCTCGGCAAGTGTAGATTAATAGACTAAATTAGCTTTCTGTCAGTTATTTCTGTAATTAAGTAGAAAATAAGACGCGAGAAGAATTGCGTGTTCTAATTTTTGAGTGTTGTAGTGCGCCACGACGATCTCCAATCAATTTCGTCGCATGTCGAGGTTCACTTTATGCATTTAGGGCTTTCTATCTAGAAAATACTCCACAGATTATTATAACCTACGTCGATAATTGAGTAGAATACAACAAAAATATTTTTAATATAATTTGGCATGAGTCACAGAATGTCAATAATTAAAATTAGAGATAAAATCTTTTAATAATTAAAGCAGTTTATGTTGTCTATCGGTCAAATATATTTATACATACACTTACGATATGAAGCAACGAGAGGATTTATAGTGAATAAAAAATGAAAATGCATCTCACCGCATGTTGAATGAAAAAGATCAGCTTATACAATAGCAATATCTTATAGATTTGTATAAATACATAAAATACGTGTCGATCGATACAAACTTAATCAATACCTGTAGAGGGGATATGCTTATACCGACATAGCATCCGTCGCATACAAAATATACGATATCTGTGTGGTATTAAGTTTTAGCACTTTGTATTTTAAATGTTGACGTTTTCAGATTAGCAGTTCATAAGTACAATACATATTCAATAAATGAATTTACTTATATATCTTTTCATAATAATGTGAAATTACAACCCCAATTTTTTGTTAACATAATTGAAGCATAATTTTAGCATACTATGCCTACTTATCATCGTCTCTTGTGATGGTATATGAATATATAGCATAATTGCCATTGAAACATAAAAGTGGTTATATTACGGGCGAGAACGCATTCCATTTGATTAATGTGTTAATCGTAAAAATTGGCCAATGTTCTACTTGGACTTAAAAAGAGCGAATACGTTGTCTTGCTTCTACTCGCGTATGGCAAGACTGTAAAGACGTAGGAGGGATGACTAATGGAGCACGTCTAGTACCAACGAAGGCTATTCTTCACCACCCGACGCGCGTTAGAATACTCAAACGTAAGTTCGAGATAAAACTCGTTTGAAGAATGCGCCGTGCGCGAATATATATGCCATTTAGGATTCCTCTGCAGTGAACTAATGAAAACAGTGGGCAAGTTAGGAGCCGCGAACGTCTTGGCCTCGTTCAATTAAATCTTGGCCCTAACTCGGCAGGGCGGCTTGGCCCACGTCCGGGTCTACTGCTGAGTCGCGGAGGCGGCCATTTTTCGAGGAGGGGGGAGTCGCCGAGGGCTCGACGGCGTCGCCCTTCCCTCGGCCCATCCGTTACCCGGGCGGCCCACAGCCGCCTCCGGGCGTCGAACTCGATTAATCCGCCGGCCCGCCGCGCCGCCTTGATCAAGATTAATCGAAGGGGCGAACTTGGCCAGCCCACTTAGTCGGAAATTTCGAGTAATTCTTTAATTGCTCAAAGCCGTCGGTGACGACACGTCCCGACTTGGTCAATAATTACGTCCTGTCCGTTCGAGAGAAACAACGACGCGCTGCCGCGGATTATCTTTTCGTGCGGGCGACAAACAAATTTTCATTCGGGACGAAAGAAAGGCGCGTGCCCCGGATGCGTCTGCGATAATAATCTGCGGCTCCATCGCCCTTTCGAGCTTCGCCTAGCTTAGGACGCGTTAAAAGGCGCTCGAACGCCTCCTCTGAACCACTCAGAGGGTGCATCAATGAAGCCCGGCGGAAGCTGCCGCGAGAGCATCCGCCGTCCTCCCCATCGCGGTGGTCTGAATAATTAAGTGTTTACGAGACGCTGTTCCCGCTCCCGGCAACCGTGGAGCTGAGCCCGTGCCGAGGCTAATGACGCCCGGACCCATTCGTCGCACAGCGCATAACCTTGAATCTGCCGCGTCCACCGGGCCGATTGCGCCTCGGCCCCCTGGATACAGTGTGCACCGGCCGCAACGTCCCCGTGCCGGGGATTTACGACCCCGCGCCCGGGACTCTTTGGAGACAATGCCCGGGAGCATTAGGAGACGATCCGAGTCCATTTGCCTCGGCGGTCTTTCAATTTTTCGGACCGATGGCCCGCAGATGCAGATCGATCAAGCGAATGATTCGACGCGGAATTAGGATGCTTTGAGACCTTTATTGGCCATTTTTACATGATACAATGCAGCTCTGCATTGTTCAATGACGGAGAATTACTAGACGTATATTAAACTCGAAGCGGTATAAAGTTTCTAGGCTTTCGTTTTATTTTGTAGCCTCTATATATGTAAAGAATCAAAATTTATTTTGGTAACTCAAAGAACAGTAAAAATACGGAAAATCACGAGGAATTATCTCTTTCGTTTTATAACTTCCGAACGAGTTTCATGTAAAAGTGACGCTCAGGAAAAAGTCAATTCTTGAGAGCCTCAATATGCTCCGAATAGAATTGGCAACGATAACATTGCTAGCGCTTTATTATTGGGATATCAATATTATTGTTATGATTGCTGTGATTTTACGAGCCAAGCGAGAGCTAAAACATTCTCCTACAAATGTGTTTTATACTAACAGCTTTTATTACTATCAATTTATTTTCCATACTTTTACAGTACTTTTTCTTTATCGTATTTATTATAATTGTACTTATTTAATAAGTTACGGAATAGATAAGATTTTTTCTATCTTTAGATTAAATTGTCCGGGTAGGTCGTCATCAATATTTATAACTAACATCGTATGACAATAACATCGTATCAACTTTAATTCTTAACATTCTATTCACTATTGATTTAATTATAATTGATTACATTAACTGATAATGTATACACAAAATATAAGCAATAAATATATTCAAATGTATGTAAAGTTTTTTTAAATATTTCTATACATTTGAAATTGAATAAGGAACGACTTTAAAATATTATTATTGTACACTAACTAACATATAAATAATAAACTAACATAAATTATATTATCACAATCGATATCATACAATATCAATTGGTTAAATTAGTTTTATACAAAAATTATAAATAACATTTTTTTAGTTCAAACTCTCTTACTTCTAAAATTAATAAATATATGTTTTGATCATATCCTATCTATTCTTAAGTAGTTACCATGCTTTGATAAAATTTTTTTTTATTTTGTTTGTGATAAAATTGATAATTTATATTTACGAAGTAAGTCTTTCTTATACTACCAGTAAATTTGTAGAAAATGTAAAAAAGTGTTTACTATTTTAAATTCAGTGGTTACTACAAGATAGTTAAAAATACTGTATTTACTAAGTAACTAAGGTACAAAAAGACATACATTTCCGCCAAGTATTTTATTTAAAGGATCACAGATGTTGTACACAAGACTTGACTTTCAAAAGTACTGTTGATATGAGTTTGCCATATACATTTGCTGACTACATAGTATTAGTGCATGCATTTAATACAGTTCAATTATTAACATGGAATATAGTCACATATTAAGATTGTGTTACTTTTTTATACTTTAAACTAAATTTTAGTAAAATAAAGCGTTGGACACGCTGATAAATGTTATAGCCGGAAAACATTTTGCTATAAATACACATTTTTTCGTATAAGATACATTTAATAGTAATATAGGATCCAGCTAGCAGCCTTCTGCTTGGTTCATGAATAAGAGTGCAAGTTAATTATAGGTTAGTAGGTACTCTCAGCCCGAAGAATAATACTTTAATACAGATTTATATCGATATAAAAGCGCCTCTCATTAAATCCTCATAGTTGCATTGTACATGGCTGCAGATGGCGCATACTCGTTTCGTTAGATATTCAATTTTCACGCGGGGTAAATTGCATTAGAAAGGAGAGCGGCCGGGCACTAATTCTCTTTTGGCCGGTAGGTGCTATCCTCCGCCCGCGTATTATCCAACCAATCGGAGAATAGGTTTATTGATCTCGAGCAAGCGGGTTTTATTTATGTTTACCGCACAGCGTGGGCTGTTGAACGGTGCGAAGCGCACTCGAAAAGTCGCTCTCGACAGGACTAATAATCAACGGGCATCGAGTGCGATCGAGCACGCCATTGCAAGGCAGGCGGGACAGCAAACCGCTAGCAGGCGGCTCCTTTTCCCCCCGCGCGGCTAATTCAGTCATGGCGGATCCGCGTGCTTTTCCCGCGGAATACCGGCCCTTTTTTCAATCACATGTTGTGGATCGGCTGTCGCTTTTATGCTTCGCTCCCTATCTGGATCGAACGCCCGGCTCATTTGCACCTGCTCCGCCAATCGGTATCTTCGCAAATCCGGCCCAGTAGGTCGAGTATCGAGCCCGACAGACTGGCCGCTTTTAATTTAGACAATTACCGCGCCGGGAGGCGCTCGCATCGATCCGCGGCAGCTAGTGGAGCAGCTTTTTTAGAACCTCTGCAGCGCGCACTCGCTCCAGGCTATATATAAACTTCTCCTTCGCGTATATACAGGGCCTTCCGGAAGGCTAAAAACGTCACCGCGATTGCAGACTTTTTACGGGAATTGCGGTCGCTGGAATTTCGCCCGGGCCGATGATCGGATGGATTTTATTTTCTCCGCGAGGCGCCTCGAGTGGATCCGCGGCAATCAGCCGGTCGGGCGCGCAATAATCCCTCATACGCAGGCCGCGACGCTTTATTAGGCAAATTCGAAGGGTGAATTCGCCCGGGAGGCTAACGGGCTGCCCCGAAAATAAGTCGGGCCGTTAAAGCGCAAGAGGGGAGTAAAACCCGAATGGAATCGGATGTAAGTGGAAAAGCGGAGGCGGCGCTCCTTATTGAAAAGAGTCGTTCCGCCCGCAGTTTTGAAGCCGACCGTAAGACAAGGCCGAGGCGCGAGTAAAAAGGTTAAGAGCCGCGGGCCCATGAAAGCGGAGCTCGCAGGCCCGGAAGTGATCGCCCGTCCCTTCCGACGCCCCCGCGCCTAATGAGCCTGGGGCTCCCCTGGGAAGCCCGGGTTGGCAGCCGAGCGCCTTTCCGGATGATCCGGCCGATCGCTCAGGGCCGAGTTTCCGCTCGGACAGGTTTTTTTGGGGTCGCGCGGGGGAGGCTCGGGGCGCGGAGCGCCCGCCACGCGTAGATTTAATTAGGCCCCGGCCAGGCAAACTGGATTCCCCGCAACTGTGCAAGTTTGAACGAGTGAAATAACTTGAGCGCTTGGAGAGCATCGCGCCGGGGAGGCAGCGCTAATAAGCGAGGCGCCGGCCGATTGCCCGCCAAAGCGGCCGCGCGCGTTAAGTGACCTTTTCCCGGAGGCTGCGCGCGCGTTAATTAACCCTGATTCCGCGGGCGGCCAATCGGCCAATGCGCACGCCGCCCAAAGATATCCGACTCGTCGGCAATCCGGTGCAGGGGTGGGAGACACTTCTAATCAAGCGGCCGCCCGGTAATCCCGCAACGTTATGCCGGCGGCTCAAAGCGGGAATGGGGCGTTTACGGGGCTGCCTTCGGCCGAGCCGCCCGCGCGCAAAGTATACCAGCTCCGAGCTGCCGCCGCGGATGGGCCTCGCGCGAGTTAATCAGCCTCCGGTCATGCCATGGCTCCTCGCCGAGTGGCTTTCCTTTTCGGGGATCGACGCGGGCCCGCCGAGCCGCGGACGCTGGCCGGCTGTAACTTGTCGTCTGGCTGGGGCGCCCAAGCGCCGCACTGCAATTAATTGCGGGAAATTACCATAAGTAATGAAGCGTGGCCTAATGGGCACAATGAAACGTAAACTTGTCGAGGGTGTATGTGTGTACGCGCAGGGACGGCCGTCCGCGCCGCCCCGTCCCACTGCCCGCCGCTGCACCTCTAGCGCGTTAAAAATTATCGCCCTCCAGGTACTGTGCCATATCGAAGTTTTATCTGATAACTTTGGCGAATTCAATATGCAGGCCCGCTGGGCCCGCGCCCTTAAAAATTACACCCAGAGAACAGCCCTCGATCCGCCGAGTTACACTTCAGAGACGCGCGGGAAATATGCATCAAGCATTTGAAGGGCCGATGAGCTTGGCCGATCGTCTAATGGAAAAATAGCAAAAACCGAATTAATCCGCGCGCGCTCTCCTACCAGACGCAGCTTGCGTAACGAAGATTTCTTCGATGAATGAAGGGGCGCCGACGAAGGGCTAATTATGATTTACGGGGGGAGAGGGGGGCAATCCGGCCGCTTTTCCTGTCTATCCCGCGAATCGAAAGTTGCTCCCAGGGCGGAATCGTAAAAGCCGCGAGGATTGAAAAGTGCGCGCGGGACAGCTTGGGGCCGACGATAAATTCAGAGACAAGTTAAGGCGAGCGCCTTCCGAGCGAGCCCCGAGCCTCCGGATGGAAGGGGCTGGAGAAGCAAGCGAGCGATTCCTTGGCACGTTCCGAGCGATGCCTCCGGCAAGCGATAAAAATGGCGCGCGGGCCCGCGTCAAAGCCCGCGTATTTCATCGGATAAATAAGGGCCGCAAATAATCATAAGCGAGTCGAGAAGCCGCCCTGTTTAATGGGACTCTCTGGGAATCCTTTGGAATACAATGCTCCGTATCGATTCGTTCCATCTTACGTAACCACGTGGTAAGGGCTTGCTTCAATTATTGTTACTCGGAAATTAATTACAGTACGGTAACGTGCTGGTCGTGAACTTTGCTGCAAATGCAGATGACGAATCTGTATCTTAGTTACAACAAAGAAGAAAGCTATCTCCAAGCCCCTATACATGTATAATGCACTATTCTGCAAGTCATTCCGTAACTAACTTGTGAATATCCTGAAACTTAATCATGTTGACAAAACATTACCCATTGATTTCAAAGTTGTGCATCATTGTTGCATAAATGCTGTTTTCGTACTTTACAATGGTTTTCTTATGTGCTTCCATAAAAATGATCGTCGATAGTCATTTACCATGGCCACGAATAAGTAGTTAATACTTGCAATTAAAAGTGGTTAATACTTACAATTGCTATAAACTACTTTAATAAAATTATATAACAATTCTAAAATATAATAATAATTTAAGGTCTGAATACCTTATAAGTACAACTATCCAAGAGAATATATACGAAGAATATTATGTTCACTATATGCGAATGAAAAACGTGAAAAACGTTCTTATTCATTTT
Organism: Sycophaga agraensis; assembly: GCA_018906755.1. Lineage (NCBI taxonomy): Eukaryota > Metazoa > Arthropoda > Insecta > Hymenoptera > Pteromalidae > Sycophaga > Sycophaga agraensis. The sequence continues at coordinate 202,937 of JACCIE010000076.1, forward strand.
ATCAGTAACACTATTCAAAAAAACTTTGATGAAAATAGAATAGAAATATTACTTCTGGAAAGTTAAACTACTCTTTTTTCGACAAGAATAATTATAATATTCTTGACAACAATTAAAGTTGTATTCTTGGAAATCTAATTTAAGAATAAAACATTTACGGTATAGTCTGTTGTAAAATCTGCATCAAAATGAATATTCAGTATAATACGCATTTTTAAACTGGAACGATAGAATGATTTTATGCTTTTAAATAGCTTCATATTATGGAAATATTACATGTTTACGAATTATTTATATAATATTTTTCGATGCGGGGACGACTTAATGGAATAATAGTATAAATGCAATGCTCTCTTAAACAGTGCGGATGATACATAAAGCTGTCGCTCATTTGGGCGTTATCAATTGCCCGAGGCGTGTGCGCATCGGTATCGACGGCTCGTTCGCGTGCGCGGCTGCGGATAAGACGGCAGCGTCTACGTAGGGACCCGCAGCCGTATCTCTCCGAAGATAGGGATGAAGGAGCCGAAAGGCGGGGCCACTTTCATTCCGCCATATAGTATTTATATCTTAGCAGGGATCGCGAAATGGCCGAGGGGCGAGATAGCGAGACTATTGATTTGTCGGGCTCACCTGAATCGCAGCGAGCGCTGACTATTAAATAACTAGTCTTAAAAAAGCTCGACATTCGACAAGCTTTTTTCTAGGAAATAAACAAAATTCTTCCATTGTACGTTTAGCTTTTAACAAAGTCGTTCAGCAGCTGCTAAAGTATAGGAGGCTCAGAAGGGTACACCCCAGTGGAAAATGAGTGACAAGGACGCATTATAATTTTAAAACGATTTGAGAGTGACTCTTTGAATGCAGCGATATTTTTAGGGGCGAGAGCCACAGAGCTTGAGCTGGAAAAAGAATGGATTTCGTGGAGGGAAATTCTCGTGCTCCTCCTGCGCAAAGCAGTGCAGTCGAGGGACAAGTAATAAAATTATCCTTCGCGCAAGCTTGTGGACTTTATAATTTAGAGATTTTAGTTTTCTATCTAACCCTGTGCATGACTCACTGACAACTCACGCGTCATATCGATGGACTAGCTTCTAGGCCACTATCGCAATTCTCGAGTTTTCGCTCCCACGGGACTCGTTTGACGTCCTTGTAGTGACTTCCAACGGAACTATTGGGCAAGTACGCTAGTCTCATTACCGTGTTGTAATTCGATGTATTGAACACCTATTAAGTCATGACTTTTAATCGGTTACATCGCTGCGAGATCGTTTGATGATGTGCATCGTATCGATTGCATCTATTTATACCGTAGGTGAGAATAAATTGGAAAAACCAATTAATAATCTCTTTTAATATTTAAAATAATATACTTGTATAGACGGTAATTCATTAACTAATTGATTTCTTTATCTCTATTTCAATCACGATGTAAAATGAAACTGAATTCAAAGTGAATCACCTCCATTTCGATGTTTCTTTCTACGATTCGAAAAACTTTAAATTGTGCTGTTCTTCAGACATAAAATAGTTTAGAAGTATTGATATCTGACATGAAATAAAAAAAAAATTTTTAACAATATAAGTATATCAATGTTGTTAGTACACATTTGCATGTAATGTTTTTATATTATATGTATTCGATGTCTTCTTAAAATCTTAGCAAATTCCACATAGTTTGTTGTGACGCAGTGTCGAAGCTACCGGTGTTTTCAGCTAATATTTCCCCTATATTTTAACCACTTTGCTAAAAATTCTTACCAATATCACGAAACTTTAGTCTCAATTTTCACCAGGGAGTATACTTAAAAAATGGTGAGCCACTGGAAATACTAAAGCTATAGAAACACATTTGACGCGGCTCGTAAAGTGTAAAAGCACAGTAAAAAAGTACCCTGGTGAAAAATTAAGAGGCTGAATCAGCCTCTTCGTATTTTTCACTAGATAGTATTTTTGCTAAAAGATAAGTACTTATTTGAAGAAAGAACCAGGAGTACATTCGTACGTAAGATATTCTGTTCAGTGTATATTATATTTCTACATTTATGCATTCTACATATATTTATATATAACGATGAACTTGCCAAGTATTCGTAAGTAATCTGCTAATTTAAAAAACTATATAAATTCAGTAAAATCTTGGAAAGATTTCTAATGGGCAAGTTTTTAATAAAGGGGTTCATTCTTTATACCTCGTATTGAGATATTAGATGCACAACTTCTTTAAGGAAGTGAGAAATTAACTAAACTTATATTTACGATAATGTTGCTGTCGAGTGCATTAATGCGTATCTCGTTAATAAACTTGAAAAAATGCGGTTTCTATTTAAAAGAGAATATAAATATATCTACAGTTAATAACTTTGAACGCGTTAAGTCGGAAAAATAATATACATTAAGCTTTAACGTATTCGTTTTTTTTTTTAAACTTACGATTTTTTTATTATCAATATTTAATCATTCTTTGTGTAACCAATTTATATTGATAAGATTAATAAGCTAGCATTCTGTCATATGGATATCTTATTTACGTAGGACCACAATGATTATAATAGAATATTATATAAAATTTAATGTCAAATAAAATGAGTCATGTCATATAAAATTAGGTCATTTTATATTAAAATAACTGTCTCGAATCAAATAGATAACTGTTAACAGATAAATAATTTGATTTGATCATTAATATGGTAGATACATAAGCTATAATAATCTTTTAATTTAACAGTACTATACTTTTAATATTTGTTTTGCAGTAAGGTCTTGGTGACTCTCGACATTATACAACTATACAACATTACTTTTAAAGAAGCATAGTGCGTTAAGTTTTTTCACTTTTATAATATGCATTATTTAAACTTGGAGAGTTTAGACAATAGTGTAGGTTATACGAGACTATCGCGGACTCGTATTGTTTTACCAAAAGCAAAATTGATTGTTCGGTTGCCGGTATGGTATTGAACAGTGCACATTGACTCGGGCGGCCAGTACGGAGTAGTCGCCGCAGCTTCCGAATTCGATCTCCCCGAGCGAGAAGAGCAAACGTTCCGATGAAACCGGCGCCTCGTGAGAGTCGGAATGTGCGAGTAGTCTTTCCAGAGAGCCGCTGTTCCGTCAACTTGGCTGCCGATGAGCACTGCTCGACCTTTCAAATAGAAGAATATGTATATTCTGATCCCTACAATGACCATCGCGTAACGTATAGGTAAAATTTATTGTCCTGTGATGTGGTGTTAAAAACGATGGTTTAATACGAGTAAAGCTCCTTTTCTGATGCGAAAGATGCGCTGATCGATTTTACAGATAACGGGTATTGTAGGAAATTCAGTACTATACCTTCTAGTTCGGCAAATATTCGGCTCTATTGTTCGAAAGTTTACCTGAGTGGAAATTCTAAGCATTTGCTGCCAGAGAACGGCCAGTATTTTCTGTATATTTGAATATGTATATAATACATAATCTTAACTGGTTTTCATCGCCATTCACAGATTAGTACAATTTGCACATCTATGACTGCATATGGTTTTATAAACGCGGATTGACCAGAAATAAACGGAGGGAAAATTCATTACTCGCCAAGCATAAAAAGGTGCCCTTTTTCAGAGACGCGCGCACCGTAACCGGGGCTCGCGAGGGAAGCACGTGATGGCGCGCCCCGCGCCGCCTAATTTACTCTTTGTACCGCGACCGGGAATGGCACGCGCGTCCGACGGGATCTCGCCGGCCGTGAATGCCAATCCGAGGAGCGCGGGCTTATCGAACGAGCTTCTCTTTGTTCCTCCTCGCCCGCACCTCCACCTCTTCCCTTTGCCCCCCCCCCCCCCCGACGCTTTATCCGTGTTCTCGCGGTTTTCTTTTGGGACTGGAGCAGCCGACGCGGCCGCCGCCATCGCCGCCGCCTTCCCACTTTGGGACGAGGTATTTTGGCGCGCTTACCGGGATACCGAGTTGCTCCAAAGATTTTTAGCCGAGGCGGAAACTCTGAGTGGACTTATTGTGGGAATGGGGACCTCGATCGATTAGGAGCAATGGCTCTTCTTGTTCGCGCAATCGTTCGCCGGTGCACTTACTGCACTGCACCCCCATTATAGAGCGACCTATAATGCTTGGGAATCTAGATTATTGTTTGAGTAATATTTGACATTCATTGCTTTCTATGCGTTGGATAACTTTTGACATATTATTATATTGTGCAACGAAAGAAGTTTTCGAATATACAGCGTTGCGTTGAAATTAAACGGATAAAATCGAGTTGTACACTTTTACCTGGAAACTAATTTTTTTACTGGAATTTGAAGCGTAGATAATGTAAAGTACATGAAAACTACATTAACGGTACCTACCTACTATGTGCGTTTTCTTTACACAACTTAATTAAGTGTACAGAAACTTTTAAACGTGTAAATAGCTCTAACCTGCTCGGCAAGTTTTCAAAGATGTATCTTGCAACCGCATAAGCTTACATTACATATAAGACAATGTTTAAAAAGTCTTTTGTATTTGAGATTATAGGCCCGTATTAGGAAAAAATATATTTTCTAGTGTATGACCAAGTCTATGCTTATGAATACATCTAGTAGATAGACTCATTATAAAAGATAGTACACGTATGTGAGGAATCATTACCACAAGTGCTCCTTTTTTTACATTTGTGTCAAAACATGTATATATTTACAAGAGATATGACAGATTTTATGAACATATTTAAAATTAGTATTCAAAATAAAATAGGATACCGTTTAAATTTATAATGTATTACTTTTTTTAAAAATCACATAAAATTGTCAACATTTCAAAAAACTAATATAGCAATGAGCAGACATTGCATTTCCTATAGATATCATACAAATAGATATAATTATAATTGTATTATAATATAGGAGTGAAAAAAGTCTTCCTCTAAATTAACTCAATTAATCATGTATAAGTAGAGGGAAAAAATGAACAAAAATAAATTCAGAATACATATAAGATAATATTTTTAAAAACATATTATGCGTATATTTGTATGTATACTTTAGATAATCTTAAAATTTCAAAAAATATACGGCATCCCAATGAATTATAAAGTTTTTTTGAACAGCAATGCCGCGAAAGTTCATATTTTTATTCTTTTTTCACTTCATAAAATTATTACCCATCGCACCTAACTTTATCCGCGGCTCGGGTCAATTCACGCCAGGAGCAGTTTTATTCTGACGCAACGTATTTTGAGAACTGGGTTTTACGACCCACTTTTTCTTCCGGACCATCGAAAAATTCAAGCTTCTTATTAATTATTATACGCTTCAGTTTTAAATCAATTTAAATTGAAAATAATATTCATTCAACGCTTCGGTTTACGATATTGACTTTTATAGAAACTTAAATTCAATATCAGCTCCAATATTGAATTTCTGTTTCTGAAGCCTTTTATAGAGTAGTAAATAAGTATTTTCTTATATTTTTATCGGCTTATGCGATGAAAACAGTTGACCAGATGGCGGCGGTAAGGAAACGGCCAAGTGCGCCATAATCCTACTTCTGAAACCAGTCATAAAAACCGAAAAAGCCGGAATAATAATGATCGGCCGGCTGATAACGAGGATCGGAAGGGGGCTTGCAAATGATAAGCGCGCCTCGGAAGAGCGGGGCTCCACGCAGGCGGCTTGGGCGATTTATTATGCAGAGCGTAGGTGCGCAGTTGCGCGCGGGCGGTAACACGCGCTCCAGGGAAAACACGGCGAGATGTCGAAGTAGGCTGTCGGCCGCGGGGGAAGAATGGAACGAACGGCCGGGCGCGAGTGAAACTCGGGCATAATTGCTCTCGCGCCGATTAGCGCGATCAACTTAAATCACTTACTTCGCCAGTTGGACTGTTTTCCCGTGGTGGCGCCTTGACTGAGTGGTTAATTGCTGGGAGAATTAGGTCGCGCCGCTCGACGAGCCCCTCGAAAATGCCCCGATGCCAGGAGAGCGCGGCCGCGACATCGCGGGAGGTGATTCCTTCCGCTCGATAACCTCCTCGAGACTCTCGGAGGATTTCCTTAGTGGGCCTGCCCGCCGCCCGCCCAACCTTGACTTCACGACCCAACTTTTCATTCGGTTTGTTATTGTTCAGTTGGCCAGATACTCTCGACAAGGCTCGATTGACGCTTGTTTAAATGAAGGGCTGCTTTTTTATTATCCTTTTACAAAAGTATACGCTGCTGTAATATTTTATAACGCGTAAAAAAATATTGTTATATATTGTTGATAAATTAAAATTCAAGAGCTAAATTGATTTTTCGTCTAGTTTAAATCGTTTTTTTTTCTCGTCAATTTATGTATCAATTTAGACAAATTAGGCAAAGAAACGGAAATTCATATGTGATTGAAAAGGTTTATTTTTCACAAAGATACACGAACCATTTAATATATAACTTATGGAGAAAGGCTCCAATTACCTTACTTGAACGTAAGACTAGAGAATAAGTTGGAATAAATTTTGCGTGCTTTTAAGTGAAAAGTCCTTACTTGAACACTAGCAAAGTCAAAGCAGAGGAAAGTTTTTATCCAACCAATGGGAAATTTTTCTTTGTTCTCTCAGAAAGTTGATGTCGAGGATTTTCCGTTTTAGTATAAGATCCATTATAATTTTATCTTTCATACAGTTATCAATACAATATAATACCTTTTAGAAAAATTTATCATTGCGTTTATATTTCCGTTTTTAGTAGTTGTTCGAAAAGCGAGTCGAAAAGTAATTTCAATTCTATTGGATAATTTAGTCATTCTGTATATCTATCATTTACAAAATGAAGATATATTCTGGAATAATGTTACGGATTTTCAACAGATTTCGAGATAGGTAAAGCTGGGGCGCATTGTATAAAAGTATGCTATTCAAGGGAAAGCGTCGGAACATTCTTGCACGTAAAAATGTGCGGCTATTCCACTCGGGCCATTGGCCAAGCACCGGGATGAAGTTCCGTCCCTTCCGCGTCAACGCAAACGACCGGCGATTGTCCGGCCAAGGGACGAATCGACGGGCAACCGATGCTCCAGTTTTGATTAAAAAGGGGCAAAAAGTACCACCGGAAGAAGTCGAGCCGCAGTGACTAGTTGCGCGGAAAATTGACGTCGAGCGGAGGGGCGAGACTCTCCGTTTTTGCGGGCGATTTGCCGAGGCTTTTTGCGGGAACCCCTCGCGTGACTCTCGGGACGAGTACGTGTAATTGGACGCCTCGCGCGTAAGAAGAGGCGCGCGGCAGCAATGCCGGCATTAATTTAGCCCCTCGGCCAGCCGCGGCTCCTTACGGGGATTGATCGACGGCACCGGCCCTCCCGATGAGAAATGGACTTCTGGACGCCTCCCTCCCCACGGACATCCTGAATATTTATACGCGTGCCGAATCGCTTATCCCGAGCAAGGGGATTCGGCGATTTGTACGATTTTTTGCTGCTGCTGGAGGATGGACGAGGCCTCCATTTATTAAGAAGCTTAGCAACGAATCTAATGTGTACCATACTAGACGATACGAGCTAACTACGGATATGCATGTACTGGAAATGTCTCAAAATTGCTTTTTGCTTATAAGAGGAAGAAATCAATTAACAATAAATGAGTAAATTACAGCGATCGAGAAGTACACATAAATACGGTAAATGTCACTAATGATTTAGTAAAAACCTACATCAACATGTACGTAGAATCATTACATCATAGACTGCAAAGAATTGCCGGTTTTTTCATTGTATTAGAAAGTAACCACTTGATACGCAAATTACGAATTTTACTTTTTGAATTAGTGTATAGTCACTGAAAATTTATATAATAGCACTAACTCGTCTTACGAGTTGTATAGTTATTTTTATAGCTTAACGAATCTTTCGCGAATGCGTAACAATGGGAAAAAATTGATATAATCTGTTTTAGCGCATTCACACAGAGTGACTGAAATGGAGCTTTATGTTCTGTTAATTTTCGCAAACTTTTACCGAGCCATAAACGCACTGGTTACCCGAATGTAGAAGCCTTGAGTCTGTCATTACAGCCGACTTGCCGTAACCTCGGTTATTTAATAGAAGTATAAGCTCTCGGAGAAATCTCAAGCGGTACATCAAAGGCGTTTCGGGGCTAACAATCATTCCAGAGGGTGGACCCGGGAAGGCGGGGAAAAAGGCGCCTTTGTGCCTCGGAAACCGGCGCGGGCTTCGCGGCCGGGTGGCCGCCGCCGGTCTCCTCTAATGCCTTTATCGCGCGCGCGAGCCTTTTTCCGTGGCGAATTACGAGTGATGTATTTCGCCGGGGCTCGTAAACGCGTCGGGCCAACTCGGACTTACGAGGGCGGGCCGTTTTACGGCCCCGCCGCGCCCCGTTCCCGAAGCCCTCGTGGTGATACTGAATCAATCATGCGGAGAGAGTTGCAATAATTAATGCCCTGGCGCTCGCAGACGTCGCAGATTCCGATGGACCGCTCCGACATCGATAATGAACGCGCCGAGCCATTGTTGCGCCCGTTACACCGCCACCGCTGCCTTCCTGTCTTCAATGCCGCCCTGCCGGCGGGATGAGTTTGTAATGAGGCGACCTGAATCGTTCGATACAGCGCCCTATCGATATGCGATTCAATCTCAAGAGTTGGCGGATAATGTTCTTAGAGGGACTGCGCTCCCTATGTAGAGCGCAGGGAGGTTTACGAGGGCATTCAAAGTTTTACGCCGGCCATTTTGGATCCGACATCTTGAATTTTCGAAATTCGGAATTTTTTTATTTTGCCTCGGAATCCTTCGGTCGGGGATACCTTTTATTTTATGACCAACTGTAGACCACAAATTACTAGGTGACTTTTCTATAAATTAGTTCGATAGCACTAGAAACTTTTTTCCTGAAAAAGCAGAAACTTCACGGAGTTTTGTTAAGAGTATTCGAGAATTAAGAAGGTTGAAGCTATTGTAGAAAGTTAAATGTTAGATATAGCGAAAGAAAATTTTTCCTCCATCAAAAATAAAGCAAGAAAGGTAATAAGTTTTAATATCACGACATATATATATATATATACACACACAGGTATAGAAATCTTTATTATAAAGACTTATTTAATTTAAAAACGAATGAATCCAAAATGTAAAACATCCAAATATAGATAAAATTAAATATTACTTCTGATTTTTCGTAACAAAGTGTAGTGTAACCGTATATTAGTGAGCGAAATTAAAAAAGAGAATTCTTAGGATATAGAAACAAAGAACTTGCACTTAATATCAAAAGGAATAGAATGAAAGAAATGCAAACAATAATGGAAAATGCACATATGACAAAGTTAACGTAGAATACATTTCATAAAGGTAGTGACAAAAGGAGATAGAAGAAAAATTGAAAAAGTGCCACAAAGAAATTGCGATCAAAAGCAGAAAAACGGAACGTGCATTTGCATATTAGTATAAATACAAATAATATGCCTTGCTTTATTTTGCAATTGTAACGGTCCTATTCCTTTATAATTTCCCTACATCAGTCAAATTAATAGACATGAAATATACTACAGATAGAATGAATTTTATAGCTTCACAAGTTAAGTAAATTATTGTAATATAATAATCTTATATATTATCTCGTACGACGAAGGCTTGATTAAATTAATTTCCGTGCGTTATTAAATGATCTTAAAACAGAGTATAAGGTAAAAGAGAGAAAATTTTTTGTAATTATCTCGCGAAGTCAATTAAATAAAGAAAACGTTGTTACTAAAGGATCGCCTGGAGATATTTAGCACTAATTTGATATTAACGAGTATGATTAAAAAGACAATAAAAAGTGAAGCTCATGATAAAATGAGAATTCATCGACTTGCGCGCGTCTCCTTGACGACACCGACCCGCGGGACGGCCCCTATCAAGCGGCGCCATGCCACCACCTTCCGGAATCTTCGGTAAATGCAAATGCTATCGATGCTCGGGCAAGCCCCGGATGCCGCATTCCCAGACAGGGAGTTATACGGATGAGCCGTAAAAAGGAGGAGTCGGAGACAAGGGGTTGCGTGGGTGCGGTGCCATGCATGCATGGCTCGGGCCAGCCGGCCGCGACGACTCATGCATATGCCACAATCTCATTTGACTGCGTAATCGGGACTAGGTTGCGTTGCGTGTATGATACTTTGGCCCGCGGCCTAATCCGGCCACCTTCTTTGACCAATTAGCGACTCTGCCCCGCATTTTTTCCCCTTTCTTCTGCGGCCCGGCTGATTAGCCCCCCAAAAGAGCTGATGAGACCGGACGCTTGCGCGCTTTTTTCCGGTTTTTCATCTTGCGCCGGGCGCTTTTTTAGGGGCGCCCACACTGCCGCGAGCGTCCGTTTTGGGGACGACTCGGTGGCCACCAAAGTTTAATTAATTAAAGAATTGACACGCCCTTGCAGCGCCCGGAGCAGCGCGGCTCGCTTCTTTAGCAGGGCAAATTAATCCGGGAGAGATGAGCAACTGGGATGCTGGGGACAGATCGGGAATGAGGAGTCGCCGCGCCGGGCCTCTGGGATTCCCGCGGGCGATGAATAAACGTCAACTGGCAGGAAACATGCAGCAGTCGAGGGCGTCTTTAATCTGACGTATCCTTATATCCTTTCCGAGACTGTATAAAAACTCTGTGAAAAGAAACGAATTGACTGTTCTGAGGAGTGTGACATGAGGCGGGGCAAAGCTACGGCTTAATTGCATTATTGTATAATCGAGAGACGGATAGATGCTAAATTCGGCCGGTGCATTTAGACAAAGAAGTCATTGGATTGGGAAAAAAAGCGATCGATCACGTGTGACCGAGGCAGTTGGGCGATCGAGGCGTCTCGTGTCGACAGTACGATCGATCATAGCTCATTGTCGAGACTGGGCTTAGCGGCCTGGCTAATTGCACAGCCATTTCGATTCATCCCCGTCATGGGTGCAGTCCAGCGCCCCCGAAGTTTTACATTGGGGCTCCCGAGGGATTCTCCGCCTAACTACTGGGTCCTGAATCCGTGGACAAGAGAGTGTAAGTGGGGCTGCGGGTCCTCATAACGGACGGGCGGCTCGTCAGCCTACTTAGAATTAAAAGGCGGTCCGGCGCGGCGCCCTTGAAAAATGCATGGCTCAATTCGGCGCGTCGCCCCGTCAAGGATCCGCGCGGCGCCTCCGACCGCCTGAGTTATTCATGCGCCCTCGTGCCTGACAATTCAGGCACTATGCGCGCTTCGCCTGACGCTCGCGTGACGTCGCGTCGAGCGTCAGAAAAGTATCGCCGAGCTAATGTGTAGCAAGAGCGTATTTCTATGCGCAGCGCCGGGGGAATTATTTTGCATTAGGTTGCTGCCACTGCCCGTATGGGAAGCTGGCTGCTTGTTTTACTGACCTAACGATTGCGTCACTCTCAGCGGGTATTACAGCTGTATAAAACTCGTTTTCTAAATATCTCGAAACAGGGAAAAATGAAATAAAAATTCATATAAAATTTTTATATATGCACAATATTTGTGACGGAATAAAACCTGTCAGGATTGTGCGATGTCCTTTTAATGCTGAAATATTGAATTTCAAAATGTTTGTATATTTCTTAACTCGTAGTTGAACTCCTTTTATAGATTTTACTCTTACAGTTCTCGAAATATCCAAGTTTCGATTTTTCTGTCCTTTTCAAATTGTTTTCGGTAAAGAGAATAATCTTCCGAGGATCTTTCTTTTCATACATTTTAAAAAGAATTAGTGAGATGGTAAGAATTTTTGTCAGTAAGGAATAACATATGTCTAAAACTATTGCTAGCGTCTAAATTTGAATTCTTTCTAGAGCAAACTCCATCAGGAAATTAAGCTGCAAGTTACAGATGAGTTGAAATGTTGAATGTTCAATATTTCCAATAGCTTGGCAGACCCCTTTCTGTCGGAGATAAAATCTACCAGTAGGTAAAATGCCAGATCTCCGAGTCTAATGCTGTCCGTCCCGTCGAGCTTGTACGACTCACATGCAGAGGAGAGCAGCAGACGTAGACAGTAGAAAATAAGCGTCCGGGCGCGAGTGATCCACTTGAGGTAGTGTAGGCGTCGGGGATCGGGGTGAAAAACAGTTCGGGCCACTTAATCGAAGGGGTGGCTGGGAGGGGCCCTCGCAGCTCTCGAGGGAAGTTGGGGGCGCGAAGGACCCTTGAGGTTCGGCGGCGCTTCTCAAAAGCGGCGGCTCCGCTGTTCGCTCGCAACCGCCGCAACGGCGCGCGGAGAATTTTAATCAGCGAAGGCTGTCCCCGGGTCTAATTAGCCACACGCGGGGCGCCGTTGAGGCGCGCAGAGTTTCGAGGATTCGCGTCGCCCGCGCGCGGCTTCTTTCTCGTCTCGCGCGCCGCCCGCGCCGCCATCCCGTACTTCGAAATACGTGCTCGAGCTGTAATGAACAACAAGTTTCCAAGGCGGCATCGAACGGTTAATTGCGAGTCCAAGTGCTGTTAAGGTACCTTCCTGGGGGTACAAAGCAAGGGCCTCCTCATGCGCGCGCAAAGGATTCCGCTCTTGACGAATGACAACATGCGCACATGTATCGTGCGGCGGCTCGACTTTGCGCCTCGCACGCAATCGATATTTTTAGGCTCTTATCACCCGGCACTTCTTGCGGGTGTATAAAACAAATTTTTTTTCCGGCAAAGTCGATATGACGCTTTTCGCGATTTCCGTGCAGTCCAAAGATCGAGAGCTTGATGCAGTTGTACAAATCACGCCAATGTATTATTATTTGGGAATACTGTCTACGAAGAAAATGCCAATTGAAAAAACTTGTAGGCTGATATTCGGATACACGCTCCATTGACTCATATTAGAGTGGCCAAGGAGCAAATGTGAATAAATACTCCTCGGAACTGCCAAACGGAATAGGGCAGGGAGTCCTCAAATTACCGATGGCAGGACGGCTCGTTGAAGCGGCGAGAGCCGTTGCACCGCCAGAATTCCGAGTCGAATTCCAAGGTGCCGGGGCAATTGGAAATAAAATAGAGAACTCTGCTCTGGCGACTCTCCGGCCCGGCATCCCCTCTAGTCCCGTGGATAAAGGGGCCTGGGTGGAGCGAGGGCAAAGGAGCGCCCGTGGGCGGACCGAATGAAAACGAGCCCAAGTTGGCGCCTGTTAGCGCTCGAAGTCAAAGGCCTGTGGCCGGTCCTCCGGTCCTACAACTCCGTCGAACTTGTCGGATTCTCTGGGCGATTAAGTACTGGGACGCGCGGGGCCCTCGGATTTTTCTGCTCCGGCTGCACGCGACTGAGTAAGCCGGGCGGATCGACAGCGGCCGGGTGGCGCACTCGGGCCTAGTCACGAGGGCCGCAGCCTCCTCGACACTCGCTCGATGAATTAATCGGCGCGCGGCCAGATGAAGCCTTTAAAAATGCAGCCACGGCGATCGCGGCGCCCGCGCCGCCGCCTTAATAGTCCCGTGGAAAACGGCTGCTTATCGGGCTAGGCGCGCGAACGCGTCTCGGCATGTAGCCTCTAACGAGCCCCAGCTCGGCCCCGGCCCCCGATATACCCTGATCCGCCGGCCGCTTACTTATTCAGGCTAATCCGTCCCGGCCGGAGGCTCGACTCGGCTGTGTCTCCAGGCTGAATTTCAGTGCCGTTTGGCATTTTAAAGCACCTCCTGCCTGGGATACCTCGCAGTAATTATTCAGCCGACCAATCGCTCGGCCTTGTTACGAGGTGTGCCTCTTTGGATCTTCCCCGCGTCCCTCCGCCTCTTCGTCCTTTCTGGCTAATCCTAATTGGAGAAAGTATTAACAGGAGGTCATTTTGCTTCTTCCTCGTCGCTCAACTGTTAAACAAAGCCAGCTTTTCCTGCTTACGCTCATCTTCGCTTTGTCTGTGGTGCATAGAATACGGTTTAAAAGATACAGTTATATTGACAGAACTACATTTACTAAAAACGCAGTCCTTTGCATATTGAATCTTGAATTTGTACAAAATTAATCTTAAAATGTGATAGTTTAGTTTGGTGTTAACAATAGCACGCGCACGTAGCAATGCATAGATAATGTCCTTGCATTATCTTTGAATTTATTATTTAATTAGGTTCGGCTTATTAATGTAAAGTGTACATAAAAAATCGTTTAACATCAGATCATTTCATGTATTAAAAACTTGTTTTAAATTTTCATAGTTATATGGTGAAAATATTTAATTTGACGTGATAAGTTTGACCGTTTTAGTTTAAACTGCGAGTGTCCTCAATTCAACAGAAATTGTTGGTATAGTACAGTAACCTGTAATTATTACATCAAGGTTAATTCTTTAAATATTCTTTCAAATGCTCTTAATGCCCATACAAAGTGGAGTCCAGATACTTAGATTTTGACAAAAAAATCAATTATAAGCCCGTGTTAATACAGCTACTGAAACGAGGATAATGTATCGCGGGTATAAATAAACATTTGCTTCACTGACTCCGTGGGTATCTGATACAAATTGAAAAATAGCAGTTGGAGAAAAGCTCATAAATAAGGCTATTAAAACAAATGAAAATAACGACGGGCGTAATGTTATCTTAATCTGGGCGGACATTAATGACAGTATCGCATAAATAATACCCGCGGCGATGAAAGAGCGACAGGCCCTAAATAAGTGGACGACGCCCCAAGTCCTGGACGGCCTGTAAAAAGGCGCATTAAAATTCAGCGGAAGAAGGAGCGCACGCGAGGGGGCCAGCGGATCGCAAAAAAACGAGGCCGCGAGAACGCGCCTCGTTAAAAGGCACGACAGCTGCCGAGTGAAATTCATCAATCAAGGATTAAGCGGCGCCTGGGGCGCGCGTTTCGAGCATTGTCCGCGGGAAATGCCCCGATAAATCCCGCGGCCGGCCAAAGCGGCGTAATAAGAATTTCCGGTGTGGCCCGTAAATCCGGCCGGCACGGGTGTAGTGCCCTTGGAGGCCTCATTCGCGGCCGCTTTAATCCCATGCAATGGCGTAAATCGCCGGGCCCGTAAGCTTCGGTCCCGGGCCTGTAATTCACTTGTAGCGGAGCCGAGGGAGCTCCAACCGAGCGGCTCTCGCCTTCTTCTGGACTTAATCGATTTATGGAGTTTGCGCGCCCGCCGCCGCCGAGTGCCTTCGCGTCAGGAGCTAGCCCCCCGTGATGAGTTGCCCCGTTATCCGGGATTCGGAGGATCATTTTTTCTCGCTGCTGCTCAGGATCTCTGCTATGGCTCTCCCGTCGACCGGGTTCCCACTTCCCCGAAGGTTTATTCTCTTGCTCTAATCGGACCAATGGGAAGGTGCGTTTGAAACTGTCGACTGCTCCGATTGACTCGAGACTGAAGGACAAAACACGCAGGAACAGATTTCTCATTGACTAGAAATCATATTACTAATCGATCCTTGCTACTTATAGAACGATATAATACCCGTTTGCAACTAAAATTGTGATCGAAAATTTAGAGAGTAGCTAATCAATAGTTTCAAATGTCATAATAATTATTGAATTAGTTATGCTAAACTAACTTACGATATATATCGGGTAATCTAGGTTGAAAGCGTAAAGTACTTAAATTTAGCTTATTGTGACCTCTAAATTATCATACAGATTTCAGCTTAATTGATTTATTATAGATTTATAAACATCTTGGAAATCTCCGATTTTGAAATCTTGTTTTACTGTTTATCATTATATATTTTTCTTAAACGTATTTTGTAAGCTTATTTATAACTTTTAATTTGTTAAATTTAAGTTTATATTTTGTCTTAATATGAATCGTTCAAGCTCGCTTACATCAGAAAAATCCATATTGTATGACAAAAACGATAGAAAATCGATGCAACTAGTATTTAGATATGTACCAATCGAATTGGATCTAAAAAATTCGTAATATATATTGCAGAGTTGATATGAACCTGAGGCTTAACAGACGGATAAGAATTGCGAAGGAGAAAGTATTAAAAGTACTTATACAATCACTTAGACGACGTTTAGTGCTCTCCGGTGCGCATTATCTCCATTCCCGGGCATTTTATCCCGCTATTAAAATATCCCGTTACACGCATTTACTTAGGTGGAGCGCGAGCGGCCGAGAAATGGAATAGTCCAGGGAGAAAGAAGACGTCGATTTGACGGAAACGCGTCTCATCCCCGTCATCCCCGCAATTAAGATCTTGTTTCGAGGGGGCTATTCTCCCTTTCGAATATCATTACTTGGACATTGGGTGGAAGTGATTCTTGTTGAAGCGATGGATCCAGTCGGAGAACCTTAAGGTATCACATGTTTCTGTAAACAAATACAGATTCCGGTAATTTGTTTCGCAGTTAAAGGTTGACCTTGGAAACATAATGAGCTAAGTGTCGAACTGAATCGAACCGCGAGCACTTGGGAATCGCGCGATTATGCCTCGGCGGATTCAAGGATTCCAAGGAAACTCATTTAAAGTTTTGCAATATGTACAGGGGATAACCGTAGTTTTTCCTTAATTTGAAGTAATGTATGACATCCGTTTTTTTATTTGTGGAAATTTTTGCAAACTGCTTCCCGGATTCCCAAGGGCTTGCCTACTTATATCAATCAATCAGATCCTATTTGTATAAATTATCGATAGTAGTGCTTAAACAAACTATCTTATAATATTGTTTGCTTAAATGACTATTTACAATTTTCTATTAGGGTATTTTGGATGTACAAACAGGGGGCAATGCATCAAATATCAAAGAAACATACAATCACAGTCACGCGCTAATTAAGTCCGTTCCTTTAATGCATATGTCTACCACATAGGGGCGGAAATGAACTCCGACATACAAACCTCGAGCCTTGGCGCATAAATATTATAGAAAGCATAATTGTAATTCCGTGTGGCCCAAGCGAATTGGTACGCGGAATTTTTTATGGGATCGCGGCGACTCGGAACTTTGCTCGTCGTCGGTATCCGCGTTTTTGTGTCTGCGACACTGCCGACTAAGTGGTCGAG
The DNA here is from genome assembly GCA_018906755.1 of Sycophaga agraensis. NCBI lineage: Eukaryota > Metazoa > Arthropoda > Insecta > Hymenoptera > Pteromalidae > Sycophaga > Sycophaga agraensis. The sequence goes on from JACCIE010000076.1 coordinate 219,846, forward strand.
GTTTTAGATAGTGCAGCTCCTGTTTAATCACTGTTTTTGTTAAATTAGGAAACTATGCGCTCCCTCTTCATTTCAGTCCTCTTTCTCGCCTCGATATATTTTACATCCTGCAAACAGGTTGGTACCAGATCGGATGAATAGAGTTGGGGGCCGATAGTTCATGCCCGCATGGTAACGAACGGGTTTGAAATTTTTATACGGCTTCTGAATGACTTCGAGAGCTAATTTCTATTCGCACGCAAACGCGCTTGCGACTACTCACACATATATTGCAGGAAACTATAGGTCTTTATTACCGTAAAAAGAAGATTCTGAACAGCTTATGCGAGAACACGGTATAGTTTCCACGGATCAAAAATCCTGGTTACCCAATGGATGCAATTAATCACAAATACAGACATTCGTATAAAACATTATAGGCAACGATAGAGTAGAATAAATGGCAATGGCAATGATACGCAGAAATAGAAGTTTTTAATGGGGTCATAACGTACCTGCGGGCAATCCTTACCAAAATTACCGGAAAAAGAGAGCTGCATTTGTAAAGAAATCGTCTGGTCTGGCACATATGCGAACGTTTTGCACTATTGTGGAATTTGTTATGCCGACACTCGACCACGAAGACTTCAATAAAGGTTATGCCACTTGAATGATGGAATCGAGGGGCGATGAGATGAAATCTTAGGCTACTTGTCGGTATACGATATGCAAATAGATATTATATGCAAATTTCGTTTCTTAAACAACTTCGTTTCAAATATTCCCTACATTATATTTAAATATCTCTAACGATAATTTTATTTACTACGAAATATATTATGCACTATATTTATACACTAAGAATAATACTATTTATAAAAACATGAAATTTTATTCGGAAAATTATTGTTCAATTAAATTTTATGTTTTTAAAAATGCTACTTAAGTTCAATATTACTATTGTTCAATTAAATTACTACTTAAGTACTAACTTAAGTTTTGCAAGGAAATAAAAGTAAATCCTTTTTTACCTAATCTACGTTATCCAAGTCAAAAGGTTTATTTACGGTACTTTCGAGCTATTTGAGTTTATGCAATTAGTAGAAAAATAATAAATCTTTAATTTGGAATGTTTCTGTAAACAGATATTTAAATAGTTTTAGATATGATGGCAACCAATTATATACATACATATGTTAAATTATTTTATGATGTAATTTTGCACACAGCAGTGATAATGCATTTAAACACTTTCTATCGTCTTATAGGCAGGATGATACGATATTTTCCAATGTTAGCTAATCAATAGTTTAAATGTTTACCAGAAAAGCTACACGCTACGTAATGATATTTTTACCTTTACCAAAATGAAAATTATTATCTAAGTATGAATATGTTATAAAATAGAAAAATATTTTCTTAATTGCATATTTAAGTATTATGAAAGCTAATAATCCTTATAAAGGTACTACGGTTCTTGAAACAAGTATGAAATATAAAGTAGCGTACATGTAATCGATATGAGAGAAAAAAACTTTATTGCTTGCTGTGCAAATAAAGTCTTAATTGGAAATTAATGACTTTGTTAACCAACAGATACATTACAGATGTCGTAAATGGAACAGTTCTTTATCTTTGAGTTGTGAAATACTATAGGATAATCAACCTTAAGAAACCAAAAAATTATTAATCAATGTCAAGTTTGATCGGATGCACAAAAACTCAGAAAATACGTCTAGAGTAGCAAGGAAGCAAGTAGTACGGGGGTGGTCCGTCGAAGGCAATTAACCTCACACGAATGCATTCTCGAGCCGTGTAACAATGCCGCGTACGGGCGCATTACGCGCAATCTGGATAACCGGCTCCTCGGCCGCGGGCGAAAAGCACAGGCGACGGCCGCGCAAAAACGTCGGAGGCGGCGGCGGGTGAGCCGGGTGGCAACAACTCAGGCGCGGATTCCGCGGCTGGCACGGGGCTCGCGTGCCGATCGCGCCCCGCCCACTTGTGACGCGTGGTAAAAAGGGGCAAGCTCGCGCGCGAGCATTACCCTAATAGGCCGTTGTTCGCTTGTCCGATGATTTACGCAACGTGGCATTAGCGTCCCGCGATTTCGATCCGCGGGGAAATTCGCGCGGGCGGCGCCGCTTCCTTCCGCGACTCCTGATTTACGCGTCCTGGCCCTCGCCGCCTGATTTATGAAAATTGTAGGGCGCCTGCGGTCGAGTACAGGGCCGCGGAGGCAGTAGACCCTAACCGAGCCCTTTTCGCGACCTAACTCCTTATACTCGATTAGCTCGTACTAGGCTGCTGGCCATAATGGCTCTCTCGGATTTGATCGCTCGGCGGCGATAATACCGCAAGTCAAAGAAACAGAGTGATAGAAACAACAGGAAGCGTCGGGGGCGCACGCGGATAGGAGTGTAAGAGATTGCGGGCGTCGGTGGGCCCGGGGAACAGACGTGGGGAAACATCATTGCCCAGCCGCAACACGTAATGTCAATAAAGAAGACTTAATTAAAAATAAAGAGAGGCTTATGAAGTACAAACATCGAGGACGATGTTATTCCTGGGCAAACAGTGCCACCCGCGTCGCGGAGCCTATATCGGGGAGTAATAAGAGACATAGAACGGGCGGGGAAGATCGCCAACATCGGTCAAGACTCTCTCTCTCTCTTTCTCTCTCTTCAATGCTTTTCTACCTCGTCTATTTTATCATTTTTCCCTTGTCTCGTTTTATCGGGAGAGTCTTGCTCTTCCCGGCTCGACTGTCTCAAACTTCATTTTTTTTCAATTGACCGCCTGGTTTTTTCTCGTAAAAATAACTTTATTATTTTTCAAACAAGTGCAATATGTGCAGTATTGCTTTATCGAAATCTAAATATTTAAATTCAAGCTGTTTTTGAAACCACTTTTAGATATAGGTTTACCTCTTGGATTATGTAGTTTTCTAGCCCTACTTGGCACAGCATGGTAGCCGACTTAGTGCAAACTTCAAAACAAACACTCAAAAGTGACTTTTCTAATACTGCAAACTACATTGGTTTTACTTCCTTATATGAGTGAAACTATCTCGTTTTTGATACAAACTACTTGGACACTGGGACTGAACGTCACTCAAACTTTTTCGCGGTAAGAAGCTGTTGCGAACTCCGGCAGAGCAATCGTTGTCGCTTCATCTATTAGTATATACGAGCTCACAAAGAGAACGTGATAGTGGCTCCCGGGCCGACGGAAATTCGTGCCCTTGTAAACCAGGGCCTTCGACGCATATTCCCGGATCCACAGGTTGATCCAGTAATTTCGTCCCGTAAACCCGGCTGGGCGCCCGCGCTTAAGCCGCAAGACGAGGGGCATTACAGTTCAGAATTCAATCTGCGAACAGTTGCCGCGCGCGGCTCGTCTATCTCCGCCGCCCGCCGTTGATATCGTTTCGATGGGCCGCAGCTGTTTTTATTTTAATGGCCGACAGGGTTGGGGCGCAATTGGAAGTCGCATCTGAGGGAACTCGGCGATAACGCTTGAAATACTGGTCTCCGAAATTAGCGCTCTGTCCAACTTGGGCGTTCTTACAAGATACCTTCAAAATTTATGATTCGAAATTAAGTCTTCTTACCGAAGCTTCCCCATGTCTCTAATGCCTACTGTCTAAAATTAAATCTGATAAGTGAAATATTGGCATGAATTAATGCCTATACATTGCATCGAGTACTTTCGTCGTCAATCGTTTAGTCAATTTTTACTAATATTATAAGTAATTAGTTTTATTGGTTGTCAGTCATTTTCAATGATGGTGCAGTGTATTTTGAACCGATTTGAATAGTACATTAATCATCCAAACTATTTAGGAAAGAATTTCTATTACGTTAATTTGTGCCTGTATTGCATGCATGTTGATTAAAATTATACTATTCTATTATTAATAATATATTTTTATTTGATTGCAGGTAAGTTACAGAAAAGAAATAAATCTAGAGGAAAGATCTCCGAATGGGTGAGCTTTTCCTCAACTAATCGACGAACGAATGTTGTTAATCTTTGGGACGAAGAATGCGCGCAAAAAGTACTTACGAGTCCAGAGATACCTAGAAAGGACTGGTACATATAGGTTAAAAAGGCTTGTAAAGCACAACGACAAGAGCCGAGAGCTACAGTAGCGTCGCCCAGCGGGGAGCTCGAGCTATCGTCGCGCGTGTTTGTGCGCAAAGAATCACGGCCGTCGATGCTCTTGCGGCGCAGGGGTAATTCCCTCCTCTAATTTTTGGGGCGCGGCCGGGGGGTGGGGTAGGCGACGAGCAGGCGATTATGAGATTTGCGGGCGCGCGTCACAGGGGTAGCATTAGCATGCATAGCTTGCCGCGGCGCATTTAGAAAACCTCCCTTCAATCTCGGCTCCTAGCCGTCGCCGCAGCCTCCGCCTCCTCATTTGGAGAAAAGGAGACGCGCGGTGCCGCGTCGGGACGAACTGATAAAATTTTATCTCACTGCGCGGCCGACCCGGGGCGGATCCGCGCGTGATACATTTTTCTCGCACTCTCGGGTGTATTTTCCGCGCGCGCGGCACCGCCGCCACCTTCCTTGTCTTGCCCAATCCCCCCAACACCTTTTCCAATTTCAGGATTTTTAAGATGCGATTTCGGCAGAGCAGATTGCCCCTTGCGAACGTTAATTCTCTCCGCCACGCTCCAGCCTTTATTTTTCCACCCTCGAGCTCTCGAGATCTAACGCTTTATTTATTGCTTTATTTTATTTCTAAGGCGAAATTGTTATTTATCGGCATCTACTGCACCGTAATAATATATTATGGTCATTCGAGTTTTTACAATTGTTGTAAATGTACGAAGAAAAATGAGGTTTAAAACAAAATTGTTAAGAATTGATCGCTTACTTTCTACATCTTTGATATATATTGCTCTTGCATTTATATTATTATTTTATGTGGGCTTTATGGGTTTATTAATAGATTTTTAATTCATTTTTGAAATTTTAACAGCTAATTTTGAATAAAAAAAATTGTATATGTACAAGGTAATTAGATTGAAAAAAATCGATAATTCACACACCACTTAATACATTAATTATCAAAATCAATTAATACTTTGCGAGGGACATTAATTATTTTCCTTTTTAACTGAAAATTTTCTATATGAATACTTCTCATACTATGAATTTTTATTATAATACACAATAAGTTGCATGATATATGAAATATGTCTCCAGCTTAGCACCTGAAATATTAAAAATTCCTAACAAATTTTTCAAGTTTATAAAAGAATTCTTTACAATAGCAAAAGTTTTTCATTTGATTTTGACAAAAATCAAAGCTTGGTATGAAGAAATTCCATTTATTTATTATTTGAATCTCTTTCTCGGAGCCACATATGCAGAAAGATACTTAAAAATAATTTCGCGGCAAAGATCGACCTATACAACAATGCAGGCGTCAAAATAGAAAAGTGAGCGTTTGTCGGTGCCCCGGGACTAGTTTGCAAGGCGAAGCTTAGCAGAAAACACGATGTCCTCGTTTTCTTCCATATCCACACGCTTCCCTTGCAGCTGCCCAACATTTTTCCGCTCATTTTCCCCCTTTCTTCGCTCTCGCACCCTCGGCTCCCTCTGTGTATGAATAAATTTGAAGCGCCTCTGTGAGGCTGTTGCTCCGCGCGACGGTCGTTAACGGCCTGCGGGGTCAGGCCGTTTGATCAAGCTCCCGGGGCCTCGGTTCCTTTTCGGCGAAGAGACGGAACAAGTGATAGCGGCCCGCTTAATCCCTTCGTTTTCATTCCCGCGAGTGCAGCCCCGGTCAGTTTCGTGCAGAAGCCTCGGTTTTGTTGGTGCTCGTGTAATTATTTTTGAGGAGCCCCCGCGGATTACTCAAGCGATCCTACTTATTCCTCTTTTTTAGCTGTCAGATATTTATGAACTGCCAAGACTATTGCAGTCGGAATATCCAAAGATATCTTTTAGAGTCAGTAATTTTTTTGTCAGTAATTCAAATAAACAAATTACATTATTAAAATTAAAATTAACCTGCTCCTAATCCTGTCCCTCACAATACCTGTGCATATGTTTTGTATATTCATATACACTTAAAACCATGTAAATCTTCGATATTAATTAGAGCTCTCGATCGTTCACGTGTTCCGACTACACGAGTACACAAATAGAAATGTCTTGTAAAACATTTGCAGTCGTATGAGATACCATAAACACGGGTACACAGATACGATAATAGGCACTGTATTTATTTTGGTTACTTGTCTTTTTTCTTGTAAACGTGAAAAGCAAGGAAGCATGCTAAACACAGTTTAATGGGTATAAACACACAACTTTTAAAAATATTTACTCTTCGTGAGCTATAAGGAGCTCGAAAAATTAATATAATTACTATGCATTATCTTTAGCATTATTCAGATATTATATAAATAAATACCAATAATCTTTAATATGAGTGTAATTTAGATGTAAGTTATTTTCAAGTTCAACACCAGAAAAATTCTGTGCGTATCGTATTCGTTTCCAGTTATATATGCAAGGTCAATAATCTTTATCATTAAGTCAGCTAAATTAAATATGTACCGATGGACTTAGTGGATTACTCCTAGATTTTCTTCGTAACGAAATTCGATTACCGCGGAGATTATATCAACGGCCGCTGCACCTGCAGATTTCAATTCGCGAGAATGAGCAGTCGGTTGTAATTTCGTCAAGGAAAAGTGTTACCAGCACCTTGGAAAAAAGCTCGGCGGGGCTATGGTGCGCGAATCGTCAAACAGACCATCACTGCTCTAACCCTCGTCAATCCGAGGAACTCGCCCGGATCGCGAGCGCCGCCCCGAGAATTCTATCGCACTTTACTTTGAGACCACTTAAAGCCGGATGGAGCCGAATTTTATTGGGGGCGGCGATTCTTCTGTCCTCTTATCTTACCCGAGCCCTCTTAAGTGCGATAATTAACATTTAATTGTTATCGATGGAAGCCGCGCGCTTGCGATACAAACGTACACATACATATATAGGGGTCTGGAGAGGATTGCCCACTTCCGCGGTGGCTCGTTCGAGATTTCATTGAAATTTCATCGTCAGACCTGTTTTACTTCCGCTCACATCTACTCATTGCTTAAATGATTCGGAATAGTGCCAGTGGAAGATTTACTGTTCGATTCAGAATCTGGACATTGATTCCTTTAAATCTTATCTTTCATTTAGCACGCTGAAAATTCGTTGGTACAGTAACCTTAGTGGAAACAGTTTTATTCCAACCGCTATAATCAAGTTATTACACTATTTTATTTCTGTAATAAACATTGTTTATTTTAAATGATCTTTCTGAAAATATAAGTAAGTAGTCCAAAATTTTTATTTGAGTAACATACAATAATAATAAAAAATTAGAATATTCGATATATATATTTTTAAGATCAATTAATGCTACAAGTTCTATGTAAGTTATTATAAGTATAAATTCGCAATTAATTTGCTTACATATAAGTAACGTTTGAAAGATTTATTTTCAATACCTATCAATATCTACTTTAATATAATTATATATTGCACTTTTGTAGACTGTAGGACAAAGCTTTATTGTATTGTAATGGAAGAATTTTATAGAACTATAGAAGTGTTTATTCATTTATGATAAAATTTTGTTTGATTACACAGCAAACGGTCATGCATTTCTTTTTATGCTTATTTCTTTTAATGCGTGAGAAAAGCTTTTAAAAAAGCAGCGCTTAGAAAACCTATAAGAGGTACTTTAACCTTCCTTTTTGTGTCACTTAACAATTTCCCGGTTATCGAAAACATCAAAAAGCCTTTAAAATATCTTAGAATGGATTTTAAATCAAATTAAAAATAGTACTCGTAGATTACTACAAGCTCAATTTAAAACATTGATATAACTGCAAAATTCTACTCTTTTTTCTTCTGCAAACTTGCAATTTAATCGTTGAATAAAGTAGTAAAAAAGTGCATTAATTCAAAAAGTTATCTTAAGATGTATAGACCTCTAATTATTTCGGGCGTTATAACCTTTTTTAAATTTTGCCTTCTCCGCATAATAAAACGAGAGGTAGAAACAGAAAAGCTGGTGATTGTTGAAAAGGCACGAATTTGTCGCGTCATTAGTATGCGTGTCGATGTGCTTGGCATGTGCAGTTCACGGGAGACTCTTGAGGGTTCTTGTGTCCCGGCACGTTTCTTCGCGAGGCAATTCAGTTTTGACAACCACTCCACTAGCTTTGCCGCAAAATTTCATCTCGACTCCTACAGTCAGGATCATCGTTCACGATAGCGTCCTAAACAGCTATTTTTAGCCGCGTAGGCAGATACAAAAAAGTACGATCGGCGTGAATAATTCGGGCGTGTCGCGAAACCCGAATTTATTATACCCTGTTATCCCATTACCTGCACGATACGACAATCCATTCACTCTTTCAATCCTTGCGCGGGCTTAAAAGTCCGCTTGGCCTACACATGTTCGCGTGCATGCATGCATCAGTGCAAGATTTTCGAGAGTTTTTTTACGCCTAACGACTTTTTCTCATGAGTCAATAAAATTATACTCAATTACTGACTATACCATTATTCGACCCAACGTCATCTCTTTTCCTTTAATAATCTTAGCCACGACGAAATAATGATATTCTTATTACAACAAAAGTAGCACATGTGCTTTCGGAAAATTCATAATTCATTTAGACATTGTTCAAAAGTAAATAAATTCTTTGATTGTATGCATAAGGTGGCTAAAATTAGTCTTAACATTTTAAAAAGTTATATAAATAGTTTATTATAAGACTAGGTTCTTTTTCAAGAAAATAAAGCTGAAAATAATGTTGGCAGTGTATATCTTTCTATTGATTGTTGCGACAATCGATCGTTGTGATAGGTTGCAACTAAACACTCATCGAAGGTAAATATTGAATTTGCGATTATAATTAAAACATGACATAGGAAAATTCAACGAGATCTTACGGGAAAATTTTTTTCAAACTTCGAGTGTAAAACAGGTAAGCAGAGCGCATCTGAAAGGATTCAAAGTTTCTCCCTAGGCGCTTTTGAATCTCTCCCTCGGTAGTGGGGGGCGCAAGTACGGCAGCATCGCTCGCATCCATAGATACCCGGACACTCGGACGGGCAAAGAAGGCGCGCGTTTACCCAGCGGGAGCCCGAGAAGAGCCCGCGTAAATCGCGCGAGGCTTTAATTATTCCCCCGTTGAGTTTTTTAGGGGCCGGCCGTTGAGGAGCCCCGCGCGGCTCTCTAATCACTCGAAAGATACAAGACGAGTGCGAGGGCAGATTAACCGGGCGGATCTCTTACGGCGGCCCCTTAATTACACCCGGCTAAGTCGCCTCTCCACCGGGTGACTTTCGCAGTGGGCGCCTCTAATTAGACCGATCCTAATCTCGGGAAAACCGTTGACGGGCCAGATCAAAGCTACTGGTAATTATTAAGCCTGACTTTCGCGCCGAGATCTACCTGCAGTCGCCGAGTACGAACGGGCGATTGTTTTCACTCGCGGCGCGTCCTGCGGCATCGGCCCTGGCTCAGTTTCCCCAGTTATCAATACTTGGCGGAAATTCGTGCAGCTTCCATGCGCGCCGGTATCGCCCGAGAATGTATAACATTGCCTGATCGAAAACGGGAGGCAGATTTTTAGATGCGAGCCCGAGCCAAAACCGAGTCACTTTTCGAGCTTGAATTTTAGAGCGAGAACGTGTCGATAAGATCCGAAGGCGATGCACCGCCGTAAAACTTCGATATGTGCCTGGATTCAATATTGAACATTTATCTGCTGCAGGATATCCCACTGATAGTTTTGTTTATAAATGCAACCTCAGTATATTCAAAAAATATCAGAATTCTCGTACAATTTAAAACATTTATAATTATTATTTTCGATAAATTATATTTACAAAGATATATTTATTGATATTAAGGCACTCCTAGTAATTTTAATTTGTCATTAATAGTAGTCAATCATTTTTCGGCTTTCTATTTCTAATGAAAAAAGTAAAACAAAGAAAAATGTATTCATATGCATGATAATAACTTACCGTAATTTTTATTGTATCTACAAGTTTATTTTTACTAATTCAAAATCCTATTTAATTTAATAAACTATAAATATTTACCAATGAACTCTTGAACTATTAAACCATTGAACTATTTAGCTATCTTATTAAATATTTAATGTTTTACTTATATCTAAATCTTAAAATATTTTCACTAAAATAAAGTTTTACTATACCTTTATTAACATCAATCTAACTAATAATTATACTAAATTAATAATACAAAAGATCATAAATCACATATATAAGAATTGAAATATAGAAACTAATGCAGAACAAAAATTAATCAATATTCGTATTTCAACATACCTCAATATTCCCATACAAAATAGTTTGCAGCATTATCCTGATTTACTGTGTGAAATTAAAATTAGTAGTAAAAATATTTCTACTAAGGCATAGGATCTAGAAATTATAATTACCAACTGGTGCTAGTAACAGCCAGCGAATGAGTCTCTAAAAAATGAGCCTTGAAAAGAATGTCCTTAGAAAAATCGATATAGTTCGTATGAACAAGGTTTCATATTCCTTCTTTCGTATAATAGTTAAAGAATATACAATATTCAGACAAAAATTTACGAAAAACCTTCGCCTATTTGTAGACTTATGAGAGGAAATTATTGAATTGAATAGACGATTACCGCCGAAAACCAAGTTGCTGAGCTTTAAAAAAAGTTAAACGCTTTTGTAAAATGCTTTAGATTGTGCGAAGTAAAATACCAATTTCTATAGAATAGAGTATTCGCCTTGTGGTGCACCATGTACTAAAAGAGCGTCGGTTACATCGATCCAACCATCATGATGGCTTTCTTGTTAGCGATCGGAGCGCCATTAACAGTCAACAGAGTTTGTGCATCGGCTTGTAATTGAGCTCCTCTAAAATCATTATGCATGCACATATTAATGCTTCTCTTAACTTAAATTACGTAAATGATTCATAAATTGCAGTAGCTTACACGATTTTACTTGAAACCCCTTTTTAAGAATATTAGAAACTAATGCTAACAACCTTTATTTGAATAATATTATCTTTACTTTTGATTTAACAAGAATATTTTTTTTTCCATTTATTTAGCTTTCCATGTCAGATACATGGCATACTTCAGTGTTATAGTGGCAATTACAATTTCTCAGCTTATTAATTAGGAATAATATTGTGAAAGTTGAATACATATAGAGTTGGGGTGGATTTGCTCAAATCTTTAATTTTCAGTTTTTTAATCTTTCAAGAAAGTTATAATGATCTTGCAAGCCTCGATATGAGACTCTTTAAGCAGAAGATTTGAATTAAGGAGAAAGGGGGGGAATTTTAAGTTGAAAAGTGATTTTATCATGTAAGCTCTTACATTGATGTATTAACATTCCCATAGGATATGGTTTATGTCTTCATTTTGATAATCACATGGAAATATCGAAAGTTTTAATTCGAGCTAAGTGTTACTGACAGCTTCATACAATTTTGGTCACCTATCTGTAAACTAAATAAAATAAAAAGTAAAAATGAATATTTAAATGGCAGTGTGAAAAGAATGATTAGAAATAATTTTTACAATTTAAGTGTCAGGGTAATAAATAGATTAATAATCATATTAAAATTATTCTAAGGTTTTATATATGCATATATTTGTTTAAATTTATCTTTATTGCAGTGGGTGATGGAATGGGTTAAGGAGCTTAAAAAAGTAATAGCATTTTACACTTTAGTGAAGTCTTTAATTCAATAATATATATCAACTTAAGTCTAATTTTAGAATAAATCATTTGTACGTTTTAACGCCGTTACAATTAAATTCTAGGATCCTTAGAGGTAGGTATTTTTGTGTTAATAGGTTAGACTTGAATGGGCGACTTTGTCGTGACTGCCTTGGGATAACTCGGCCCAATTTGATTGATTTTCCCTTACACCCCCACACCTATCTGTGTCGGCAGTTCAACACACTAATTCATTCTTCAAAAAAATCGCTTTCGTGTTGGAAGAAGAATTGTATCATCAGCTCCTATTCTGTATATTTTCTATCTTTTTTATAGTTTAGGAACAAGTGTACACAATTTTTACTACCTGGTATAATTATTAAATATATATCTCTGATTTTTGCATCATATTACACATAAACTTGTTGGTCTAATGATTTCAAACGGAGAATTATTAATAATTTTTTAATTACTAGCATTCAGTATCCATTGGAAATAAATACGCGATAGTTGATAGACATGGAAAAATTAGGAAAAATTTTGAAATATTTTTTTTTATAAATTGGACACATCGCTTTCTTTTAATATGAAGACTCTGATTATTTCTTTGTTTCCTATTACATATGAAGGGCTTGAAGGTATAGGGCTATCTTCTCATTGAGCGAGTTAATTAGCTATTCTTATTCTATTATCTGTCTAACGTATTTAATGCTTTATTATTAATTTTTCATAATTTTGATTAAAATTATGTTAATATAAAAACCAAAAATTTAAAAATAGAAAGCATTATTGCTCTTAGAATCTCATGAACTATGCACTTAAAAAATAAACGGAAATGAATCAAAAATACCGTGTATAATAAGTATTTCATGGATAGTGACTTGGCTTCTGTCTAGCTAATTACTCATGCAGACAAAGATGTCCAGCCTACTTCCGTCTGCTCAGCAGTTTTCAAATTTAATTTTCTACCAGAACACAAGCTTAACCATTTTAATTATAAATATATAGTTTTCATACTTTCTACTTTCATTACTATCTGCTATTCCTTTCCTCACCAGTCTCAGATATTAAGCATATTACTTAATTATATATATATATATATATATATATATATAAAATCTTATATTATAATAATAATATTTATATTATAATAAAATATATATAATAAATCAAAAGTTTTCCGTCGTGGATGCGACACAGCAGCTCCGCATTCGGTAGAAGACTGAACGTTTTAATTACCGATTTTTAGGCATGGGCTTGTGCCTAATAGCCTGGGAGCAAGGGCCGAAAGGGGGTAACCATTTTTATGATTTCCTCGCCGGGATTATCTCCAAAGCGATAGCCTATGGATTTCCCCAAGGCGTTGCTCTCTCTTTATTTAACCGGAAAAGCTTTTCAGCTTGTAAAATACGAGGTTTTTCTAGAATAAAGAAAATAGAATTGATTTCATTTTAGTTTTAGATTTATTGAATATTAATAATATTGATTTACAATTTTTGACAAATGATTTGAATTGGCGGTTTAACAATTTTTCGTATGACGGTTCACGCTACACTACAATTTACGTTACGGTTTGTTACAAGTCGTTTTGATTATGATTGATATAAACCATTGTTATATAGCTAATTTAATAAGGTTTAGAGCCAGAGGCCTACTGTCTCTTATTAAATCAAGCTACGGGGAGGAAACTCCTGAATGAACCCTCACCGCAGAAGAACTTATGATCCAGGGATCATAGTCCTCATATAGTGGAGGGGGCAGTCAGTTGCCTTTTTTATACACGGACCTATGCGAATTCAGCCTATCCGTGTTACGCATCAAGATTAGAGCCTTGCCGCACGTGCAGTTAAGCTATGCCGCCCGATTCAGGGCCCACGCGGATCTCGCGCAGTAAGCCGCGCCAAACCAATCAGGACCCACGACTCTCGCGCCGCGCCGGGACTCAGCCGCGCACCGCGAATCCCTACTCCCGCGCCGGTTCGGAGCAGCTACCGCAAACGGGATGAAAGGCACCGCAACCGCCAGCAAACTCTCTTGCGCTCGGACGGCTGACCCGAGCAAACCTCCGAAACTCTCACCGCCTCCACCGACCTGCTTCGGCCAGCGACCTGCCTTGGCCTTCATCGACTTGCGTGCCTTGGCCTTTATCCGCGTCTGCTTTGACCCGCGACCTGCCTTGCCGCAGAAACGCTTACGATCCGTAGATCGTAGTCCTCATATGGTAGGAGTTAACCGACTTGCTCAATACAACACTTCATAAGGCACCAATATAAAACTGGGTCAGTCCTAAAGTATTGTAGCAGTAAAAAGGTAAGAAGTAGAGGAGAATATTTCTTTCTTCGACTAGTGAGCTTCGATCAAGAATCTTCCTAGTCAAGAGAACGGAGCGTTCTGATTTTTCGTGGGTTATGCAATGGCGTTTATATGGCTAGTCGCCGCTGAAAATTTGCAGCGCCGCAGGTTTCTCAGAGAAGTCGCGAGAGGAGGGAGGGGGGCAAATCAGGGGCGTGAGTTTCCACTCCGCTAGGTCCTAGCCGCCGTTTTTCCGGCACAGCGGAGGCTGCGCAAGACACACTTTACATTTGAATCTGGTGGTAAAAGAGTGAGTTTATGGGAAATAGGCGCTGAGACCCTGAGGGTATTCTCTTAGGGCGTGAAGGAGAAAAAACGAGAGGCAGTGGTGAGGGAGGAGAGGTGGTGCATAGCGCTGCATCTTAGGCAGAGAGAGAAAAGGAGTGGTGGTGGGGCAAGCGTGGGCGCTGTTTGCTGCGCGTGCAGGACGACCGTTTTAGGAAGAAATTCTATCGGGCTCTTTCTCTCACTGTTGATAAATTATTATGACCAAAGGCATTGGCGGTTACATAGGCTTTATATTGGTCTACCTTTCTTTTAATTTAGTAGCCTTGTTTTTGAATGGCGCAAATCGGACCATTATTAATATTTCTTAATTTTTATATTAATTTTATTATACTTTTTATTGCGTGTGAGATCTTTTGGAAAGGGGAAATCATTTTCTGTTAGGCTGCATGCGTAGTTTTTATATAATATTACATTTGTCGCAAAGAAGAAAGTTTCTTTGGAAATTAATATACTCGTGAAAAGCCTTTATTTGGGTCTGCTTCGGAAGTGTGAAAAAGGGGCTCGGCGGTGCATGTGCACTGGCCCGGTCATAAACGCAGCGGGCGGGGTCGACGCTCAGTTTGTCTATAGGTCTGTAGGTAACTAAGAGTTATAATATATATATATGTGTATATATGTATATATATATATATATATATATATATATATATATATATTACTTTGCAGTTTAGAATTTAGCTAATATTTGTTACTACGATTAAAATTGAAGCGTCGAACTTGCTAGATATCATAATGTAAGATACTCTTTTAGTTAGATAAAATATTTACCATGGTAATTATTACATTATTTTTATAAAATTTGATGCATTTTGTATTTATATTGTTAGTCTTCCGAATCCCATTTAAATAGCATTAAACGTATATTTATATGTAAGTGACTAGATTAATGCAGATACTGTGTAATGTGGAGGCATCCTTTTGTTCATATTACAGTTGGAAAACTTAGCACTAAATTTATTGCAACAGCTAAATTTAATTGAGAGACACTATTTTTATTTTTGGAAATTCTTCCTTATAGGCTTGGTAAATCATAATAAATGTTCAGGACCTATATCAGGGCCTCATTTCTATAATAAATTTGCAAAGAAAAATTCCACATTAAATCTGCAGTATACTGTCTGTTTACATTATTATCTTCAACTTACATGTAGATAAATTTCTCTAAATCAAGCCAACATTGTAATTAACGTCACCACGCTAGTGATAAACTGTTGTATCCATTATATAACATGTTGAGCGATAAATAACAATGAAAGTCAGAACGCTATATATGCATCTTAATATCTACAAATAAGTGCAGTTAATAGGTAGTTTACACATTACCCAAAGAGAATATATTAGTAGCGGGTACAAAATCAATATAATTTAATTGTACTTTTCAGGATTATACTTTTTATCGACATTAAAATGTATTTATATACGTAGGCAGAAAGCATACACATGTATGTTCATGTATAATAGAAAATACTCACTACTTATAGTTATAATTCACTACATTTTAGTTTAAATATGTATTAAAATTATAGCTGAGGTGTTAGAATAACAATTATAATGACAAAAAATCTGAATTCAAGACTCGTTTTAATTCTGTTGCAAATAAAATTATAGAATTTATTCCGAGTTTAAATACATTACTATCAGACATTATTGTTTATTCAGTATTGTTCATTTTTGCAAACTAAGATTGTAACGATTATAATATTTTTAATAATTATGAACATGTTTATCTTTCCGCATTTTTTCATGTTATGCACTATAAATATAAATAAACTGATTGATAAATAATCTGAAATTGATAACTTACTTAATTAAAAAATTTCTTATATATTTTCGAGAATTATTTTATAAAAAGTAATACTTCAATTATGTAAAAGTGAAGTGCTTTTATGATAAAATTTATAGAACTATTTAATTATAATAGTAATTTTATATGCACATCTAATAATCAATTAATTTTTTATATTCATACTTTTACAATACTACTTATATTGCTGTATTGTATATTTAAAACAAATAAAACATAATGCGTCCAAAATACAAAAAAAATAATTAAAATATGTAAAATCTATAATTTTCTACAATTTTTATTTTCTAATGGTTAACTTTCTTTTCAAAATATTTTAACATTTTATTAATATTTAAATAACTAAATTATTTTAATATGGCTTACAGTAGTAAAGATTTTAATTAAACTACTTTAATTCGTGTTTATTGATTTAGTGAGCCTCCAAAAGGATTATATAAAAGTAGATGTCATTAGTTGGTAAGGTTAAGCTAGGCATTAAATTAAAAAAATGGAAGTACCGTAAGTACAAGGTACACCGTAAAAAGCTTTATAAAGTTAGTAAATGGCAGATCTTTTATTGACAGTATATATCTATATACCAGGACGTACCAGTAGAAAAGTTCTCTGTTTGGTCAGACAATGTGGGATATAGGTTTATTATATTGTCAATCTTATAATTGGCACACTTTATCAGTTTATTTTACGACTGTGACACTTTCTTTTAATTCTTATCTTGAGTAATTATACCCAATGATATTATTTTTATACATCATACCAATGTATGAGGGCATTCTTCTTTATTATTATTATTCGCTCTAAATTTCAAAATTTTATTTGCCTACTTCTTAGCAATTCACAATTAAATTAAGTTAATAAGAGTTAATCTGCAAATAAACTAGTAACGTATAGAAAGTGAAAAATCTGAAATATTTTAGATATTTTATATCTAATACAGTGAAAGGTACTATGCTTATTGATATTCATAATCATTATCCTTGGTTAACTCGATAACTTTATAATTATTAGATAACAGTGGGTGCGCAACCATGCCATCCCTTATGAATCCTAAAATGTCTACAAAACCAAATCACCCCATTGGTGCAGCCCCGAACAACTAGTTTGACGGTAAAAAGGGATGGTCCTTCCTAAATGGCTTAACAAATCACCTCAAAAGACGACAAAACAGCCTGTACTCTCGCATTATACAAAGCAAGATTATTAGACAATCAGGCGCTACAGCCTGATTCCTGTGCCTTGAAAAGAGACGATGCCTCTGGCAAAACGGAGTATACGAGTGCCGCTAATGGAGCAAGCGACGGATAATTTTCCGATCGAGCCTTCGATTGTCTCGCGCGCTTCGGCAGTTCATCTTCTCTCTTCCTCTTTTCTCTATCTTCGTTTCTCTGTATAAATCGATAATAACTTGCTGCACCGTCAGTGCTGTTCAGTTGTTTTTAGTCTCGTTCCTTCCACACAATTGTGCAAGATCGATATTTTAGTTCATTTAAGTTGATAGTTTGATATTAAGATAGAAGAGGTAATGAATTATTATGTAAACTACAATGATTTTATAGTATTTGATATTACTTTTCCATATTACTATTGTTTAGAATATAGTATATTTATACAAATTTAGATATTGAATAATTTTGATGTAAAAAATTAAAGTTTGTAGCTTGTCACAATATTTTGTGCATAAGAATTAATTTATAATAAACTACTTATCTATTTATCTATTCGATGATACAAACAGAAAACTGTCTGATACAACTGCACTACATAAAGTCAGCCTAAATAATGCAAGAAGGCGTTCCCCTTTGATAAGTTGTTCGTTTCTACTTTCTATACACTGCGACCGCTAAAATTCTTAGAATTCTCCGTTTTAGCATTTGTTTACATCTCAAAAGCTTGGATGCCACATAACTTTTGATCATAGTTATAATTTTTAACGGCTAGTTTATCAGAATTTATGCTCTTAAATCTAAATATCGGTATTCATTCTTTATACTTTATAATATAGTTGTAAAATTCGTTATATTCTATATAAACTATAAGTGATTTTTTAATATTAATGTATTAATATTAAAATTAATAGGTATAGTATTTATCTTCCATATCTTTTATGTTTCAAAAATAAAACCTAAATTGTAAAATATAATTTTTAAAATAAAATTTATTGAAGTACTACAACTTTTCGATAGGGCACTCTTTGGTAGTATTTATAACTTAAAATAAAGTAAAGTCTACAATGTATCTCAATTTCAATCAAGGTATTTATTTTATGATAAAAAAAATTTGGTTTAAACTAAATTTTAAGCCGGAATTTTTTATAGATATGATAATCCAAAGCAAAATTCAAAAATATTGGTCCATTCTTGCTTTGTCATTACGAAATTGGCAGAAATAATCTTTCATTAAATTTCCTGTTTGACAGTATTCTATGAACTCTGTTTGACATTGTTATTAGAAAATACCAGCAAGGCTGAAATTTGAGCATCATTCTATCCTAACTGGAATTTATTAGGAAATTAAATTAAATTTCTTTGAAGAACTAAGCTAAATTGCATTAAAGTTTTTACTGTCTAACAGCAGTATGACATTTCCAAAAGCCTGAAATTCCTCTCAGTAAAATTTCACAGTCTAACCCTTCATTCGTAAACGAATTTGTATGTCCACACTAATTGTACATATATTATATTATAATACAACAATGCAAGTGATTAAACAAAATTAATGTTAATAATATTTTATTCCTGTTATTAAAATTATTTTAATTTATTAAATGAATAAATTTATTATTTTTATGATGATTTACAAATAAAATTTTCCGAGTTGAATTATTTCATTTATACAATATTAAAGAAGACTAAAAAACAACATAATGGATTATACTTTCAACTAAATAATTCTACATAGATTCTTTTATGAGTAAGCTATTTTCATCAAACATTTTAATCTCAATGTTGATCGATGAAATATATGTATGCTACAAGTATCTATTTTGCATATTTTCTTGCAACTTCACGATATAACTTTTACAGAATCGACCAACTCTTCTGCACGAAACAAAAACTAAGCCAATGCTTTTTGTCGCTCAGCAAAAAAATTCATTCAAATGTTAATGCGCGAAAGCTGGAAAAAGGAGGGCCGCATGCCCGTCAGGGGCTATTCCCCGGCGAGTGTGGAGCTTCGTTCTCCCCCAGCCTCGCACCCCGCGAAAACTGCCTTTGGCAATCGGCTTGCAGCGGCTCATGGGGCGAATTCCTCGAGGCAGGCCGCGCGGGACGAAATTCAATCTGGGCGCCGCGCCGCGACATTCATCGATTGTCAAGGAGAAAAATACGTCCGCGAGCCGGGCGCCGTCGGGAAATTTAGCGGGAAAGTGACGCCGTGCGCTCCGAGGTCTCTTTTTTTAAACCCGCATTTGCGACTCGAGCGCGTGGACGGCACGGAGCTCGTGCTTTTTCCCAGGAATGCCTGTGCCCCAAAGGGGTGTTAATTGTCTTTCATAAATTTTCGTTACTCCGAACGTGCATCGTTGCTAAGAGGCGGTCCAACGAGAGTGGTCTCTGCAAGGAATTTCCTATTACATAAATTCTTTTGCGCCCAACGTAGACCTACTTTATAAAAAAATTTTAGATTAATCTTGTTTGCCAAATTAAAAGGAATGTCACGAAAATATTTTACGTTCACATTTTTATGCAATTTGCGCATGTAATTTTAGAGTAAAACTGCATCAAAGTAAATAAATTTGTACCGTATTTGATTCGAATTGTAACGGCTTTATCTAACGGCATGCATGGATGACTGTATTATTATGTTAATTAATTATCTTATTCAAACTTAATGGTAATATAATGTAGAATTGTTCAACACTGGAATATGTTAGAATGTAATCCAATTTATACTAAGCATAATTAGATATATATGAGGATAAGTAGCCTCTGCGAATCTTGATGAATTCAACGTATGTATTTACTAATATAATCTACGATTCCTGTATAATGTTCATATCTGTTTTAAACAAAGTTTTACAAAAAAATTTTATTGAATATTAGTTTTCTAAAAATGGCCATAAAGTTTATGTTTATGTTTATATTTTGAATAATTCAATGCGAATAACGTAATGCAAGTTCTTAAATGTAAAAGTTAGATAAAAATAATAATGTGAAGGTCTGTGCAAAATGGCCATATTAAAGATTAACAAATGAAACGAATACTTTTTCAAAATTTAGTAATGGATAAAATCATATGAATAAATATAACAATTTTATTTAAAAAATTGTAAGCTGTATTCAAAAATATTTTGCTATACATTTGTTGTTATTATTCTTGAAAAATTATAATTCTGTTTACAAATAATTATGTCTTTACAGTTATTGCAGAATAAATAAATACCTTTTAAATACTTTATATGATGTACATGATGCATTTAAATTCAATGCGTTATATCAGGTATGTATAGGGATGCTTTTGTTATTTCTCAAAATAAACTATAAAATAGAATTTTTTGCTTGTCTCTGTGATCAGTTTTAGATCGAACTAGTTCACTTTATGCATTAATATTTTGAAACGTCGAAAAATGAAAACAAAGGGAAGTCATGAGTGTGACTAAATTTAATTTATTTAAATTTAATTGAAAATTTTAATTTATTTTTGATACGTGCATCAAATAGATTTTAAAAAATAAAAGAAAGATTCACGATATGAAAGTTCTATTTTTTATTCCATAAGTTTGGAAGTAGTCGTAGTCTACATAAAATTTAATGTCAAAATTAGAGGTGTATTGTGCCCGATAAAAAATATATTTTTCACGATAAAATTAACTGTAAATTATGATTAATTACTGTAAAGCCAATTTGAAAGTATGTCAATTTGATATTATATTATTTAATCAGATTATAATATTGGCAGAATCAAATTATAAGGATCGGCTTAATAAAGTCGACTTGAATCGTCATACACAGGTAATTGCTAATTCGAGGATGGTTCCTTAACAGTAATTTCTGAACACCCGCCAAATGCAAAAAGCATTTAAATTGGAAGCTCGAGACGGGGTCTAAATTTACCCGAGAACGGCCCCGGCGACCCCGCGAAATCCCGGGGAATCAAAGAAAATTGGAATTCCAGCGGCGTCCCCAGGCGCGTCACGGGCTTCATACGACCGCGTCGAGCAGTCGTAAAGGCGGAAGTCCGATCGGCGCGCGACGTTTGCCATCGGAAATTGTCAGTTCCGCGGGCCGCTGGCGCCCGCCCGCCCGAGATAACACGCCCTCGCCCTCCGACACGGCTTCGGCGTTTTTTCGCGCCAAGGTGACTCGCCGCGTACGAGCCATTACTCCCTTTTTGACCAATGCGGCCTTTTACGCGCGAGCTCCGGGCGCTGTTTACTTCCCTGGCTCGTTCCAGGATCTTTTTCATGGGCCAACTGTCGGTCCGAGTTCGGAAAGTACTTGAGGCCTTGCAAACATACTTTTTAATTATCTCCCTGCTATTTATATCGATGGAAAAAGATACTTTTTTCTCTGATCAGTGGAAATTAATTATTACTAGGTAATTTCATTTCAAATTAAAAAATGTGTTTTAATTATTAATTTTAAATTTCTGTTGGCATTAATTACATGGTTGCTAAAAAATTTTAGAGTATTTTGCATGTACGAGTACCTTACTGTTTACTTTACTTGTTTGTTTTTAAAAAAGTCAATATTGTTTACTTTTTTAATGTATTTTACTTTACCCGTTGAAAACTAGTATAAATCTCAATATGTTAATATATAGAATATTATTATAAAATAAAAAATAATACACAGGACTGCTGTTAACATATAATCGATTAACGAACAAGTGAATCACTTTACTATTGATCACATTAAAAAATCTTAGAATAAAAGTAGATAAAATCTATTAATGTTTACAATAATTATAATAATCCCTGTCGTTTCTAATTCAAACCATTGACATTTTTAACACCTATGCAATTTGGAGAAACAGGTAAAAAATAACTGATATCTTACACATGTCAAGCACTCTTTATCCTGCATCTGCGATGTTAAAATTCCTTCAATAATAAAAGATTAGTTACAACCTTTATAATTTTCGAAAAAAGAATAAAGCAAGAATACGTAGGGAAAATTAAAAGAAGATATTTATTCGAAAAGACAAATAGAATTTATATAATTTCTTGGATTAATTAAAGTTTTCGAGTGGGGAATAAGGGCTTTTCGGTTATTAAGCCGGAATAAAATTTACAAAAAATTCCTCACTCTACTTTGAGCTTGTTAGCACGCAGGGCGCACGTGTAGCCTGCAGTCATTATAACTTAAACGGGCGCACTCGAGCTGCGCTCCAGCGTTTTGATGCAATTTCACAAGGTAAATAAACAAATTGCTCGTGATTCTTTATGCGTAAATAAAGCCGAGATCTGGGCGCGACGAATAGAGTGCTTCGGAGCTACTTGGGAGAGGGTATGAAAAAAGCTCAGTCATTAAAGCATCAAGCTCGGCGTAAAAACTTTAATTTGCAACTGCGCTGCGCCTTGTTCCTAAGATGATTAAAAAGCTCCACGGCGCGCTAGTTGCAATTTCAAAATTCGAACGCCTCCTAAAACGGTTTTTTGCAAACACCGGCTTCTTGCTATAAGGTTACAGGGAACTGCCCGAAGTATGCTTTGAAATAATTACCAGATACAGTGAGACATTTTGGCAACTGCGCTCTCGACTTTTTCGTCGAGTCCCTTTAATTAAAAGCGATCTTTTTCAACATAATACACACGTGGATAGCGTGTACAATAAGATGAAAGGTCATTCATGAGAAAAAACTTGATCGTCCGTATGGGAAATTACCTTATTTTTCTTGCTATGAATTTAAGTAGGGGTAATGACAATAAAAAAGAGAAGACGTATAATTCAAGAACTTACTCGCATTTTTTGCGCCTCGGTTTGACGCTGGGCGCGTCATTAATATTATGATATATAGATAGCGCGGCCATTAAAAATTTTTAACCGAACAGTTCGAAAGGGAGATGGAGGGGCGCGTGAGCGCGCGCCGGGCGATTAACGTGCCGTGCGCCACTTGTGGGACTTGCCCGGCCGCGCTACTTTACAATGTCGTAATTGCACGCGAGAGAGGGCGCGGGCAGGGGTGGGGGGGGGGGGCAGTAGGTACAGCCTCGACCAGGAGGGCTATTAAAACTCCGACGGTTACTTAACCCTCGGCGCTTGGCTGTACAATTTTTTTCCGTGCGGCCCGGCGCCCCGGCTGCTTGCCCCCTTTCGCCCGCCCTCAACGACTCCCAATGCTCCAATCTCGTATGAGATAATTAGTCCAAATGGGCGAAAACAAAAGAAGCCTGGCCGGGCGCTAGCTGCCCCCAAAATGCTTTCGCTCTTCAGCGCGAGACAACTCGCGTGCGCTACGCGGCCGATTTGCTTACATGTAAAAGCTGCTTTATTCGAATAGCGTCATGCGCAGCTACTTTTTATAATGCGTTTGGAGAAAATAGTTAATAAATCGATGACTCGGGGTACAAAATTAAATTGCTATATATATGATATATCGAGTTGGAAAGAATACTAGGGCACGTGTCAAGAAATGACGATGAATTACATAAAGACGTAAATAGGTTTTGTGTAAAAAAATAAAGATAAATAATTTTAAAATGTAACTTCTGTTATATTACTATAAATTAATTATTTGAACTGTTAGAGTATTACTAATATTAATTTTTTTCTTTTACAAATATACATATCTATGACATTGGTGCTTAAAATCCACAATTACAAGAAATATTACATTATTTTAAACATCGTGCATAGATATATATCTATATTCGGCAATTCCTGATAAATTTTCAAATAATTGTACATTACGGCTGTATAGTCGAACTATTAGGAATAAAATATTTATTTGATCGCAAATTTCAATCTACGCTCTTTGAGAAAATTCTTAATTATAAGGAATTCCTCCTGTCTACAATGCGCAGTAGTATTACAGTATTTTGTCAAAGCTAACGCAATTGAAAAGGCAATGTCGACCTTTCATTCTGCTTTCTGTAAATGAAGCATGTCGATAGAAGCTTTACAAGAAAGCCCTTGAATCATTTTGCCGCGTTGAATTACAGGATCGAGAGGTCGGTCATTACAGCAGCTTCGTACAATCAATTAGGTGCACCTGCGGCCGCGTGACTTGTTCACCGAGGCGGCCTAGTCGGTAAAGTAGTCACGCAAATGATTAACAAGCGGTTCTTAAAGATTAGAGGCGGAACGGTTAGGGCGCGATGTGCGGCCTCGCGTCAAAGTTGGCCCGAACGATCGCGAAAACACGAGCCGCGATCTTGTCGACCGGGATGCGGCCAACAGTCCGCGCTTCGTTTGCGCGCGGCCGCGTTTCATTTTTCACTTTATGGCAGTGTTTGGTAACTTTTTAATGAGTTTTTTCACCGCTTACCCTAAATTAGGCCTTGCGCTCGCAAGCAGACGCTCCTCTTTGTTCCGCGCTCGCTCTTTCTCTCTCTTTCTCTAGTTCTTTTTCGTCTGTTTCAATGTTGATGCTATCGAGACTCTACTTCACAACGCAATGTTTCTGGTGAATTAATCATTACCGTTAAATTGTGAGGATTAAGTAGATTCACTAAGAGTATTTTTAATTATTTCGAGTTTGAGCTTCGACTGTTGTGGTTGTACGGTCTTTTAGGAGTATGATTTGTGCTCGTTTATCGATTAAATTACTTTTTTTTAATTGCACTAGTGAGAAATATAGTCTATATGAAATGTAGTCTAAATGTAGTCTATTGACGAATTCGTTTATTAAGAATTTTTCGTAAAGAAATTTTAAGCAATGATGTAGTCTTTGAAGCTTGTGTGTTTTTTAAAATTTAAAAGAAATATATAATTTATTTTTATACGAGAATGTAAAATAAAACTGTCTGTTGTCTCGTAAATTCTTAATAAATACTAAAAATATAACGCGAGATATGTTTTATTCAGTACAGATTATCTACTATTGACAGTTCCATAATGCGAAATGTTATAAATTGTATGCAATGGGTGATACATTTTACAACTTTCTTATGTGTTTGATTTCGATGTGTCAATTGATTGACATTCGATATTCTGTAGAATAACTCTGTATCTATTAACTTGTTTGCTCTTTCAATTATTCATCTTTTTTGATCTTCATCGGATAACTGCTCGATTCTTGCGTTTCTCAATTTTTTCGCTATTCAATAGCAATCTCTTAAAACTATAGCTATAATATTGAATTACGACTGGAGTGAGCAGAAGAAACCAAAGAATAGCTTTTAAGGAATGACTTTCGAGAAGCTGCTGCTTTTACAGTTACGGTTCATCCTTTTATATTTAGGTTTTGTTTAAATGTTTTGTACACACGTAGTAATGCGTTATTTTTCTTTGTATCTGCAATAATAAGTGCAAGAAAAATTATATTTTCAAAATTTTATCTGGAAATTCCTGACTAGAAAATCGAATAACTAAAATGAATACTGCTATTTATACTAATAAAGTTCAATAAAAAAGTTTTCAGGAATAATTGTAGTCAGTGGAAGTAAATTAAAACTGCCGAAGCGTTAACTTCCGCGAAACAAGCTTCAGCAGTAGATTGACAGAATTGCTGTCGTACAAAAATTTGCATGCAAAAAAATTGTACACTACGTTATGAAATTTCAGTTTCGAATAAAATGTAGTTTCGATAAAAGTACTAATTCGATTGGATTTTACTAGACTTTTTTAATGTTGCTTCTTTTAAAAGATAAAGATCATATTTTGAGAAATATTTTACAATATAATTAATTTTTTAAGTGAATTTTTTTAATCGCATGTTCAATATATTTTTCTATAGATATTGTAGAAGATACCAAAAAATAAAAATACAAAAGTAAATCTTCTTAACTTTTTAAAAAGAAAATATACAAGGCGGAAAAAATGCAAAAATTATATTTATTTTATAGACGAGGGAATATATTAAAAATATAGAAGTGTTGAGAAAATAATCAGGATACAAAGGCTATAATTACTATTAATATAACTGCAATCTTGACGGGAAAACGAGAATAACGAGAATGGTTTAATGTGTGAACACTTCTATTTCATAGCATTCAAACTAGGCAAGCAGCAATCTTGGCCCTTTACTTTTCACTGAACGATCTGCAAATACTTGTCGCTCCTCTTATATGAGGTCGATACAACTGCAGATTAAATCTCGTACGAGGTCTAAAGCAGTCTAATGGGGATAAATGTTTGTGCCAAGCTGACGATTGTATTGTAGTGTGATCGTTTCGAAGACACTACACTAGATCTAAAGTAATTTCTTCAGGAAACCATTTTGCTTTTCGAATTATGTTTTTTACTGTCGAGCTATTTCACTATAAATTGTTGTTCGTATATTTTCACATTTACCGTTTTTATTATATTAGAAACTAGAGGTAAAGAAATATTTAAAAATTTTGAAACCACAAAAAGTGAATAAAAAATCTAATAGTAACCTTTTAAAATTTATCTTAAAAATGTATATTTTTACATGTTTTCAAAATTGTATAGATTTTTTAATTTGACACATAACTACTGATGTAAATATATTGCTCGTTATAGTATAAAGTATTAGATACATTAATGGTTATTACTGTATACGGAAGTAACATAATAAAAATGCGCAGGGTTAATGGGACCTAGGATATAACTTATCTCCCTTGGTATAGGAGTCGAGCGCTCTAACCAGTCGACGACGAATATTACGGTTGATGATCCTTGCGAGTCGTGTCGTCAAGTTGTGAGATTCATGGCAGCATAATTAGTAGGTAATCTGTAGATAATTATTCCACATGGATATCTAAAAAGTTTGGATATAATACAGAGCAGTTGAAGGTGGGAGCGCAGCCACTCGAATGGCGGGGACAAAACAAAGTCAAGTCTGGAACTTTAGCTGCTGGTATAAATAGTGCTCTTGCCGCCATTCTTCCGCGGGGCCAAGAAATACAAGTATTATCTAGAATTAAAAGGGAAAGAGCCAATAAACTCGCCGCCGAGTCTGCTCTGCTGGGGCGGACCTCCGTATGCTTAGCGCGCTTCCGGGGAATATGGGCGAATGCGAAAGAATTTCATCCAATTCACGGGTTGTTCGGCGGGCCCCTTAGCCGGGAGCGTCGTGCTGCAGCGCAGAATGACGGGGAAATTCCGTTCAGGGATGCCGGGCGCGCGGGCCAAATTGAATGGCGGCATAATTTCGGAAGGGCGCCGAATTACGGGCCTCGCGCGCCTCCCGCGTAAAAATCCACACGCGAGGACGGCGGGAATTGGATCGCGAGTAAAACTGCTGGGGCTCACACCGCGGAGTTGCTCGCGGGGCTTCCACTCGGCCGCAGATCGCGAAAACACAATTAACCTCCGGCGCGGGACGTTCCGTCCCCGCCCCCGGCCGCCAGTTGCCCCCTGTCGATTGTCTCGAGGGGCCGCCCGGCTGAGTCGATTGCGCGGGATCGCAACGAAGCGCGGATTAAACTCGTTGGAACGGTGACAAAAGAGGCGTGGCAACGGCGCCCCTTTCTTTCGCTCACGCGTCCAATTTACCCGCAAAGAGTGTCGCGGTGGTCCGTCCGACAATGCACGCACTCGAGTGACCGAAGTGCACTCGCAGTCCTTGCGGATAAGGGCGAGGGACGGAATTCCCGGACTGCGCGGAAGGAGCCAAGCCCCGCGGGATACGGCGCTGCGGGCACGGCCGTTTACACAAGAAAGGAGATATCAAATAGCATCGGGCGGGTAATCTCGCGCTCGCGGCAGGGGCGCCATCTTCTGAAATACACGAAACAGTATATTACGTATCGACTCGGCGCGGCGCTTTATTTCTCGCTCGCGATCGCCGGGCAGACTTTATCAAAGCCTCTCCCGATGTTAAACGCTTTATAACGTTTTAATAAAAACGGAGGGTTTCGCGGGCGCGCGCCCCAGCCGCCCGCTGGCCCCGGCCCACTTCGTCCCCGCGTTATTGATTTCGCGTTATAATTTCATTGTGGGTCACTGCTCTCCCGCGGATGCCCAGCTAAATTTATCGCCGCTCTCGGTCCCCTTGAGAAACAAAGCTCTCGAATACCTTTTTAATGCAGTGCGGCATAAATTTCGGGGGAGGGGGCAGATCGAATGTACTACAATGCTGAAGAAATGCCGAGGGGAAGAGTCAACATCGGCCTCATTTCCAATTCGATATGATGCACTTTGCCCCTCTGCTGGAGACGACTGCACTTGTTATATTTGAACAAATTGTCACCTTGTTATGCATTAACCGAAATACGCTTGTCGCAATACGTAATTTAAATTTCGCTTAAGATAATATTAAGTAAATCTCCTATCGTTTTAGATATAGCGAAAATGTCTCTGTTTTGCATAGCGATTGATTCTTTTACTGTCAATATATTGGAACTCTGTCTTACCAGTGTATAACTTTAAATCGATCGCTCGCACGAAGGTAGGTACAGCTCAGCCTCGCAGACGACTCAATATCTGGCGTTTCATCTGAATTAAAATAAAAAAGTACACAAAATAAAAAAGTTGTTTTACTGTAATGTGAATAAGATTGAAATTAATTCACCGAAATTCATTGATGATACAGCGATAGAATCTCAGCTTATCATATGGATAATGAATCATTAATATAAAAAGATCTTGTATTCTTTTTCTGATACAATATATAACTTTATTCTTGCAGTCTTCGATTATCAAATATAATAAATAAATACAGTTAAAACAAGTTTCAGTAGAAACAGAAATATTTTATCTCACATTGTTTCAGTATATCAGTTGTAGAATGTATTTATTATTATCAATATTGATTCTTATAATAGCATAAATTTTATAATAGTGTCTATTCGGTTTTAAAAATAATTTCTCATTAAAGAGAAAACAATAGTCAATATTTACTATGAAATAGACAAAGTAATATTTATACAATGCTGTGTATAACAAAAAAGTAAGTCGAATAGTTTATGATCGAAGATTATATATAGACCATAGCTTCAAATGCATCAGATTCTCGTTTAAAAACAGCCAGCGTAGAAGACACAGACTGCTGTTAAGTATAGGTGGGGAAGTAGGGTGTCGCCGAGAATCGAGCTTAAAAGTTTATAAAAGTCCAAGGACGCGAACGCACGTCAGTGGGGAAAGCCGCCAGGGCTCCAGGTCAGCATCCGAAATTACCATGCGTCGATCATAATTATAAGGCGATTAGCAGGGTAAGAAGGCAATCAGGGCGAAATCAATCAGTTAGCTCCCCTGCGAACGCGCCTATTTCGGGATAAGGGGTCGCTGGGGTCGGCAGCCGGCTTTCGGGGGATCGAGGGCCGCGCGTCATCTTCCGACCCGGTCGACACACATCCGCCCCACTGGAAATTACACACGTCCAAGTAACAGGTGATAGCCTCTCCGCCGCGGAAATTTGGAAGATTCCGATCGACGGGGAGAAATTTAAAGGCTGCCGGGCGCCGTGTGCGTTCGAGGGTTGGCCCGGGATCATTGGCGGGCCACCCGGGGCCTCTGCACCTGTTGTTGCTGCCCGGACTGCCTCGCGCGTGCACCCCACGACTCTCTAACTTTCGATTGCCGAGCCCAGGAGATTGCCACCCGCTCCTTGCTGCATGTTCGCCGAGGTTCTTCCGGGCGCCGCGGCGGCAATACTCGTTGCCGGCCCGAGGGTCGTCGGGTTAACGAGGCAAGTGCGGCCAAGTGTGCGCTCTTGCTGCTGGCCTGATCGAGGATGGGATTTTTCGGTGTCTTGCCTCCTGCCTCTCTAAACTAATATATACCCAAACTAATATATACTCATATACACCCGAAGCCAAAGAAAATGAACTATTTTTAAATTCCTCGTGTTTTGCGGCAGATTTCATTTTACGTGTCATTTAGACTGGTACACCAGAGTGGATTCTATTGATAATATTGACATTATAATATAGCCATTCAATTATTATTACTGTAGTAAATTATTACAATAGCTGAATGGTATTAGTTACTTAGTTTTTCAAAACAATATTAGTCTCAGAGTCTTAATAAACAATTATAAATAAAATAAAGTTTAAAAATTTAAGCATAATAATAAATTAAATGGTTTTTCTAGCTGAACTTTTAATCTATAATATTATGTATATCAAAAGGTTAAAAAAATAAAATATTTATTATGAATCAAATGATTAAAAATTAGTATATAATATTCTTAAATAAATTGAGAAATTAATAACGCCAGTTTAGTAGAATCGACTAATTTTTAATTAAGTTCAATTAATATAACTTGGATGCATGGGCGCAGCCGACTTTTCTCCGCCACTCCTTCGTTTCGCGAATTGCGAATTCGCGTGATGCACGTGTCTCCGCCAGTGCCAAGGCCTCGCGCCCTCTCCCGAAATCCCGTGGTCAATAAGCGGCCGCCCCTACCGTGAGGACAGTGATGTCCGTGCCCTAATCACCGCGTCACTCAGTAGCTCAGCTTACGAGGAGAAAACCCGCCTTCGTTTCGACGAACGTAGAAAGACAGGACACTCAGCTCCCGCCACGTGCGCCCTTCGCACAGGCAGAAGATCCGTGTTACCTTCGCGCTGTGTGGACCTCTGATCCGCGGGTACAATACAAGGGGCATTCCTGAGCCCACTCCCTTAACGTTGCCCAGATTGCCGCACGGGAGTATCCAACTCTCCCTATCTTTATTAAGTCATCCTCTTAATCTTGTTTTAGTTTGCGCCCTAAATTAGTTGTATGCGTACGTCATGAGCATGTGTGTATTCATCCTTTCACTTCATATTGTAAATAT
Source organism: Sycophaga agraensis (assembly GCA_018906755.1). NCBI lineage: Eukaryota > Metazoa > Arthropoda > Insecta > Hymenoptera > Pteromalidae > Sycophaga > Sycophaga agraensis. The sequence continues at coordinate 250,822 of JACCIE010000076.1, forward strand.
ATTCATTTCACTCATTGTATGAGGGTGTGCGTGGTTTCACTTCATTCATCTTATGTATATACTACCATACTTGTATTCATTGTGTGAATGTGTGTATGTGTGTGACTCGACTGATAGATAATAAGGAAAATTCAAGTAATATATATATGCCAAAACTGCGCTTCATCTGCGATTTGACTAAAGCTGTGATACTGTGCAATTATATTTATAAGTAAACTTTATAAATGTGTGTTTTGTACAATATTTTGTAAGTCATTTACAAATAAAAATTTATCTATCCATCTTTGAGGCTAACACCTGTATGCGAAATACCTGCGAGACGCAAACGCTCGCGTCTCGAGTTATTTGCCTGCTCACGATCTCGCAATCTTGATTAATTGAAACGTCGGAGTTTTATTTAAACCTCCATGTTCAACCTGGTCTCTTTACATACTATATCCACGTCTCTTAACTGACCAGCGACCGGAATACTCTAGTGCCATCAAACTACATGGTCGCTTTCTGCACGGATAGCTACGGAAATTTACTATGTAAATTATTACGCATAGAAAAATATATCCATTGACTATATAATGTCACAAGATACACTAAACCACGACGAATATATATTTAAAAAAAACATGATAATAGAGAGTGTATGAATTTATAGTAATCATATTAATGTCCGCTTTGAGTAGGGATTATAGGTCACAAACAAGACATTTGCATGAATAGTTCACGTATCGCTGCTGTGTCCACAAATATCAAATCGTAATTAAATCACAGATGATGTCGTGCTTGCTACGCAGTTGACAAAACCGGCGAAGACGAAACCGGTCAATTAAAGTGCAATCCCAATTTGGCAATCGAATGCGCACAACGTGACGCCTGACCCATTAATCAGTGAAAGGGTGATTATTACTCATTCGCGATTAGCGCCTTGTTTGATGAAAATTAATTATTTGATTACGAATTCATAGCCAAAACTTCAATCAGTAACTATCTGACTTATTCAGTGACCAAGATTTTAATTTTTGATCTTTTTCGTGAATTTTAAAGTTATCATGTGGTCTTGATATATACAAGGTTCATTAAAAAATTAACTGAGATAAAAACCATAATTTTCGACATGTATTTATAATACTTATAGCATAGGATCTCGAAGGTCTACAAATAAAATGCAAAAATAATAAAAATAAAAATAAAAATCAATAATTATGAAACGTTATAAAGCCATAAAAATTATACACAACCTTTAACACGTTAATTTTTCGATCTTAATGAGAATAATGAGTATGATCTTTATAAAGGAAATTATGAAATAAAATCTAAAGGTTATTTGAATGAACCAGAGACAAAATGATTAATTAACGAACCATTAGAGATAAAGCCGGATGACTTTATATTCCCAATCATTTAAATAGATTTAAAGCTATAAATAATGACATTACAGTTGTATCTATCCATAAAATATAGAAATTTAATTACGGCAACAAAATTTGGGTGAGCCAACTATGTAATATAAGGTATAATATTGTAAAGCAATAAGAAGAAAAAAGTATCATTTTTTTTGGTCGTTAGGTTTTAAAAAAGTCATAACGCATTCGGAGGTGGGGACAACGCGTCCGGTGGGTGACAGCTCAATGCCCCCGTAATTTCCCAAGTGTCGCGCTGAGCTCGTTTTCATTTTTTATGAGCGAGGAATCTTTCCTTACGGCAGAAGAAGAAAAGGGACTCGGTGCTTATGGGCTCGTATACCGTAAAAATCAAGCGAGCATGTATTGCCAGTGAAAAAGCACTCGCGCTACCTCTAAACCATTTCCCCAAACGACAATTAATAAAGCGGGATATCATTTTATTAGGGAAAAAGAACCATAATTGTTTCAGTGGAAGAAAGGAGGGATGAGGAGTTCACAGAGGACGAGTTATCGGATCTCAGCGGGCGATCGCCGGTAATTGGCAACACTCTAGTAAAAAGCACCGGCTAATTGGATCGACGTGGGGGAAGGCGCAGCAATCGATGTACTTCAGCGGCCCATAAATACCGGGGCGCAGTTCAGCCGGAGGATAAGACGGCCAGTGTTATCCCAGGGAGTCGCCCGCGCGCCCATCTCGAGCGCGCGGAAATTATCCGGGGTGCCTTGGCACCAAAGCTCTGCGAGCGTGTAACGCGTTCGACCATTTTTCGCGCGGCAGCATCGAGGGCTGACCTCCTGCGCGGCCGTTAATCCCACGCGCCGTTAACAACTGCACTGCCCGCGGCGGAAGGCGAGACAGGCTTCGGTGGGGTGCTAACCGCGTGCCCTCGAGGCTCTGCGGTCTGCCGTCCGCCGGCTGCCGGGACACCGTGTCGAACAGGGCCACGACTGAGAAGAAGCTGCGCCGCCTGCAGCCGCACTTTCCTCGCGCCGAGACCCTGGCCGCTTCGGGTCGCCCTGCGGCCGCTCACCTCGGGAGTCAGGAGGTCGTGCGCCGCTTTTAAATATAGCCGCCCTCAATAAATTGGATTCGCCTGTAAATGGATTTGAAGTTATTAATTAATTGGGGCAAGTGCACACTTGCCCAAGTGAATATACTGCGGTTATTTTTCAGTTCGTTTGTTATATTAATAACAGTCCAGAACGGAAATTAATGAGTTCGATCATGGCGTCATTGCTAGTTTTTTTATGAGTTTCCTACTGAGATTAAATACAAATATTAATGTAATAAGAGTTTGCTAAAAAGGCTTTATAAAGTTGCAACAGACATATTACTGTACGTATAGAAAGGGAATCTAGAGAAAGCAGACCTCTCTTAAGCGCTATGAAAAACAAAAGGAAAACTATAGGATAAGCGATAGTATGCTAATTTATTCTGATCCATATTCATTAGTAGTTAACGAAAATTCAGAACTGTATAAGCATCGTTTCTTTCTGTTTGTGAATGTGCTATGTGCATAGGTCTAATCTATCAGTTGTTATAAACTTTTCATAGCTGTCAATTTTTATGGACACTATAATTTCGATATCTTTTCAATTTCTGTACTTAAGTGTCTATCGATGGGTTATTCAATAATTTTGAAATACTTGGGTAAAAAGTCGGTAAAGCCCTGATAAGATTTCTAGCTACAGGATAAGAATAAAAGCCATTCGAAAATGGCTCTGGGATTTCTCGCACAACCAACAAAGCTCGCCAAGTCCGTAAAAAACGCGGGATTTCTCAGTGGCGTAGGTGAGCCGGGCTAACAATCCCATATATCTCCTGCGCCGATGATTACTTCTTTCCCGATAAGTCTAGGCAGCAGCGCCGCTCTAAATGTATGCGCTTCGCAGCGGATGATAAACGAGGCTCGGGGGAGGCGTGGGGGGTGACGCGGGCGTCGCGACCGGCAAATAAAGGGAGAGTCGCCCGCGCCGTGGTGAAACAAGGAGAATGAGAGGCGAACCATCGGCGCCGGCCGCGGCGAATGACAATGAGCTGCCACCGCACCGCCGGCGCCGCGAATATCAAACAGAGGTCACTCGTCCGAGTGCCAAACACCCACACGACTGGGCGCGAGGATTACGTCCTCGAGGTACGCGCCGATTGCCGATATATGCCCGGTGTCGTCGGCCTGGCGCGGCAACCGCCATAGTATAAAGGCTTTTTCTCTGGCTCCTCACTTGATTACATTTACCGGGCACGTTTTAGCATTTTTTATAAACGCCGCCCTCGTGCATTTTTCGGCCGGCGCACGTTTTGAAGTAGGTCACCTACTAAAAAATTCGCCAAAACTCGGGTGCTCGTAAAAGTTTAGAAACGTGCGCTTGTTTAAAATAATACAGGAATGAAAGGGTTCGCGTAACGCCAGCCTATTATCTAATAAAAACTCCACTGTATTTTTAAGTCAACTTTTTTATACTGTAAGTAATTGCGTTAATGATTGCCCAGAATTCGTTAATTCTGACTGATAGTGTTAATAAAATATTCTACCTTTTTTGGTACGAATCAGTTGTTTTTGCAATGAGTGTTTAATTTAGAATATTAACGGGAATGTGGCTTTTTTCGATCTAGAATTTAACAAATTTCTAGGGGTCACTTTTTTCCATAAATTTATAAGGCATACGATAAACATAAGAAACATTTAGATGTATTTTATCTTGTATTTTACTAATTACCATTTATGTCTGACCCAATGAGATTTTTCCCCTTGCCACAAAAAATTTTATTTTTTTTTAAACTTTTTTGTTTGATGAAATTTTCTTTTCATGTAATTTTAATATGTAAGCATCTATGAATATGAGAAAAGAAAGATCTCCCTCGTTTCTCAGTATCATTATTGATTCACTGCCAAAGTTGTAAACGAGACCATGGTAATGTAATACGGAACGACTGATCTCACGGCTAGAGGAATCGCGAGCGGGATGGCTTTCAACCCTCAGGAGACACGAGAGCGTCAATGCGGACTCGCGAGTAAAGCAGTCGAGGCTGAAAAATTATCGAACCGCGGCTGGCGGGCCGAGTAAACAATGCGGTGTCCATAAAGAAATTTACAGCGGCTAAAGCCAGGGCGCCACGGGTGACGGGGCCGCGCCGCGACGCGCCGGGATATCTATTTGCCTGGGAATAAAGCCGCTCGTATTCGCTTTACGCCGCGAATAAACCCGCGGAGCCCCGGGCGAGTTATTTTTCCACGGGCGCCTTATCGCCCATTGACATGCACATCCGGCGCCCCCTTTCCCCAAGTTCTGCCCCACCCTGCGAGTATCGCCCGGCATCTTGGTCGACGATCAGACCGCGAACCAGGTAACGAAGTCGATCAGCGCTGAACGGACTATCGAACTTTGGTGTTTTTTCGGCCTATGTATCGTCAAGGGTAGGGCGCCGGAGGAAAGCTGGGCAATTAGGTGCCTTGATCGGACCAATCTGGACTTATGAAAAATTAATTTTTCAAAATATGCGCGAAAATTTCATTTTCATTTATGCCGTTGTCGAAACAGCTGCTCTCCTCTGAAAATTAAGCTCTTTATATTACATACTATATAAAGGAGCAAGTGTCAATGTTTAAATTTAACAAAAAACATTCTCTTCTTAAGTGTTTGAAGAAAAGTAGGCGAAATGGACTTTTACCCAGTCTAATAAGTTTTTCATTCTTAAATAAGGGAATCGTCGTAATTTAATATTCAAATACTCTTACTAAAATTAATAGATCAATACTTATTAAAAGCTTGAGAAATGGTGGATTATGTACAATTGCCAGTAAACATTGTAGGTATAATTATTATCCTTCCAATCTAAGAAAAAATATGAAGTTATTTTGATTTGAGGATAGCTACTCATCTTGCATACGAGTAAAAAATTCGCCAATGAACTTTGCTAACCCAAACGATAAATGACAAATGTTTATTTTATCCAATACAAATTCGCATTCGACATAAGGTATAAAACTCTTCGGCTGATGATATAACCTTGTCAAAGTTTAACCCTGTACTCAAGGTGCACTCCAATAGATTTCTTGGCGCGAAGAAACCTCAAGGCCGTAAATAGGCGCTCGGGCGGCGTCTAATTTATCCAGCAATAGCGCGGTGTATCCGCTCGCGCACTTGTTATCCCGGCTTAAAAAATTCAAATTTATTCCGGGCGGATGGGCTCTTGGCGGGGCGCGTACAAGCGAGCCTCCTCCAAATCGCCGGGTCGACCGACACCTCATAGTTAGAACCCCGGCATCGAGGGGCGCAGTATTCCTTGCAGCTTTCCCCGTCACAATCAAGACATTGCCGGCAATTCGCGGTCGGGCGCTGCCGAGGGAATTAGGCAGCTCCAACTCCGGACTCCGTAAATTAACCGGGCAATTCGGCCGACCTGGCGCAGCCTGCGTCAGTTGCCTTCTTTATTTTGAATTCCAGCCGGCCCGACTCATACCGACCGAGTCCATCTGCGGTCTCGCGATTTGGCGACTGTTGCGTCGAGCTGTTTTTAGGTGCCTTTATTTGCCCGGGCCTAATTACTGGGAGACTGCCCGGAGGTAATCGTTGCATTCCCAGTCCGTCAAGCCCTCGTTGCACCGCGCCGTTACTCCGTACTTGCTCGTTACTCGTATTGAATATATCTCTGCAAGTAATGAGCTTCCTTACATATATGTATTCCATGCGAGTAATTAGAAAGTCTTGTAACCACGCAGCTGCTAGAATTCCAAGTTGGATTTCTCACCAGATTCCAACCGCAAAGAGTTAATCTAAGCAGCCAAATCAGTTTTTGGCTTCGTATTTGTCATAAAAATTAAATAAAAATATTAGCACAATATCGATATATACGTATTATCTTATTATTTTCCATGAGGATACAGTCTTCAATGATTAACATATTTAAGTATATTACTTATTATAAATATTAAGCAATCTTGTTCCAGAGAATTCATTTAATTCTTTTTCTGGAGTAATCAATTTATCGACGATTAGTTGTTTAAGTTACACAAAAACTTCTTAAATAACAATGTAGGTGTATAAGGTTTAAAGATGGTATTTATAAAATTTGAAGTAGAGTTTTATCAAACACCTTAACAAGATTAATTAGTTGATTGTCGACCAACGCGTTCACTGATGTTGTATGAAGCCTATCCATTTCATCGTGTTTTTATACTCTATTGGTTCGATACATAACTAACTCCTTGAAATAATGAAGGTAGCTTTATGAAATTCCAATCAATTAATTTCGATACAATATTTCTACAACAATCGGCACAATTCTTCACAAAGAATTATAGGTTAGTATTTTGAAACTATAATTATGCCAACACTTCCAATTTATTTTTTGTTAAAGAAACACGAAACTTTTCATCAAAGTTTTTATACCGATCGAATAAAAAAATGAATCGTTTTATTTTTGGCGGGATACAAATCAGCATTATGCCTCCACATTTTACAAATATTAGTTGGTTCGGTAAGGCGAATTCGGGGAATTCAAGGAACACGAAAAATCAATAGTAATTCTGCAGTTACAATGGAGCTGTGGGGGCTAAGGAGAGAAGGGGGTCAAATTAGAAAAAACCCGAGTCCAAAAGTTTATTTAGTGAGCTTTTATCCGAGAACGTAGATATTATCCGTCGCGGGGAAGGGGAGGGCACGAAATATTTACGCGGCGCGTACGCCCGCGGAAAAACACGCGGCCCGTACAAAATCTCGGATATTGATTTGGAGCTTTTACCGAAAAGCGAGCCCGGCTATAGTGCCGCGGTGGTCGAATTGAAACCCGTTGCCCACGCCTCGGGAAAAGCCCGGGCGCGAGAAAAACCGCCCGAGTCATTGAGCCTATAATCTCGGTATTATGCGAGCGGAGCTGCCGCGGCGTCGCTACGCCCCGCTCCGAACAATAATAACAGCGAGTCTGGCCCAGAGGGAAGGTCGCCGGAAAAGTGGAAATGCATTAGCTGCCGGGGCACTAACGATTCTTTGGCGCCCCGGGCTATCCTTGTTTATGCGCTCGAGAGCAATGATGGTTGCGAGAAAGCCCCGATCGATCCTGCGCCCGGAAAATAAGTTGGTACGGATTTTTTCTCTGGTGATTAAAAGCCAGGGTTACGGGTACGTTCTCTCCCGGATTTATTGCCGAGAGCCACTCGCTCGCTGCTTCATTGGAATTTCGGGAATCGGCGTTGTATTGGGATAACTGATTATCCTACCATACCGTCCTCGTTATGCCTGTGACGCGCATGGAATATAATGACTACGTACGAATAAAAGCTGTGCGATGCTCGGATCCCCTATTCTACCTCCTTATCTTTAGTAGAAGATTCAGTTTTTATGATCAACGCATTGATTATTAACTAGAACCAAAAAATAGATATCGGATCGTAGATACCATCGTATATTTTTGTACGTCTGGAGTTGTTATTTAATCATGCATCCTTAATTAAACTTTAAATTATGACAAAAATTAGTTTGAAGCTCATCTAAATTATCAACAGGAAATATTTTCAATTTTTATATTATATAAAATAATATATATCAATAATTATATATCAATTTTTTCTTTTTCTGCAGTCCATTTTATTCTCAAACTATATATATATATATATATATATATATATATCATTTCAATACAATTGTTCGTTAGTACACTGGAATGTATTAGTGATAAAATTGGCAGGCGAATTTCTAGCATTTTGAATTTCATCAATATGGCTCTTAGTTATTTCCCTGTACGCGAATTTGTTAACTTTTAGTTGTTTATGTATGGAAAAGTGGTCGCGACAAGCTTCTAAGGATAAAAATGATCACGCAACAATTACAAATTCCCTCAATTCGCTTAAAAAATGGGGCTACGGTCCTTTGAAGGCCTTTTACCATTTTTCGCGTCGGAAAAGTTCCGGGACGACATTCAATAATTTGTAAAAATACGCGGCGGGGGAGAAACTCGGCTACTCGGGGAAGTGCACTCGAAGCTCTTCCAATCCCGCCTGTGTAACTTCGCGCGCCCCTCAAATGGGGGTAGGAAAAGAGCGACTTTGCCTCCCCCTGTAATACGAGTCGCCCGTCGCGCGCGCGCGCTCCGAGAAAACTTAATCCATTTCGGCGACTTGGCAGCGGGAGCTCATGATCTGAAGAATCGAAAGTAGATGCAATCTTCATTCCATCATTCCGGTCCCACTCCGATTGCAGCTGCTTTTGTATTCTGCCGACACTATTTGCTTCTTATTCTCTGCTCGATTACGCAAATAAAAATTTAAATACTTTAACTGTACGTGTCGCGAGATGGTCTCTGTAAGTTTATCGACTTATTTTTGTACACTTCCTTTAGTCGTGTGATTAGAAAAGTAAGGACTGTATTACCGTATATATATATATATATATATGTGTGTGTATCGTATACCTTATGTTATTCTTTTTCCAGCCTAAACGAGAATTTATGAGACATTTATTTCGACAATATTTCTTCCTTTTCAATTAGTATATAATGAAAATTATTATTATTTTACTTAAAATTTTATAACAAATATATTTCAAAATAATATTGTAAATTATAAAAGAGAATACATGAAAAGTAAATATTGTGCGTGTAAAAAAACCTTAATAAATAAAAAGCGGATGAGGATGCCGAAGACACTTAATAGATATGTGAAAAGGTAATTTAGATAGAATAAAAGAAGTTCTGCGCAATATTCATCTATATCAAAATGTGCCATACAATTCGCACACGGTCGTAGAGGCTTAAAAATGCGTCCGAGCTGGCTTAATCTATATTCCAGCTGCGACTCCCCGTATTAACAACAATTTCCCGAGGGTCACGCGCGACATAAAATTTCACGATGGCCATTAGGCTCTTCTGCCCGGCCTACAAAGATCGGCTAGTGTACCCCTCCCTGCGATAAATTTTTCAATCAATTTTTCTCGGCGCCGCGCGGCACTAATAGCTAAACGCGCAATTCCGTCTTGAAAAGTTATCCTAGAATCCTCGCCACGACGCTCGTTACAATAAAATCAGAGGCGCGAACAGCCCGACTACATTGGCTAATTAGCGCCGGGCGGCAAACTCGGGGCGGGGCTGCGACACGCGCGCCCCGCCGCCCCCGAAGACGCCCCTTAATCGAGTTTATGAGTCCTCGCGGCTAAGGCAATTAGCCGCTTCTTTTTCCCTCCCTTGCCCCACCTCTTGTTCTTTCGTCCGGGTTGCCCCCGTAAACTCGCGCTAACGCGATAATGGAGGCACCGCGTATTAAACGGATAATCGCCCGACCGCTGATTCGCAACTCGCGCGGGATTCCGCGCTCTCCACTCGGGGAATCCCCTTTTTTCCTGAGATGGCACGCTGCTGGTTCTGAATCTTCGGAATGACGAGTTTTAAAGGTACCTTTGACAATTGGACCTGGAGGGACAATTATAATAAGAGACTGAAAGTTTCCAACGTCTGACTAGTTCCATAGTGTTTCTACGTACTCTCTGTCAGAAAGTCTTCATAGTAAATGGAGATTTAGGTATGCCATATATTAATCACATGTCTACTTAAATACATGAACCCATAAATTTGTACTTTATTGAAGCAATTTGTATAGTGCATCTTTTATTACTTAAATAAATATTTATTCGATTTTCTTTTAATTTATCGCGCATGAACTTTAAAATTTCGGGCCAGTTCACTGATAATTTACAGTTTAAATTTTGTTATGTAACAGAAAGAAGAGTGGAATGCGAAGGTGAAAAATTTGAACTTCCAACTTTGGCTGTCCCTTCCATTCGCACACATTTTCTAGGAAGTAATAATGGGCTGGAGTCGATTTCTCGGTCGTTACGTATTATATTAAAGTTGATGTTATACCACTTTTGAGGTCAAGTACCTCGTTGTAGTTAGTATAAATAAAGCCTTTTGAGACATTTTAATCTGTAAAGGTATTCTAAAATAAAGAGAAAAATAAATATAATGTACATAAACAAATAATACGGATATTTAATGTATAAGCACACAGGTATTAGATACGGTACAAATTTCTTTTTTCATTTTTTATTAAATAAAAATTTAAGACTTGTACTGATGTACAGATACTAGTTACCTTGAATAATATTTACAGCCTTTATTTTAATTGCTACCGTTAGTTAACACAACTTCATTGACACATTAATTATAAAATCGCGTGGCCTGTTAAGCTGATCATTGTCCGTTTATCTGTATATTCAAGGGAATTTTAGTTCTAAACAATTTGAATCCTCGCTTCTTGACCTTGTCCAATTCAGTCTTCGCACGTTTTGCACGGGGCTTAATTAGGCAAAGGGCGAGCGTCGTGGACGAGGCTGTCTCTGATTAAAAGCCGTCGGCTCAAAGCCGCTGAGCCTTCGTTCATCGTCAATGCGAACTCGCCGTGGTTATACCCGCACTTTCACCGCGGATTTTTCTCGACCTGGTCGACGCTGTAATGATCAAGGTCCCAAGGATTTTTGAAGCCGGCGCTCTCAGCTCATTAGGCCCGCACTTGGCCGTCGAGATTGATGAATTATTTCATCGCAGAGTGGCCTCATCCTCGGGGAGCGACTTATCCCCGGACTTTTAATCGAAGACCGATTGGGCCCCATTCGAACTTTGAAACTCGAAAGTATAATTTGAGCTAGCTACTCTCCTCAGCTGCCCACTTGCATTTTTGAATCTCATCTGCACGTTGGGGTTCACAAATTTCAGAGCTTTAATCATTCGCTAATTATTATCTCTTTGCCAGTCGCGCGACGAACTCTGCTGAATTTAAATGTGGTTAAAAAATGGAATCTAGTTATTGACCCGGTTGTATATAAGTAATGAGTGGAAGCACGATGGAAACAGAATGAAAAAGAATAATGGGATTAATGAGTATGCGGACTCGTGGGAAAGTTTAGCTAATTCAAGTAATTAGTCGTTTAGCCGGACAGAATTCTTTCTTTCGCTCTTATGAATTTATTCACCGAGCGACAATTAAGACAAATCGTTCGGTGAACTATTTTCCGGAGCTACTCGCCACGGAGGTTTTTCTCGCATTAAAGGATTATGCCCGGCATAAAAGGTGAAATCTTACCTAAGTCACTGACAAATTGGCTGACCCTACGTATAATTACCAAAGTGGCAGTCAAGGGAAGTACTTACACGGAAGGCGGCGGTACACGAGGGTCAGTCAATTTCGCTTAAATTAACTTATATCAATCGCGATAGAGCGAATAGTAGCACGTCCTCGCGGAAATGGCTCAAGAAAATTTCCTCTCCTCAAATTATTAAGAAGTCCTAAAATATTACTCGTGCCAAGAGCTCGGGTTAAAATCCAGAATATCGTGAACCAAGATGGAACAGACTGGTTTTTTCTAATAAAATTTAATTTTCTTTCGAGCATTGTTATACGTTGGGGGATACATGTGCAATCGGTGTATTGTTTGAAAGTATGAGGGCGTCTGGCGCTCTATGACTTATTTCTTGTTTTCATTTTGTGCGGCTTTTCGAAAAGGAGGACGAAAAACATCCGCCTTTATGATACGCGATAAAAATATCACTTTTTTTTGTAGAACTCACTATAGAGGCAGCGACTGGAATTGAGTCAACATTTCTTTCAAGCGCTATAATAAGTAAATCACATCAAACTGTTCCCTTTTAAATACCGGGGCAGAGTATTTATTTGACGCGTTTGATAAATGACTAGTTTAGATCGTCAGGGAGACAATGATAGCGACGGGGGCGTAAAAAGCGCTGGCGAAAGCTGGGACAGGAACTGATGATCGCGAAGCCGAAAAATCGAGTGGGCCAGTGTAGTGTCGCGATCGTATGGCGACGCCCCGCCGAGCGATGACGCCCCGCTCGCGTGCCAAATTTGCCGCGGGGATCGATCCGGCGCACACGCGTCTCCTCGTTTCGCGTGGCGATCGCTGAGCCCCGCCTACTTGGCCTTTTAATAAACGTGGTCGAGCCACTGCCTCGGGGACGGGTCAGCCGGTGTGCGCCCAACTTTGCCAACTACTGGCTTTAAACGTCAGAACAATTTCATAGGTGTGCGCGACCCTTGTTTGCTTGCTTAATAATGCCGCATCGTGGCATGCCCGAGGCCCCTTTTTCGTCACGGCTTTTCCAATGTTTACTTTGATCAATGCTTTATTTGCTCTAGGGTACAAACAAAAGTTCTTTGAGATTCTGCAATATAATTGCTACGTACTTGTAAGCTATCGAATTTTTTACAAATAAATTTACTAGTTATTAAAGCTGCAAAAGATCCAAAAAACCTGCAATAATATCTATGTTCTTCTAGCGTTGTTAAAAACATTAAAATAACTGAATAGCTTCCTTCACTGCAGTCTTAACATGTATACATTCAAGCTTGTTTAAAGTCTACAACAAGAGTAGAGTAAGTAGAGAAACACGTAGAAGAGAAGAAACAACTTTTACTGGATTCAAGAAATACTTGTCCACACGTTGTTGCAACAACGAGTGGCACAAAATTTTTGATAACCTTTATGTCTCCTTTATATATATTCGTTAATATTACTATACTGCATACAAATGAAATAAAAATATTCAAGATTACGCAATTCTATAAGCGTAAATATATATATACATACATGTAAAAAATTGATTAAAAAGGCCCTAAAAAATTATTCACATTTCTAGTATGATGTAGTGCAAGGTTTATAATACGATATAACTGAATTTCAGAACGGTTCGTGCGAATAACTGGGACTGACAGCGATTATAAAGCAATTTTCCTAGGCTCCCGCAATGGCCGGGAATAATTTTCTAAGTACTTCCGGATTATTTTAGGAGAATATGAGGGTAGTCTGAGACTCCAGTACACACGAGTGTCGAATAGTCGACGCGACACCTTGCTAATTGCTTGTAGACAAAGGCAAGCGATTACGAAAAGTCATTGAAGATTGCAACATGAATACAAATGCGGTCTTTCGAACTAGTTGAAAGTTGCCTGCGTGCCCGCCCGGGATATACACGCGTGTCCGCAGCCGCTTAACCCACGAGCCCACCAGCTGTTTTCCACGCAGCTTCCATTATAGCTCCACACGCCCCTAATCAGTAACCTATTGCTCTTTTCGACTAACGGTAAAAGCAAGCCGAGTCCGGGAGTAAAAAGGAGCGGAGTCGCGATGTGATCGGGCGAAAGGCCCAGCGGCAAAACTCCCGGCCCGCAGAATAAATCAATCGGCAAATGGGGCGCGCGCCGCCCGCTCGTATAATTCCGGAGCGCGCGGCCGCGTAACGCGCGCGTAAACGCCCTTTGTTTTCCGGCGCAATTACGCGAGGCGTCCTTTCAGAGGCGGCCCTCATAAAGACGCCGCGGCTCGCGCGCGTCCGGCTGTTTAGCCGCGGGATCGCCCCGATAAAAATCTTTCGGCCGCCCGACTTTTATGGCTGCCTGCCCGGGGGATGCCCTGGCCCTGCGCGCATGCGCTCTTTGCTTTATGAATCTCGTCTGCGGTATTCACCGCTCTGATAATGCCACGCTTATCGCGATGCGCAACCTGATTATTCTTTTTCCTGCGACTGTAATAGGCTCGGTAATTCGTGTACAGAGGTCCGCTTGCTCAGATGTCAGCTTGGTAGAGTTTGTCGATGAAATTTTCGAGTAAAAACGATTTATTACCATACCAGCACGGTGTTTAGACTCAATGTTTCTACCCAATATAAACTGCTTCTAATAGACCGTAAAAAATATTCAGTTTTTTAACGACTTTAACCCATTTCTTCACAAGCGTATATTCGATGGTTGATTGGTTTTTCGTTTCTAAAGCTTCTAAAACTAATATGAAAGAAAGTCGTCATCTTTCAGCAATCGTCATCAGTAAAAAGATCTGCTTTTTCCGAATCTGAGTTTTCAAAAATTAAATATAGTCTGAAGATGCCTAAACTTGAAGCATCGACTATAAAAAAATAGAATATATCGCCTGTAGAATGCCCGCTTAGAAAAAAATAGGTTAAACGAGATCAATATTAGCTGTACATATTACATAATAATTACAGTTTCATATTATTTTTTTTCTTTATTGGCTTTTCAAGTTTCTATATTAACTCATTTCGGCCTTATATACAACAAATTCAGTAATTTATTTTCTTATTATCTAATACAAGGAAAAAAAGTTGCATTTTTGAAGGAATGAAACAATCGCTTTACATACTTTTATATTTGGTTAATCAATAAATGATTGTATGTTGTAAGTAGCAAAAAAAACCATTTTTTCGCAAATTTTTTGTCAGTTCTATTCTGTTAACTTCATAAATTTTGCATTGCTATGCAATGTAATTGATATCTTGAAACTCGTCGCTGCATTCACTTTTCGCATCGTTTATAATTTTAATTCCCGCTAGTGATGCGGCTAGGTTATAGTGATTTGCTCGCAGACGATCGATAGTGACCACTACCAATCTCGATATATTTTTACCCTTAAACCATGCTTTTACCTTTTTGAAGAAAATATTTAAAAAGTAATTTCCCCGTATTTGGGTTTAAATTTTCCTCTGAGGCTAATCTTTGATTAATATTTTGCTCTTTAATATGATGTGTTAAATCGCTTATAGGTATCTTTGGAATGTCTAAGAGATTTGTAGCCGCCTCTGCCCATGCCTACGGTTTTAGCTGCCTCATCGACGATTTTATTCCCTGTAATTCCTCTGTGAGCAGGTATCCAGTAAATTTTTAATTCGGAGCCGCTATTCATGAAACATTTTTATCTTTTTTTTTAATTTCTAATATGTAGCTGTTTGTTTTCATGTCGATTTTAAATGATTTTATCGCAAGTACCGCACTCAATGAGTCGCTGTATATGGTTATATTCCGATTACGGAATTTTAGAGCCAGGTCCATCGGGTCGCGAATGGCAACACACTCAACTGTGAACACAGATGCAAGCTTACGAATAGATCGTTTGATTACAGAGCCATTTTCCGGACATACTCAAGCAAGGCCAACGCCTTGTTTTAGTTTGCTGCCATCTGTATATATAGCTAGTGTGTTTTCTTTATTTAAGTGCTCTTTGAATAGTTCAATAATATTTCTTTGTATACTAGAGAGAGACTTTCCAAGGCTTACATTAATGTCAGCTTTTTGCATTAAATTTTTGTACTTGCCATATAGCGTTGTATTGTACTCTTCTACATCAATAAATTTTTCTAATATTAGCTGTACATATTACATAATAATTACAGTTTCAGATTGTCAGATATAGTAATATATATATAATAGAAATGTAATTCAATTTTTTATACCGATTCCTGATTAAATAGAATTAATTCATATGTTTAGCATGTCGATGATTTATTATACGTATTTTCTACTGATTTTTTGTTCGAAAAAATGACACAATGAATTCTGCTTTCATTTCCATAAAAAGTATATAAATTTAATACGATATTGACACAGAAAAATGATGCATATTTCCTAATAAACTAATTTCTCCTAGTTGAGCTAATGAATTGTAACGAATCGGCATTACACCAATGCTCCGTGGACAGGGGCTCGATGAAATCCGCTCACGGCCGGTAAAGGTCGGGCGTTCCTGTGGTAGCCCACAAAAAAAGTCGATCCTGTGGTCGGCATTCCGTCGAGGAACTTTGGCGGCGCGGGTGCGGTTAACACGAGGTCTTAATCCCACGGCGGTCCCAAACTTGGGATCGCGTGTCGCACGATTGCCGCTTGGCCCCTGGCAATGAGGGATTTAATTTGCCGCGGCTAATTCCGCAGTGGGCAAGTAGAAAGAAACGTTGGGAACTCAGTTCCGGGAAATCAACGCGATGCAGCTCGACCTTTCAATCGCGCACGAGGGGCGAGCGACGGTAGCTCAGGGCGACGTGTGAATTTGGGCCGTGCATAGGGAAAAACGCGGGGAAAATAGTCGGCGGAATTAGGCTGGAGGGAGCGAGAGAAACTTGGGCCGCCCGGTGACTGCGTCGGCGGCATCGAGGACCACCTCCGCAGTGAACTCGCGCAAAGTTCCGGGGAAGCGACTAGTTCCTCCAGGCTCCCACCTCCATTTAATTCCCCTAAAATCTAAAAGTCGAGCGAAAGTCCCAAAGTAAACCGTCGTCCGCCCGCCACCGACAATCTGTCGCCTCTGCTGCAGCCAAAGCAGCTCGTCTTCCGACGCCCAAGTTCCTCAGGATGGAGCTGCAATCGGCTTCGACTAAAGTCACTCGTGTCCTTTGCTCGCGATACTACCGGCGAGTTTCCTATGTGTGTTATTGCCTTTTTATATGCTTCGCTTGTTCTTCATTCTTGGATATACTTGACATTTTACTATCATGAATTTTACCAGTGATCTCCTACAATGTTATCTTCTACAAGTATTTCATAAACTCAATACGATAGGTAAGCAATTAAATAATTGTAATATTGTAATTAATTAGTTACACATGAGCGATAATAAGTAAATTCATTTGCACATGTGAGTCAAGGCCTGCCTGTGTAATCTTTAATAACAAGCCTACCATACAAAATTACATAAATTCAAACAGATACATTTTATAGATTAAACTAAAGTTTCGATTCCTATTCTTATAATTAAATAAAAATTCAAAATCTGCAAAGACGCATGCGCGTTAGTTAGCTCATCGTTCAACATATAAGACTACATTTGATTAATACGTTGACTATAAAAACTAACAAATCTCTACCGCGGAATTTTGAATGTCAGTCGAGCTTTAAAAATATATAATTAGTTTATTTTAATGCTATGGTGCATTAACAAATTTTAAATGATCTTTATTAAACAAATGTTTTTATTGTTATCTATAACATACTTCGAGCATTAATTTTAATAGAAATGTGTCTACATTCTATAGTATGTCGTTTCAAGACCTATTTGGATAAAGCTATCTCAATAGTATATAATAAACTGATTTACAAGAAAAAATACGTAGAATACAAAAAGACCTTTGGAATAAGTTTCATATTCAAATTGGTCTTGCAATCGTATGCAGAATGAGGATCGAAATAAGGATGAAACGGGGGTTTCATTATACTAATGAAGGTTGATATAAGTAATTTCTATTTGATATAATGTTGTGATCAATACATAAAAATATTCGTTATCAATTAAGAATGTAATAAACATGTAATTTTTATCTAGAATTACGATTTTGATACATAGCAGTTTGTGCAGTATTGTAGAATAAAGTACGGTAACCTTACTTTACCGTACTTTACTTACGATATCCATAAGGATCTTTGCTTATACATTTGTTGTGAAAAGAGAGCTTAAGGTAATACTATAGTGATTAGCATATTACTATTGTCTAGAAGCTAATTCTCTAAAAGTAATTAGGTCGCACGGAATTCTGTTTTCTTCTTGTGCAGGAAAATTAATGAAACTCCGCATTTTAATATAACTTTTTGAGGCACTAACTTCTTTTTGGCTACTTTCACCTAAATTCACAGCCGTCTGCATTTCCGCCACCGGATGCTGGCTTTTTAAAGTAATTTTTTCCAACTTTCATCTTTATGCGAATTTCTAAATTGTATAGCTTAGATAGTAAAAATGCGTACGGATATTTCATAAAATATAGGAAAGTTTACAATTAAAGTGTGTTTACATTTTCAAACAAAATCCGCGACAAAATCAATTATTGTTTGTGGCTCAAAGTTTCTCAGAGAGGAATTCAGTTTGCAGAGGCAGTACGACACCATAAAATGCATCGTTGTTAGTCGAGGGGTATAAGTATGATAGCTACCCAAGTGGTTATTATTTTATCGCAATTATGAATCTTAGGAGAGTATAGCCAGTGATGCGAGACGATAGGGTGAATCAATATTGTAAACCGCGGCGGACTAGACTGTAGCACTATCTAACAATTTATCCGGTGGCCTTATTACTTTGCTCAGGCAACGTCAATAAGAGTTTAATTGTCTGTAACAGGACCTAAGAAAATTGCAGTATAACCCGTGCATATATAACAAAGTTCCTAGGCCGCAGGTAATAAACCCTGTCTGAGCGGTTCATCCTCGCTCGGCCATAGACCCGGTGGATCCTTTTAGAGCTGCCGATCGAGCTCGCGACTCAACGTCGGAGTCCTGTAAGTGCAGGAGTGAAAGTCCGC
The DNA here is from genome assembly GCA_018906755.1 of Sycophaga agraensis. Taxonomy (NCBI): domain Eukaryota; kingdom Metazoa; phylum Arthropoda; class Insecta; order Hymenoptera; family Pteromalidae; genus Sycophaga; species Sycophaga agraensis. The sequence continues at coordinate 269,290 of JACCIE010000076.1, forward strand.
ACCGGCGTCGGTATCGGCGCCTCAGCTGCGCTCATTCGCATGCGTGCGCGCGTCTCTCTAGCTGCGAATCGCATTAGATTCGAGTCCGCGGCGCACACCAAAGCCCCGATCCACCTTCGGAGCTCTGATCCGACGGCTCTGTTGGTACACGCAACAGTTCCCTCTCGCGGCGATTTAATTTCGCGAAAAGGAGCCCTGATCGATACCCGCGAGCTTTGTCCTCGCCTCCGGGAGGAGCCGGGACTTGGTTGCCCGAGGACACCTGGCCCTACTTCGATCTCAGCGCGCACGCCCTAGTGCCCCCTGTTGAGAAAATACACTCGACTCAGTCGATCGCTTTTATCAAGTTTTTAGATACTTTTTTAAATCTCTACAGAATAAAACAGAATAATGGCCTGGCCTACTTTTTCTCTTTATGTGCATATAAGACTATGTATTATTATTGGTCGCGTTACACTACTTCATGTTCCTACTTTTTTAACTTTTAATTTTTGAAATTTATCGCATAATGTGGAAACAGTAGCATAAAATGCGGAATTACGTGAATCTATCGACAAAATTGTTTATAACTAGTAAAACACCGAGAGGAATTTTACCCTGCTGTGCTCGTGCGAGTTATTAGCACAAACGCTAAATGGGATATTCTATATCAATCTGTAACGGCTTCTTCCAAACACTATTTTACATGCATTGTTCCGCATAGCTTGTTGGATAGTTGTAGAGAAAATGCTTAGAACAAACAAAAATTCTCGCAAAAATCTATACCGAAATCTTGTTTTCAAAATGAGATCTAACATATTAGGATGTAAATGTAAATTTGAAGCACTCCCATAGGAATAGGTTCTATCGTCCGATTTATACCGGTTACACTTGATTACACTTGGTTACACGCACTCGCGATTAATTAAATAATAGTCATAATTACGATCAATCGGGTGGGGATAAAAATGAGGCTCGGTCCGCAGCCGGGCGCACACACACGCGCGCGCACACACAGGGCTCCTCTGCGGGATCGGAGGCCGGTGCGCTCGGCACAAATAAGGAGGCGAGCTCGCCGCAGATGGAAAAATAAAGAATTCAAAAGCCCAGCGGACCATGGCGGCGGCGGGACAGAAAGCCCGGGGGCAAACACACACAACGGGCGGGGCGACTTTTTTCTGGAGGGCCCGGCGTGATTTAACGCTGTTTGATCGAGCAGCCGTTTAATCAGGCTAATTAGCCCGGGCGCGTCTTATTATCGCAGTTTACCGACGGCCAGGACGCGTCCCCGGGGCTTTGTCTCCCGCGTCCCCGGGACCATTTGTTTAGTTATTCAGGCGCGCCCGCGCGGCCCCCGCCGCTTTTATACCGCCGCGAGTGGAATTCACGCAGCCGAGTTAATTACTAGGCATGATTGCCAAAGCCCCGCCGGGGGCGACTCCGCTGTTGCGCGTTTTTAATTGTGCCCCGCCTCTGAGGACAGACTCGAGCAAGAAATCTGTTTAGCTTTAATTAGGTTAGGTTGTTGTTGTTGCTGCCGCTGCCGGTGCTGCTCCTGTCCCTGCTGCCGCTACTTCTTTTGCTTCTACCACTTCCCAGGGACGGCCTCGTGCTAAATGCGTGTAATATTTGTGCGTCCTGTTTGTAATGTGCTTCTTAACGCCATTGTTTGTGAAAGGAATTAAGGTGAAGCAGCTTTTCTGACCCTCTTTGCGTTTATTATGAGCCCCGTATCTTGATGGAAACGTGCTATTCTATACTGGATAAAGTACTATTCCTTTCTTGTAGATGATATTCTAAAATAAATCATTTTTAGTTAACTATAAAATAATCAAAAGAAACTTGAAACAAGTTTTAATAAAAATTATACCGATAAGTTAATTTGTTGAGTATAAAGCCATTTATTAAGAATAAATTTTTCTTTGTTTGAAAATTATAGTAATTTTTTGAGTGTCATGTTCTAAAAATTTCAAAATATCATTAATTTTCAAAACATTATTTATAATTGTACAAAGATAAATATTTCTAATATGTACTCGTAATCGACAAGAATTCAGAAAATCATGATCATTTTTCGATCTCGTAAATACGAATTGTCACCAAAAATATGGCTAGTATTAAAATCTCCATTACGTCAGCTTGTAACAAGGAAATAACTGTCGAGTGAAAAATAGGGCGCGGCACGCAGGAGGAAGGCAGTAGAGGAGAACGCCAAACCGATAAACCAGTTGCCAGGTCGACTCTCGTCCGATTCGTAATGTGCGATAAATCGAGCTTGCGCCGGCCAAATTTGACGCGATAAATTTAAGGGCGAGCGATGAGAGCATGAATTCCGCTCGTGGCCGATTTCCCATGTGGCTGCGTTAACGCGACCCCTTCTCTTCATTTTTCGCTCGCTCTTGCCGCACGGCCCATACCTTGTCTTTTACACACTCGCAATGCAAATATTTCTCGTAATTTCTGACTTGCCTGTTATACATAAACACGTTTTAATCGGGGAAAATGAAAGACATCCAGATTGACATCGGTTTAATTGCAAGATCAATCACTAGATGAGAATAATCATTAATTAGCACGAGTATTGTTTGATGAAGCCAGTAAAAATTTATGAAATAAAAAGTACACAACAGTAAAACTTGATACCTATGTAATTAATGTACGAGTGATTAATGTCTCAAGAGATATTTTCACGAAAGTTTTCAATTGTCATTGTGACGAGTGCTATATTTTAATTTTTTAAAAACATCGTTAAAATCTCATTCTGATGATAAAAGTGTATTAAAAACTGAGTGTTGATTTGAAAATTTGAAAAATCATTGAAATTTCACGAAGACTTAACAAAAATATTATTTGCATGTAACATGCCATGCAGTGATATGCATATTTAAGTGGCTTTGTCTGAGTTAAATATTAAAAGTCAACAATTAATAATTTTTGTTGTTGATACTTGTACGCCAAATTTATTTTTATTAGTGGCGCTCGTTGATTTTGTAGCAAATGCTACCCTCGAGCGAAAAAGCGTAATTTGACGCAAAAGAGAGAACAGAGGTGCGTAAAACAGTAAACGGTAAGGGCACTCGCAGTAGCAGCTATCTTTCGAGGAGCACCTACGGCCGAGTGGTGGAGTGACGCAAGAGGAGCCTCTCATCCGCGGCATCAGCTGTATGTGCTCCTCGAAAGGTACAGCGAGCAACGATGCACTCGTCTGAGCAAGGGGCGCGGGCCGAAAAATAGGCGTGCGGGCGATCGGGACTCGGGGGCGGGTCAGCGCCCGGCAGCCCCGCTTAAACATTCATAGAAACTACTCGCTTTGTCCGGCACGTACTCGCGGGCCCGTACGTGATGCGCGGCCGACAAGGGTGTTACGCGGCCCCGCCCCTTTTTCTCCCCGATACACTGGGGCACCTAAGCGGGCCGCGTCCGCCCGCTGCTGCATGCAAAGCGGCCCGGGCGACTCGGTCCTCTAGGTGCACCCGGGAGGCGCTCCCTCTCCCGCTGTTTACTTGGCCCGCTTTGTCCTCAAAGGCGCACGACTCGCCGTGGATTTCCCGGGCTTATCGGCTCGCTTTTTCTAACGGCCCCGCGGCCTATCCACCGCATATAAGGCCCAGAACGTCTGCCGCCTCGAATGACGCGGGCTCGTCAGCGGCGCCGCGCGGATCCTGCGTCCCTGCCACGCCGCGGGGATGAAGATTTAGCGCGGGCCGAGTTGGCGCCTCGGGTCTAAACGCGCCCGGGCCAACTTGCCCCGGCACCGTAATCTAACACAAAGTTTTTCACGGGGATCCCTCACGTGGCCTCTCCGAAAACAAAAGCACTTTAGCTCTCGCCTCCCATCTGTGCGCGCGCGAAAAAGCGTCGCTGATGAAATAAAGAGCCTCCTCGCGTTCCTTTTTCCGATTGCAATCCCGCGCTGGCGCTTTGTCCCGCGCGGCCTCGTTAATCTTGTATTTGTTTCCTTTTGCCGAATGGCCGGGAATAAGTGTCCCGCGACGCTCGTCCCGCCTCCGCCCGGCTTCGCACTCGTACGCGCCACCTGCAGACAAATGTTGATTCAGAGATATTGGTCCGAGCTTTTAATTTACCTCCGCCCCAGTCTACTCTCTGCCCGGCTTAGAGCACACTCCGAGGAATATGAGGGCCGCGTGCGACTTCGCCCTCTCTACTCGCCGTGTCGGGGAAAAATTCCTAGTCCATGCTGCAAAAAACGTATTTGTTGAATGTAATCAATTACTTTTGTAATAAATTTAGCAAAAAAGATTTAAATGAAGAATTTTGTCAAAATTTTATTGTGCGACAAATACTACATATTCGAAATCATATATGGAACTTACATACCATATAAACTAAGGGAAAAGGTGTATGACGAATTATAAAAAGTTTTATAAAAATGTATAAGCTATTACTGGCATGAATAGCAATATCGGAAAAAATTTGCATAAAGTTAGCAATTTTACTAAAGCAACTAAAAATTGTTGAGAGTATATAGAAAATTAAAGCAAACTTAGACGACAATTGTCTCGATATACGAAAAGCGAAAAAGAACGGGAGGCAATAATTATAGCATCACTCATAAACCAACTGAGGCGATAAGCTGGATTATCTCTCTGCGTTAATCGGAATTGCGCTCGTTATTCCAGACTGATCTTGAACAAGCCCACGTACAAAGTGATGATAGAGAAAACAATTGACTCGAGCCGTCTTATAAAAATCCATCGGCGCACTTTTTCCCTTGAGCTCGGGCTGACTTTCTTATTAAACAGGGCGAATGAATGTTTCGACGGGTCTTTGCTCCTTGTCGATCGGGCGGCTTTTTGCCGGGGGCGGCCCGACTGGGAGGGCGAGCAGTCGGTTAATTACCATCGAGATTGACTCGAGACAAGCGTAATTAAGACGAAGCCCCGAGCTTTGAGCCACGGGCCGAAGGAGAGTTGGCGTCGAGGCCGCCGGAATGACGCTCGACTTATTTGCATGTAATGGCCGGCCACGATTGCGCGGCGCGCTTCCAAGCCGGTCCGTCTGCCTTCCCGCTTTGTGGCTCTGCGGGTCTTCGACGGCAGGCCCGAGGGAGACGATCGCTCGTCGATTGCGACCGCAAAGCCCTCGCTCTCCCCCAACCAGCTTCATTATATGACGGGCGTCCGTTTATTGCCAACAGGTGTCTTACCTCTTTAAAGAAAAGAGTATCAAAATGTTGCAAAGAGCGGCGCGCGGTTTTCCTTAGAGGACGCCGTGCATAGACGCGCATGCGCGCACTCGGAGGAATGCCGCCCCAACTTTATGCACGCGGGCTCTAATTATTTAATCAGGCGCCGTACTCATATCGTCCGAGTGATAATGGGAGAGGGACAATTGGCTGGAAAAGTACATAATTCTCGGGTAAAACGAGGCGCGCGGACTATGCCCGTTAAATCAATCGGCCGGGGAAATCGGGCGGCGAGCCTCGCCAACTATCCGGGGCCGCGCGCCTAGCTCGCGGGCCTCATAACTTTACGGGACACCGCCGCCGTCCACCGAATCGATCCTCCCCCGCCGATTAATAAAGAAACCGTACTCGCGTTATTATTATTGCTCCGGCCAAGTCGACGCCCTCAAAGCTTGCCGCAATTAAAGCTCCCAGCCCGACCCTCTCATCCCCACTCGGTGCCCCGCCGGCAGCGGCGCTTTGTTCCCGCAGCGCCTTTGTCATTCCTGGGCCAGCTACCCGTCGATGACTCGATTCAATGACCCTTTTGTGAGGGCCTCGCGTTTTCCTCCTGCCCGACGCTTTCCCTCCTTCCCCGCTAACTTTGGCCCTCGGCCCCTTCGGCTTTTTCTCCCGCTTTATTCGGCAAGTTCGAATCGTTTCTTCGGGTATTTGAAACCCTCCTATCGGGAAAATGATCAGCAAATGAGTGTAAGACGAACGCTTTTCACTGCAGTCAACTCCGACTTTTAACTCGATAACGGTTTTAAAGGCTCGCCTTGCTAGTCGAGAAAATAGTTTTACGCAAAATTATCAACGTATTTTGAAACAAGAAAAAAAACTAACAATCTATATTGTGAATCCTCCGTCAGGCGATAAAGTTTCTTTATTCAATAAAATATTTTTTTACTTTGGTAGCACGTGTGACATATTGATTAAATGCATATATCATCTTTTTTATAATTTTTTGTACACCTATTGTTCTGGTAACGAATTAACGATTATATAGCTCACGATGTATTAACTGCTTTTTTTTATTATACGGATGCGAAAATAAAATGTTAGTACATAAAAAATTGATCAAAAAAAATATAAAAAGATCGACTTATGTGAAAAATGCAGTATATATTACCATTTATTCATTTTTTTAATGTTTTCATTTTACAAATATTTTAGTAAATATATCTCCATTTAAATTATTTAAAATCATAATAAAGTCATTATACTAATTTAATTTTATACATTTGGAGACGTATTGTGTAATGTAATAATATTTAACACTTTCATTAATTTCAAAGATAATCATTATTTCGCAATACCACTGTAAACACAAAATGACATTCGATTTAAATGTAGTATTTCTCACATTAGATTGTTTAACCGTAAAATGATATGTTTATACTATACCATATAATTCATTAATTTTATAATCAATAAAAGCAATTTTCGACTTTATCTTGAAAATAAAATTTCTGGAAACAACAGAAACGTTTGATTAACCTACTACTTTCTACTTTTATAGTATTTGTAAGAAACAATTTTTTATAAATACGATATCCACTATGACAACATTACAGGTTCCAAATAGTTCAACTGCAAAATTACTGATTCATGCACTGTATCAATTTACTTTTAATGTATTCTTTGATTTTATTTTATTCTTTGATATTAGCAAATAAATGGCTCGATATCAATGAATAATATTGATAAGCGTTCATAAATTTGGTTTCTAAATTTGTAATTTTCCTTTTTCTTATTTATTAATTATTTCAATTAAACTATTATCAAATCTTATACGAAATTAGAACAAAAGCGATATTACAGTCACGATTGGGCCGTAGCTTTAATCTAGTAACACCGCACCAATGACAGCTGAAAAATTTTATTTAGCTTCCAAAAAGCTACCTTTCCTTTGTTTAATCTATAAACAACGAAAGTCACTTCGAGGTACATTTTCATTCGCTGGCAAGCTCTCACCAACCCAACTTCAATGGAGCTCAAGTTTCCATCTGGGCACCTGCCAACCGCATCAATTAACACCCCCTTTCCTACTATTTTTTTAAAGGGAAACTTGTCGCCACAGATTCACGATATGCCCAAGCGTTAATCGTACTGTTGTTCTTTCCTCCGCTTTTTAGAATTACTTATGTGTGCAAAAACATCGCCGTGCTTTTCCCAACTGAGCTTTGATCGCTTCGTCACACTTTATCCCAGTTGCTACCTCCCGTATCCCTTAGACCATCTACCGCGTGGTCTACACTTTTTGTTATTTTGCATTCCATTCTTTAACGCTCTTATAGGGGATTTCGTAAATCGTTAATTTTCGTTAGGGCTCGAAATTTCATGGAAATCTTTTCGATAGCCGTTGCTACTGTGATTCCAGAATGTTGCAGAGCAAGCTGTATATCTTATATTAATAATTGTTCAAATATACCGATTACATTCTTACAAATAACAGTGCAATAAGAAAATTCAAACTAGATGGTTTTAAATTAGTATAAATAATTCTAAATGGTGTAAATTAAATAAAATTAAGAAGCTACTATTACGTAATAATAAAATATGTAAATAGCAATAAGACACTTTATACTAGAGTTTAAGAACATCTCAGAATTTATAATTGTTGTAACAGTTAATATTGTTAATTGTTATTTGTAAGAATTAATTTAGAAATACTGAAAATACATCTTAAATATAGATAAATACATTAATGAAAATATATGCTAAAAGTCGATTTTAATATATCATAGTACCTTTAGAAACAGATCGAATTTGAGCTCTAGTTGGTTCATAATGTATCCATCAGTGAAAAATTTTTCTGTTGTTCACAAACTGTTATCATAATGCGCGTATGCATTACGAACAAAACGTGTAACCAATCTCCATTCTGTTGTATTCCGGTAATGGCGTTGCACGAGTCCAAAAGAGACACAGCCCAGAGCTGTTTTATTATTTATAGTCTACAAGAAAATGTGAGGTAGTACGATATGATAGAAGGGTGTGGTTATATATATTTAGCTATGGGATAATAAAAAAATTCGAGGCGAATATCATCTTGATCACATTCTATGTAGCTGTCAGCCATATATGGAAAGAAGTGACTATTTTTTAACGCGCCTTTCCTGGAAAGAGGTTCAAACAAAGATACTTTCTTTCTATAAGGTAATAATTATTAGTCTAGCACATCATAGGTAATACGTATTCGAGGAACGTTAAAAGGACGTTAGATGTTTTCATTAAACATTATTTTAGGAACCTTGGAAAATACTAGTACAAATATTTTAATGTTCTGAATAGAATTTATTTATATAATTCGAAAAAATATCGTAACTGTAATTATTTGAGCTGCATATTTATGTAACAACATGATCTGCATCAGACGAGTTATGGATGAGGAGATACATAATGAGATGACATCATTTCAAATTTATTTGTATTAATATAATTATTTGTGTTGATAAGACAAAGTACAAATTACAGTGGCGCGTTTCATCTACTTCTCGCCGATTAGCCTCACGGTCCTCTGTGCATCATGCGCAGTTACCATACATCTACGTTCTCTACGTTTATCTACGTTTATCTATGTTCCCATTTTTCAATATAAAATATTAAAAAATATCCCATTTTTTAATATAAAATTATACAGATTTTTGTTGCACACTACCCACTCACGCCTGGCGGATGGTTGATCTCCGCGTCTCATGTTGTAGGCGTATAGAAATCACACCACACGGCGGTGGAATGAAGCGCTCGCTAGACACTGTCCGTGATCCCAAAACTTTTCGGCGCGTGTGGTAAGAGACCTTGAAAGAGACTCATTTGGCAAGATTACGCTCTCAATTCTCACATCTGACTCTCTGCTCCCTCATGTATATTCCCTGAAAAAATAATAGCACAGCGAAATAAATCAGCACGATTCTAATGTGTTTTAAATTAATGTTATGACAGGCCTTACTCATGCAGTTTTATTAGCAGTATGTCTGAACAATGCAAACAAAATTTCAAAAATTTTGTTAGTCGCATAATAAAATTTTGGGATTAGTTTTAGGATAAAGTGCTCAAGGAAATCGGATATTCGTGCAGCTTTATTAGTACTCAATAAAATTATTTAGCTGTACAATAACAATAAATACAATATTACATTAGGTTAAAAGAACGCAGATAATTTAGTTTCTTTTTATTGTGGAAGGTCTGACATCGTAAATTAAGAGTTTTGTTCTGACAAAATACATTTTCTACATTTCTTGGATTATCGATATTTTTATATTTCCATAATATCTGATTTAAGTCTTGAAATTGAAGTGGTAAAAATGATAAGATTAAATTATAAATTAATTTTATAAATGAATGTCTATGATGTAATTTGGTAGTTCATCTCTTTATGAAAGTCTAAGGGTTAAAGTTGACTATTTTATTATAATTACAATGTATACTGAAAATTAATTAAAACACATTTAAGATATTAAAATTAAAAATATGAAATTGGCTAAATGTAAATAAAGTATACTACAGTAATAACCACTAGATAGTTTCATTCATAATCTTTCATACTCGTTTTTGAAAATTGATTTAAAATTCGCCTTTGTGCTTCTGTGATGATAGGGTAATTACATAACATCAAATATGAAGTACGCAGGATTGTCCCACACTGTCATGTATGCGAACTCGTTCTTAGGCCGGCCAAACGTATCAGCTGTGGTACACCCCCGAAGCGTCCGAGACAACTGCTTGTGTATACTTGAACCCCGTCAGGCCGACGGCGAGTAGCCGAGTTATCGAGGGTAAATTGATTAGCCCTATGTTGATTAGAAGGCCGGGGAGCGCGCGGCGGTTGCATTGTTTCACAGCACGTGCTGCGCGTGGTCGCTCTCAGCTCTCTCCGTTACACACGCGCGCGCACTCAAACTCGCACGTACAAACTGCTGTAAACTGGGCATTTGGCAGCCCTTGCGAGATGCCGATAATTGCTTGCACTCCTATCTTGATCAGGAGGCTCAAGTGGCTACTCGCTGTTACGTTGCTTGTGAAAAATTGATCCGTCCAAGAGTGGTGGATCGTCGAGGAAAACTTATTGCTTTAATCATCCTCTGGTTGCATACTTAACAAGACTTGTATAGATAAAGAGTGCACTTGAAGTACATTACCTTAAAGAATATTGATGCATCATTAATTCTAAATCAATAAAATCAACATTGATTTCGAAAATCGTAGAAATAATTCCACCAAAGATTTTTTTATCTTCGATATATGCAGTAGTCCAATTTTTTTCCATACCGCGGTTACTTTTCGCACTGTCAAGCACTGTAATTGTTTGAAATGTAAGAAAAAATCGATTTAAAATCCGATAAGATCAATCACGGAAAAAAATTACATTAATGAAATGGAAATATGTTTAAATCATTTATACATACAAGATTTTTATCATTTTTTTAACTGGTTTATAAATAAATTATATAATGACAGAGATTTACGCATCATTGTAAAGATAGAATATTAACGATTGCGTTAAAATGCGTTGATTAATTACTGGTTTAAATTCTTGGTATGTAGTGAATGTAATCAGAAAGATAATTAAATACAAATGATCTGTTGGTGACATGCAGTTGCATTGAGTATTTTATCCGGATGATGAATTATAATGCAATTATCACAGTGTTGTCGCGGCTACGCATCGTTGAAATTTAAATGCAATATTTACTTTGAAATATTCAATACATCTATATATGTGTAGGCTGTATAGACAGTGATGCAATAATTGATCCAACGCATTATAAACGGTAGTTAAATCTTTAGAACATTTTATGCTAATAATTATGTAGAAATATATTTTATATCTACATACACCAAGTTTAAAATTAATTCATATTATACTTTGAAAATTAGTCGATACACGCTTCTATTGATTGTTGCATTAAACATGTAATTGCATTATAAAACGTTAATTAATATGCCGATGTCGTACAGACAGTTTAAAGCATCTGATACTATCATCGACTTAGAATATCGATACAGAAGTACATATTATATATATATATGAGCGCGCGCGTGTGCGTGTGTGTGTGTGCTGTTCTACGAAATAGGAAAGTAACTTTTCTCCAATACCTAACTTTGTCTAAAGTTTCGACTAAGGAGTTCAAACTAGATTATTCCTTTTAACTTTTTTTAGATATACTGAAGTCTAATTCTGCACTTTTGTTACAATGCAGTATCCGTTCTAAAAGAGTTTAATGCATTCCTATGCAAAAATTATTACTGAAAGTCAAATAATTTTCATTCAAACAAATTAGCCGATACTTAAATAATTTGACGCATACCCGTACTGTATAATTTCATGTAATTATTACGGTCATTCATATTCATATTACGTGACTGATACATATCATAATCGACAAGCTAAATTTTATAACTGAAAATTTATGTATAGAATATTGAACTATCAGGATCACGAGAAAGGCTTCTAATATACTTTTATTATTAAAATGAATAAACATACTTTTAATCGCAATTTTTGCAGTCATTAGAGAAAAGAGAAATTTTTTAACTTTGTTAAAAGTAAATTTTTTGTGGTCATTACAAACTTGGTTACTGAAGCGTTAGTTCTTGTGTAAATCATTTGATTCAAAGCTTAGAATTGATTCGAAGATAGAATTGACATTCTTATGACATTATAATGCACGAGTATAAAATTAGTATTTATGTAGATTACCATTTTAAATTTTTTGAAGGTTCTTACAGCTTTTAAGATCGGGCACAGATATGCAGTATTGCCCGCGATAACGCAGCTTATCTTAAAATTAGAGTTTTTTCGAGCAAGCCTTGTAAGACAGTGCACTAATCCCTCCACACACATATACATGCTGATGGGGCGGTGGAAGAAAACCGTGGGCTGCGCATCAGTCAATACTTATTAAAGTGGACGCGGGCACAGTGCTAATATCCCGGTGCATAATACAGGATCCTTGCGCGAATGTCCCAGTGGCAGTTGATTTTGGTGGGCTTCGCGCGCGGAATCATCGGTACACGCTGGGGAATAATTGATGGAGTGTCCGGGTGCGCGCGCACTTGGGCGCATTACGATAACAGGCCGAATCGCGGCGAGGCGCCTAATAGCGGCCGGCGGGAGACGCGCGCTAAAACCGTTAAAATATGCAGAGGCCGCGTAATGAAGGCTTGGTTAATAGATGGGGCCAGAGGTGCCGAGGTGGCCCCGGAGCCGCCGTCGCTGGCCCCGTTATACCCGCCCGTTAGACCGCGTCGCGCCCGCTCGACGTTTGTTTGCCCGCGCGGTCGCGGATGAATGCGGTAGAAGGTGATGGAGTGGCCCGCGCCTTTCCTCGGCTCATCCGCACACCCCCACAAAGAGAGCGCCGGTGTTCGCACTTGTCGCCGTGTCGGCTACACGTCATTATTTTTAGTTTGCCTCCCATGCGGAGAATCGCGCGTAACTTTGGTCAAGATAGATTTAATCGTATAAGCTGCTTGATCGCCTCGAGCACGGATTCAATGCTTTTCTCGTTCGCGCTTTACAAGTGTATTGTTCGAGAGGCTGCGCGGAGAAAAACGTTTCAGTAAAAATTACTGGAATCTTTTGTTTATTTAAGAAACAGCACTATTTTAAAGTAACATTTATTAATTAATACACAATTTAGAAAAAAGCCTACGAATAATTACAATATTAGAATGTTATTGTAAAAGTATATTGACGTCGGCGTGCATACGCATCGACGTGCCCGCCTTTTCCTCGGGTCACGCGTTCGCCGAATTCACGCGATAGCGATGCATGCTAAAGGCACGCGTTGTCTCGTGATGCCGGGCCGCGCCGAAAAATCCAGAAGGCACTACCTTCACTACTCTTAAGTATAAACAGGGCATTATTTATATGCGCTCAAGGGAAGGGGAGGAGGTGAAACCGAGCCTAGGAGATCGATCCGGGGACTAGCAGTCCTGCTCTCGGACTCGCGGTCCCGCTCCCGACGGAGTCTTCGGATCAGGCTCCCGGAGAGCATTGGGATCGCGCTTGTCCCGCAACAGCGCGCTCCACGTCAACCTCCTCGCACTCTAGCCACGTGCGCAATCGTGCGCAAGCATACGGAGGCACGTCTACCTTAGCGATAAGCGGACGTCCGTCCGCTGGTGCGTCCGAGGGGCATCCCCCATAGAACGCTCCCCTAGCGTCGCTGTGTTGTCGCGTGTAGAGGACGGGAGACACCGGAGTGCCTATTGCAGCGAGCATCGAGACATCGCGACCTCGCAGATCGGGAAAACCCTCTGCTTACTCCAACGGGGAGCATTAATCGTTTAACGGGAAAATCGAGTTTCTTTCTTTTCCAGCCTTCCCTCCTTTAGAAATATAAAGAATTGCGCATCCCCCCCAAGCCTGTTAGCTCTTAACCCCGAGCGAACGGAAACATATAGTTATTAAAGTAACCTGTAAAGGAATTTGTTTTAAATTCAATTATTTCTTATGAATTTTATTAAAAATTACATTGATGGAGTAAAGTAAATTACTCAGTTTAATAATACTTATATGATATAACGTAATATTGTTAGAACTTTAAATAAAGTTTATGCTTTTGTAAAGAATATATACGGAATGAGATATCCGAGGCAACAATGGTTCACTGACAACAAATGCTTTAGTTTATTCAACGTGCAATCACTGCCCTTTTATTTTGGGTTGCAGCTGCTGCTTGCTTCCGTGATATCAGAAACTCATGCTCACTGTACAAGCCATACTTACTCAAAACTTGAAGGAAGACAACTGTCTCTTATTTCGTGCTACGTATATTGATTGAGACACTATTGATTGCATACTATAGATTGCATGTAAGCGGTTTGGTGATTTTCCGAATATAACGATAATTTATTAATAAAACAGAATTCTTAATTCTCAACATATTTTATAATCTAGTATTAATTAAATATATATTCAAAATTTACTTATAAATGATGATATATATTAATAATTTATAATTTATACCATTCATATATAAGATAATTAGTGTTTAATTTATACGATCTATTTAAGCAGGTCCGGTATAAAAAGAATTAATGTAACTTTGTAAATCATATTTACTTAAGAGAATTCTAACAAGTAATTATAGTAAATGAATATATCGGATATATCAGAAAAACATGCTTCTTATGAAATTCATGAAATAAATTTCAAATCAAAAGTTTGTATACTAAGTATTAAAATTGTAAAAGTACAATTGACTAAATTTTAATTGATTTCAAAGTTTTCTCCCCCCACTATTTCATAATTTGTTATGAAATGTCTTGTAACCTAGAGAGTAACTTTTACTGAAACATTTCTCCTCGGGTACTATAGTTTACAGTAAAATAGGTTTTCATGTCCAATTTTCGAACAAAATTTATTGCCGGACGCACGGGTACGCAGTTAACAGGAGGCGTTTATTTAAAAAATTTGTTAAACAAAATATCCCTCTGAAAATTCTTTTTAGTTATTTCAAAGGGGGACCGAATACTATTTGCCTTTGACCACTGGCGAAATGGGGTTTTCATGGTTCAAAAACCGTAAACGACGGCACTTTATTCGTGGAAATTTCCGACGCTAAAAAATGAGTATTTATTTTCCATTTTTTATTGCGACCGTTGCGCGCAGAGACAGAGGGTTCCATACGCGCCGAGCTTAGTTAAGATAATTTCGCAAGTTTTTCGTGACGAAGCGCGCATTATACATGACCACGCGTGCATACAGATACGTTCTAAAAATTGTACATTCGTACTCTCAAACTCATGAATAATTGTAAATTTAAAAGTCACGGGAAAAATTCACGGGTGCCGCTCTTACTTTGAGAAAGTAATGGAATTTTCGAAATTCTCCAGTCTTCTCTGAAAATAATTGCACAAAAAATTCCAAGGCGCGCCTGCAGATCACGTTTGATTTTTTGGGGGAATTTTAATGATACGCAAAAGATCATAGTTCGCTTTTCGACTCATTGCGACCGATCGCAATCTTTGGATGTTCAGTCAGCCAGAAGCAGGGTGAAATTGCATTGTACATTCTTGCGTCTACCGCTTACAGAAAATTATGCCTTTCAAGGGTAGAAACTGCCATAATTTCATCGAGACCATGATTAACAAGAGTGGAAGGATCCACTTGGACCTTGGAAGTCCTCGGGATACCTTTCATCGTCACCTGCACTGATTACAAAGCACTTTGTCAATCAATCTCAATCGAGCGCCGGGCAAAATGAATAACAGAGTCGTCGGCAAACAAAGGAAAAAGGACAGGCGTGCGCGGGGTAAACAGGGGCGGGGGTGGAGGCGAATGCGGGCGCCCGGTGGCCCGTATACGCACCGGGAAATCAATAAATCGTCGATCGGTGAAGCGGCGGCGATTTGTCGGCATAACCGCGGAGGACTTGGCCGCGTCTCTGGCATATTTCTCCGGACGTGGCTCCCCCGGGGCTGGCGGCCGGGGCGCCTCGCCGCCGCGCAAAAGGAAAAACCCGGCGGCCTGCAATCGGATATGTATGACGCGCGCCGCGGCATTCGGATTCCGCGTGCGAGTGTCGCGCGATCCCTCGGAGGTGCCCCGACCGTATGTGCCGCGCGCTCCCGACCCCATTTTTCAACCTGGCGGCCTCCCGAGCGCCCGCGCGACTCCCACGCGAGGTGTTTACCCGGCTTTGATTGGCTCGTGATGGGGCCGTTTTTATTTATCCCCGCTGCAGTTTGCTTGATGGACAGCGGGTGCGCTCGTGTGGCTGGTTCCCTGCGCGGTGGCCAGTCGTTAGTCTGCGTATCTAGCATGGCTTGAACCGCCTCGACGGCTTTGTCAGAGATCGTCACGGTAATAATACATAAGTATAACAACAGGCTCTTACACTAACGTGTAAGTGACCAAAGTTTTAGTCCAGCGAGGTAATATGCTCCGTATTCACGCGAGTGGAGGCCGTGGGGATGACACGATTTTCAAACATCCTTGCGACTCTCTCGCGTCAGCTCCGAAGTCACTCCGAACTCTTTTTTATCCAACCCCTTATAATATGATTTTATAGTAATGGAAACGCCGCGTTCTGTTACCCTGCAAAGCTTGTGCAATACATTTTTCCAGCTTGGGATCTGTTTTGACAATTATCATTCAAAATTCTCGCCGGATGTGAGCCGCGGCTCAGCTTTTCAATTTATACAATTTCGTACGCGATCCTGTCTAAATTTCGCTTGGCGAATAAACGTCATATATCAATTATAATTTATACCGCTCGTCGCGAAAACAGCGGCATTTCTGGTGCTTCGTTCCATACCCGGACAAAAATTTCCCGCAACGAGTCTAGCCGGGGTCAAAAGTCCGCGCGGCAGAAACGTACATAAGGAGCGAGCAGGAGGGAGAGAGAGAAAGAGCATCGCTCAAGTTGCAGGAAGACCGCCGGGAAAGTTTCATTAAACATTCATTATCCTTGTCCAATTAAATCTCGTTAGCTGCTCGCCCTGGCCGGAGTGGGGATGTGGGTCACGGGAGGCTGGGCGCGCGTGCCGGGACGCAATGAGCCGCCAAGTGAATTATGGCCCCGCTGCGCGTTTTGACACGCGCCCCGCCGATCGCGCACCAGCTGCACTTCGTATATACACGCCACACCGCTTTTTCCTTCCGAATGATTTTCAAACGCTGCTGGACCGGTTCTTTTATTTCATATCGTCGACGCAGAAACGATTGCGGTGCGTATGAGGAATTCAAAGCAGTAAAATGAATCAGTTCGTATATTGTTCTGTTTACTTTGGCACGTATTTCGCGCTCATTACAACTGTTCTTATATACCGTTATAAGCTTAAATGAAATATTGTACAAATGAAACGTGACGGACTTTTGATTTTTTTTTAGAGGAATGTTTGTGTTTTGGTTCAACTATATTTAAGATACATAATTACTGATTCTGTATCCAAGTATTATGTATATTATAATATACATAATATTTTAATATATATAATATTTAAGGTTGCTGCCTTAACTCTTTCAAATAGGAAAAATTTACAGGAATTAACAAAAACATTCAATTATAACTGTAAAACATATACAATAATTTTCATAAAAATTCCTGTAGTTTTGAACCAAACATCAATTATTAATAATCAATTAGGTTATAAGCTAATAAATTTTGTATGGTTAATTTGATTTATTTTTATTTTGGCATGCACCGCCTAATCGCAAATATATGTACACAAGGTTTCCAGAATTAGTACTTATAGCAACGATATTTCGCAGCCGAAACTACGTAATAAAATGTTGCACACTCTTAAACTATTATTACTCTCTGGTCATAAGTTCTTGAAAGGTTGTTTTGTTGAATTTAAAGTAAACATTAATGTATCTTAAATAATTGAGCAAAATCATATGGAAAACGGTTTTTAAAATATATTTTTAAAAAGGTTTTTTATATGCACTTGTATTGTTCGGTAACAATATGATCTTAGACAAAGCAATAAATGGAATTTTCCAAAGTTTGTAGAAGAAAAATAAAAAGTGTCACAAGCCTTGAGCGAACTTATCAAAGGCAAGTGGCATAAAAATAAAAGCACAAGGAGAAGGGCAGCTTTCGAAACACACTTTCCGCGTTATAAATCACACGTAGCACATCGTACACAGCTCCAACTCGGGGGCACGTGACTGCGCAGCTCAGGACAGCTTGGCGGCGGCAGCAACGATCTACCTCCCCAAAAAGTTGTAGATTTCTCAACTCAGAGACTCTTCTCGAAAGTGGAGTCCAAAGAGAACGAAAGGCAGGACTCCTGTGTATTGGCAGTCGAACGGGACGACTCTGAGCTTTTTTGGAGGCGCCACCGTCGCCGCTAGAGGGAGGATCATGTATTCGAGAGAGTGAGCGAGAGAAAAAGAGAGAGATCCATGATCGTGATTTATATTCATAACTTTAATACCGGCGGAGTCACGTCGCGGCCGCCCGGGCCACTTTTCTCCATTGGTCGCGGCAGCCGATATAATTTATGTTTGGCGCCTCCCACCCTCTTTTTCACTCCACTCTTTCACGCGCGTGCGGAGTGTTTTTACTCCCATGGGGCTTTTCCCTTCACTCCCTTTTTTTCTTGGCCTGCCGACCAAAGCTGCCGCTGCACGCGCGCCGCGATTTATTATTGATTTCGCGCGCGCCACCCGGAGAGGATTCGAATTATGACGTGATTACCGAGTTAATTAATGGTGATTCATGGGCGTCGCAAGCGGGCGGCCACGCGAGAATTTGTTCGGTTCCTGGCTCGGGTGTGTAATTGATTGCGTGGCGAAGTGCGATCAAAGCTTGTTTATTGATACTTCTAATGTAAACAAAAGTGTGGCGTTAGAAATTACTCAACTCAATTCTATTTTTTTCTCTTTTCTGTTGCAGGTACGTACTGTTAATTTCGAGTGTTGCAATGTGGCTAATCACTTACCTGTATTTTATTTGGTATGTCGCATTATTTTCGTTTATATATTTTTTAAAAATTTCTTTTTTTATAAATTATACACAAATAATTAACTTTTTATTTAATCAGAAAAAAAATATTTCTATATTTCTTGTCGTTTCTTGTAAATTATAATTTAAATACGATTATATTTTTTTGTTTTTGGCTTAAATATTTTCAACCCACAATGCAGACTTTTAATGAAATTCGATATTAATCTTTGGCAAACTTCAATTATTAAAATTCATCGATTAATTTAATGTGTGAAATAATATATTCAAACTAATTATTTACTATTTAACTAAATGTTAGTTTGGTATTATACTAAATAGTATTTTAAATATAATTATAATCATTAGTTAATGTTAAGGTCGGAAGGAAGCAAGTGGAGGTGAGGTAGATTGAAGAGTCAAAAACGTGTGTGTGTGTGCAATAGATGTTTATTTATGCAAGAAGAGCTTTCGATGTTCTACGTTTGTAAGCTAGCGAGAGAGTGACCAGAGAGCTCGGGCCGCGAGTGCTCACCTGCCGCGCTTTCCCCCTCTTTTCCGCGGCCCCGTGTCTATCGGCGCCGCGCGAGCGACGCTTGCCGTGCTTTTCCCCTACTTTTCCGCGGCCCTTTGTTCGCCGGCGTAGCGCGAGCGGCTAATTCCACTGCTTTCCCGCGAATTTCCCCCCTTCCCTCCGATTGGCCTTACGTCGACGACTGCTTTCCAGCAGCACGGGGGCAGAGCATATAGGCCGAAAAGCATTACGGAAAGTCCCTATCTGTCTCTCGTTCGTCGGCGGACGCACACAGGCGACACGCGGGCAGACTATTGGGCTAGACTCACTCCCGCAAGCTTTTCCCCAACTCGAGAGGCAACCGACTTGGCCTGTCCGTCGGCGGCCGCTTCCTTCGGCCGCGGGCAGACCCTATGGCCCGGCGTCCCGCGAGCTTATTCCGCGAAAATCCCCGCCGCGCTTCTCTCTTTCTGTCCTTAACTTTGTCGCGCCGCGATCAAGCCTTTGTTTTCAATCGAGGCCTTTGTTATGCGATATCGGAGCAACGATTTCAGGCGTTGCTATACCTGTTCGTAACAATCATATTTTTCAACGAAAAATTTAGTTTTAATCTGGAAAATGAAATGTTACGTCATCGTATTTCGAAAATAGTAATCTTTGGACAGGTATTGAAAACAATTGATAGTTATTTTAATTTCAGTATTCATGTATAATAAAAAAACTATGCTATAAAATATTTATATTTCATTTTCTCCGTTGAACCAAAAAGTTCATATGTTTTAATAAGTTATATATAGTTCTTATAAGTTTTCGATGTCCATTATCAAATAAATGTAAAAATATTTTAAAAATTATGCATTATTTTATTATTTTCTTCCTTTAGTTT
The DNA here is from genome assembly GCA_018906755.1 of Sycophaga agraensis. Taxonomy (NCBI): domain Eukaryota; kingdom Metazoa; phylum Arthropoda; class Insecta; order Hymenoptera; family Pteromalidae; genus Sycophaga; species Sycophaga agraensis. The sequence goes on from JACCIE010000076.1 coordinate 289,263, forward strand.
GTCTCCAGCTTAACTTACTTGTTTATGAATCGAAAAAAGTTTACTCAGAAACGAGAAAAACTTTCCACATCTGTCTATTTTTTGCTTTCCAAATACCTTTTAGGAATACAAACAAGATGGTTTTTAAGCGAATGAATTTATAAGCAATTCCAATAAAATATATAACAAAATGCAGTGTATTTTACATTTTGTATTCAATAAAATGTCAACCATTTGACTGAATCCATTATAGTTTAAACTCATCTCAAAGACATAATCAATAAGATAGAGCAAAAGCAAACATCTAGAAAGAGACCTGAATTTACGACATTGGTTAATTTTTCCACAAGAAGATTTTGAATTTCATTATATAAGCAGTTGCAAGCGTCGCCGAGAGAAATCGGCAAACCCCTGGAGGAAAAAAGTTTATATTCAGAGAAAGCAGCGCAAGGGCGAGCGAGTCTCCGCCGCCTCATTAAGGCCATACAAATCGGCGATTACGCCGAGCCTATGCCCGTCGACTTTAACTAGCGCACGAGTTTTCAGTAGCGCGCATGAAAGTGACGTCGACTGAATTAAACATTTCACCCCGCGTCTCGGAGGGAAAATCGACTCGTGGGATCGTTAACTCCGCAAGGTTCTCCTGGCTTTTTGTTAACGGCCAGCGATTAGTTATTACCTACAGTCTCTCATATTCAAACCCCGCGTTTAATCTACTCACTGTTTATGCCGCGTGGTTAATCCTTTAATTAAATTTTATTATTTCTATCGCGCGCGCAGTTCTTCCACGGAAAGTTGATGATACTGTTTACTGATATGGGGTAACTATGCTTTTTTAGAAGCAAGCACCGTTTGCTATACTTTTGTTTAAAAGTACGCTATATGGCCTGTGATCTTTTATAAATGGTTTTGATGTAATTAAACTATTATATAATACGATGTATTAAGAAGGAAATATCTTTGAGAGGTGTACAAAAATAGTATTTCTCTTTTTTTATAATTATTTAAGTTTAGCTTTTTAAAGTACGCAATAAAGTTTACAAGTATATTATACATGAAATTTTTATTTACTCTTCAAGTCTGTGAAATTATTCCAATACGTGCATTATTATTTTCGAGATAGGTAAACTAAGTGTATCTATTTAATTACCTATTGAAATTGTAATAACTATAATGGGGTTAAAAGTTACTATTAGCTATCAATGGAAGTATGCGCGTATGTTTTTATGTATCATTGAATTCAGATGTATTTATCCAATTGAGCTGAAAGACAGGCAGAGCGAGACCATCTTGATACGTGATTGCAATTTGAAGCATCTCCATGGGTAGGTCGAGCTTATACTGAAACCTTGCTTTTTTTGCCACTGCTATATTAACTGATTAGCTAAGATAGATGTCGCTAGACCTTGTTGAAGCAATTACAATATTAGTCCTTTTTTTAATTCCATGCGTTCTTGGCTCAAGATGCAACTGACTCAGCGTATTCGGATAATATGAAATGACTTTGAAATGTAACATGAATTTCGTAGTAATTGGATAGCACGAGTATCGCCGATTACCTTAATGTTCCTTGCCGTAGGACATCTCTTGCGTCCCGAGTGGGAGAAGGTGCAAAAGTGGGGACACGCGGCCTAATAGAGCTGCATGCAATTCGGTAAGAATAAAATTTTAAAGTAAGTAAAAAATGCGAGTTCGCGAGCGATAGACTGCGATAAAAAAACACGTCATTATTCATGTATCTAAGTATTATTTGGTGAAAACATTATAAAGTATGTAAATGCTATAAGTCATACACATTCAAATAAGAACTTATTTCATTGCTCCACGAATATTTTTCGAAAGTTTGAGGGTATTATAAAAATGTTGATCTTCTGATATCATTTATTAGTAACTTATTAGATTCAACTATAAATATTGTACACTAAAAAATTTCAGCATAAAAGCTTTTTTCTAATTTCAGAGCCAAAAACAATACATTGACTAAAAGTTACGTGAGTTCAAAATTGACCATCAAAAATATGTGAAAAACATGCATTTTGAAACCATAGTTTTAGCGTTTTATACTGTATTTTCGTTACGAAACTTTGAACTAACGTAACTTTGAGTTAACTTTGAACTAACATAATTATTTAATATTTTTAATTCAGAAATAAGCAAAGTTACGCTTGTTTTCTCTGCTTTCGTTTGGCGTTGTATAGCGCTATTTAAGACTTTGTTTACATAGACTGTTTTTGTACACTCAAAAAATTTGAACCAAATCCTTGACCGTAGGAGTTACGAAATAACTTCCTTGTTACTGAAGCGTTATGAGTCCTAAATATATTCATCTTCTTCAGCTGTGCACTCGATAAATCAATCTTAAAATGTACGTATTGGAGCGTCTGCCATGCCTTTCTCCGCAAACTACTCAAGAGCGTTTGGCTGGGTGACGGGGAAAAAGGGGGCGGAGAAATTACCTTAATATTATTCTCAGGGCAGGCGAGTCGGAAAATGAGGAGGGAAAGCGTAAGGAGAGAGAGACTCGTTCAGTACTTTTCGCCTCCTTCACGCGCGCAAACAGCCCCACAACTCGCGCCAACTTGGTTCTGCGCATGTATCCGTAAAGGTGCCCCGGGGCTCTTAAAGGTTACGAACTCGCCCGCAGACTATCGGATTGATTTTAATATCAACTTTCTCCCGTAGAAAAGTTCCACCCAGCTTTCACGCTTCCTCTTGGGAAGTGACGAAAGGGGAACTGGGCGGACCGATAGATCGGCACTGAAAATTTATTTACTTATAACCCTTGCTAGACATAAAGCTCTTTTTAACATATACTCTTCACTTATACTTGATAGCTCCACTTTGGACTTGTTTTACCATTAGATCGCCATTTTTCAATAATTATATTAAAGATGCATTCTAATAATTTTGATGTTTAAAATTAATCGATGTATTTCTAAAATTATTAGTGCTTGTATCAATATATAATCGTTTATCATTAATTATAATATAAACTTTATGTAAGATTAACACAGGAACTTATTAATTGCTAGTTTAAGTACACTTGTGTCAAAGCAATCCACAATGTGCTTCCCTGCTTTATACCCAAGTACCTCGAAGTATGTTAATCCTATATACCCGTCCTCAGTACCTCATTAAGACCTTGAGAGAGAATCATCTAAATGTGATAAAAAGGAAAGCACTGTCATTTTCTCGCAGAGTAGTAAGGTACGTCTATTTAATTATATTTTTATCTTATATATTTTAAAATATAAGTTCAAATGGATCGTATACTTTAGACATTTCAATTAACCTAATTAAAACGTAAGGTGCCAATATAACTCACTAATTTTGTATATGCAGTTATTCTACGATGAAAGTTTTAGTTTTTCAGAAAATTAGTTCTATTTTTTTATTTCCAAGCAAAAAATTCAGAGCATACTAATAGAAGATAAAAAAGTAGTATACTTTGTTAGATACACCTTATACTTATACAGTGTCGGCATTTGCATATTTTTATGTTCTACAATGTTTATAAAAGGCTAATAGCTGTACAAAATCGTTTTTAGTAAGGTACAATAATTGTTTATAATTTATGAGATTTTCAAGGGCTAATAATTAAAAACATTAAAAAATTTTACGTTTTAAGAAGATAATCTAGATATTATCTATTTTGTACTACACTTGAGAAAAGAAGCCAATGCATATTTTTTGCGAAACTGTTGCGTCACATGCAAATCGTTGTTTTAGTAAACAAAATAACAAAGCATTTAATTGGAGATAAAATTGTCGAGTTGTAGATCGCGTCAAAACGCATTAGAACAATGGCATAGCTTTAGCAGTAGAGCCTATTCACATAATGAAGTAAACATGGAAGCGGCGAGGGCGGGTCGATTGCAGTTTTGCATAGAGGCATTTTGGAGGGCGCATTATTCGATCGGAGCATCAGCGCCGGGGGAGCGGGAGAGGCATTAACGAGGCCTAAATTGAGCTGATACTCCTCGTCCGCGCGGCACAACAAAGCCGAGGCGCTCGTCGAATCACGATTTCTCCCCGCGGAATCGTTAAAATTGAAAAGGGGCCGGGGGCGGAGTCGAGGAAGATGGATGGGCGTGCGGCGACGGGGGGCAGAGGCCGTGGCCGCCGCCTCAAATCCGCGAAACTCGAGAAAAGGAAGCGGAGCTACGGGAAAAAGGGGCCGCATGCTGGAATTGCAAAGCGGCCCGCGGGAGCCGAAGTTTTGATTAGTTGGAGGAGATATTGACGCGAAGCGAGCGACCCGCGGATGCGCGTCTCCCTCGAACAGTCAATTTCGCGGGTCGCGCGCCGGAGGGGCCTGAGGAGCCGGAGGGCCCCGTCCGGTCTGCTTTGCGCCCCCTCCGCCCGACTTTTTTGCTCGGCCTTGGGGTCATTTGGTCGCGACGGCAAACTTTGGCCTTCCGGTTCGTCGTGTCATTGTTGGCGATGCGCCGATTTTCGGGAGTCGCTTTTGCATTGAGAGATTCGTTTCCTTTAAAATTACTGGCGCATGGCTTTCACACGACCAATTACTGCAGATATGTTAATAGTTGAAAAAAGTAGTTCATCAACTTTCAATTTTGTATGTCGCTCAAATATACCCATACTGTTTTTCAACTATATATATTTGATATTGTACGTTAAGACTTCATAAAGCTACTGCCTAATTCTTAGACTTTTTTCTACCAATACAAAATGTAGAAGAGTGATTGGTTATATTAATTTACACTATAAAAAACTGTAAATACTAACTATTTTTCTATATACTTGTTTAAATTAGATAGTTATTTAGATTTATTAATAAATATATTTATAAAATTAGTGTAATGGATATAAAACGAAAAAGGAAAATGTTAGTAAATTACGGAGAATATATAATTATATTTTAACACGATTATAATATATATTTACATTTTCGATAAAGGAGTAAAGAAGGTAGAAAACTAAGTATTTAGAATATAAACAGTGATGCGGCTCTTACCTATCGCTTTAGGATTGTTGCATGCAATAAACTGATGATGTAGCAAAGAAGGTCTCATCGAAATCTATCCCTAGCCTGGCCCGCATAAAACCCACAGCTCGCCTCTTACATAACACTTAAAACTCCGTACTCCCTGTGATTCGAAATAGCGATTATAAGTCAAATTAAATAAAATAATTTAGTTTGAAATAAAATAAATTCAAAATAAAGGAAATTTTATAATTTTTAATTTGAGCTCATAATAATTAGTTTTCTAGCATACAAGAAAAATTCATAAATAGTTTAATACCGAAGAATGAGTTGTTTATAAGCATTCTTTTATAAAAAATTAATAATATAATGTATTGTAATAAAATTATTTTTTAATGAAGCGATGATTTGACTTCATTGATCTTTTTTATCTTTAATAAATCATTTTTATCAGTCGAGTATTTCGGAAGGATTAAAAGGATATAACGGTATGTTATATGAATTTATTTGGCGTACGAGGTGTTCGGTAAAAACAATAGTTTGAATTATTAATTCTTGAGTATTGTGCGCATGTATACGTGAGGTGACACGACTAATATTTCACGCATCAAACTGCTTTGCTATCGATTATCGGTAAACGCTCAATCGACTCAATTAAACGCGAAGCTTTCGAAAATTTCTCGCGCACTCCTTCCGCACAACTAGGACATTGGCACCGGTTTGGTCGGCTTGAGTCGATTCCGTTTAATTCTAGCCCGGTTCCCTCGGCCCAAAAACATCAGCATCCGCGGGTCGGCGCTATCGTGGGGGATCGCGGCTTATCTCGCGCGGCTGTCCGTCGGCTGCTCGGCAATTAGGGCCAGCGGTGGCTCGCCACTACCTCGCCCTGCCCCGACTGCATCATCACATGTAAAATAACAATTATTGTCGCTCGGGCGCGATTTTATCGGGCGGCTGCTACGATTATCGCCCCAAGCTGCTGCGGCCCGCGCACCTGTGCCTCGCCCCCACTCCCGCAATTAGCCGCGCCGGCGATTCTCCGGAACGATGCGCCTTTGTTGCGCCCCCCACCCGGATTCCGCCGCGGCCTTTTTCCCCTTGGAGATTGCGCACAACGGCTTTTCGGCCGTCCCGGCAACCGACGACTCAAGAGCCTTTTTACCCGACGCTCCATTGCCCCGGCGACAATCTCCCCTGTGAATAATCCCGTGAGCCGCGAAGGTGGTAGATACTCACGTGCAAGTGATTGTGTCGGGCTTTAGAGCCAAATCATAGACCAAAAAATGCACATGGCGCTTCAAAAATAAATATATTTATACTTGCGTCTTAATTATTTGCTAGTGATAATTAACTTATATTTTAAACTCAAATTAAATATAATCAAGACGATTATTATTTAAAAAAATAAATTTAGGAAACATTTTCATATAGTTAATTTAATAATCCTCACAACTACTTAAAATAATTATAACGATTTCCATATAACACGATTATAATATAAGTACGCAATAAAATGTTAAATTCTTAGTTTTTGTACTCATCCTGCTAATATAAGTAGAATTATACGTTTATGGTCAGACGTATTATTTTATGCTGTACCACTTTCATTTTTTTTATACACTTTTCTTAATATATCTTCTTCTACAGTTTGATATACACAGTATTTCAGTTAAATTACAGCTTGAAATAATGCAAAATTACTAATTATTGAATGAAAACTCATATACTTTTTCTACAGGTACATACGAGGTGTGTTGAAAAATACCCGACTTGTATTTATATCTTCGCATTGATACAATGCTCTTCATTAAAGCTATTACATCCTTCGAAGAAGTCCTCATTCTATTGAATTTTATGTTCTCAGCGGTGATTGCGTGTTTATAAAGAGTACTATAATGCAAATTTGAGTATTTTGTACTTTGAATTCAGGATTATCACCATAAAACTGTGATTTATCGTCAGTGATAACCTTCTCAAGATCAATGTCATCGTTAGGATAATTTTCAAAAGGTAGCGGTTAGTTGACATTGAGACGATATAGAGTAATATCCGTGAGCTGATAAGATATGGAAGTACCGCTGGGGACGTATAATTTAATTAAATAAGAACTATTTCGAAGGGCACTACAGCTACAATATGGGGTACAGTACCAATGAGAAGAATAATATCGATGTGAAGATCTACAAATCTTCAAAATAACAGTTTGAACGATAAAGCTATTGCAATTAAAACATTTAAAATATTTTTGTATATGTTTAAATGAATTAATTCATATATATTATAATTATTTGCCTCTCATATATTGCGACTATTGACTGAATTTCGAAAAAAAATATTCAAAAAGACTTGATCTTAAACAAAATCAATTGAGGGATTATAATTATAAATGTAGCAACGTATGTAAAAGATTAGATATGTGCGCGACGTAACACGATTTGCAACATCAGTTCAGTATAAGAATCTTAATTTGATTTACATAGTAAACTTTCTTTTTAAATTCTATAGATTTAAAAACTCAAATTGTTATCATTTTTCAAGTATTGAATTTTTATTAAATCCAGCAACTTTTGAATTGTTCAAAGTTTCTGTATAAAAGTTTAGTTTTAAATTCAGAAAAGTACGGAAAAGTAAATAATAAAATGAAAAGTGAATTCATCTTTTGTACGTGTAAAGTAGGCCTTCTGAGTATCTCAACTATTAGAGCTATTGTTGTCTGTAATCCGATTGGCCAAAGAGAAGAATACAATTTGAAGCGAGTAGAGGTCTCAATCGATCGGTATTCGGCAGCGGAGACGAGAGGCTCGGCGAAGGCAACGATACCCAGCCTCGGGCGTCGCCGTTTGGCAAGAGAACCGCCAAATAGTCGGAGCGAGAAGATCCCGTTGGATCAATCGAGGCTGGGTCTATCGCGCCGCGCGCCCAGGAGTTGGCGGAAGCGGTGGCGCACTCGGGACGGCGTATATCACTTACAAATCAAATAAAGGAGGCGCCCCGGTGGGCCCTGCTCATAAATCTAATCGCGCGGGCAAACAGCAACAAGGGCAAGAGTCGCGGGACGACGCGTAGATAAAGCGCGGGAGACGGGCGCCCGGAGATCGCGAGATGAAATTCCGGGGCGCGCTCGCAAATCGCTCATTCCGGGGGGGGGGGGGGTGGAGACGGCTACCCCTCCCCACTACCCGCGCCGGGTGAACCCGCCCGCGGAGCCTAAAGAGCCCCCCGCGGAGTCGAGTGCCGTGCACGACGACTCGCCCTCCCGAGACAAATTGCTCTTGCCCAACTATTTCGACCTCATTTGAATATCAAATTATGGGGTCGAGAGCTTTGGCTGTACGCACTCTACTCGGATCCCCTCACGCGCCTATGGGACGCCTTTTTTCGCGGTATCGATTCGGTTGCGGTTCCTTTCCCGTATGTCTCGCCGACTTCTTATAGTGCCTCCTCGTCAGTTAGCATTTCTTTTGTTATTTAACTTTGTGAGTGTTAATTACATTTCGATTCAATATTTACATATTTTGTATGTACATAAATGGAAGCAGGTTAATTACTCATCTCTATTTTAGTAAAAAATTTCAATTTATTGGTAGAAATTATTAGTTGTAATTTATTAGTAAAAGTAATAAAAATTTGTATATAAAATAACGTATAAGCTATCACTTTACTTACATTAGTACTATGTACCATTAGATATTTTAGACTTCATTTAAGCCGTACATATTCATATGAATTAATATATCTGAATTGTATTTATAAAATAATGGGATTTTTTTTTAATTTTACGAGTGTTTCTCTTGTTGGAAAGATAAGAAACGAATTGAATTCAGTAATATTTAAACGATTTATAATAACAAATTCGAGTTTCGGCTCGTGCTTTGGCATTTAATGTGTTTACTTCGGCGGACTATTTGAATCTGAAATCGATCCTCCGCCACTTTTCGTTTACCACTCATTACTCGTCATCCCTATCAGTTAGGAAAAGTCCGCGAGTGCAAATACCTTCGTGTTCTTTCCAGAGCCTTCCACAGACCCTCGACACCTCTCTTGGGGCGACTGGGCCATCCCCTTGCAGACTTCCACCTGTCTCGGCTGAGTCTCAATCGTCTTTGGCCCGCTCTTCCCCAACCCCCTCTTCACGGAACTCACCGTATCTAAACGCGAGTTTTGAGCCGCAGGCGTCATCCTTCCATCCTCGTAGCCTTATTGCCCATGCAGCTTACTATAAAACTAAGATGATTTTTAAATAAAGGAGAAATTTTCCAGCCTTTCTTATGCCAACAATGAAGTCGCGGAATTTACAATCCCGTACATTCTGATTCAGATTTTAGGAGGCTCGCACCCCAGGAGTCACGCAATCTCGCTTCGGCTCTAAAGCCTTAATCAACTGCCTTGGCGACGTGATCCAAGGCCCTCAAAAGGGTCTTCATACACAGGTCAGCTATGATGCAAATCCCACTCTTTACTTATTTTATATTACTCAAAACCCAATATGAACTAAATATTAAACGCTAATCTAAAAGCGCGTATAAGAAATAATTTTATTTTAATCTTTCTGTCCGTTACAATGCATCTATATGAGATGCTCAAAGAGATGCTTTTAGGTTTCTCCATGAAACAATTAATTGTAAGGTTACTACACAAGGGTATTTTGATTGGAAAAGTTACCTTTCGTTATATAAATGTAAATGTAAAACAGGTCAAAGGTGTGCGCCCTCGTGCAAATGGACTCATTAGAAGTTATCGACTACGTCAAACTGCTTTGTACCGGGGCGGTTTGCTCGTGTAAAGAGCCTATTTTGAAAAGTGCCATGAGTAGATGCGGGCGCGCTCCGCACGTCCGCGAGCCTTGGCGACAATGACGACCTCTCGGCGGGCACCAGCTCAATAAGCTCTGCGAGCTCTCGGGAACGAGGCCGCGGTAAATCGAGTCGGGCGGAGTCGGTCGAAAAGCGGTCATTGCCCCGCAAGAACCATTGCGAAAAAGTCGAACAAGGCTGGACAGTGCGGCCCTGAATATTCACTGGGAAAGGCTCGGGGACAAAAGTATAAATAGGACACAGAGTACACCGCGAGCCTAGTAACGAGGGCCGCGCTGGGGCATTCGCGGCACGCGCGCCCCGCTCGGGACCAGCTGCATCCTAATCGGGCCCGCGGCCGCGCCGATCTAATAACCGGGAAGCGTCGATCGCCAGCGATTGTCTCCCCGTGCCCCTCACGCCGGCTGATTAACGCCGTCGCGACCGATCGACCGCCTTCGCCCTGCTTGCGCCTCTGCTTCTTTATCGCGAGTTTTACTCAGGCGCAGGATCCGTATTTTTATTACCTCTAACGCTCGATCGCTCCCGTCGCTTACGATACCCCGGTTTAATCGAATTACAGGCCAGCCGATTTTCGGGGGTAGTTGTTTACTGTGGATATAAAAAAAAATCTCCGGGCTGCTCGATAATTTTCAGAGGGAGTGGCTAATCACCGGTTTAAAATGGCGATCTGCGGACTGGCAACGGAATGCATTAATCAAAATAAGCGCGGTCCGTGCACCGAGCTTTTTCCCATTTTCGCCGTGAAAGGGTGTCCATCGGCCGAGGGCCATTGGTTGCAGGTAGCCCGAAAGTCCCGCGGGCAGCGCCGGCCCTTATACGCAATTTCGAAAAGTGCTTTCGATTGGCGAATCGAATCAGCGCCGGCGGCGGCCCCGCTGGCCAATACCGAGACAGTGGCTTACAGTTAGGGGCCGCGCCGGCCGAAAAAAGGCGCAAAGGCGCTATATCGGATTCACGAGGAGAGCCCTCCAATTGCATTGCGCGGAAAATCGGCGGACGTGCCGCCGGGGCCGCACATATGCCCCTCCGCCCGAGATAACTTACCCGGCCCGCGAGCGCCCGTTGAGAGGGAGAGAGCCGAGCGCGCACCTATGGGCAGCATTAGATCAGCGTCCCGCGAGGAAGCGTGTGTGTAAGCGATGTAGCGGGTGAACATCTGGGCCCGAAGCTCACGTCGTCCTTCTACCTGGCTTTCTGCACTTTTCATCGCCTTGTGTAGGCGAATGCGTATACTGATGCGGGTAAACTTACAACAAATTACAGGAATAAACTTCTCTTGCAAGGAGCTCCTTGTAGGACTTTAAATGAACTTATGTTAACAGAAATAATGAATTAGACAAGCAAATAATTGCGAAAAGACGGTGGATGAAGGTTCTTATCTCATTTCCAACTTACTATTTATTACGTTAATCTAAACCAACCTATTGCGGTTAAATAATTACTTCTCTACATATTTTAGTCTGTTAATATGCATATATAAATCGCTACTTATAATGTTGACATTCACTGTTGTAAAAGTCTGGATAATCGCCTTATTGAATTAATATATATGCAAGTAGTATACTAAATTATATTTTATAACGTGTACAAATTAGTTTGACATCAAAATCGAATCAGAAAGTTACTCGGACACACCTTTCATGAATAAATTAATATTAATTGCGTAGAAATAATATTTATAATGTTCATTTAAATATATTAGGTTGGCAAATATCTCCCTTCCGCCTTTTTGTCTTTTGAACTTCGTGGCTATATGTAAAGCGCAACAGATCTCGTATCTGGCAATACTATACATCATTTGAAAGGTCTTGATATAACCTTCAAAACGATGCTATGCATGATTAGTTTGGATATTGCATTCAACAGTTATAGACGTGTAAACATAAAGTTCACTAACGCCGAAATTCGCGCTATTTTAAAGTTTTCCTTCGTTTAAAGGCAAATCCGCTAGGGATACGTTCCGTGAGATAAATGGTGTTTTGGGGGATGGTACTCTATCACTTCGAACCGCGGAGGAATGGATTCGATGATTCAGAGCGGATGAAAACGACACTATGGATAAGTCAGTCGGCGGGAAACCTGTAACGATGAATACCGATCAAATCATGGAAAAAATCGAGTTAGATTGGTATGTGGCATCTCGTGACATGGCCCAGGAGATGGGAGTTAGTCACCAAATCATTTTAAACCATCTACAGAAGGCTGGATACAAAAAAAGCTTGATGTTTGGATGCCGCATGATTTGACGCAAAAAAACCTTCTGGACCGAATTAATACCTGCGATATGCTGCTGAAAGGGAACGAATTTGACCTATTTTTGTAGCAAATGGTGACCGGAAACGAATAATGGTTGACATACAACAATATCAAGCGAAAACGATCGTGGTCGAAGGCCGGTGAATTGTCCCAAACAGTGGCCAAGTCGGAATTGACGGCCAGGAAGGTTTTGCTGGGTGTTTGGTGGGATCGGAAGGGAATCATCCACTATGAGTTGCTCCCATATGGCCAGACGCTTAATTCTACCATCTACTGCGAACAACTGGACCGCTTGAAGCAACTGATCAACCACAAACGTCCAGAATTGGCCAACAGGAAGAGTGTAGTGTTCCACCAGGACAATTATGCGATTTTATCGCATTCGCCATGTAGCCCGGATATGGCGCCAAGTGATTATGAAGTTGCCGCCTAGATGAAAACAGATTATCGAACAAAACGGCGCATATTTAAACTAAATCCGATCACTATAACACTTTTTATAAAGCATTAAATACAGAGCAAAAAAGCGGAAGGGAGATATTTGTTAACCTTATATTTTATTTATATAAGAAATGTCAAGATGAAGTAGATTCACGAATTTCACTGAATCGTGCCGAAAATAAAGTACGGTAAAATACGTGGAATCGAAAGCGGTTAGCACTTTTTTCATGAAGTGCAAATTTTTACAGAAAGTAATTAAAAAATTTATGAAGTCAAAAAGATACTCATCAACTTGGTTCATGAAAACTTATTAAATTTATATTTTTGATAATGAATGTAAAAAATGAAAGGTTTGCTTTTTTGCTAACGTATAAAATCGAATGAAATCAAATGGAATTCCATAACGTATCCGCAACAAATATTACACAGTTATATTCTTTCATTAATATTATTCGACAAGTTTCGAGGTAGGTACTCTCCCGATCTCGGTCGCGTAAAGCATCCCGTGAAAAAACAAAGCTGGTAACCCTTTTAGCTTACACAAACAGATCGCCCAGAGAAAGTAGTGCGCACAGGACGGGAAAAAAGTCCGTTCTCGTAATCCTCGGGGTTATACAATAACCCGGGGATGAAAAGTGAGGGAGCCGTCGATCTGCATGACTTGGCTCCCCTTTGGCAGTGCACGTCCCCCGGAATCGGGCCGGACGATCTACCGAGGTATCGCATCGGGCAACGTGACGCGGATGCGGTATAGGCCCCCCGGGGAAAGCGGTTCCGATAGCGGCGCGCCGAGAGCTCGCTTGAATAAGTGCGCCTGCGGGAGGAATCGCGCCACGAGATTCCTCCCGGCGCCACCGATCCTGAATTAGCCGCTGCTCCGCGCTCCCGGTCGCCCTGGGACTCCCCCCAGAGGTGTGCCGATCATGTCAGTATTTTATTCCACTGATCGGCTGGATCGCTTTTGGGGTGAACCTTCTTACGGATGTTTAAGCCTCGACAGCAGCGACGACGCATCTTGCGCCAACGAAAGTAATATCAGATGAATAAGGAATGGCTCCAAAATAAAAAAAACTTTTCTGGATGTTTTAAAATCTCCAGGCCGTATGATATATAGTCTAGACTGACTAAAAATTCCGAATCCAATTAACCAAACTAAAAAGTTTGACTACTTCTCATAACCGTGCACTGGGGAGAATAAAAAAGAACTCCTATATTGTATAGCCTCCATCGATGTCTATAAAATTGATAGGGTCGAAGTCCGCAACGATCTATCCTTCTCCTTTTTTAATTTTGAAAAAAGCAAAAATAAAAACTTACTAGTGCTGGCGGTACTTTTTTGTTGGAAAAGACGATGCCATCGCTAAAAGCGAGCCATAAAGTGCCGTAAAACTTTTAAGCCCTTACATCTTCTTCAATTTTAAAGATGTTAAGAAATTTTGCAAAAGATTACAAACTCTCGCAAACAAGTAGTATGGCATGTAACCCGCTAAAATGTATCTTGAAAAGACAACGTTCTTTCGTATTGTCTTTTAAAATATTTTAAATTATAAAACGCACTAAAAGGCTCATAACTTTGAAATGTCAACTTGTAATAAAAGATAAAGACAAGTACATTAAAGTTTAGAAGATAAAAAAGATGCGTTACTATTTCAAATGAGCAACGTCAATTTCCTACTCGCTGATTTACTTACTAATTCAAAAAGCCCACACGCGACTCGGGTGTCCTCGGAGAAAGACGAACAATGGGACCGGGAAGGTAAGTCGAATTCTGCAGACGAGTGCAACCGCTGTTCTACGACGAATGAGATTTGATTAACCGTTCCCCGGAGACTCAATGCGTCCGGATCCGTCAGAAATTAGCGGTGGAGTTTGAGCTCGTGTCGGGAATAAATCGGTGGTCTACTCGCGTCGTATCGCGTAAAGAATCCTATAGGTGTTCGTTTAGTTGAAGTTCTCGCCTCCCGTCTCCATTAACTTTTGAGATTGCAGCTGGGGGCCAAGTTTGGGTTCCCAGGTGCTAAAGCATTGATGTAATTACTTGATTGTAAGGTTGCCCCACCAACGGCATACTGCAACAATAATAATTTATAGAGCTAGAAACGTAGTGGAAATTACTTCATCGAACAAAAGGAGAAACGTATTGATCTAAAATTTAAAGAGACAAACTAAAAAATTCCTTCGAAAATTTTAAATGTATATGCACTATGTATTCTCGTAGATTTATTATAATAAAAAGATTGTTTATCGTAAATATGCATGAAAATGCTTAAACGCGTGGGGTATACTTTCCATCTGATAAGGCCACTAACAAACCATTCAAATTGTTGTAACTTAATTATTATAGTGCAGAAAAAGCTGAAGTTATTGAAGTTTATTCTATATTATTTTATACATAAAGTTGTTATGTTCTATAAATATGTTATCTTATACTCTGATATCAATTTTTTAAGTGACAATTAATTTTTTTCAATGTCCAATGCAATATTCTATAATTTTTATAATTTAAATAAAAGAACATACCTAAATAGAAATAAAAATTATCTTATGATATCTTAGGAATAATTTTATATTTTTGCATTGGGTATAAATAAATACAAATTATAAAATAATACAAATTTGTTATTAAATAATCAAAAGTATTAATGAACTGAATTTTATAATGGGCTACAAGTTGCGGAACAGCCGATCCGCAGCATACCAGGAGGTAGCCGCATCTGTTTGGACGCAGTGCAGAAACTAAGAGAAGAGCCAGAGATCAACTGCATGCTTACTGAAAGCAGAATAACTAATTAAGCAATATATAGAGTTACAAATGAAGCTTTACTAAATAAACCGAGAAATAAACGTGGTTTTTTATTTTTAACGAGCGTATGTGTAGAATGCAAAATGAGGATGGTGGTATCTGTAGAATGCAGGAGAATAAAGAGAGGTGCATATAAATTCATATATGCTTGTGTTAGTGAATTGCGTGAGCAAGCTTTGCAGAGCCTCAAGCACCACCAAGACGAGCAGTGAGAATCTTTTCGCCTGTAAATTATATTAAGAGACTGGAAAAAGACGCATTTCTAATACATATTACCTATAAAATACGAATTCATACTTAATTATCCGAAAAAGAGCTATGGCATTTATTAAAAAGTTTAATAGTATAAAAAATGACAAAAACTTAGATATTTCAAAATCAATTGTTTTTTTTAATATAAATTTTCCAAGCTATAAAATAAAAAGTGCTGTCCACTTAAATGTAAGAACCTAATAAGATAATTTAAAATATTCTAAATCTAAATTTAAATCATTATCTATTTATGTTCTCTCCGTTTTTTACAAGTCTGAATTTAGAAAACGTGACCCCATGCATAACATCGATGGCATAACATCAGCCACGGCTGGTTCGATTGGCGAACGAAAACATCGCAGATGTCGCGCATAACGCATAACCGTCCAACCTCTCGAGCCGACTTGCGCTCTCAGCCTCATTTCACGGGCCGGTGAGCCCTCGACTTTATGAAATCCGCGCCCTTCTCTTTTTTCTGTTTACCCTTCCATTCCCTATTCTTTCCTTTATTTTGCCAGGCCCGCGCATGGCCTTTGTTTCTTTGCCGTGCCGCCCCTTTGTTTTTCGACCACTGATTTCTCCTTCCAACTACTCAGGCCTCGACTGGCTCCCTGTGCAGTCAGGGCTTTTCCAACCTCCTCCGGCGAATTAGCATGAGGATAAGTCCAATTTCATTCCGGGGCGCCTCGTAAAGCAACCACCGAGTGAAATTTCAGGTTAGAAGACGCCTTCGCTCGAGGGCGCAAGCGCCGCTTTGATTCTCGGAAAAAAATCGTGAGACGGCGCGCCGCGTCGCCCTTGCATTTGAATAAATTAAAAAGTTTATCGGCCGTGAACTGTGGTGATTTGTTTTTTAAACGAGCCAACTTTACATCTCCTTGCTTCGTCCATCCTTTTTCATCTTCCTTTTCTTGCAGAATCATCCCGATTTTAATTATCTTCGTTTGATATGCAAGATTCCGCTTGTGATCTATTTATAACAAGGACATATTTTATTCTTTATTCATAGTGAAAACTTAATTTTTTATTTACTGAGTTTGTTATTTTTAAATACAGTTTATTAGATTAATTTAGCAGTAACTTATACAATCGAATAATTTTTATTCGAATTTTAAATACAAACTACAGGATGCAAACTACGGGACTTATCATCATCAATTCCAATTGAAAATCATCAAAATTCGCAACAATTGCTCAAATGCATTGGGTAGGGTTACAATAGCACGTGCGCCTCGAAATATATACGTGCACGCACGTGTACACACCGGCAATATCGGCGTGAGATTCGTTATGGCCGATTCGACGCGCTCAGCCGCTTTGTCCATCGGCAGTTGTGGAGCAATGTTTTTTTTTTATCAAGCGACCGCTCGACCGAAATATTACACTACCATGCGAGAAGGAGAGGAAAAAAAATGGGCGGTGTCCCCCTCGTTCAGTAAGCCGGATTGGGAAAATCCCGGCCGTTCAATTTACGGAGCCTAAAACTGCACAAACCGCTTTCTCCTCTCCTTCGCTGCAACGCAGTCACCGTTAAGTTTTTCGCCGAACTTGAAGCTTTATTTAGAACAAAATGAGAATGACTTATAAAAAGATGATAACGGAAATTTGAACTCGAAATAAATCCAATCTGATATAGTCAGTTCCAATGGATCAATAAACACGATTAACTCATAAATATGTTACTATGGTAATTCAAGTACAAAAAAATGTTATGTAATGTTTTCATTTTCGTAGATATTTTCAAGTAGGCCTTTTGCCAGAAAGTCAGCAAGGTTAATGTTAGTGTAAATAGACTGAATTGCTTCGGCAGCCTACCTGAATCTAATTTAGTCGACCCCGCGGCCCTTTATTTACGTGTTGAGCGCGGCTGTCCTAGCACTCCAAGTACCTTTGGTGTTCCCTGTGTTTCTCAGAATACGATCTCGAGCGCGGACCTCCCAAGTAGCCTTTTTTGGTGGGTGGCCATCCGCCATTTCCGCACCTATAATTAAAAGATAAAAACTCAAAACTGGTGAGATTGGGATGGCCTTCCTAAAGTCAAGATTTGTCGTCGAGACTTATCAGTCTCCGTTAATATACAAGTCCTTCTCCTACAAGTCAATTTCCCGCTACGACTTTAACACCTCCACAAACCACCTTGTGACTGTTGATATATGTTTTAATGATTAAAAACTAAATTTCTGTTCGTTACACACTGAATGTAAAGCTTAAGATAATGTTCAGGTAACTTGGCCGATTAACTGCTATCAATCGAGCGTATATTTCAACTGTTAGTTATACAAGTGTAGATAAGGACTGGAAGGAGGTTCACTCAGTTACTTATATTTTTAGGTATGATAGCAAATATAGGTTTAAAAAAACTTAGCCCTGCTTAGATGAGCGTACAAAGTACTAATGCCACGCAATTATCGTCGAACGTGGTAGGCGACGTCTGCCGCCTACCCCCACAATCATGGCCCTCCTCGGTCCTGTCATCTCGCGTAAGCACTCATCGACTTGGCGGGAAAACAAGTAGTGCCGGAAAAGTACGCCAGTACGCCGACTCGCATAGCCCCACTCGCGCGTTTCTCATATGGGGCGGGCCACGACACATGCACCTTCGCTCTGGTATAGAGTTACCGACTAAGTCCACTTACCGCCTGCGGGGTCTATTTAAGCCAAGAGCTTGCTTTCCGTGTAACGCCAAAGGCAAGCCCTCCTATCAGACTCTACGGCCTAGGGACGATCTTTCATTCCTGCTCACCGTCAACCGCCAGGCTACAGGCATGGTTGCCTCGCTCCTGAAGAAGCTTCCTCCCTCTTTCAAAGAAGGCGCGCTCGACCGCCTACTTTCCCGCCAAGTCGACGTCAGTTCCCTCGCGCGCAGATATATACATTGCTTTAATATGATATATATTTTTTATATACATTTTATATATACATATATTATTATATATACATTTTATTAATATGAAAACACCAGAGAAAAAATCTGGCGCCCGTCAATCAGAAAGGCAAAATAATAAAAAAAAGCGAAGAAACGAAGAAACTGATATGCATGTGGGTACGAACGTAAATTAAATCTATTGGTTGTGAAGAATTTTATTAGTTGGAGATAATAGTTGAGAAACATGTGTATTGTTGCAGAGAAATAAAAACCGTACTGCACGAGATTTTACGATGAATACGCGACGTATTTTCTTGGTTACTGTAATCGATTACTCATGCCTATTAAACTTTTGCATGCATTTCCTTAGTTTAAGCTAATTCTTTTAAACAATATTAATAATTTAAAAAATTCTTTATTATAAATATATGTTTATTGTAACATAACTCAGTAAATTACTTGACACTTATATATGTATGGCCTATATGCTCAGATCATCCGAAATATATTAATTATATTGAATCCTGGATCTGCTCGTCATATCTTATTAGTAAGAATTTCACAAGTAAATCTTGCCTTAGATGTGTTAATATGTAATATCGCACTGATAACTCTATTTTCCTATCTCCTAATATATTTCAAATATCTCGATTCCTATAGCTCGTTTTTGCCTGTTTTAATTGATAATACTGGGGTCGATACTACTGAAGTATTGGGAAGTGTCTTAAACAATAGGCGAATTCGTTTCCCTTTAGAAAGTAGTTCACTTACCTCCATTTCTATACTCTGTCCATAGTTCCATTTAATGAGTATAAACTCACGCCATTTAACGTAACTGTTTTTTTTATATTCACTATTTGTTTAAATTTTAATTAGCACATGATTTCATACGGATTCTAAATCTCTTTAATCGTAACTTATCCGCATTCACGCTATCTACTTTTACCTATATTTATTGTAACGAACCCAATGCCTTTTTCCATTCATATTAACTATTATTTGTTTATGTATTAATAATATATGTATTTTAATCGATTTCAGAATAGCCTTATAGATTAAAGAGTGAAAATGACTGCTTGTATTGACTACCACTAGCTGCTTGTAAAGATAAAATATAGAGTCGAAAATTCCTTGATAAGTTACTTCTTTCCATCCGCTATGCACAACAATCTGCTTTAGCCTCACGCACCAACAAAATATACATAAGAAAACATCTACATTTATGTTAACTCACCCCAATCGGGCTTGAGCAGCGATCGCAATAACGCGTCACTTCTAACCGCGGCCAAATACACAATTAACAATACTAATATCTTTAAGTTCCTTTGGTCCGTCAATGCGCAACCAAGGACGGCGAGCGAGTGAGTCGCTTTTACCGAGCGATGAACTATAATACCTACGCGACGGGCGCGGTTTAACGGATTATCTGAAAGTGAATACAAATTGGCGCACACCGTCTACTATCGTCCTCATATATAAACTCGAAACCAATCCGTTATGGGTTAAAAAATTTATACTTTACTTTTTTTAATCTAGCTGTACGCAATTGATTCATTGTATAGAAAATATCTTAAATATAAGTTGTTCACTAATACACCAATAAAAGAAGAAAAAAAATTAGTTGAAAAAGAGCTTATTCAGTTTTACTCTTGATTTTTGTAAACTAAATCTGTATTAGCAATTTTAATAATAATGTAATTTTCAATTATAGCGTAGCTTTATATAAGATATAAAGTATATAGAACTATAATTTTAGTAAAGACATTAGCGTAGTATAAGTAGTGCATTTCGATAAGTAGTGTTTAGGAAATATTACTATAAAAGTAATAACCTACATTACATCTAAAGTAACCTACTCAGGCCTATTAGGCCAAGTGTATACTAAGGAGGTCAGCGAAGTACTGAAAGCTTATTTACTGGTGAAGTTGTTAGGTACAATTACGACGTATTTAAATTTAAATTATTAATGAGTGGCTTAAAATGGATCTTTGAGATCATCAACATCACATCACATCATAACAGTTAATATCACTATTTGCTAATAGTTTCTATTGTACTTTTACGAAAATATTACTAAAGTAATACATGGAGAATATAATCCATATGATAATGAATGTTATACGCGTCACAAAAAATGGAGAAATGCTCATTAATTATTAATACTTACAAAAAAATTGAGAGAAAGCAAATAAAGTGTCCATACTGTATATACTGGCCTTGAAAACTAAAGATCTACATGACAATTTTGGATAGTTTACTAAAGAAGTAACTTGTTGAGTATATTTAAACGAGCCGAAATGCAAAAGAGTAACCAATAAATATAGTCTTACCTATTCATTGTACAAAACATTCACATACAATTTTGAGAACTTCTTATGGTACATACAAGAGAAACCCGACATTTCGGTTACAAGGCTGTAACCTATTGTATCGGCTCATCAAGTGTTACAAACATTGAAACTATCCAGGGTATCCTGACTTCACGTGATAATTCTCGTGTTTGTAGTACCCCCACCACAATACACATAGATAACAATCCAACTACAAAGTTGAAGTTTAATGTATAAAATTCCTAAATTTAATCTAAGGTTATTTAGAGAATGCAAAAAACAAATATATATATATATATATATATATATATATATATATATATATACATATGCAAATAAAAGAAATAATAGCTTTAAATAATAAATAAACATTCAGTTTATGTGTGGTACTGCTATATAAAATAGATCTACATTTTTTCTTAAATTTGGACAAAAGGGTTTATATATTTTACAAAAAGAATCAATTTTGATTGTCCATTTTATCTAGGAGATTTTGCCGAACTGACTTATATATAGGCGATACTCGCAGGACGGCCTTTTTTACTTTTACTCACATTAATGATGTAGATGGATAGTAATTGGCTCTGTTATGATTGATTGATGTTTTAAACGATCTGGATAAGTTTTTTATAAAACCATGGGTGTTTTGTAGTTATAAAAATAATATACAAAAAATATTATGAATCTTCTAGCACTGTTCATATGAAGAAATAAATGAATTTAATTTCATATATATTGAATTTATAATATTGCAAATACGAATATTAATCGAAAAAAATATTTTTTAAATTATTTTTTTTAATTTTAATGGATAATTTAAAAAAAATTTATCTTGCAAGCATTTTAACGTAGTAACTAGTTTATTACAAAATTAACCTGTAAAGCAAGGTTCAGTATTACATATAGACACGAATTTATGCGAAAGTTAAGAGTTTTGCACCCTTTTTAAAGGAAAAAGTAGCGAACTATCAGGTTAGAATAATGAGATGCGAGTTGAAAGAAAAAAGAAGGTTCTTGAGAGAAACGAGATCGAAGCATAGAAACTTTTCGATCGTTAATACGAAAGTTGATAGCACGAAGTGGCGACAAACAACGAGATGCCACGTCTTAGATGTTCTTTAGTAAATTTACTACATTAAGCATTTTGCTATCTAGGTAGATTCGCGTAGAGAAGGTAAAGTCATATGATTTATCAGGAGAAGAAAAGAGAAGGAATGACTATAGATAAACAAGATGGGCATACTCAAGATTACAAGCGAACAAACAGAGAATCGATAGCTATTATGGAAGTGATCCTATCTTTGATTATAATCGTTTAATGATTTTAATATCATACAAATAAAGTTTCTTTTTGAACAAATGGTTTGCGATGAAGTACTATTGAAAAGCAATTGACTGTTACATGTTCTTGGATCGATTGGCATTAAAATATATGAGAATGAAACTCGTCGATAAGTCCGCAATGATTATCGAATAGTATAGTATACATGTGGTTAGAGCATTCAACCGCGACGTTGAGGTGAGAAGTCCAAGCTAGATGCCAGATCCAAGAACTGAATTCGATTCTTATTTTCTTATTTATAAATGTAACTAATTTCACTACTGTTAAATGTATAAATACTTTAAAATAAATGACAGTAATCCTTTTACAAATTTTTTTTGATGTATAAGATTCTTTTTTGATGAAAGTATAATATGAGCTGTTCAGTAACTTGATTCAAATACCCGTAACAAAGAATAAATGCATATCTGTTACGTACTTGAGTGTGAAATATACTACTTTATTAAAATTTAATATAATATTAATTCTGATTTGGGTACTTTTTTGAACATTTACAAATTGTAGTTTAACGTATAATTAATGAAGAGATAGTCAAATTTACATAGTAGATAGTGTATATAAACTTAGCTAGTGACATAGTGTTATAGAATCAAGATTAAGGGTCAATTAACGTTCTTCGAGCCTTTATAGAATTTCATATCCTGACGAAAACTTGAGCGCACAACTTTACAATTGGAAAACTTATGAAAAGATTATATAAAACTTTGAGAATATTAAATTTTTACATTATAAGAATCTAACTTAACAGTTTAACAGTCGCGACCACTTTTAAATTCGAATTACAAATTTTTCTATCTGAGTCGCATTCATTCATCTGATTCCAGACGGCAAAATGAATCTTAAAATTGTCTGAGGCGATAAAGCAAAGAGGTTTGATTTTCCCTAAATGGAAGTGACCCGATCATTACCCATCTATGTTAGCCATCCCGATTTCACAAACCTTGTCGAACGCACTCTCGAGCTAACGGTGTGATAAACCGGGAGGCAGCGACAGTGGGATCAGACGGGATGAGACTTTCGGACCCACGAGGCCCTTCCAAACACGGTGGGAAAAGAAAGGGAGAAAGAGAAGGCAGCTGGGACGTGCAACAGGTGTCGGAAGGTTGGCTCTACCTCATATCGTTCGTGCCGGACCGACTTTATTCTTCATAGCAGCCGATGTCCAATCTCCCGTCGACGGAGCTTCAGCAACCCGCACTCAACTAGCTTAATTCAAAGTAATGCGTAGGCAAACATTGCAAAGCGAGTCACCCTGTAGATTATGCTTTGTACGGACTCGCGTTATTAAGGTTCATGGGTATTGATGCGTCCCGATGAGAATTTGTGAATCGATGGATTGTGAGAGACGGCGCGCGCACCTAGTTTCCAAAGTAACTTGATAATGCATTTCTAGTTGCGAAACTTCACTATAAATTGTTTTTTAGAATTGGACTTCCTAAACGATTATGTCCTCTTAGTTGGTTATACTTATTTACAGTTAAACCAAAATTTTTAATAGTTTTAATTTTTCTCACGATAAATTTTATACTATTTATTTATATATCACTTTATATTATAATTCAATAATATTTATTCGTCGTGGCTATTTGACTATTCATTAACTATTTATTATATGCATATTTTTTGATTACTTTAAAAGAAATATGACAAGATTACTTAATTTTCCAGAGAGAAATGCATTCCACCTGTGAAAAAATAGATTTACTGTTATTATTATAATTGTCTATAGATGTATCTCCGGGAAAGCTCGAGGAAAACGATCAATATGTACTTTGCATTCAGTAGTAAATCTCGAGTGCAGAGAGGTATTCATATACGCAAATAAATCATTCTTATCAAAATGCATGGAAAATTGCAAACTGATACTAATTTGTTAAACACTGTAACTCTAATAATCTGAAAGGTTTGATGAAAACCTCTAACATCTCATGAAACGAATTATTTCTACTAATCATTGTAACTCTATAAACACTCCAAAGTTGAATTTTTTAATTTAGTTTGATGACAACTATAATTAATTGAAACTCTGTTGTAATTAATAATCATCTAAATAAATAATGAAAAAACTTCTAATATTTAAATATTCTCAAAATAATATTGTGGAATTTAAGTAGTATCTACTTAATAATGTATTTTTTAATTCAGTAAAAAATAAAATTATTGTATATGATTCTAATACGAATTTTCGATTAGAGAGAACCAAACGATGGTGAACTCTCGCATCACCTTGTAACAAAAACATCAGGTGATTTGCCAGTCATCTTGGAAATAAAAGCAATTGGCGGTTTCTTCCGTGAGTGCGCTCGAGGTCAAATCGAGGCTTACCCGAGTGATACCTCGCTGATTAAAGAGCATCAGGTAGCAGTTATCCAAGCGGCCGACAAGCGGAAACGACAATGAAGGGGGCGGGACAACGGCGGCAGCGTCGCGGCTGCCGGCGTTTTGATGAGCAGCCCCTCGAGTGGGACGGATTATCGGCCGGCTGATTGCCTCCATAAAGACTGTGCGCCGCGCCTCGCACGATAATTACGCTATCGATTGACCTCGGCCAATCTCGATCCTGCACGGAACCCGGGGATTTTTCCTGCTGCGCGCCCGGCCGCCCCTGAACAAAGCTAGTGCCCCGCGATTAGCCGGAAGCGCACCCCTTTCTACACGTGATTTTTAATGAAGCCGAAAAGTCTTGCTAAAAGTAATGATTCTACGGCCTCGGGCCAAGGCAATTTTTATTAAGTTGTACTAGGCAGATTGTTTGCAGTGCTATTCGGTTTATTTCCAAAGTAGTGCTTGATTTCATTGTCCGCATGATAAATATTTATCTTTAAGTGATAAAAAAAATAAACTTACAATTCAGCCAAGCGAATTAAATAAGTAATTTTACAATTTTTGTATTTAGGTTTTTGACAACATTTTTTAGTTTATATACGGGCTTTCTAGTATAAATTTGATTTTAGAATTCTATTCTTAATTAAATAAAAGTTTTATATTGCTGAAAACATACTTATGAAAAGTATATACCAAGATATTAGTTATGCCGTATTTTATTAATATACATGATATCAATTTTCACTGTTATTGAATTTATTGATTCATATTATCCACTTAAAGCTTCATTTGATACATACATTCATTATAAAAACTGCTGAAATTTCCGTCAAGAGATATTTTATTTATATGTACGTGGATATTTTTCTTTATTATCTTTATTAGAATTATGCTATCAACTAGTAGTATTTACTTAAAATTCAAGGGAGCAGTACCTTATTTTGCTCGTTAATCAAAGTGCATTACAAATCTGTCGATAATTCACTTTATAATTCCCATTGAACCGAGACCTCGAGCTCTTAAAGGCGGCTTCTAAAGGCGTTTAAGGAGCCTTTAAGAGAGAAAGTTAATTTAATACATGCGGAGCACTAACCAAGTACATTGAAGTTACACGAGCAAGTAGATGTTGAACTTACACCGGCAAGCTCAATAATTTGTAACTGCATTAAAATGAAACACATTGAAATCTAGTTTTCCGCTTCTCATTGGCAAAATTAAGATTTGATGGATGAATTAGATTCAGCTAAATTTGCTTGCTCTTGAACTCGCCAATACCTTTGCAGCTGGTTGTATCTGTGAAAGTAAAACATACTTATTTAAATGATATTTCAATTATATACAAATATAATTATAACAATTATTTTTACGAAATAAACTTTCAATAAAAAGTATAAGGCAAATTTATCAGAAATGTTTTCTGAGTATAGAATCCAAGGCTGACTATTCGCGGAATACACTACTGAAAACGTCACTAAGCTCGTGGTGATGACGTTTGGGGTATTTTAGAATTTTTTCGAAAAAAACCTTTTATAAGCGGAAGTATTAAGCATGAATAACGATTGAGTTTATGCACGTCTATTAAGCAACAGCCGCGGGTGGCGCGACGTATAACCAAATGTTAAATGTTTTACAAAGCAGATTTTTACACGAGATATTTTTATCGGATTTTTTTCCCGCTTGGGGTTTAACAACGAGTAAACCAATGTTCATGGTGAATTTATTCCTCGATCCTTGACGCGCAATGTTTACAGCGTCCTTTAAATTTAATGATTAATGCGATCCGCCAATAAATCACCTGTAAATAGGAAGGGTGGCTCGATAGCAGCAACAGCCGGGCGCATTATTACACGCAGGGTAAAAAAGCGAGGAGATTTACCGGCTTACGGCGCGAGGCGTACTTTTTCAGGGCGCGGCCCTCCATCTCGGGCGCTTATTGCTATTTTCATTTTTCAAATAGGAGCGCCGTCAGAGAGAGAGAGAGAGAGAGAGAGAGAGGGTGGGGAGCAGAGAGAGTGGGGTAAGGGTCGGGCACTCATTCAACCGCGACTTGGCCGAACGGTCGGGCGTCGTATCGCGCGGCACGCTGAAAAGACGCTTGGGCCGCTTGATTACGCCCACTCAATTTATCCGTACACACTCACGGGCGGCGGGTATCTATAGAATCGGTGATTCATGGGCGAGAGGCCCGAGTGCGGCGCGGAGCGAAGGGGCGCGAGGGCCAAAGGCTCTGGGGAAATTAATTGTTGCACCCACAAAGCGCCCTGTGAGTTGTTGCCGGCTCTTAAATCCTTTAGTGAATATTCCGTGTTTAGATGCTTTGTCTCGGGGAGGCTAGCCGATCGAGCCGGGTGCCTTTGCACGGGCAGCTCCGGGGTGCAGCTCGGCCCCGGGCCGGGGTTAATTCTTGCCGGAGATCGTCTTTATCGGGACCGGAGGATCGAGGTGGTGCTAATGCCGGACGAACAACCCGGAGTCACAAGGCACCCGGCGAATCCGGTGACTCACCGGTCGAGCATTGACTGGCGACTGTCCCTTGAAAACAGGCCCGAACTAACGGGTTGCCGCGGCTTTTAGGCCACCCTATCGCGACTCATCGATCATTACGGGATGTCCTTTAATGGGTCTCTCATGTCGCAGCAGTTGACATCAAAGCCGCTCTCCGCTCCCTATAAAGCCGGGACCTTAAGAAAAATTGTCGGCACTTTGCCCTCGCCGCGGGTACGCGCACCACACCCCCTATATCCCGTGCTGTTTGTGCCACACCCCCGCACCTACCCCCGGCCCACCTCTCTCTTTCTCGGTACACCCGCGCGCCGGGTTACTTTTTTACGAGGATCCGGGCTATTCAAATATTTAAATACCCAAGATACCCGGGGCTGGATCGAGCGGGAAAAGGCGAGCGGCCGGCGTGGCCGGGAGAATCTGTTCGGCGGTCGTTCGGCCGCCGCTTTTTCCCCTCGAGCGGGTAAATTGATTTTTAACTGGCCCGGGGTTATCGAAGCGGCGGGAATTTCGTCGATGCGAATATCTCTCACGAACTACTGACGTTTTTTTATTAATTAATAGACATCCGTTCGTTTACTATTATTGTGATAAATACGTGAAGTGATAACACTTTTATATTTCAAATTAAAACTTTAGAAAATTCGTTTTGTAAAAATGTGAGAAAAACAATGCCTGAAACACGTAGTTTTCTACGGCATTTGTTTCGGTCACCTTAATTTGAGGATATTAAAAATCTATCATATGTCACAAAATATAAAAGAAGAAAAAAATGAAATAGTTAAACATGAAAAATATAAGCTAACTAATAATAAATAATAACTAAGATATATATAATGCATATATATCTTTATACTTTCAATAATTTTTATTTAATTGGGATTGATTATGGCCATAAATATAGGCTGCAGAATTCAGGAGAACAGCAGTCTTTGACTGCTGGTTGATCATCTATTCATATAAGACCCGATAACAAGAAATAAACGCTTTCGCACAGCTTCGTGCGCATCCAAGCAATCACAAGCTCTCGAATGTCGAATCTTACATATAGAACTCAACAGATACGATATTCACCCAGCGGTCTGCAAATTCTGTTTTCCAACGCAATATACTTCTCGATTTCATGGTGGATTAACTTTTCTACTTTCATTATTGCTCTTTCAATTTCGCATGCTCATATTTTTTAATTAAAAATAACCGTAGGAAAAGTGCAGCAATGAAGGCGGGAAGCCAAGTGACGCGAGGTGCACTGCGGCCCTGGCGAAAAACGCGGCTAATTGAACAGTGCATACATCCGCCCAATGAATCGAGCGTCATTTATAATGATCGAGCAACAGGTATCGGCGCACTCCAGAGCCGCTGCCCGGCTGAGTTCCCGCACCGCGAGGAAACATCCGGTCCAATTAGTCCTAAAAATGCTAAAGAGGCGAGTGCACCGCGGAAACTGCCCCCCGCCCACCTCGGAAAATTGAATTTTCCGCCGGGGTAACTTTCACTCGTGCGGGCGGTGCATCTTCCGGAGCAGCTGCGCCGCCGCCGCCGCGTCCCTTAATTCTCGTGGCGCTTAGACGGGCCGGCCGAGGCTGCAGTCACGGACCGACTATAAATACGTCGCCGGCGCCATCTGCGACTAACGCGTCCGGCGCGCGCCCCGGATGAAGACGCGCGCGCCCAGTGCATTTGGAGACGCCGCCTTTAATTGATGGGCTCTATCCTTTTCCCATCGGACCCCCGTGCTTTATAAGGAAGTCCACTAACGTTCTTTTTTTCTACCTCTACGTACCTCAGTCCCTTTTTCTTCTTCTTCTCCATCGTGTTTGTTTACTCATCCCCTTTCTTTCTTATCTGGCTTTATACCAAGGAAATGTAAACTTATTGTATTTTATCTGCGTTCAACGAGTCGTTAGTTGTTTTTTGTAAATCATGGCTAGAACGTTTCATGAGAGCACGAAAGTATATAATTCAACTACATTATCGTCTTCCGTGGCGTGACACAGTATCAAGTATAAAAACGCACGTATACAAATTATATTCAAACTTTATTCTGCGTATAAATTTGTAAAAAATAAAAATTTCGCAGATATTTTTTGTTCACTCGACCAGAAAAAAAGTCATCCTCTCGAACTCGCGGCGATAAAAAGGGCACTCAAAAAGGGTAGCCATAACATAAAAAAAGCGTAAACTACCTATAGGTATCAAAACGACAGGCAAAAATCCATCGCTTTTGACCTTGGCGAACGACCTACGACTTGGGAGCAGGCAACGGGTTTTTTTTCCCGGCCGCACCTGGGGGCAAAGTCGAGGGCGGATATGGCGCGCCGAGAGCCGGGAGAACATCAGCGAGTCCCTCGGCCAGTTTGTCCTGGGCGGCGGGCGTTGTTGCGCCAGGGACTCGGGCCGGGTGCAGGCGCCCGTACACGAGATTACGAGCGTGTTTACGCCGCGCGGCCATGGGATTCTCCGGGAGTTGATGCTCGCCGCCTCACTCCGCCGAACTTTGCCCTGTGTCGGCTGGGGTATTACGCGCACTGCGCGGGCGGCCGGCGCGCGTCACGCGCCTAAGTACTGGTAAGCTGAAATTCTATAAACAAGAGCCGGGGCGAAGTTTGCGGGGGCGGGCGCCCCTGGGACGGCTCGAGCGCGGGATGCGCGGATTGATAGCTCGCCTCCGTAGGTGAGACGCCTCGATGAAGACGCCAAGTTTGCCCTATCCGCCGGCGATCCCCGAGGGCACCGCCCGCGCCCCTCGTCCTTCTGACACAGGGGCCCACCCATTCTTACTAGCCGGGGACTTGATTGTCACCAACTGGCTCGCGGCTCAAAATCGTCATAATCTCCTCTTTTTCTCGGCTTCAAACTCTACTTTCTCCTCGGAATTGCTCTCGACCTGCCGGAAAATAACACGCTTTGTTTCTCAATGTAGAAACTACTTGAATCCTTGAAAAGCTAAGAGCCGTTTGTTGCTTGGTTTCCTGCTTATTTTTGTAATCGGATAATCAAGCTTATCTGATGATTACTAGCTCACAGACAAGGCTAACAATTATTACGTGTATTATCTTTCAAATCTTTAGCAGGTTACTTAGTAATTTTATTTTAAATTGGATAGTTTATTTCCCTCTTAATTTCAGATCGTCAAATTTCAGAGTGTCTACAATTAAAATATGCGCGAATGCGAAAGTGAATATACACTGTATTAAATAGTCTATGCTTGTTTGCCATCAAATATATGATATATACGTGTATGCAAATAAATTTATTCTATCTGTCGACATATTAATCTTAAATGATAATCAAGGTAAGAATACAAATTTGATAATTAAATAGTTATTAACGTCAATCAGATACGATATTGTAAATATTTTTAAGTTGGTTACATACATTTACTATTATTGAAAAAGTGAAATGATTCCTGCTCTCTCAATGGAGCTATGTATTATAGTAGTACAATCAATATATATATATATATACCATTTTGCACAGTGTATCCAAGTTTTGACCAATATGTTTTATATAGATGTGCTTGCTTTCAATTATGTACTACAATAAAATTTCCATGTCTCAAATTAAGAGAGAGAATATGGTACAAGCAATTGTTTGCATTGTAAAAATATACAAATTCAGTTTTAAAATATTTTACAATCAAAAACCTGCACATGTGATCTCACCGCGCACACAATTAAATAACCTTGTCAATAACAAATATTTTATGATTAAAGGTAGAATTTTCTTAAATAATCGCATATCTGCGGTTCTGGATAGCCAGGCGCTTAACTGAACCGACGAGGATGCTAGCCATTTATAAACGTGAACATTTCGTAGGATATCCAACGAACTCTTAATCGAGTTCGCTTTACTGTCGTGATCCTTGAAAAGTGGAGGGTAAGCGGTACGGCGGGGCAGCGATGGCGGTGTCCACCCAAACCTCGCGGCATGTATTAAATCGCGGCAAATGCGGAATTATCGCGGAAAAGGAATTTCCGAGCAGGCGGAGGAACTTTTTCCAATTCATTAGGGGCACAGAATTTTTGGACCAAACAAATGACCGCGGGGCTTTGTGTCATGTAATCGCGCGGCCGCCTGGCCCCCCGGGAAAGAGCAAAGGCTTTTGAAAGCCGAGGCCCTGCGAGCGGCGCATATCTCGAATAATAAAAGCCGGGCGCTGGGAAGGTAAACAGAGCCGGACGATCCACGCACATCGGCGGGAAAATGGAGCCGCTGCGGAAAGAGAACCATCGAATCAAATGGCCCAGTGATTACCCGTGCATCAAACGGTAAAGAAGCGGCCGATCGAACGCGATCCTGTCCCTTACGTAAACGGCCGTAGCGTGAATTTCCCGAGCCATTGTTTCCCCGGTAGCTGTCAGCGGTAATTAAACGGCCGGCCCGAAGTTGACTAAAAAGGGTCGGTCTGACCCTGACACAGCTGCGTTCCCTTGGCGGGCTGCTTGAACAACTATCCAAGGCGTGCTCGGCGGTCCCCGGGGTCCCGCGAGTTCCGCGGCTGTCGAGCTTGTCGCGGGGAGGCCCTCCAAAATGGCGGGCTGGGCGCGGGGACCGGAAGGCGCATTAGGTAAGTGCAGTGCCGCGTACCACCAATCGCCCCGGCCCAATGGAGCGCACGTGTGACGCCCGTGCAGTTTCTTAATGAAGATGATCTCTTTTGCTCCATTAGCTAATTAGCGATTAAGCTTAACTGCCGAGTGCACCTTGCCGCGGGATTATAACTTAATCCTCGTGCGCACTGGGAAAATAACTCGGTCACAATACGCGCTCCGCGTCTTGCGACCCATGGGCCTCGACCCGCATAGCTCCTGTAACACCTCGTGCAGGTTAATGGGAAAAACGCGACTTTCTCACGTACTACTATATTTTAGTTAATTAGGACTTATCCGAATATTAGAATGAAGTAATTTAATGTTTCGAACCAACACCTACTTTATGCGAGTAAATAAAAAGAAACAACAGCACCTGAATTCGCACTCAAACCTCGTTGACACGGGAGGGACGATGATGCAGTTCTGCGCCTTATTCTTCACCTTCAGTATATTTAAAGCTAGAATCAGAACAGGAAGCATTTTCAATGACCTCTACGATCAGGGAAATCTAATGTAGCATACCGCGATACATACCGGTAGGAAGTATCCGGCGTAAGACGTACACTATCCTGAGACTCTTGAGAGCTTGTAAAATTAAAAGCTAACAAGGATTATTTAAGTCTCTCTTACGAGTGTCTCCTACTCGTCTCTGTTTACGTTTCGGTATAACAGTTAGTTCAGCTACACGCTATACTCAGTCTTTTGCCTTATAGAGAGTGACCAGGGAACCCATATTCTCCCTTTTTAATTATTGCCCATGCAACTTTCTTAAGAGCCTACTGATTCGAGGGCATATTGTTATAACAACTTAAAATATGACAACTAGAACAGTTTTCAAATGTGTAAGAAGTAATCTTTAATAAACTTACTATATTTTAACGCGATTATGTTAACAGAAACTGCAACACAAGTTTCGAACTACATGCGCATGATTCACCAATGGCAATAGGCTAAGAGTTCCGATGAGCCAAGCTGTACCTGTACCGGGAGCTTTGCGCACGGATGTCCGACACAGTCGGAGAGTACAGCTAGAGGCGCTTGGCGCAGTGTCGGCAGCAGGGTCCGAGGGCAAAAATGAGCAGGAGTCGCGGGATCAGCCAGGGACAATGGCGACACTTCCGAGTGATTAGGTCGAGGGTCCGGTGAGGGGGAGTAAGCCGGGGTGGAATAACCGAGCCGGCGCGCGGTGGTCTCCGCTTCGGGCTCCATTTGCCGCGTGTACGAGGCACCGCGGATTTGCCGAGTCCGATGATGGCCGTCTCCTGCTCCGGCTCGCCGGCTTTGCCGAGCTACACGCCCAGTTGACCGCGCGCGCTCCGCTCGGTTGTATTGCGCGGGCCAACTACTCCGCGGCGAGCGCCTTTTAACGAGCCGCTGGCCAAACTTTTTCCCCCGCCCGCCCTTTGGTGCTGATACCCGGCAGAGGATACATTCCCTGCGGATGCATTTGCAGGGGGAAGAAAGTTCCGAGTTTTCTGAAAAGGCTTCGAGCAGACCATACCGGGATTTCGAGGGCATCCGGCTGCTGTGAGACAGTTTTGATCCTTACAGATGACGGAATAAATCACTGGGTCGCGTATCTACCGCGGCTGCAGCTTCGTGCGTATTGTAAAATGAAAAAACTAACAATGTAGAAGAGCTATTTTCAAAAGACTGCAAAAAATGAACTATGACTACTTACTCGCAAAATATTACAAGTTGATCTATATAAGGGCAGTTCCAACTGTTCTAGATAAAAGCGGATTATGCCTCCTTCTACCTCCTCGTATTTCAAAGAATTATAGCCGTTAAGGAGATTAACAGGTTAAGGAATAATGAATAGTTTTCAAAAAATATAACGTCAAACGCGTTATGGTTAAAATCTTCGTTGCTAATTTTTGAGTTTTTTAATATATCTAATAATTTAATATATATAAATACATATAGATTGCAAATATCAACCACAGTATATTATTTTAAGTTGTATATTTTTCGAATTTGCGTAATTAACTAGCAAAGGCAATAAAAAAGTTATTAACGAATAATTAAAAATTATTAATGTAAACTTGAATAAAATTTCTTGAATATTTACATCTACTTCTGAAACTACAAGCATATATTATTACTAAATATTTAACTAAATTCACCTTAGCTTCACAATAGAACGTCTTTCTGAATCAGAATGCCAAAGACTTATGCCAAAGTAAGATAGATTTATCAATTTTAAAACCAAACAATAGCATAAAACTTTCTGTAATATTACAAAATAATTTAAAACTATATTATTCAAAATAAAATTGCCAAACATTGAAAAACATCATTTTTGATGAATAATATTTTAAGATAATATTTTACGAATTTTACGAAATAATTACGACCGAATAAAACTTGTAAATTGGACAATCGTGTATACTAATGTAATCTATATATTTTTTTGATTGAAACGTTCACAGTTGTGATAAGTATTCATTCAAAAGAACGAATACGCTAATTAAAAATATTGTTTCGAATATAACAATGCTGTGATCCGAACAACAAACAATTTTGAAATATATTTCACTTTGGATATTAAATCATGTGAAAATATGACGCTTTTTCGCAAGGCTTAAAAAAGGCATTTTTATTACGCAGCTAATTGAGTTTTATTATGAAGTATGTATGTTATAACTTTCACGAAATGGAAAAAATTTTAAGCTTGCTACCTGAAGACTAAAAATCATTACGTTACATGCAATAAATGTAAATATTAAATACAAATGCATAAATACAGCTTCATTAATACATTTTGCATCGTAGTATAATGTACACTTATTTGAAAATATATTGTTTGGAACAGTATTTATTTTTAATAGCTGATTGTTTTGCTTAATTAATCTTATTCGTTACAGGTTGGAAACGACTATAAATCAACGGAAAATTCTCCCCAAGCAGAAAATAAAATAAGGTAAGATACTAAATAAATATTTA
Source organism: Sycophaga agraensis (assembly GCA_018906755.1). Classification (NCBI taxonomy): domain Eukaryota; kingdom Metazoa; phylum Arthropoda; class Insecta; order Hymenoptera; family Pteromalidae; genus Sycophaga; species Sycophaga agraensis. Next base: position 323,665 of record JACCIE010000076.1, read on the forward strand.
CAGCTAGATGGAAAAATAAATTATATCCGATTACGTGCAGATGTTAAATTTATCAAATTATTACAAGAGCTTGCAATAATGCAAAATTTAATAATCCGTAAGAATTAAAAATATTTATACAAATTTATTATTAGAAAGCCTCTGTACATAATTACATGAAAGCATATTTCAATTTTAAGCGTTATATTCTACATTATTCGATTACAGTTAAATACAATTAAAACCAGATTATTTGTACGATATTTACGGATTCAAAGAGAATGGTTATTAGCTAGTAAGCGCTAAAGTGCTAAATTAAGTTAAATTAATGTAGTGAAAAGACATTAAACTGAAAAAGCAATATAAGCAGTACGCAAGTAATAAAGTAACATCGGCACACCGAAGCTGCCATAGATTTCTCCGGTTTTATCGTAAAGCTGGCTCTTGATCAGTTTTTCATAACTGATCGGCACGTCCATCAAGGCCCCAGGTGGAAAAGCTAACAGACGCAGCCGAAGAAGCGCAAATGCAATTTGGCCTGGCTAGGAGACGGAGGGGGCCGGTGACGCGCTTCCGCGGCGACGTTAATTGATGCCCGGCGATGACGTTCATTCGATGGGGCGCGCGCCGGGGCAACTCGACCGGCTGACAAATCGGCCGGGCCTCCGCGGCATTATCGCCGCAGCCGCAATATTGCCGGCTTTTTGCGCGGCGCTTTGTCTCTCTGGCCCCAGGCTGTCCCCTTTTTATTTTCGGGGCATTCCTCCGAGATTAGCAGAAGACTCAGCGACCTAGAGACAAACTGCTGGCGTACGAGAAAGCTCGGGAAAATATGAAGAAACCGCTTCGAGCTAGCGGGAAATGATCACTGCTACCGGTCGACTTTTAATGCTTTTTACGGGTCGCTAAGGGACTTTGGCCGGCGAGCCGAGGATTCTTGTAACTCTCTTTGAAGTAATGAACAGGCGTTCGCTCCTTCATGTCTGTAGCTTTGTAGTTGACGTATAATGAAGTGTCGTCACAAGGTTAAACGGAGAGGCATTTTTGCGCGACTGAATTATCCATTGGGAATCGACGATTAAAAATAGCGTTTGATCCGAGGCTTCATCGAAGGCCGCTCGCGAAAGCGATACACTTAGTATACAACTACATTAAAAATAACTGGCTTTTATTTTAAAGACAACAGTGCACTTTGGACTTTAAAATTCAAATTGGTATATTTATTCGAGCACCGCATTGATCCCGGCATTTCACATTCAAAAATGTTGAATTCCATTTGGTATTCAGTGCCGGCGAGCTCCTAGCAGGTGCCTGATTTACGATACGGCAGCTTAAAATAACCGTGTCCTGCTTCCTTCCTTGTTTTATGAAAATTCCACCTTATCTTGCACTTTCCTATAAAATTTATTTAGATTTTTGATCTCTCCAGGTTTTATAGGTATATATTTTATTCATGTTCGATTAGTGCCGCCGGGAGTCAATAAATAGGACGCCCTACATCTTCCGAAAACTACACAAAGACTATTATTTCAAATCGCGGCGGATATATTTACATTTATTTCAATAAATAAATCGTCGGCGAATTCCACCATAAATCACCAAAATGTCGAGACTCTTCGCATCCCGTTGCAGAATATAAAAATTCGGATAAGTTCTACATTTCGTTTAAAACGGCATGAAGGTTTTTTGAAAAAAAAACTCTGCCGCGTATGCAGCCCGCTCAATTTCGACTCGTCCTGCCACCACCACATATCAGAATACGAAATCAAGACTCTGCCTTGGCAATCCGGAAGCCAACCCCCGTATTCTCCAAAACCCACGCGGCGCGCTATCGCGCCTACATGTTCCGGGCTGAGCTCGCGCGCAGCGCGGCGAGAAAAAGCTCGAGCGCACGCGCGCGATTCAATTCGGCCGATTACCCGCGGCGCTTCTGCCGGCCATTAACTCCGGGAGCCGAGGGCAATCGGCCCGCTATCCGCCGCCGATCGGCGTGCGATCTGGATATTCGTGACGAAAGTTGTTCCCCGCCGCCGACGTTGAATTATCATCGCCGCGGCCCTTTTCGCCGCGCGCCGTTAGCCGCGCCCTCAAAACTTGAATAATGGCCGCCCGGGAATTGCGGCTCTGATGTTTCTATTATTAAAGTTGGCCGCGCCGTTGATCGCGCGCCATCGCGATTGCCACTCGCGCGAATACCCGAAATGCCGGGCATTACGAGGTTAGCGCGTTCGCACAGGATCGTCGCGCGTTTTATTCCCCCCTAATTGTCGGCCGCTTTAACCGCAATTATTTAAATTCGGTGCGCCGGTATAAAATTACCGGGGACTGATATTTCGCGAATAAACCACATTCGAAAGGGTAAGAAGTGATTGGCCTGGAGAGCGTAATATCTGTCTGTATTTTGGTTCAATATTCGGAACATAATACGTGAGATTACGTGTTATTAGCAAAGTTAATTTGTTAATTAGCAAAGTGTTACCCAAGATGGCCGATCCTATACAAAAAGTAGTATCGTATAATGTTGATGCGCTAGGCACATTAATTAGAACAGTGACGATTGCAGAATTTGTACAGCAATAATTTACTTGCATTATTTATCAAGGTAATCGCTATAGCTCGTACTTGGGCAATTTAAAGAAAAGCTAATGTCTGTGGTATGCTTTATCCTTTACCGCAGACAAAGCCTGCGATCGATCCTCATCGGATATTAAATGTTCCTAATAAACCGACGGGCGTCGCGATCAAAGCATAGCTCTGGGTCAATTTCTTAGGGGCGCCCGTGTCGGGGCTCAAATAGACACGTCCGAGGGCGTATCGAGAGGTCGCCGCCTGCCGAACCATCCCCATTGTGCCGCGGCTCAAACTTGCATCGTAATGCGTAAAAGTCGCTTATCGCGGGCTTCATTCTTCGGCCCTCGCGCGGAACCTTCTTAATCGCCCGGTTTTTTGGCCCGAACCTCGGCTGTCGGTGTGTATCGGGGCCGGGGACATGATAGCCGTGATGTATCACTTTTTTTTCGGCGTGATACATCGAGTCGAGGCTCGCCTAATGGCCCCCCGCGACCAACTTTCAAAAAATTCATCATTATTTAATGTCCTGATAAAGAAAGCTCGCGCACCGGTTCATTGTGTTTCCGCGAGTCGCGCGGGATGATTTTCTGATGTTGATGAAGCATTAGCCGCTCGCGACGCAACTGCCGCATTATAATATTTTCTCATTTTTTACCAAGTTATTTATTACCTTATTCAAATATAAGCATAAAATATTTATAACTCTGCGATTGCGCCATTGGATTTTACTATGAAAAATCTACTTTCATCAATCAACATTTATAGAAATCTGTATACCATATATAAAGATTATAAATGTTACTGCCATGTTAAACTCAATTCATTTTATTTGGAAACATAAGAATTCAAATTAAAGTTTTAGGATAATTTAAAAATTATTGTATATTATTAATAACTTGTTATATCTAATCATTAATTTCACATGGTTGTATTAAGATAATGAAAGTACAAGAAAAATTATGTTTCGTAATTACGTTGTTTCCAACATTTCTTTCAATTTCTCCCTTCATTTTGTTCTGAATTCGCGTTAAAACTATATAACGCGGCTAAAACTACTTTGTCTAATGAATTGTTTGGTTCACTTTAACAGCCACATTTATTTTGCAGATGCTGAATTTGTTGTTAAATATTACCAGTTTCCGAGAAAACTAAGTAAATTACTTAATCAAGTAACTAGCGCGCGTGTAATTAAGTGATAAATAATCGTAAATTACGCAGCCGGTGTAGTTTAGGTTTAATCCGGCTTTCTTCACCTATCACACGCATTGTGCATGTAACCTTACGTCGGCATGGGCCAACTTTGCAAAGTAATTCTCGTTGGAGGTGTAAATAATTCATGAGACGAACAAAAATCAGTTGCCAGCGCGTAATAAGATTAAATCAGAGGCCGTCGGTATTTACGCCAATGTGCCGAAGGGTTTTGCCGAAACGCTGCCGTTTGAGCCTGTCCAAAATAAAGCACCACTTGCTAATACCGCTTGCTAATACTCCCAGGATTCCGCTCGGCAGCCAATAATCCTATCGACTGCTAAATTACTCCAACAAATACCGCCGTAGGGCCTTAACTTATTAGCGGGCTAAGCTTTTTGTTACATTTTATAGACATCGCGCGGTTGAACCCTTTACTTTATGCAGTGGAATCCGTTAATTTATGAAATAATCATCAAAATAACGACCATTAGCATTATTTGTACACGACATTTAATTATTTTCTCATGTTTAGACCTTTTTTATGTATTTATTCATTCATTTAAGTTAACTTCTTAAATTGTTTTGTGAATCTGTATTTATAAACATTTTTCTGAAAATTATAATAAACAATGATCTAGATTGTGAAGAAATCGTTACTAAATTATCATTTTCATTAACAACAATTTAATTAGTCTTTGATATTGTATGATACTGATATTGTTTAGGAGTATTAATAAAATTAATTAATGAAGCAAATTATTTAAGGGCTAACTTTATGATTTTAATTAGAATTTCAAAGTGCAATTTAATAATATCATTTATCTACCATTTTATATATTTACATTATTAATAATACAAAGTTTCGTTCTCAATCTAAGCTTCAGAGTGTTTTCATGACTATTTTATGATCATCCATAATCGCATTATTACAAATAAAATGACAAATACTATTATGGATGATTTAGTTTTTTGTAATAACTCGAAATGAGACACTGCAATATATAGTACATATCGTTAGTTGTCCAAACGTTGACGTATCTACTCAAGCTCAAAAGCTCATTGCGAATAAGTAACAAAACTAATTCAATTTATAACAATTTTAAATTCGTGTATGCTAAATCATTAATATAATGTAAAATATCAAATATAACACATATAAAATAGTATATGTTTATATGCTACATCATTCATAATACAATATTCACCTCCTATAAATGCAATCGTTTCACAAAAAAAAATCAATAATAATGTAAAATCTTAAAAGATTAATCTATGCACTAAAATAGCCAGTCAAACTCACTTAAACGCGTTGTTCTCGTTCATTTGTCTTTCGGAGGAATCGGACTCATCCATGCTCTTACCTTAAAGGGTATGGGATCAAGGTGGTCCGCGATTAATGTTCCGGCGCGGCTTGCGCACGTGTGCGGCACATTTCACCCCGTGACTTTTTCATTTTTGCACAAAGCTATAGACACCCCCTGCCAGGATCCATTTGCGCGAGGGCTTTTTCTCTTTCTTATCGTATCCATCGAGCGTGTCGGAAAGGGCGTGCGAGAGATGTCCTAGCAACCCCCACACCCGTTAGATTTTGAGGACTATGCGCTTCGGCTTTGTCTTCGCTGAGAAATGTAGGTCAAATGGGGCCTAAACTATACTGATGCGTATACCGATGCGCTTCTACGGTTTACCTTTGTTGCTTGCGAACAATACCATTATGTGAATACGGCGAATTAGGATTTTGATGGGAGTCTCGAGATACATGCAGTTATCATCTTTAGCTGTTCAGCTGTCAAAATTGCATTCGTATCTGCACCTTGAGACCGGAAAACTTTGTTATTGATACTGGAGTATTGAATTTTTGTAACAAAATGTTCTCTTATTTAAAATGAAAAACTTTGTATAACAACCACCCTTGTTGCTTGATTCTACTATACACGTATCACCCGTGGCGCAATCAGTATATTGTGCCCTTCGCTTTCATCATTCTAATAAAAGGGGGTTAGAGTTTAAAGTATATACAAACAGCTACAAATTGAAGCGAGGCATATGACGAGAAGTTCAAGACAAAAAGTTGATGGGAAGGCGGATGGAGTGAGAACGAAGAAGGCAGGCAATTGCTGGGCGAGTACGCGACAGAGAGTAACGAAAAAAGGAAAAGAAAAACAAATGTCTGGGAAAAAATTTGCAATCTCTCGCGGGCGTCTGGTGAGAGTGGATGAGACACGGAAGGTAAGAACCGCCGAGGTATGTGAGGGAAAATGAAAACGTTGTATATAAATTTCGTCATGCTTGTCAAATAAAAGCCGCAAAAACATTTAGGTTACACTGACATTCTTTTCTCCTACTTTCCTTCTGTTTATTTTTCTCTAATTTATTTACTATATTACACTTACATCTTTCTAAGTATCAAAATGAAAGAACATTGTATGACATAGTTTATTTTCATCTTCCTACTTTTCTACGATTTCAATATTGTAATAAAATATATTTATATGCACAAATGTTATTATGAGGTTTTTATCTTGAAATGCCTGCAGCATCCGCAATTTTGAAATTCTTATTCTGCTTTTAAAATCTAATAAAACTAATTTTATACAAAACTAAAGATTGAGATATAAATGAAAGTATTAAAGGTTAAATTATAAAAGGTTCATTATCGGTTTGTGATTTAAAATTAGAGTTTTTAATATTAAAAAGAGAGATTGATATAATTCGATCATTAAAGTGTTTTAATACACTCTTAGAATAAAATACACACGTATAACCAAGCAGAAAAGATGATTTTATTTTTATAGCTACTTCTTTGTAATTACATCGTTTCATTTCATCATTATATCTTAAGATTAAGCACAATAATCAGCAATGTCATGAGTAAATATAATGAATGGTTCTATGATTAAAATGACGATATTTCCTGGCGTGTTAAAAGTATCACTTTAACTCGTAATAAAATAGTGATTAATAGAAGAGTTGCGGAAGTTTTAAGTCGCTTTCACATCGAGTGTGTGATTAATCAAGTTTTTTCTGGTAGGAAAAGAGGTAGAAAGAAGGAGCGGAGGTGAAAGAAAGTAAGAAAGCGAAAGACAAGATGTTAAGGTAAGAGAAAAAATGACCAATCAAATTAGGAATATAACGGAAGTTATATCACTTTGATAAGGGCAGAGTGCATCAGTAATCTTGTCTTGAATGAAAATCCAAATACACGATTTAAATTATTTTCACTAATAAATTTAATATTTTTATTATAAAATTTATACATAATATGAATAATATAATCTTTAACAATATTTGGAATATATCATCGATGATTGCTTTAACATTTTATAAAGTGTTTTAATGTATAGGATCATTAAATAATTTATAAATTTTGATAGTTTACCGAAACGTAAATACTATGAAGACCTGACAGAATTGTTGCATGTTGATATCAATGGTGCTTTGTGGTTTTTCAATCACTGCCAATCTAATATCTTTTATGTCAGAATAGCACACAAATTATTAACGGCCCTGTCGTGATTATTGTTCAAAGTAAATCTAAATATTTTACAAAATTATTCGATTAGAATTTTATAAGAATTACGTTATACTTGATTGCTATTCGTAATGCACGAAAAAGTCGAATGAGAAATAGATCACAAGGGTATCGAAAATTTACAACTAGTAACGAACTGGACTGGGACTGGGACCTTTTGGCAAACGACGATCATAGGCGATTACGCGGCGAGCGAGCGATAACACAATCTTGTTATCGGCCAGCACGTCTCGAAACATATTCGCTGATTGGAAGCGCACGAGCGAACTCTGGTGGTGCTCATCACTCGCGGCACCTTATCCGTCGCTTCCAGTTATCAGTCACACTTTTCAGCTCGGCGCCCATAATTACCGACGGCAGGCGGGCATTTCGGGGGAAGGGCGATTACATGACGTGCGCAGCGATTAATCGCGGCGCGCTGCGTCACGCGACTTTCATCGCCCCCAGTCGGATTCAATTTACTGCAGGCAACTCCAATGCGTTTGGATATTTTGGACGCGGTCGTCGAACGCGCAAACTGTAGCGGATAGCCTCGTAACTCGTCCGTAAATTAACGATGAATTCCACGAAAAGTTTTTCGCGCTTCAACTGCGCGTATTTCCTTCTAACCGCTCAAACCGTGTTGATTTTACATCTACTTTTACAAACTACTGCTGTCAAACCAGAATATATTGGTAGTTCATCAATTAATTTATAATTGTGGTTTAAAATATGTAAAGTGAAATACGTGTAAATGTTGAAAAGTCGGTTACGCTTATAAACGATCAACGAAATCATATTAAAAAATAATTACCTCAATCCAATATTAAAAAGAATATATTTTACATATATGTGAAATAATATTCGCATATTGATAAGAAACAAAAAAAGAATTCAGATAATTTGATAACATGCTATTTATATTAAAGTAATTTTTAAATTATACATCTTTTCGAAGATTTTTTCACTTCAGCAGAAATATTCACGTTAAATTTGATGAATTAAAATAGAATGAATTATTTTTTTATTTTCTTCGACTTTTATTTCATTAATTTGTACATGTATTGTTTCTGTAAAATAATATAGTAGATTATTAATGCACAAGTAAAATATTAAAATTACATACTCATATATAAAATCCGATTTAATATTTGAGTTCTGGAATAAGGTTCTTAGAAAATTTCTACGTTGTAAAAAGAAATAATCTGCAGTATTATAAATTTTACTCTATATACAGAGAACATTTTTTTAGAAAAATGACTATGCAGGTAACACAAGCATAGATCCATCAAGTAGAAAAAAATTATTACATTGTATTATAAAAACTTTGATAAGCATAGCTCGAATTACTAAAACTAATTGAATTTTTTACTAGGAAGTATAGTTATGTTTCTCTATATTTGATGATTCTATCGTTATTTACTAGACAATAAAGTAATTTTTTAAAAAATATGTCCGTATCTATAATTTGAAGAGAATGTTGTAGGTTGTCATTTCTTGTGTTCGACCTGTAGGAGAGGTACTTTGGTACAGCTTTCGCCACAGTGCGAGTCAAAAACCCGCTTCCCGCTCGGACTGAGTTTGGGATGGCTGCTGTACAAACACGGGGGCGTCTCACCAGGTCACCTTCGGTAGCTTAATTCGACTCAACGTCGAATCGCACGTGGTATTCGCATCGACGCTGTGTTCGCGACTTTACGCAAGAAATAAGGCAGAGCACGTCTCGCACTGACCTCTTCATTTATAGCGAGGTGGGCGTCGTTGTTGGGAGGGTCACGGGGTGACCCACTTCCGGACGTTTAGATCAGCTTGACGTTCTTAGACCCGTAGATGCGGCCATGGAGGGCTACGGATGTCATCGCCCTCGGGTGCACTTGGAGTGCCGTGCGCGACACCTACAAGTCCGAGCACGTCAGCCCCGTGGGACTCGTCTGCTTTTCGCTGGGCCCTTGGTCCCAGACTCTGCGCTCGCTCTGTGTCCTTGCTTCCACTTCCTTACTCGGCCCTCGACAAAGACCAGGCAAACTCCGGTGCGGAGAACGTCACCATTTTTATGGATACGTTTTGTAAGCGTATTAAACATTCTGGTCTGCAAATATTGACTTTCACAACTACACAATGATTCATCGATTTGATGCTAAATAATTAATAGACTCTAAAGAAGTACTCAAACTTATGCAGAATCCTAATTTACTTTCCCTGGGTAGCAGTACAACCTGCTCCTGTTGAAACTTTCAATGGAATATTTGAATAAGGCTTTTTATGACTACAACGCGGTATAAAACATTAAATAAATCATTCATTATTTCATATACGCAACGCTTTGCCAACAAATCTCTAACAACTTCTCACATTCATACATTATCGACGCTAGCATCTAAACAAATACTGGGAAAGCACAGTAGTCCCTCTAACTGCTGAAAAGAATCAGCAAAAGCAGGACACGTTTGATCTATGATTGATACATTTAAAGAAATTACGTGCAGTAATTTTTACTGTATTGTTTAGTAAACTGACTATAAACTGGTTAGTTCGATAACATTTACTGAGTATTCTGATAGAAATTACCATTAGCATACTATAAATTATTATATGGTATAGCAATTTTTATTGAATTCACCAGTCTATGGTTAGTTTGCTATATAGCATGCTAAAAATTACTAGGCCGTCTCTCTCTGTAGATATATCTAGTAGACACACTATAAGACAATTAATTACGACTACGAGGAATTACCTCACTTACGCGGCACCGGCTTCCTTCGAAACACCGCTCACCGGCCGCAAAGTACAGTCGCATCAGCTCATCAAACGCAATTCGCCACGAGTGTCCGATAGGGCTGGAGGGTCGAGAACTGGTGCGACCGCCTGGACAGCTGTGGGCAATCGACCCGCGTGGCTCTCGCGTGTCCGGGTGCAGTAGCGCGTTCTCACCTGGCGCGCGAGAGAAATCAATGGGTTTTTCGTGGGGCAAGACGTGCCAGCTGGGCCCAGTCCCCGGAGACGACGTGCTACTCGATTTGAAGCGTGCTCAGAAGCTCTTTCGGCCAGTGGGACCTTCTTGGGGACTTTGCGAGCAGAACGAGTAGAGCTGACGTCGACGGTCATTGCGACCACTCGCACTCGCGCCTCCAAACAATATTCGTTGGTAATGGGCATGTTTTGGAGACTACTTGTTATTTATTAATGTTATCTATAGAATCGATATAGTTTGTAAGGACGTACTTTGTTTTATATTTATATGTAGAGTCTTGCAAAAAGGCATTTAACAGCTACTTTGGCATCGCAACGTTGAATATCCGCAATAAGCATTATGTAGATTTAGACGATTACCACCATGCATAGTGTTACAACTTCCGACATTATTATCCACTCTAACCCTTTTGGTAATGCCGTCTTAGACACCCGACACTTTGTCTCAGCGTGTTTCACATGCAAGCTTCGTAGTAAACAAACAAAAAAACTTTGCATTCGCTGTGTAAAATGAAAGTAGCACTAAAAACTGAAAACTTTCTTCATTTTGGGAATTCTCATTTGGATGGACTTGACAATGATATACATAAGCTTGGAGAGTAACTACAAGTTTTATCGAGAAAAAAAGTATCAAAATAAAAATAAATCAAGGGAAAAGTTTGAATTGGCCGGGTAAAGGGAAACTTTGCCAAAAGTCAAAAACTGCCAAACTCTATCTCTTTACATTGGCAAAAGAAGCCAACTTCCGGAAAGACAAATGGGAGGAAATCCGCGGACAAATTCGACCTAGCTTCCTGATACTCAAATACAGATAATGCCGCAGCTAAATCACCGGAAGACGAGGGAAAAGCCCGTAGCTCGCGGAGCCGCGTCCGATCGGTACACGACCCGCGATATTATCACGCGCGAGGGTCATCCGAAAGCTGCAGCTGAATCGTGCGCGCAAGGACACTTATCGGGTAATTAGCGTTCGGCTTAAGCACTTTATACGGCGTCGCGTGTATTCTGGCGACGTCGGAGTCGCGTGCGGCCTCGTAGCGCCTCACCGCGTAGTCATCCCCGTTTGTATCGGCGGCACTCGGGCGAAATAAAACTGGCGAGGTGAAAGGCACCGCCAGGATGGAGCTCGAGGGGAATTTCTATCCCGGGAATATAAACGGCCGTGTCTCAATAGCACCGAGTAATAAATCCGAGTGCAGCCCATCAGCTGCACGTCCCATCTGTTCCTTCCTGGCCCGGGATCCTTATATACGCGTTTACACGCTTTCCCCCGCCGCGGATCCGATTTCGACCCCCGGCTTGGATGGATTCGCCGACGATGATGGCCCGCGAGGAGTCGATCCCCCCCGAGGAACGAGGCTATCCTTTATCAGCCCCCTGTGCATCCTCGCGAGATCCCGGCAATCGATAGCGCGCGCCTTCTCCTATCTTCCCCTGTCGTTTTTTTCAACGACAATCAATATCGTCGACCGAGTGCGTGTGAAATTTTAAGAACATTCGATTGGCCACGTCGACGGAGAATGAAGATGTTTGCACTTATTCTTCGTTAGTGTGTCAATATTCTGCCACTTGACGTTTACTAGGGAAAAAGTAATAATTTATATCTCACTGTAGCTACAAGTATAATATTGTTCGGCAGTATATCATGTTGATTTTCTAGCGTTTTAAGTATAATATTGGTGGGCAGTATATCATGTTGATTTTCTAGCGTTTTTACAACATTATGTTTTTCAGTAGTTTTCTTCAACTACATTTGTGTAGTAACTAAAAGTCACTTATTTTACATGCATATAATTGACATTTTATAAGCAACCAAAATTATCATGAATTATACACAAATGATTAGTAATACCGTCCAGCTCAATCTACTAAAATATCACTAAAAGATAAACATTTCATAATCTTGAAAATGACATTTAAATTGATACCTCATTCTCTATGCATATTCTAATAAATGTAATTTAGAAATTCAACCGACACCTCAAAATAATTTTACAATTAAATAGGCCAAATGTGCGCGATCGGCGTCATAAAATTTACCGCCCAAGATCAGAGCGATCCTGAATGAAAACCTGTTCCCAATTGTAGTCAGATATACTCTCCGTGTGATTTCCTCAATTAGCCGCTCCGAGATCGTAAACAAAGCCGAGGCTCAAAGCTCGCTTTTAATCAAACTCCGAGGAAGAAACAGTGCTCCGAGCCGCTCGTATTGCAAGCCGCCGTGGTGCAATCGATATCGAACTCCATTGAAATTAGCATCTCTCAACGAGAGCCTGATAATCGGTGCACAATTCTATGGACTTTTTTGCTCATCATTTGGCCGAGCGAAAAGTAAGAGGGATCTAACAGAGCTCGAGCGTCAACGCCGCTGCCCTGCCTTCCAGATTTCAATATGATATCGCGTTTCTCTGAACCTCCCGTCACCCCCGCCCCAGTGTACTGCGTCCGTACGCGCGTTATATGCACAGCGGCTAACCGATTTCCAATTTTCCAATATTTACGACGCTGCGGTTTTCACGACGTCTCCCTCTCTCCATGTCCCTCTCCCATGCCCTTCCTTCTCTCTTCTATAGACCTGTGTTTCCCTCTGCCTCTCTCTTTCTTTCCTACTTTCTTAAGCTCCTTTATAAAAAGGTCAACAAATGTATACTTTCAAAATTCAATAAATTATAAGCATTCGGTTTTATCGATCCAAATCATACTAAGGAAGTTACTGATTTATCGTAAATAATTTTAAACCCAATACTCGTACACGGTTATTCAACTGTAAACTATTTAAGAACGAGACGTATTTACTCATTTTCGTAAAAGATAATGCGAAATAACGATAATTTTAAATATTTTTGCTTGAAGAAAAACTTTTGTATACAATTAGTATAGCACAGTGTAGCGGAGATCTTAAACTTGAAAAAAGAACTAAATTCTGAACCAAGAAAAATGAAGTGTGAAAAAGCACGTGACTTTTTACACTAATAGCCCGCTTTATCTTTCAACTCGCCGCTTTTTCAGCAACACATGGAGCATGGTAGACACCGCGAGCTTTTTTTATCAGTAACATTCCACAAAGTCGAGCAATCGCTTGTCAGCCCCGGATAATAAATGAGCAATTCCGTCTTGAGGCCGTTGTCACCGAAAGAAATAAGGCGCGAGCCTGCAATAGCGTCTAAAAAGCAAGACACTAGCATGCAGGTGTGCGCGGCTAGATGCAGATAACCCCTGGAAAGCTGGACTAGCGTTGATACGAGGAGGAAAGCGGTCCCAGGAGTCCTCCATTGTCGTCGCACGTTGATAATATAAGGCGATAACCCCAGACTACTGCGTGGAACCTACAATGAGCTCTACTTTCGAATTTTCAAGCTATTAAAACTAATTTATTAATTCAATTTCAAAGATTTCGTATTTTAAGATATTATTTTAGAATTAAAGAAAATATTCTTTGTGCATTCCTTAAGAAAAACTATCGATGAGAAAAATAACGAATTTCTTCCGGACGAGAGAATATCGAGTTAGAATTATACGTGACCGTTAGCTGCGAAAGTGAGAATAAAATCAACTGCGTATTTTAGTATACTAACTGCACCGCAATTATAAAATAAAACTTTTTAGAATTACATTCCTGGTCTATTATAAAGTCGAAATTGTAACTGCAGGCGCGCGCGCACGAGCGACCCGAAACTTTGAAATAAAATAGAAATCGCACTTTTCATGGCAATTCAATTACATTATGCAAAATGCACGCCCACGTGGTGGCTGACTTTTATAACGCGCCCGCGGGGAACTTTGCGCAAGAGACCCCGCGAATCCGGCAATGAATTAAAGTTTTAATTAACCAAAGCCCGCAACGGAGCCTCGAACCTTTTGGGCAACCACTTTTCAGGCGGCCTACGCGGGCGCGTCGACGGCCCCAGCGCCCCGCGTAACTCGTGCAAATACACGGGGGAGCATCCGGCAGCCATCGAAGCGGCCTCGAAGCCGAGGTTCCCGCGCGCAATAAATTAAAGCGCGCATCAGCATTAAGCGGCCGGCTGAGCAAATGGCGTCCGCGGCTCCCGCGCCTCGATATATCTGGCTTTCGCAGCCTGTTGTGCAGCTTCGCCCAGAAACCGAGGAAAATACTTTCTTGACGCGCGAAATTGCGCGCTCCCGGGGAACATTCCCCCCTCCCTCTTTCTCTGCTCGTGTTTATGGACCAGGGACGAGCATAAAGATTATGAATGTACTTTATTTAAGGGCGCCGCTTGGGCTGCACAGGCCGGAGCAACAGCCAAATCGTGCAAATAAACAACAGCTGCGGGCCTTTCTCCGGATTCAAAACCTATTTTCATATTAAATGACACTTTGTACGTACATCGATTTGCAATCAATTCCATTAAGCTATTACTAACTGTTCTACATTGATCATTAATGTACTCACATCCAGTTAATTGTTTAAAAAATTAAAATAATAATGGATAAAATGTAAATCTTCCATAGTTCTGTTACAACATAGAAATATATATTGTAAATTATTATATTAATTTTAAACTTAAAAATCATAAACGGTGACCAAATTAGCGAGAGTTCAATTTGGTTTAACTTCAATCTTATTTCTAGAAATGACATATATTTTTATTAACAATATTCATTATTTAATGAAAAAATATTTAGTCCCTTTCCGCTAGGTGCACCGAATCTTATTCGAGAATCTGCGCCACGTACAGTCGAGTCTATGCATCCTCAACTTTATACGCCGCACTGACATAAAGCTCACTTTTGCCGGTGACTATATAGACACCTAGGCACATGTAGTGCGCTGCGCTCCTAAGAAGTCCCGCACGCTTCGCATTCCGACAACGACTGAACGGCTGCGCGTGGGTCTCATCCCCAGCGCATGTGCCATTAGCCGATCCTAAAAACTGGTTATAGGAGCTGCCACTCCCTCCTGACTCCTCGGCTTTTAGTCTTTTTATTTTTTAAATCGATAGAACCGAGCGCCAATCGGCAATAAAATGCACTGAAGCGAATAGGATTTTCTCTCTATGATATCAGGGTTATTTTGTTTCGTGTTATTGTTTAACGTGAGGGTAAGGAAATTGAGGAAATGGTAAGTACATCTTGTGTATTTATGCAAGCGTGCTCGTGCGCGTATGTGATATCGGTGACCGCGCCATTACTTACTCTGCATTGTGATCTTACATGCGCATTGATATCGTTATGAAGCAACGTGCAATAGTGCGTGCGGTCTCTTGGTCAGTCCAAATTTAGCTTTCACAGCAGCATCTTCTTGAGCTGCATACTATACCTTTATAGCTCAGATTTTCAACCTCACGTGTTTTCACCGAAGATGCCGTTAAATCCACTACTATTCATCTGTTAATTTACCTGTCCCAGGACTGAGAGATCCAACTACCTGGCAATTGTCGTACACGACTTTGATGTAGCCGATCAATACATGCGACTCGTTATAAGGCGATGATGTGTATGGTGTGTACCCTAAGACAGATATTATTTCATTCGGGCTTTAGACCATTTTTTCCTCCTCTATTTTGTAGGTTCGATTTTCTTTCTTTTTATTATCAATTCAACAGCCTTCCTTTTTTTCTAAACCAATTAACCGACGTTTGGATTGTGGCTGGCTTAATATACAATCAGTCTAGCTGCTTGATTGTTAGAATTAAATGTAAATAAGGTCGCATAATTCCATACTGCAGAAACTTAATAACCATCGTCTATAACCCTAAATCTCATAATTCTAATGACCCATAACAAATCCTATGTTTGTATCTCTAAAACATTGATTCTTTTCATGATGCTTTTCTCAAAGCTTCTAAAATTAATATGTTGTAATTTACCTATATAGACTCTCTAGTAATACCGCTACTTATTCACTATCCACTAATTGCCTTAGCGTACGAGCAATCCACAGTTCAGAAAACGGAGACTACACGGTACTAATCAAATTTTCCTAATCAAAAACTCCGATATAGAACTCTATTAGCTATTTATGGGCGAATAAGCAAGTAAATCAGTAGTTTTCATATTCTAAATGGTTTATGTGTCAGCATTATTGGAACACACACTTCGTATACTAATTTTTAAGAGATTTTGATATATTCATGATAAACTGTTCAATGGTTTTTTTAAAATAAATTGTTCGATTCTCTATTAATGATAATCATAATACGCTTCAACTCTAAACCTTTATTTTAATAATTACTGCAACGTTATATGAGTATAGTATGACATTCGATTCGACGAGTTAATATTACCATGTTCCCATTTCTAATTTATTGACAAAATACTGTCAAGTTTCTAACGTATGCAAAAGGCCCTAGCATGCGAAGACTGCATCTTAACTCACGTCCTACTGCTCGCAGAGCACCCGGCATTCTTCCCCGTTATAGACTTTCCCATACACGTGGCAACTCGCTGCTAGGCGACGGTAATCTACCCACAACAGGAATGCGCTGCCCATAGGATATAAGGACCAACGGCATGATCCATTGTCACCGAATAACGCCGATTCTCGCGCTGATCACAGTAGTACTCTTTTACCACAATAAGTCTCAGGAATACCTCCTAGTCCCTCACTCAGGAAGCAAGCGCTTTCCCTTTTTCCAGCCGGACGTGATACCAGAATCTAGGGTTGTTCGAGCGAAGGCTCAAGTATTTTTGTATTCTTATATTTATGTTTTTATATATTTACGATTGTCGCGGGGAAATACCCAACATCGAAATCTTTGTACATCTTTTAATAATCTCCCTGCCTTCTATATTGCTTTAACTCATTTAATAGCGTTTACGTGCTCTAAGGGATGGCTTTGCATTTTTCTTTATATAGCACTCATGAACATCTTTTCTCTATACCAAATAATTATTATACTGCACTATACCCCCGAGCTTAGCCAAGCAATTATTGCAGGTATGCCTAGTAAACGGGCTGCCTTCTATTATAATGTACAGAGACAGTCCACACCTTGATACCTTCCCTCTCTTTATGCATCCATAGTTGTGCTATACTGCATACGAAGGCTAGTTTCACTTAGGTAAAAATGTGTATCTCTTGAAGTCAGTCTCAGTTTCGACACGACAGCGAGCAGTTGATTCAGCGGCATTATCATTCGCCATACTTTTAAGTGTTCCTGTATATGCCGTTTTTTTATTTCTTGTATAAACATTGCAACCATTATTATGAATAAATTAATTTAAATAAACTACAGTGAATGAACTTCAATACAGTATCTCGGCCTTATTTTCTAACCGAGCCCCAACATGGGTCGAGACCATAAGGCAAGCCTGGAGGTAATCTGGGTTACACGTGTTTTTGCCAAGAGAACGAGGAATTAATTGCATATTAGTTTAACTATTATTGCATTAACTGGCACCGAGTCCATTCACTCTCCGGACCACCATTCGCCGAAAATAAGAATCTAACTCTTCTCGACGTCATCGGACTAGCTTTTTGATCAATCCCGTCGTTTTCTTGCTGACCTCAAACATTACCGCCCTAGATGACAACCATCACCTGGTTCCTCCAAATTCCGGGCCTTGCCGATCTCCTTTTCAAGATAGATTACTTCACCTAATTTCGCCAAAAAACAACAACCAACAAATGTTAAAATATATAATATGTAACTCGTCTACGCGAATCTAAATACATATATAAAAAAAATATTTGTAAAGTGTTTAATATTTATTTCAACATTTATTTTAACTTTTAATATTAATTAAAATACAAAAAACAGAAATTTTATTTTTTGAAGATTTACTTAAAATTATTAATTATTATTTTTTATTTAATTATTTTTAAAGTGGTACAGAGATAATAGGTCCATTTTTTATTAATAATTTTTTCTATAACATCAATTGCTCATAAATGATATACGACATACTGATTTATAACGATAATACTGCATAATTTTGCATAAAAGATTTTAAATAATGCAATTTTCTATTCCGATTTCTTGATAACGAACGTATTATTTCAACAAATCCAAATTTACTTTATTGGACATTCGAAACTGTTCACTCTTTCTATAATTTACTAATATCTTTTGTACATATCAACATCAGCTAAAAATTATAACCACTAATAGTTAAACTAAAATTGTGCTCAGCTCTTTTAGCATCTAAACTGTACTTGAGTTATAGTAGTTTCGAGAAAGCACTTATCAACCAGTGCTATCATTAGATTTTAAACTATTATAAAGTATAATTAATAATAACACATAGATTTATTTGCAATATACTTGCTAACGTTGAGGTTGGATGGAAGCAAGTGGAGGTGAGGTAGATTGAAGAGTTGATACGTGTGCGTGTAATTGATATTTATTTATATTTAAGAAGAGAGCTTTAGATGTGCTAGGTTTGCAAGCCAGCGAAAGAATGACGAGAGAGCCGCGGGCCGCGAGCGCTTACCGCACTTTCCCCTAGGCCCTCCGTCGGCGGCTGCTTTTCAGCAGCACGCGGGCGGAACATGTGGGCCGAAAAGCATTACGGAAAGTCCATATCTGCCTCGCGTCCGTCGGCGGCCGCACACAGGCGATACGCGGACAGACCCTTGGACCGAACTTACTCCCGCAAGCTCTTCCCCAACTCGAGAGGCAGCCGATTTGGCCTGTTCGTCGGCGGCCGCGTCCTTCAACCGCGGGCAGACCCTATGGCCCGGCTCCCCGCGAGCTTATTCCGCGAAGATCCTCACCGCGCTTCTCTCTCTCTTTCTCTCCTTAACTTTGTCGCGCCGCGATCAAGTCTTTATTTTTGATCGAGGCCTTTGTTATACGATGTCGGAGTGACGATTTTAGGCATCTCTATTCCTATCCGTAACAATACTGATCTACTGTTACTAGAGAACTAGCCGAGGAACTTTTTCGGGAACTTTATGAAGTGAAATATAGTATATATATATATATATATAAAAGTAATATATATATATAAAAGTAAAAACATATAAAAGTATATACATAAAAGTAAATACTATGATTTGCTTTGTAATTTTTTTCTTTATTACATTAATTAATATGATTACTTTTATGCATTATAAAACAATTATAATAACAATCATTATTAGCTTTATGATTAAAAGTTAATTAAAAACGTTAATGAGTTATTGGTATATTTTGATCTTGTACATCTTACAATGGTCAATCAGGGCCTATTCGAGTCAACCTAGTTAATTATTAAATACTAAAAAGATTAACTCGTATGCTGCCTGACCAAATGGTGACATCTTTCACAGATAGTATACCAATTCCTTCCCCTTATAATGTAATAAACCCATGCGTGTGGAGGATAAATCGCGGTGTATCCGTGCAGGTGGTCAATAGGCGGACATTCTATAAAACAGTTAAAACCCCAAGTATAAGCTCCTCATAAATTCACTTTCATACCGGCTGATATACGGAAACATTTATATTTCTCACACGCGCTCGCTCTCTTATCTCATAACTCGCGCGGTGGCCATAAAATCATGAGGGATTTTGCCCGTTTCTCGACTTTCCCTCGCCAATGATCAAGCGGGTTAATACTATGGTCATCGGCTCACTGGGTCTTAGCGCCCTTGTAACGTGACCTTTTTGCACACGTGAGACGAACTCGTTTTAATTAGGATCTAACGAGCACTGATTGTAACGGGGAATCCCTAATAAATCGCACGGTGAGGTAATTCCGTTTTATCGTCACTAGCCAAGACGCCGAAGTCGTATTTATTTTACTTCGCTTGGGCACGGAATTACTTTTTCAGTGCGCTGCGGATCTTTCCACGAGCACCTATCCCCACAGCCTCTAATCAGTTTGTTGAATTGGTTTATCTTATTTGCGAATATTGTTGAGATTCGAGATCGAGACTTGTTCACTATTTTTATTGATTTTTATCCACGTTATCCATCTACTGTAAATAAAAATAAATGATGAAAAACTGAAATGCGAAGTTTATAATGAGATTTAAAAAGTTAGTGATGAACGATAGAACGTAGTAGATGCTTAAATTTTGGACAAAAACATTGATACTTTTTTAACAACTTCAATAGTAGTCAATACAACCAGAATGTGTAATGCATAACTTTTGGATAAGCCCTTAAGTGTTTAAAGATTTTTTTGATTTTGTTTGATATATATATATATATATATATATATATATTTGATATATATATGATATATATATTTTTTTTGTAGTATAAATAACATATAAACTTTGACTTGGAAATTGTAAATCGAAATTTCCTAAAAATTGAAATAGTCCATCATATCTTTTGCTTGGATTCAAAATTAAATTAAATATCTCGGGAGAAAGAAATGTATTTTTCAAGTTTTAATGCCACTTCTGGAATCCATGAATATCTTTTCATAGAACAAACGTGGATGAGAAGTGAAGGTAAAGTAGGACAACCTCTCGAACTCGAGGATCAGCTGTTCTCTTTAAATTTTCAATTCCCACTTCCTTAACAATAACACTTTACGAAATACACTTGCGGCTCATTTTCACCCAGGAATTCAGTTCCAATCTTAAAAGTGTTATAAAACTTCCCCATCTCGTCCTAGCTGTCCATGCCCATCTAAAAGCGAATGGTATCGCTTCGAATACTTGGTTCGGTAGAAAGGAGAAACATTATTGATTCCTCTACTGCGGCACTTCCTTATTTAAAAGATCTTTTATCAGCTGCAGCCTTTATTAAATCTTGAAAAATACTGAAAAAGAAATATCCAAGAAACTCGTACGAGTCGAGCTCTCGCGTCAATAGCTTTTTGTTATACGCCTCGATTGACGTGGCCCCAACTACGGCCATCAGAAGCGTGGTAAAAGTACTTTGGAAATGCCGACCGATGCGCGCAATCATCTTTGAGGCCCACGACTTTCTCAATAGTATAATGCATTTAAAGTTCGCTCACTTATGTCCTCAAATTTTTTCACAGACGCGAATTTTCCGCAAAGTGGCACTTTCTCTCAAATGGATTCTACTTGTTTCGGGGTCCGTTATTAGGAGGCGAGAGAAAAGCTTCTCTTTTAAACCATTACAACTTTTGCGGACGGGGAATTCGAAAAATTTCTAGGTGTGTCTTCTTCTCAAAGTTTACCTCTGGCACCAACTTTTTTGATTTCTGACGCGTTTTGTGCGCCTTTTTTTGAGAAGCTTCTACAATTCCGCTGGTGATTCCAGCAGAAATTTCAAAACAAAAGCGACGTTCAGTTATATGAAACGCGAATTATTGACAAAAATAGTTTTGCGGGGTTCTTGTTACCGTTAAATTTATTTTAATAAGCCAGAAACTGCCGAGCGGGCCTTTAAAATTGTTGGCGTAATACGTATCCTTTTCCGAACGAAGCAATTTCGAGATAATATTTTTATGACTTATCGATTTTTTAGTAAGTTGTTGAAAAAACGTTACGTTAAGTTTTAGAGGTGCTCAGGAAAAACTGTTAGAGTATTATATTTTCCAGAGATATATTGCAAAGAAATATTTTGAAAAAAAAGTTTATAAGCATAATCTTCACAAGTGCTTAAGCAATAAGAAAATTAAAATAATATTTTTGCTTAATTGGGAAATTTAACAAAATATTTAATGCTTTCAATTAATTTTTACGCCTATTAATTATTGATCGATTTTAAAATAAATAAATTTATATAAACAAATTATTAATAGATATTTATTCACTAATTTTAAATCAAAAAAAAATTCTCCGATTGATAACTTATAACAAAGCTCAATGTAAAACACAGCATTATCTCCTGAATTATTATCAAAAAATACATTATTCTCAAGAAATGCACAAAAACCAAACCTTATTACGTCTTCATATTCAACACAAATCATTATTAAAGTACGAGTATTATTGCAATTGAGATCGCCTTTTAAATCAAAGAGACCGAAATGCTATAATTTTTCTTTTCGAATCATTTTGCATGCGCGCTTTCGACGGAAGAAATTCTGGCGCCAGAATTGAACAATCAAAATTCGAAAGGACCTCCGTCGCATTAGAAAGCACCAGTGCCCAAAATACTGGCGACCCGGGCGCTGAAGCCGGGACTTGCCCCGTGCAAAAAGGGTCCGGCGCCCATTAGAGGGCGAGGCACGTCCCCGGCGCCCTGTGTGCTGCAGCTTCGCGCTATTAACATTTTTACGAGGTCACGTAATGCGTTCGGCCGTACGCCGGCCATTCGTTAAAGATCCGCAAGATTAATACGCCGCGTCGGTGGTGTGAGAATGTGCGTGATCGTATACCCCGATTTTAAGTGCGCGCACCGGCTAAATAAGAAAAACGCCGTTAGGCTCCGGGGTGTAGACGTATAGTACCTCGCGTTTCGCGTCGCTTTTTCAATACGCGTCCGTTTCGGTCGCCGCTGGAACTTTTTAGTGGCCTCGCTATACCCGCCGAATTAATGAAAATTAAAATGCAAAAAAGATTTTAAAGCAATCGAAGTATTGTTTTTGACAAATATGATGGATGATTTTTGGAAATATTGCACATTGTTTATTGCAAATTGTTTAGTTTTATATTTTAAGGAGAAGTTTTTTTATTTGTCGTCCTTTTTACATAGTAAACATCAGATATTTCTTCGTCAAACGTCAATTTCACCCAAATAACAGGAGGTGGATCGTTGGGCGGTTGTCGAACCAGTTGAAATTCGAAAGTGGTTGGAGGCAGGAGGAGGGAGAAGAGGAGCGGAAATCCCGAACTGCCGCCTCTATCTTTTAAAATAAACAATGAAGCCGAGGGGACAAGCGGGGCGCGGACGTTATCTCACCGCCGCCTCCATTTCCGACTCGTTTCCTCGTGGCGCTGCGCGACGACCAAGGTTTCAAACTGTAGTTTATTTAGTTGAAAAGTTACGAGCCGCCGCCGGCAACGCCGTGGAGGCGCACCTGCGACTACTGAGTACGTGAGAACTTTGCTAGTGGGCCAGTGCGATTACCGCTGCTTTGCGCCTCCTTTTTTCTCCGGGCAATTAAACGCACGCGCCCTGCACCGGCCGCGTTTCGCCCAGTATATCAATTTTTCGACTCTTAAATGCTATCAAGTGCAGAATTTGGAATGAGCCTTAATTGCTCCCTCTTACTCCTATAACCATGGAATTAAAGTAAACTCTATTTCCTACCAGATAAAACGACTAACATAATGAGTGAAGGCTAATAAATTTCATTTTTTAGTGGTTTTACAACCCTATACTGGAATTATTCTTGAATGTATAAACGTTTTTCATAAATTCCATGCATACTTAATATTTATGAAATAGTTCAAAATATTTTTTTCGTAAAAATTTTGTTAATTAATTGGATCAGCTTAAAAAATAATATTGGTTAAAAAATACTATGAATGTACGTAATGGTTGATCAATTGCTTACTTAGTAAAATGCACGTTTTTTAATTTAAAAAGAATAATTAATTGAAAAGATAACTTACAAAAAATATTGATTAATGATGTAGAATATTATTATGTGTTATTTACTCGTAGTAGGATAGACAAGGATGAGAAAAATAAATAAATGTCTACGATGGAAGCTTAAATTATTAAGAAGGCTACGGTCGTTGCTTCGGCGGACTCGAAATGCAATCTGCAGGTCTGCGAGCGATCCCCACTCCGTACTATATTTGCGCGCCTTCAACCTGCTCTAGCCTCCCGCGCTCTGACCTCGTAACTTGTTTATTTGTCAAAAAATTTACTAAATTTGGTGAGATTTACTGGCCTTCCTATTTCATTAAAATGTGGCCGTGGGACCGAATACTTCGGCCCCTATTCGACCGTGTCAAGAAGCGAAAAAAATAATTCCAAGAGTTATACGTCTCGTCTCAACTCGATGCTTCGACGAGCAACCTTCACGATGCGATCTCAGGTCCTTGAATCTGCAGACATAAGCTTAACTGTATAAAGCTCGCCATAATTATAATTTTATAATTTAGTAAATCAAATATTTAACCAAGAAATTATAACATGTATAAAATATTTAAATATAAATCCGACCTAATTACAAATTCCAACGCCTTACCATTTTATTTATAATACATTAAGAATATAAACATAATATATAATTATGGAGCATTTTTTATTTCTAAATGCATATATAAGTAATTTTTGCCAATCTATATTTTCTTTTTCAATGATTAATTTGAATGCTGTATGTATGGAATTATTCAATTTTATGAATAATGAAAAGAAAATTCATTAAAATATGATTAATATAATGTAATTATAACAGAAATATTTTTGATTAGTTTCTAAATAAAATATTCATCAACACTCTTGAGTGATGAGAGAGGTAGAAGGAATAAATGACTTTATTCAATGACTTTCTTCATAGTTTAATCGATGCTCCAATAATCAGGAGTAGTACAAAGAAACAAGGGCGACTGTGTTGATGTCGTGCGCTCTTGCCGCGCGTTACCTGTTCCCTCCCATTACCGCTGTCACAGCTCCTACGCCCGGAACTCTTTACGCGTGTACGCAGATCACGGGGATCTAGCTGCCCTCCCCCCTAACCCAAGAGGCCACGAAAGGTGGATGGCGTTACGGATGGCATCCTCCCCCGCGCACTCCTTCCTCACAGGAGAAAAAGGTCTGAGGACACCGGGGCCTCTACTCCCCTGCTCCACTCCGGGTTAGACGGTTGATCCCCGTGCGACCTTTTTCCCCCGTGCTAACATAATCGTTCCCGCGATGTGATCGGGCACTCGTAGCTTTCCCAGTACCGGGCGCGAAACTCCTTCGCGCGAGAGCAGCACTCGAAAACTGTTTCAAATCGGATTCGCTAATATCTAATAATGCGCGGCACCTGGCACCCCAGCACGCTATCAATGTCCCTTGCTTTTCGCAGACATAACAAACAAAAATACATGGGCGCGTGACCCTTTAAACCACAACCTCGTTCTTGAGAGATGTGTGATGCTTAATATTGATAATGATTGTCTATTTTTCGGCGTTACAATAATTTTTCGATTGGCGCATATATATTTAAATATATAAATAGAAGAATTGGTTAATATTCTATCAGTAATATGGAATTAGATACATTATACAAAATACAATTATTTCTGTGACTGGCCCATTAAATTCCGTTCAGAATTATAAGTTTGCGATTAAACTATGAAAAATGTAAAGCAGACATTACGAGTGGGAACGTTGAAGTCTGTTTTGCAATTGAAAGAGATAAAACTTAATTTAATTTATTCCAAACTCTCAGTTTTAACTGGAATCGTAGTGAGGGAAGAGATCGCGACAGCGCTTGCAGTTTGTGTGCTAAATACATGGGCATTATGCGCGGGTAGAATTACCGGCTCTGAAAACTTCTGACCGCGAGTTGAGGCGGCTCTCGTCGCCTCTCGCGGGCCCCTCGCAAATGATCCTTCCTCGCGCACAATCTGCCGCGTTGCTGACTTACCGGCGCAGCAGGAAGGGTCGCGCGCCACCGCGAAATCACCGAAACGCAGAAAAGATGGATTCTGATTCAGAGCGTCGGCTAAGTCGCCCGCGGTGGGATCCTTGCGGCTCCGCGGGGCTCCAACTTTCGCTCTTTGACGCCGCACGGGATCGCGATTCCATTTGAATGTGGACCCGCGCAGTTTCGAAGTAGCTCGACGCGCTTGATATGTATGAAAGTAGTTGGCCGGGCGTTTACCTCGCGGTGGCGCTCCAAGGATTTATCGCCGCCGCGTCCTCTTATTGCCAAGATCACGGCGTCTCCGGCTGCGGGAGCTTGATTTTTGATGGGAAACCACCCGCGCGCAATTCGGTCACTCGTTACTCACTGTTGCGCCGCCGCGGTTATAACAGATTAGCCGCGGGACTTTTTTCCCTCCGACGTGTCGGCAAGTTGTGATTGATAATCTGCTGCTAGCGGAAAATCTCATGTTAATTGAAGTGCGTCGGCTTCAGTTTGCCAGTTTGAGGAATATGTTGTATAATGAACTGTCGGTCGTGGCGTATACAGTTTGCTGTGCGTGGTCACCCACTCTTTCCTAGTTTTTTCAATAATGAAAGCTTTGATGAGAAAAAAGTATACTTTGAACCAATGGCGAACCTGTAATGGATTAAAAAATATTTGATTGATACCATTTTTCATGGAGTAATACCCCTGTTTCTCTTTAAAAAAGATTAATGCAAATGTATACTAGGCACGGCAAATCTTGAAAATTTTGTCGTGCTTTCAAATAAATCGCAAATCCATTCGCCAGCCAATTCACAAAGGACCATTACAAAATGAAGAGCGCGTAAAAACTATGAATAACCGGAGGACGGGATTGTAAAACGGCCCTTCGTTCCCGATGAAAAAGTAATCTCTTATCCAATTACTCGATTGGCCGATGCACCTGGCCGAGGTTCCGCTATTTTAAATTTGCTGCTCTGGTGTCAGAAAAAAGGAGCGCGACACGAGCCCTACAAAATTTAAAAATTCCGTAGTACGAAAGAGTTAGTATTATTAATGGGTACGACGGTACTAGAAATTTTTCAGCGGACTTAGCGCTCTTAATAATCAATTGAAAGTTCGCGAGCCGGCCGTGAATTATTAACCTTCTAGCTTGGAACGACTTTGCCAATTTATCCGCTCTGCTTCTGA
The DNA here is from genome assembly GCA_018906755.1 of Sycophaga agraensis. Lineage (NCBI taxonomy): Eukaryota > Metazoa > Arthropoda > Insecta > Hymenoptera > Pteromalidae > Sycophaga > Sycophaga agraensis. The sequence goes on from JACCIE010000076.1 coordinate 350,414, forward strand.
AGAGGTAAAAAACTATTACCCTTAAGTCACGAGTCTCAATGGAAATTATTTGGAGCCTAAGGGGCCACGTCTTATTGTCATTCTCGCTTTCAGTTGAGCTTTCAAGAATGAGCTTTCCCAGTGCATCCTGTCCATTAGCATAAAAATATTTTATACTTATCGCCTTTGACCTTGTTTTTTTAGAAAATACTCCTCTCTAGCCATTCCCTAGAATATTTTTAAGCTCCCAGCTCTACTTTAAATATCCAATATCTATGTGAGCATAATATCAATGAGTATTTTTATTCTTTTGTTACAAGTACGTTAAATTTGCAATACTGTCGATGTATGAGACAAAACGCAGTGGTAATTTCTACATTATCATAAATCCATCTTGGTAGAATATGAACTTTTCGGTATGGCGATCCACTTGAAACTTTCTTTTTAAACTAATTAGAAAACTTCTGAAACGTATTAAGCAGTCGGTTGAAGAAAATACGTTATAATCCTTTTAAAATCTAAATATTCATGGATAAAGCAAGGGGAAGATGATGAATTTGAATTCACACTAGTTCAATTTTGGGTCGTAACTGCACTTACAAACTAGTCCGGAATTGCTCGTTCGCCAAACAATCCAATAGAAATATCCTTTTAAGGAAGAATCATTTCGGGCCGAAAGATGTCGGGCTCCAGGCAACAAAACAGATGCGCTCCAGACCGCAAGAAATCGTGAAAAGCCCTGAGACAAGAAAAAGAGGAAGCCGCGCGGCACTGTAAGAAGGAATTAAAAGCACATCCTGAGGGGCCGCCCGTCAAAAGCGATCGAATCAATTAGCGCACACGTCGCTCAAGGAAGGCACTCTGCAAACAAACCCTAGCGAAGATTCGATAAAGTGGAAAGGAACGAGATTAAAGGTCGGGGGAATAAGAGTGGCGGCCCCGGAAAAGAGTCGAGTGAACGCCTGGAGAGGTGCCTTTGACTTTACGCCGTCCCAGCCTCCCGCTCTCTCTCGTGCATTTTATTAAATAAATCTTGGACGCTCGGGAGGGAAGCGATTTTGCCGAGGTCGAAGGTTACAGGTATGCGGAGACAAAGCGAGCGCCTTGGGAAAGCCGAGCCGGCCCATTTAATTGCGCCTTCCATTTCTGTAAGCCGCTCTTGGAAAATGCGACGCGCGCGCTCGGAGATTTGAGCCCTTTTTCAAAGAGTTTCGCGTCTGGTTCTCGAAGCGCAGAAGCCCCGACTCGCGTGTTGTCTTATTAGATATGAGAGAGTGATCATTGTCTAAGCCGGTCTGCTTTCAGAAATATTTCTGGAAATTCTGCTGAAATGCGAGAAGTGGAGCAATCATGATGAAGGGATGTTTGGGATCACTCAGCTCTAATATTTTGTCAGATGTTGGGCAGAGAAAATTCGCTTGTTTCTCATTTCACGCAGTGGTCGCAAAAAAGTTTTCCCCTAATACTTACGTTTTGATAGATACTCATGTCAGATTTATCACTTTCTATTCATATTTTAACAGCATCATAGGCACCCTGTAAAGTACAACATTTTTCAGACCAATCATCTACTTGAATGCGCTACCTAATATGCCGAAACTTCAATAATGGCAATATTCACACACCAAAATTCAACTTTATTGATGCCGAGTCTTTAAAATTAGTGAAAATAGCGGTAGCGTACAAACATATCTGAAGCAAAAACGAATTTGACGGGAAAAAAGTTAGGCGAAAGAAGGGAAAAAGCACAAGGCAGAAGCCACTGCGAGATACACACGGAGGGAATGGAGCGCTGGAGGCTAAGGTGTAGGAAGAAGATTAAAGGCGAGGAATGGCCGGGAGATGAAATCGAAAAGCAAAAGCGCGGCTCTTTTTCTTTGTGCGAAGGAGGCCCACGAAAAAACAAGCGACTTCCACGTCGACGGATCGACGCGCGCATGATGCCGGCCGCGGGTAAACGGTTCGTTTTTCATTATGCCTCCCCGCTCCCGCTCCCGCTTCTACCCCCTTTCCCTTCGTCGCACCTCATACCTCGGCTGGCTGGGCCCGCCCAAAGATACCTCCCCCGTTCGCTCTGTGGATTTTTTACTCCCCTTAGCTCCCTTTATTGCACTCTCAATCATTTGTTTTTCTTTTTCCGCTTTCTTGGCCTCCTTCGCAGCCGTGTTTTCATTGCTCCTCTTTACGCTCCCGAGCTTCTACCACAATGCTTTGATTCGAACCCCTAACTATCAACTCTCTCCTTTTTCCGAGCTTGTTGCTTATGCTTGAGGGGCATGTACATAGAATATTTAATGGAACCATTCAATCATATTCAAATTACCTTTGGCGATTCAAAGCTCTTTTTTACACGTGTACAATATAACAATAGATTTTTCTGTTAAATTTAAATAAAGTATTTCGCTGTTTTGTGGGGAAAAAGTTGCAGAATATGGTAACGTTTTCAATACTCATATTGGTATGCAATTAGAATTTTCTCTTTTTAAGACTCAAAAATTTTAACATGCATTGCAGCATTATTTGTGTCGAAAATCATATAACGCGATCCATACATAAAGACCTTTATAATGTAATGTTTCTGTAAATTAATTAAAAACTTTGTTGTTAACAGATTACCCATTTTTTATTTTCAAATTTCTTGTGAAATTTATAATTAATGCTATTAAAAAATACATTATCTTAGTAAAATTAAACATCAAGTAAAAGAGAGTTATATTATCTATATACCTGCAAATTCCTACTTATTATATTTTTTACATTGTTATGCAGCATTTCTTTAAATGAGATATACTTGAGTCCACTAGTAGCTATAAAATGCTCATTTATGCTATCTATCCTTCTTACGATTATCGAAAAAAATTTCCTGTCCGTTTACAATTCCACTAACAAAGCAGGTCATCAAAACTAACATTTGGATTGTTATAAAGTTTATTAAAATTCCTCTTATTGTATGTATTAAATTTATATTAATATACTAATATATTTTATCGCCTTAAATAGAGATTCAAATTAAAGTTAGTATTTTTACTAAATCTTTCACTTTATTTTTTTTATAATGTCTTTTAATTATTAAAAGGGATGCATTCATTTTCATAAATTTTTATCCGTACAGTAGTCTATTTAAGTATAATATAAATCAAATTGAGTTTTTTTTAATTTCATTAAAAAATTATTTCCAATTATATTCGAATTCGGTTTAAACTTATATTTTTCAACTCTTTTGAACGAATTAAGCTTTATATTTTCTTATAATTGATTTTTGTCTTTTTTTATAGGCGAATATTGATCCTACGAAAATGAAACTGACAAAAATCTTACTGTAATATAAATTTACATTTTAAATGAATTAAGCTATGGCTATAATTTTCTCTGAAAAAATGAAATGTATAATTGATAGGTACAAAATTCAATTAAGGATTGTTAGGAATGAATTCATATAACTCTTGAGAGGAAATTAAAAAAATTTTGTCACCTTATAAAATACCTAAATTATCTCACGAATTTTTCGGCGAATTGTGATAATATTCTATAACGACTAATAGCATCGAAATATTAATTAAAAAATTCAAAAACAGTATCATGGACCAACTCTAATCTTTGCACTTAGTGAGCAGGCTAATTATTCCACTGCTATAATGTAGAGGTGCAGTCTATCTACGGGAAAACCTTCGACGAAAACGAGGTACCATATGAAAAACAAAGCATTACGTGTCCCTAAGACGGCGATTCGCATCTGCAGCTAAAGTTGTCCCCAACAAGGACCCACAGGCGAGTTATTAGGAGCGGACAATAGGACGCGGTTGACAATGCGTGAAGAACCAGCTCGTGTACAAACTTCAGAAAGAGTCTTGCAGACCGATCAGACTCTTGACGGTAGTTGATTTCCGGCGGTCGTCCCGTTGCGGAAAAATGGGAAAAAAGATGGGGCGCGCGGGAAAGAGGCCCCAGCAAGTTTTCCGAATCCGCATTGTGGTCGCCCGGGATTGAAAATTTCTGCCGAGTGGCTTTCGCGGCGGCGGCAGGCCTCGCTGATGGATGGGACCTCCCGCTCCATTGAACGACTGTGTTTCAACTTACTTTAGCACTCCTCTCCCGGACCATTTCAGCAGCCATGATAATTCAAATTTTCCTCATCCGTCATCGCCTGCGTTTTTGCTTAGCGTCCAATTTTTTAATGAGCCTCCGACTTGAAAATATCCCATTCATCCCTCATTGCACCCAATTGCACGAAATCCCTAACCCGCACTGGAATAGCCTCTCTCGTGCGGGCCGAAGAACCGGCGCCGAAAAAGTACGTGGCCGTTTTCGTTATGCGGAGCCTAACAGGGCAAGAAAATCCCCGGACTAATCACTGTTGCAACTGGCAGGTGGCTGGAAAACAAACATCATGGCGTATTCTGGGAGGAAAAATAGAATCACCGCCAAAGCATCAGGGCCGTGCGCGACGCCTTCGCCTCATTTGAGCGCGGGGATATTTTTCGAGGGCGCGTCCTCGTGCTTATTGCGGGCCTCGGCTCGCGCGCTTTAATCCCCCGACTCCTTTCCGCCGCTCAGCTACCCGCCAGTTGCGCGTATAATGCGATCCTCGAATTCTTTTACAGGGAGTTTTAATCCGTTGTGCTCCCTTTTTTCCAGTTCGTTCTCGAGAGCAGCCATTCATTTGAAAAAGTTTAGAATAACTTGCAGTATTATTTCGAAATGTGAGCCTTTCAAGCCCCCCCCCCCCCCCAACAAAAGCCCTGGCTCTCGTTTGTCTTAGCGATACACGCGGCGTTGATGTTATTTTTATGGATTTTTTCACCAAGCGGACATCTAGTAGACCTTCGTGATGAACCGTTCTGCTGATTGACGTTCTTCTGGCAGATGCTCTGTCGAAGTATTGTTGCATATTATAAAAAAGTTTTTGATTAATAAATTGAGTGGGAGAGCGTATGAGCCATTCTTTAATATGCATATAAAGTAATTTCGGAAATATAGCTTATATTTATAAATAGTATAAATGGTTTGTCATACGCAAGCGACAAATTAATGAGCGCATAACGATTCAACATTTTTCGAAAAATTGAATTTTATATAGAAACTTTATATAAGAGCATCGAAAGTTGTAAAGCATATTATATGTCACAAAGAATTTTAAAATTGCAGCTTTTTTTCTTTCGAAACTTCCATGTTATTTGCATGTTCCTATGCTCGTGAGTACTGTTTGAGTAGTATTTGGATGTACTATTTTTGGTTCAAACATATTGCAAAACCTTTTATATAACCTTTTTCAATGTATACCTTACACAAATATTTTTACATATTTGCATAAAAATTTTTACATAAATAATTGAGCTTATATTTACGTTATAGAATTTATTTGTGTAAAAAGTACAGAAAAATCGGACCATTTGCTGTTAGTAATCGATAAACAAACACGCAAATGATATCAATATAAACATCTATTGGCGAAGGATTAATAAAAGGCTCTTTACATAGTCAATATTTTTATTACTTTGTCATTGTTATTAGTGCGGATTTTTTGTTAGATGTATTAACAAATTTATTGAATTAATTCTCTTGTTTTAGTTCTTATAAGTTGTGTTAAAATTATAGACCTGCCTCTTATTGACTGATATTAGTACATAACACTTCCGAGTCTAGTGGTGGTTACTCTATGGGGACGATCTCTGTACAAGCGTCCCCTATATAATACCGCATCCGCCTTTCCCCCGCAGTGCCGCAGAGCCCCTTGAAACTCGGCAGGTCTCCGATTCCCTTGTTTATCAGCAGCCACGCCCGGCGCTGCGACGGTTTATGAGGCTGCCAGACTTTTTCCTTCTCTTTTACGCGGAATTTTATAGGCGCTCGCGTCGTTTCGAGAGTATCTTCAGGATTTGTTTGAAGCAAGGGCGCTCGCATCTTTATATTTTTCTTAATGAAAAAGTGAAGCGATTGCACTCTTCTTTATAGTTAAAAATGCAAATTCAAAATTACTGTACGTGATTAATTATAATTATAATTTAGTACATACAAAGTATATACAAAAATAAATATGGCGAATAAAAAAAAATATTAAGAACAGTGTTTTCGTAATAATTTTAATTTATATGATAAAAGTATAATTAATTAATATGATTAGTATAATTAACTAGTATGATTAACTAATATGAGCATTATTTAGTGAAACTTTACTAAAATATCGTTCAAAAATCTAACATCATATTTTTCATTATAACATGCCATGCTTATGCTGTAATTAGGTAGTTTAAATCAGAGATTATGATATTTATTTACTTATTATTATTGTTACAATGGCATCTAATATAAGAACTTATGCTATCGTTCTCTAAACAAGTTATACACATTACGCAAAGTAAACTATAAGTTTTAGTTATCTAGTTTTAGCTTTAGCACCGTCAATTAGTATATTATACTTAAATAATTCCTATAAATTTTCAATTAAAGCATTGTTTAGTCAAAAATTTTACTAAAAAAATGATATGTAACTATATTGATATCGAGATATCATTCGATGATAACAATAGTTTAGGAATATTTCAACCTTAATAAAAGTACACACCTTTTTCTTTGCCCTTGTAGTCAATAAATTAATGATTTATGTTTCAAAATGATTGTGTTTTCAAGAGTGCAAAGATGCCCTCTATCAAAAAAGAAAAATATTAAGATAATGATCATTGAACATACAATTATAAGTCAACTGTTTTACCAAGGCTTTTTCTCTCTTGATGTGTATATTAATGATTTATTGTGGTAATTAGTAAGGTAATATGACTTAATTAAGTGCCATCAAGGAGTGACAAAGTCGCAAATGCGTGAAAAGACAAGAGTTATGGACAACATTCAGAGTACTCGACTCTTGTATAGCTCATGGCCGCAGTCAATGCTCTTGATAAGCAGCTAATCCGTTCCCGCGAGAGCTGCAGTAAGCTCCTCTGCGCCGATACTCTCAATCATGTCTACCTCGGAGGAACGCGAGCAACGACGTGCTTGTGTATTTGATGTTCAGCGCTTTGCCCCACGCGAGTGACGACAGCTATAATGCGAACAATAATGGGAGTGGTGGAGGTAGAGGTCCAAGCACCGATTGCCTGGTGCATTGGCGTTCTCTCATTATCTGCTTGACTGGCAGATTGGGTATCACCTCTGGTGTCCCTCAACGTTCAAATGCCCTTATTATATTAGTGTTTTTTCGGATATTTGAGCTTAGACAATTAGATGACACGGATATAAAATTATTGTTCTTTTGTACACGTGTGTCTATTTATTAAATTTTTAATGTAAAAACATAACCGACAAATTTTAATTTATACCACTATTCCACATAATTGTCAAAAATATTTCAGGAGAGTAAAAATTTTTTAAAGAAAATGAATCACTCAGTCCTGAAAAAATTTCGCTAATCTAAATAAAAATATACATTATGACAAAAGCAGTATTTATTCCGTAGTTTTGGTTTATTACTCTTCCAAAATTTCACCGTTCTATTTATTCACACTCTACCGCGTTGTTGATAAAAGACGTCGCGAATGGACAATGCGGAAGCTCTCATCGACGCCGCAGGCGCGAGCACAATCACCTCCGGTTCCGTAGTCATGGCCTAGAACCAGGTCAACTCCGTGACCTTCTTTTCTGCAAGGTGTCCAGCTCTCATGCGAGATAAGGGGTCATTTTTGCTCGGAAAAATCGATTCATTCAGAATAAGAGGCATCGAGTATTGAAAACCGCTAGGATCGCTTAAGTCTTAGTGTACACCTGTGCTCGTTAAGCATACCCTCTAAGTCAAAATAGGAATGCAAATACATATGCAGCAATAAAACTTGAATTTTGCAAAGATAGAAAAAATACGCCAATTTTTAAATTATAGATAAACATAAATAACCAAAGGAAAGAGTATCTTATCTTTTAAATAGTCCTATGATCGTATAAAACTGATGTATCAAAATATATAAAATAATTATCATTATTTTTATTTATTTATGCTATTTTATTTTGTTAATGTAATATGTTTTTTGAAATTTTTATTAAGTTTTTTTTATAATATATTTATGGACTATCTTAGAACATTACCAAAATTTTAACGATAGCACAATCAACGGGCAGGCAAGAATCATGTTTACTTTTTAAATGATAAACAGTCGATTTTTAGAATTTTGCTTTCAATGGATTATTATTTAAATTAACTAATCTTATCATAAAACTTGACAATGTCTTGTTTATTTTTTAAAACTCAAACCCAGCCATAGCAACATTAAACATTTTTACAACACTGGGATTTTTTTTATTTTTTATATAATTCTAAGTAATTTTATGAAATTAACAGTTTAATAAAATCGATTTACAATAATAAATTTATTATAGAATAATTTAATCAATTAAATAAGAGTACTTTTTAAGAATATATTACTCCGATAAACTAATAATTTTTTACATTTACGCAGTAGAATACATAAAATTACATTTCTAATATTTTTTCTAATATTGAATATGTTTAAACTATATTAATTGATGTAATTTTTTCAAATTAATGTAATCGGTTGATTCTTAAACAATCGTATTGCTAAAATCTTATTGAGAGAATTGGCACAAATTTTTGACTTTTATAACTTAGATCGTATGAAGATATATTAAACAAATATTTTTTATAACATCTGTTAGTATAAAAGATTAATCGAGCTAGTATATCAAACGCAACTTTTGTAAAAGCGCACCAAATTAACAGATAAAGTGCTCAGAAATTGTCATCTATTTAATTTTATATTATACATCAATATTACATAAGTTATTAACCAAATATAAATAATAGATTCAATTTATATTAAATAATATATGTATCGCATCATTCAAACAATTGATGTTCAATTTTACGTCATATTAATATACTTGTTACAATATACTTTTAGAATGTTATGTACTTATACTAAATAAACGCAATTTAGTTTTTAATCATTAAAAAATACATCTGAAACCAAATTAAAAAGCTGATGGTTGACACAAATGGAATATCTTTGCAAGTATAAAAAAATAGCAACTGAAGACAGAATCTTTCACTTCTCATAAAAGCTATAATGAGTGTTAGTCTGTGAGAAAATGTGTGTTATATTTACATAAGTGTAGCAATTTATGTTTCAGTAAAGATAAAAAAACTATAAACTAATTCACTAGTCGAAATATAGACTGAGTACATTTTGTGTTGAACGATCACTTGAAACAGCAAAAGTGTGTTATAGCGTATGAAGGAAAGAACCATTTTTTACGCCTTTTCATTTACTTGAATACTCGTGCGGTGTGCAAATAATCTTTTTACCGAGGGATTTTCGGTGAACTTTTACGTGGTACCGCTCTTGGCACGTAGTGTCTTGTCATTTGTTTTATAGGTGAGTGCAGCACGAAATAAACGTAAAAGCAGCGGAACTACATACACTTTCGTATTTGTTTGGTAAACTACCTGTCGTCCGTTTCACTGTTTAATGTGATTCCTCGTGTAATTACCATTTTCAGAACAATCAAGTGACCAAAAAATGGACTATAATTTAATTTTGTTATGGACGATGCTGCTTGTTGTCTGCACTAATTGCAAGAAGGTAAATATAAAGTTTAACGTGAAAAATTCTAATAACAGGAGTATTCGTAATTTTTAGATACATGAGCAGATGACGGATGACGAGATTAAGACAACTTTTGGTACCATTCATCACAAAGGTGGGAATGAATGAGCCTGTGCGCTATTAACGTTAATATTTTGAATTGTTTTAAATTTTTTATGCAATCAGTATTGTATTATTATATTGAATTTTATTTAAATTAGTTTAGATCACAAATTTAGTATATAACGCAAAAAAATCCGTTATTTTAATTATAATGATGGATTTACCTCGTATTATGTTAGCATTTTAAAAGCTTACATAAATATGTCAAATTTTCTTTTATTTTAGTACCCGAATATAACATCGTCCCTATAACTCATGGAAAACATAAAAAAACTTTGGATCATCGAATTGTTCAAGTAACAGTTTTCTCGGTACCAATCACATTATATTTGAAACCAACTGATGGTCATCTAGCTGGCACAAAAACTCCAGTCTATAGGAGTAAATTCAATATCACAGATAAAGCAGGAGTGACCTTCGAAAAAATTCCGAATGTAAGAGTTTTACAAGGTTACATGAAGGTTACGACACTCAAAAATACCACTTCTAATCGTTTCAAAACATTATTAGGCGATCAAAGCGAAACCTAATTTATTCCACGACGAGATCAATGGTGCTGCACTGTCGATACAGTATGACAAATATGGCAAAGCCCTAATTGTAAGTGCATAATTTACCTGATAAAAATTATCTTTAATATCTTCAAAATACTTGTATCATACTTAAAAACTCTGATTCTAATATAATTAGTAATATTAGACTGATAATTAATTATTAATTCTACTATACTAGTAGAATTAAAAACAAAAAGATATAATTAAACTGTGTCTAAATAATAGATGGGGACGATTGATAACATCGCAATCCGACCACTACCAGAACGATTTCGCAGTCAGTTTAGACGGACTAAACGTGATGTACTGCTAGAACCGAATTCCCATCATTATGATCTCGAAGATACACACTATCATGTCGTGTATCGAATAGAAGGAGGACAACGACGTAAGTAATAGTTATAATTGTAATATTAGATTTAAAAATATGGATAAATGTTTAGATAAATATTTTAATTATTTTGTTTAACAAAAATTAACGATAATTGTATTACATGTCAAAACTTAAAGCTAAATCTCATATATCATATCAATGAAATAAATGAATGAAATCAAAAATATGAAAATGAAAACTATTACGGTAATCTAAATAACAATTATTATTTTCAGAAATTTATAAAATGCAATCGAAAATTGCCAAACGAAGTACATTTAATGAGAATAAAGTTCCTGATATCATCTATCCCCAAATTTTAGTTTTGGTAGATTCCACTCTATTAAAGTAAGTATATTCCCTTTAGAAATTATACATTCTTGACATTTGTAAATAATATTATTAGAAAGTCTAGTTGTAAAGTATCTTAATTACAATTAAACTGCATATTATTCTATCATATCGTATAATTATTGTGTAATTATAAGGAATAAATGTTTAAAACTTAAACGTTCAAAAATCTAATATAATTTATAAATTTGGTAAACTTAAATTTTTATATTTTATTTAAGTGTATTCAAGAATAACGTTAATAGCATTATCGATTATCTTCTTTCGTTTTGGAACGGCGTAGATTTGAGATATCGGGCGTTTCAGGACCCTAAAGTTCGTCTAAATATAGCTGGTATAATTTTATCAGAGGTAAAAATAGGAAAATACATATAGTTTTATATTTAAAAAGTAAATAAGTAACTAAGTTATTTTAAAATGAACAGGAAAGTAGTTTTACGCCATTTATCTCAAAGAATCGAGTCGTAGTGGAAGGGTTGACAGATCAGAAAGTACAAATACTTAAGGCTCTTAATAGCATGGCAGAGTTCTTGTATCCTGAAACTTTCTACAATGAAACTGACAAATCATTATCGATCGATAGAATAGGACTTATTTATGATGCAGTTGTAACGATTTCAGCGTAAGTTAAGTGAATAATACTGAAGTATAAATGATAATACCTGTTCGCTTTAAAAAGTTTTGTGTTTGCATAGATATGATATGTGCCAATTTTCGAAAGGTTGTGTAAATCGTGGAAAATATAAGTGCTCAAAGGATTCTTACACGATAAAACAAGCTTGTATTCCATTAGGTACGTAATACATTTATGTATATTTATGATATCATACACGAGTAAAAAGTTTTTTAACTATTTTCATCTTAATTAAATAGTTTAAAAGCAACTTTTTTTAGGATACTCATACACAACGGGTGCTTGCTCGTATACAGTGGATGAGAAATTAATGGAAGCAACTGTTATCGTAGAGGATAAGGGTGGTTTTGGTGCTATAATTCCTGCTGCTCATGAACTCGGTCATCTGTAAGTGATATAATGAATCTTATCTAGTTATGTGCAGGTTATTACAAGCATTTACATGGATGCTTTTTAACAATGTAATGTTTTACAAATATTGGCAAAGTTTTTCAGAATTCGATGTTTTTCAGTTTGGGAGCTTCGCACAGTCTATCCGATGTGAATAAATGTCCTGTAGATGATAGCTATATAATGTCAGCAAGACTTACAATTACTCCAAACAGTTATATATGGTCTAATTGCAGTTATTTTAGTATCAAGAAATTTTTGAAAGAGTAATTATTTTTTTATTATACAATTTATCATTCATAATTTTTCAAGCGCGTGATCGATCCACGCTCTGTATAAAGTAATTTTATACAAATACTAAATCTTCTAGAAAACCGAGAGCTCAATGTTTATTCAACAAGCCGGTGACGGGCAAAGATTCATCCCTCGTACTTCCAGGTAAACTATATACCAGAGACGAGCAGTGCAACCGAGTCATGGGTACCGACGCATGCACGGTAAGACACATTTAGCGTAAAGATCAATGACGTCGATGAGCGCATAGAAACTTTTATTTCACATTACAGGAGCCGATATACTCGAGCACCTGCGACCAACTTTTCTGCAAAGAAAGCAAACAGACCGACCTTTGCACACCGGCGCTGTACGTAGCCGTTGCCGAGGGAACCGCATGTGGTGAAGGACGTGTAAGTGCACACAGATATTCTTTCTGTTCCGTTTTTGACTACGGCGTCATTGTTTGGATTTGACGATTAATATTTGATTTTCAGTACTGTATTAACGCACAATGCATGAATGAGTCGCAGAAAGAGGTAACGTTAAAAATAGGTACAACGCGGAAGCCGGAAATTTGACCAGACTATGAATAATGTAGTTTATACTGAAAAAACATTTTCAAGAAAGACGGAAGAAAAATAAAAGCTACTTATACAGCTATCTTAGCTGAGTAAACTATTGAAGTACAAATTTATAATAAAACCTCAATTTTATGTTTTACTGATGTGTATAATTTTAAAGCCTTGTTATCATATTTACGTATGACATGTACATCTTAATTATATCATATTTATCTCGATTCCATTACACATCTTAAATATTAAAAGACAATATTCGAAACAATACATCTTTCATCATGTGTCACATTAATTGTGTTTAAATTGAAAATTTCACCTTTTCTAGTTAATATTTAATTTGGATTGAAAAAATTGTCTACGGTTATCGCAAAAAATATAAAAAAATATTTAGAAAATTATGTTCAATGAACCTACAAATTTCGCCGTTATTTTTGTATTTAAGTTAAGAAATTCTATAGCTATTTGAAGAAGATCACGCCTTTTCCTCATCTGCCCTTAGTAGACCTTATTCTCTCGCAGCGCGTCTGTAACACTGTCATCTTTACGGTCGACCAGATTAGCACTCGCGCACAATCGTTTCGCACGCGCAGTGTCCTCCAATGTACGAGCCGCAGGCCGCCATTATATCTGCGTACGTATATCCACCTATTTGCATCTAGATGAGGCGTCTCTTGGTTTTAGTTCTTTCTACCTAATTGGCCGATTCGTCACACCGAATTTAATAAGCGTAACATGGAAAGGAGTAACGACACAATGGCTGAGGATGGCTAGATTATGCTAGGACTCATGTTTTCATCTTGGAGTTTACATGCAGTTTGAATCGTAAGGAATTTTCGGAACGTGGAACATCGAACATCTTTCAATTAAATTCTAGTCACTTTCTTTATATTTTAAACTATTGATATTTAAACAAAATTTTTTAAGATATTTGTATCTTTTTAATTATTTAAAAATAGTATGTAAGACAAAAATTTTAAATCTCGACGTTTTCGTTTCAAAAATATAGGATTTCTTTAAAGATATTTAATTAAGAAACCTGGGACATATTTACTATACATATATGAATTTTTCTATATTGCATGTATTAGCATGCGATCTTATATACGTCGCAAAGGTGCAATGTTATGTCAGCACTACAGGTAAAAAGTATACCTTTGTGATTGTGCTTTCCCGGACTTCGAGATACAGCTCTGATATACACATTCTTGGAAGTTATCAGCAAGCCTACGTCTGTCTCGATTCTCACTCGAATATAACACGATATAAATATTAACTCACATCAAGAGGATTATTAGTTATTAGTTTTTTCATTTTCTCTTATTACAACAAATGAAATAAGGATTTTTTAGAATTAGAGAAAACGATAACAAATACTTTATGCAATATTTCCCAATGGTATCTGAAATAGCATATTTTTTATATTTACCTTACTTAAAATACTTTACTAATTTCATGTGTATTGTACACATAAAATATTATAATCGTTGATTATACGTGTGTATGTGTGTATATACAATTCAATAATATTGCAATATGACATTTTAACAACCATAATCCTTGCCATAATCTGATATTATTATTAGATTACATAAATGATTAAATCTATAATTCAAGTGTTTATAAACTTTATCAAATTTGCGTTTATAAATTACTAGTACGAGCAAAAAAAATTAATGCAAACTGTGTTGTTATTAATATGATATCAAAAATTATATGAGGAACATCAAGAATTTTCCAAATTTCTATGTCAAATCCAAAGGCATTCAGATCGACGGCTATTTACGGTTCAGCGCAAGTATTCACGAGCATCCATCAGGGTCAGATTGCACGCCTTCAGTGCAAAGTATGCGCATACCCTTATTAAGTAGACAGTTTACTGCCTGTTTATCCTAAAAATATAGTTTACACTTTGGCACAAGCCGCGCGGGCTGGTCATTACCCCTTGGCAATAAAATTAAATTATTGCGCATCAAGTTACCTCATTAGGCTTTATTCGGTCGGTGCTAAACTGCTTAATTCGGGGCCATTAGCGTGGCGCGTCCCGGGTGCGTGCGTCACCGTAAATCACGGCCAATGGTAAACAAGAAAAATCCTTAAATCATTCGCGGGCGCGCACGCTGGGCATTATTCAAATCCGGATGCGCGCGGCTGAAAAATTCATGAGGGCCGGGCGCAAAAAGCCTTGTCGCCCGATCCGCCCGATTCAAATAGGACGATACTCGTTTTCCCGGGGCCCATCGGACTCGCCGCGCACGACCCTCTAATCGCCCCATTTTTCCGGCCGGGCTTCCCGCATAAATTTGCATGGGAACCGTGCAGACGCCGCGGAAAGTCCAGGTATAATCGCGCTCCGGCTGCCCCGGAATCCCCCAAGGTCCGAGGCGGAATTCCGCGCGAGCAAAGAAAAGTGTGCTTACACGCCCGGTGACTTTTTTCCAGGCCCACTCGCGGCTGGTCTTCTTTTTTCTTACCCCCTGTCGGCCTTGGATTTGAATTTTCATGAAAACTCGTCTTCCGCACGCCTCACCCGGAATAATTGCGCGCGGCTGATCTTTTTCCGTGCTCTACGTGCGCGAGCATTGATTCGAGGGATTCCTTTTGGTCCCCACGGCATTTCCCTTCTCGTTTTCTTTACTATTACAGAATTATTGCCAATGTGCATTCTCTCATAATGTTTTCATCTTTGCTCAAAATAATGTTCAAATTTATCATTATCCATTTAAAAATTTAAAAAGTTATCGAATTTTTCATATAATGTTTAGAAACGCTTATCAGGAATTACAATGAACTAAGATATTTATAATTTAATTTGCGATATTTGTATGTATATATATTTTAAGATCGTCGTATATTTTGTTGCAGGTGAGTTATCAATATTCAATAATATGTACTACAAAGCTCGACGAAATGCGTAAGTAATCTATGGTAAAGGAAATAAACCGTTACTCGAATCATTTCAATGTATTTTCTATTGCACACAAATACACAATGCAAGCATGGAATAAGCGCGCTGAAAATGAAACAAGAAAGGTAATACGAATGCGTGGTGCGCGCGTTGAAATTTATCAGTAATAAACTGCGGTGGCTATTCCGAAACAGCTGTTAATATAAAACACTTCAATATCTAGAAACGGAAAGCATCATAAATGGAATAACGCTAGGATTTTATTATGGCTCTCAAGGCAGGGCACAATAAAATCTGTATATTTCGCTTGGATCACATAGTTGTAAACATTCGGTTGGATATTGTAAACATTTTGCGCTGCGATCAATTTTGAAGGCTGCACGTCGGGTACATTGAAAATTTACAGAAACATAAATTTTAACTGCCCACTCGTTTACGTACTTTAAACAGTCATTTTCAAAGTCGCGCGCCCGGAGATTGCAGTGCGCTCACCGCAATCGATACGCGTACACGCGTCACGGCAGTCCGGGGAAAAGCCGCGAGAGCGTACTCGGTTAGCTACAGGACGGACGTCCGAGTTCTCGGGGAACTCTCCCCGAAACCCACGCATCGATTGTGGCGAGTCACTTACCCTACACCACGAAAGAATACGACAAACTTTATGCAATTGGCTAGAGACGTTTCCGGCGAGACGGCCCCGAAAGCGGCCGGACCGGAGGATTTTTTCAGGGCTCGAGGTAGCAAAAAATCGGTCGGGTACACCGGGAGGAGGTCCCCGGGCGGCGGGCGTCGTTCCCGGCGCCCGTTAAATTTTCGATCCACCTGTCGGTGTCCACTGTCTCGTTACTCGCGGACCTCGCGAGGCAGCGACAAAAAACCCCCCGAGTGCGGTTCGATTCTTCGCACAGCGGCTCGCCTGAATAATTTACGGGGCAGGAGAGCCCGCGCAGCCGTGACCGCCGCCGTCTTCCCTTTTCCCTAGCCGCTGGGAGGATGTTGCACCCTGCTTTTTCTCCTATCTGCTTCTCCTTTTGCCTCGCCGCCCTTTTTAATTGCTTTGCTCGTGGAAGATCCCTTGTTATGCCTGATCTCTTCGTTCGTGCAGCTCACTTGGAACCGTTAAAATAATCGCAAAGCTATTTTTAAAATGATCCTAAAATTTTTTACTCGTTAAAAATTGCAATGTGCTGAATCTGGCTTTTTATATCGATAATTTGCAAAACAGTGTTTCCTAAACCGACTGTGCGTAGAAAAGTACTATGCGAAACCAAGACTTGAAATAATATTTTTGACTTATACTCTCGAGTACTTGGATTATAGCTTTGCTTACTATAAAAGCGTTATAAAAAGCAATATATGCGACGTGCAATCTCTAGGAAAAGTTGATTAACTACAAAAAATTTATTGCATATCCTACAGTGTTTGTACACTACAGATGCTTTCATGGAATATAAAGTTAAAACTGCATCTGATTATTTTATTCCAAATATTACCTCACCATGTATTAATTGACGTACAAAATTGTTTCTCAATGCATTCGCGTTAGTCTTGCGATTAAACTGCATTTTTGTAACTTCTTTAAAAATTTGTAAATATATTAAATATAATCTCAAAATTTTCAACAGGCTGTCTAAATTTTTAAGTAGATATTTCCGTTGATTCTATGATATTGTTTAATATTATTAAAGTTAATTTATCAAGTACCGCGTTTAACAATTTACAACATTTAAAAATTAATCGCCTCAAATCGTCTAAGAATTTTAAATATCGCGATCTACATTACACTTCACCTGCAAAACATGTGCAGACAAACTTTGCCTTTGACGTGCAAACATAATTTATAATATAGTTTAAACTCTCGCTCGACCTTCGCCTGCTGACACGCCGCACGCCAAACCGATTTCTAATCGAGGTACCGCACTACTTCGTAGCGGTTGAGCTGGACACGAGAAGCCAGATTATGGTCCTATATCTCACACGATAGACGCCGCGACGTTTCAGGAAGACCATCGCATTGGTCTCGGGCAACAAATGCGTTGCCGCTCACTGGCTCATTCTGGAGGAGTCACATTGATTAAACGCAGGTGGTCTGATAACGCAGGTAACTGATCTCTTAAGTCACCTAGAGATCCACTTACAGTCGCTGTATTTGTGCGTGCACGGCAGGATAGCCTCCAATCTTCCAGTCACGCTCATGTATGTGTATTTTTGACCAAAAGTGATCGTCCAATCCTGATGAACGCGTAAGCTGAGTCGAATAATACCCGGAAGCGAACCGATTTTCGGTAATTCAAACCAACATAAAAGCCCTAAAAAGTGCGATTATCTATTGAGAATTTGCTGCAACTACGCTGTGGGAGTGAGAACGAATGACATACTAATGGCATCATTTAATGAAGTCGATGAGTTAATAAAGATAATGTAGTCTAATTTTATTAATTAATTAATTAGCTTATCCAACAATATCGCTTTTCGATAACTAAATTAACATGTTATAAGGGCCGGGCTCAGGTAAAGACGGATAGCAGGCAAGAGAATAATTACACGCCCTGCTTTTTTTATACAAGATGTACGACTTTGATTCCGCTGATTTTTTTCGAAAGTTTGAGGCTTTATTCTTAGAAAGTTATTACCTGTTTATGATTATAATGATATAAGTACTGTCTGTCACTAGCCACTACTTCTTGTCATCTTTTGGGAAATTGTCCATACCATTTCGAAAAAACGATGCGTCTTTTGAGGCGATCCACAAATTGATCAATTCTTTGACTTTTTCATAAGAGTGGACAAGCTACTCAGCTATATACCATCAATAGGTTCAAATGGTTGTCGGAAGGAATAATGTCTGAAGAATAAAGCGGGTAAGGCTCCCCGTTTTAGGGTTTCCTAGTATGTCTTGATGAGC
Organism: Sycophaga agraensis; assembly: GCA_018906755.1. Classification (NCBI taxonomy): domain Eukaryota; kingdom Metazoa; phylum Arthropoda; class Insecta; order Hymenoptera; family Pteromalidae; genus Sycophaga; species Sycophaga agraensis. Next base: position 369,069 of record JACCIE010000076.1, read on the forward strand.
TTTGCGACATGTGGCCGAGCATTTTCATGTTATAGGATAACTTTATCACGTCTCTCTTAGTACTGTGGCCGTTTCTCCTTCAACACTCGATTTCAATTCGGTCTAGACGTCGATGTGGAGACATGTCCGGGCATTTCGAATGATTTTCGCTTACAATGCAACGTAAAAATCCCTTCCGTCTCTGTCTTTGAAGCCGCTGATCACAAGAATAAAGCACCATTCAACATTTGCAGCTTCAATTTGTACGGAACCCAATTCCCTCGCTTCCGAATTTTTCCTATGGCTTTGAGGCGTTTTGAAATTGCTTGCCGAGTAACTCCCAATGATACTGCTAATTCTTCTTAAGTTTGGCATAAGTCTTCAGTAGGTAATCCCTCCAGTTCAGAATCATCGAAAAAATTTTCTCTTTCGCTGCCGCATCGGTTCTTGACATCAAAATCGTCGCTCATAAAGCATTGAAACTACTCACGATACGTTCTTTTACTAAGGGCTGTCTCGCCGTAATCAATTGAGAGCTTTTGATAAGACTCAGCCGCAATTTTCTTCAAATGAAAACAAAAATTAACACTTACCGCAAATGACGAGAATTTTGACTAGAAAACTGACGTCTTCGATCGAGAATATGCTTTTGCAAACACGAATTCATTAATGTGGCGCTGTTGTTATATTCATCATAACCTTGCGTTGCGGCGCATTGGGCGGCGGCATCAACGAGAGGGGGGAGACCCTTTTCGCGAAGGATTTGAGTGTTTCGAAGAAAACAAGGATAGCCGAGAGGACCTTATGAAAATCCCTTGGAGAAGGTTGATAAGGGGGATAACATAGGACGCGATGCTAAGAATTATGGCCTTGAAAGTTTGGAGCTTGGTTTTGGAGGAGATTTTCTTGTTGGAGAAGAAGAGTTTTAGGCCAATAAAAGTGCTGTTAATTTTGTTACGCGAGGATAGGATGTGAGGGCGCTAGGTAAGTTTGGAATCAAAAGTAAAACCTAGGTCTTCTATGGAAAAGATCCAGGGAATAGTGTGATTGCCAACCGTTATAGGTGGAGGGAGTTTGAAGAGCTTTCGAGAGAAGAAGATTTCCTCGGATTTTGATTCATTAAAGGCAAGGAAGAAATTTGTTGGTATGTCTGGAGCAAGCGTCTATTTAACAGGAAGTGTTAGTGAGAGCAATATCATCGGCATATAATCTTGAATAGCAGCGGAGCAGGCTTGGAATCTTGAGGCACCCCAGTGGAGATAGGCTAAGCTTGAGGCTCATTCTCGAGGCTCAGACTCGAATAGTGCGATTAAAGAGGTACAATTTAAACGTACCAATTAAATAATGGGAAAAGATGAGTTTGATTAATTTGAAAATGAGACCGTCATTTTCGGACTCTGTCGAACGCCTATTGTACGTCTAGAAGGAACATAGCAAAAAACCATTTTTTTTAAACTATTGCAGAGGAGTTCAATAACGCGCAGAAGTTAGTGAGTCATTGCGTGTCTGAACTGGACATCGTATTGGCAGTCAGAAGTATGTTGTATGTAGAGGTGTGGGAAGAAAGTCCTTTGAAGAACATGCTCTCAACGACTTTGCTTAGCGTGCTCAAAAGGCTAATTGGAGGGGGAGGATATAGATTTGCCTACATTTCGATAGGCAAATGATAGTGACCATAGTAGTGAAAGCATACAGTTTTTGAGAGAGTACGAGATATTGGCAATCTTGGACGGGAGGAGAGATAAAAAATTTCATCCGACATGAGGACATTGCTCACCATCTTTGAAATATTGTTGTAAAAAATGGAGTAATCTGGGTTGTTTAGAGGAGGAGAGCTTTGTTTCGAAAAGGAGGAGACAAGTAGTTCGGCTTTATCTTGGTTAAGATTATATAATGCCGTTGAGTTCTAACGCGAGGAGTTGAGGTTGTCGATTTCAGAACTTTTTTACCACTTTTCAGACGCTCTTGGGGTGCTCCTTGGCGTTCTCGATAAAGCAATTGAAAGCTTTACTTTAGCTCTTCACTGAGTTTTTTGTTGAAAGTTTAATTTAGATTTGAGTATTAAATCACGAGAGCGTTGCTAACTTTTCCGAATAATATTTCTGTCATGAATTAAGAATCGGATAAGCGTGGGAAGATTGTCGCGGTCGCGGACGGTGGTCGAGTGAGTGACCATGGAAGAGGATTTAAGAATCACTACGGTTAGGTCATTGACGGCGGTGTCAACTTCTGTTTGCCAAGCTCGTTCTTGATTTCCTCTTCGGAGAAACCCTCATTCACTACTAACTTCCGGTCGTCGGCAAGCTGGTTGGTGGTATAATCTATACTCTTAGAGTCGAGTAATTTAGTTGCTGCGCGGAACTGCAGGACCCTATTTGTGAAGTTAATCACACGACGCAGAGTAATATCGCAGCTGACTAAAAAAGTACGGAGCTTAGGCGAAAACTCTTTCTTTCGTTTATTATAGGCGGGGCACAGTTTGCTCGTCACTAAGGAGTTGTCTTCGTCGGGTTTTTGAAATCTTGAGTCGTTTATTCCGCTTGTAGAAAACTCGTTTGGATCCCATGTTCTATTTGCATATCTGGATCGTACGGCGGCAGGTTGAAGGTAAAAGGAGGGAGGGCGTAACAGCCAGTGACGACGAAGTGCTAGGTAACCCAACACGTTACGCACGGGGAGAATAAGTGGGGAGAATGATAAACTCTCCTCTACTGTCTCCTCCCGTGAGTGAAAGCGTCAAACGCTATTCGCGCAAATAGTGGGCCCTTTATGCATGATGGCGAAATTCGCCAAACGCGAGAGTATTGGTGGCTGTCGGGGGCCAGCGAAAAGAGTTAGCGAGTCCTCTAGATGAGCTCTGAGTAGTGACTGGCACGATCGCCAGCTGCAGGGCCTGCAAATCGGGGATGCGCATGCACTCAACCACAGCACGTATAGGCCCAAATTTGCGGTAAAAGTCGGCTTTAAATTTTTCCGAAGTCCATGATCGGTTGACCAACGATCGTACGGACGTCAGATGTCTGTTGATGTGTTGATGTGTGTCTTTTGTAAATTTAAATAATCTTGAAGCATAACTATAATTTATTATTTATATTATTTATTAATTTTTAATTTATGTATATATAATTATAAATAATATTTATTACTGTTTTACGAAGCTATAATTTCAATGGTCCTTGAAAACCTCCTTTCTGAAATGTAAAAGAAATATTAAATGAAGTACTTTATTTTTAAACATTAATGAGACGGGCGCTCAAAAAAGTTACCTAATAATTTCACTAAACCATATAACAGTACGAATTTTAGAATGAATGCCACAGCAATACTAGAGTTATCAATATGTATAAATATGAAAAGAAATTTTTTGATTTAAATAAAAAATTAATATTTAATTTATGATTTTTATTTCTGATATTTATTTATTCAAAGATATTTCTATTTTAATTAGAAAATGTTTAGTAAAGTATCTAACTTTCAAAAAAAATATATTTTAAAATTTATCTCATACAGATTTTAAGGTGACTTCAGCATTTAAGAGCTACATGAATAGAGGGAATCATGTGGGAATAAATCTCTCGAAAGCTCGTTATTTTTTGAGAATAAGGCATGATATCATGATACCTGATTAAAAAAACAAGAAAATACAAAATAGTTACTAAAAATCACCTGCTACAAGAGCTGCAAGAAATGATTTTTATTATGCAGTCCAAAATTTGACAAAGTTCTAGTTGAAAATATATCATTCTATTCAAATCTATGCAGTTTCTTTTTTTGAGTGCCCATCTTAGGAAAATAGTTTTGAGTAACACCTAGTGTTTAGATCATCATTTAAGTATGCTTTGCAGATAAAAGGTCGCTCAGAACTACAATACGTATCATCCAATCCACCAGAATCATAGAGAGCTCCACATACATGATACGTAATCGTGCTTGGTAAATTTGGTTCACCAGGTCCCCATTTACTAAATCCAGTTGATGAAAGAGGCTCGCCGAATATAGTCTGCCATTGATTATTTTTTCTCAACAATCCTATGAACACTATACTTAGTGGAGCTTGAATATAGTTTTTCCCTTTTGCTTTTGCAATCAGTTGTCTTAAAATCTAAAAAACAAATTATTTAATAAAAATTAAAAAATGAAAAAATACTTTATAAACGGATAAACTGTATGAAATTAACGATTTTGTAATCCAGCTTTTTTGATTAACATGAAAAATCGCACTGTTCTATTTTTTCAGAATTTATTTTTATTGAACTCGCTTGTATATATATTCTAGTCTGTAACATATTTTATATCTTTTATATTATTGAATAAATTCTTATGTGTTCACTTCTTTTAGGTTTGTATACACTCGTCGTAGTTATCTTTAAAAATAATACTTACATCTTATACTAGTTTAATAAATAAAATGAAACTAATGGGTTCTATAATGAAACTTCTTTAATAATTAAATTAAAAATATAATTATTGTAAAACTTACAGTCATTCCTCAATATAAATATATAAGTGTAAATATTATAGATATTAAAATCATTTTAATCTTACGCTTTCTTCTGTTGGTGAATTAATAACCGCCAAATGTGCTCTTTCATTTAAACATATTTGTCGAGCAACTCTCCATGAAGATGGTTCTAAGTGAACTTTATGCAGTCCAATATTATTTGTAAGAGTGTAACCCAACTTTCTATAATACATTATTCGATCACGTGGACAAAGACAACTAAAATTATTATCCGAATCAAATCTCACATATCCAACCTGTGAACATACACAACGATCGCCTAAAAGATAAAATTAATAATAAATACTGTTCGCATATAACCTTCAAAGAATATAATTTTTACCCAAGGAGTAAAACAAAAATTTAACTTTGTGCATTACAATTTATGTAAGTTTATGGCATTATATTATCTCAAGAGACTCTACACTAATTATTATCTTTATAACGAGACTTAGATATTGCGACGAGCTTGGATTCGCAAATACTGTAAAATGTAGATTAGGCACAAACGGGCAAGGGCATATATAGTAGGGAAATTAGTAAATTCCATGTGAGTTACGAGCTCGGCAACCCGGACCCTTCCTGGTGACACCAATGCTTTCAGTGACCATCACCAAAGTACCAACCTACAGCCATCAGCAAAATCCGATGGACAGATAAAGGTCATATAAGGACAGAGTGCTAAAAATTTTTTAAACGAATTGTCATTTTCCCAATTTTAATGATATTTATAGCGCTCAATCTACTGATTAGGTTAGGCATTTTGTTGATTAGTATATCATTAGATATCTTGCGAGCTATTTCTATACGAAGAAACTATCATTTATGCGAGAATTGTTAATTTGTGTACGAAATATTACAGATACTGTTAGGTATCTGAGAGGAAGTCTAGATAATGCATGATATTTTTTTGTTCAAGAGTTTGCTCCTGTTAAAAGTGTAAGTATTAGGGAAACACAAAGTCGAGGACTAGGTAGTGCGGTAGAAATATAATTTCTTTCTATTAGGTGTCTAGATGTTCGAGGTACCCCAAGGCAAGTTCCTTGTGCGTACGTAATTTTTCGTGTCCATGTATACAATCTTTCCCTGTAAGGTATCAAGCTAGATGTGTAAAGTACTATCTATCTCTAACTAGGTCTTCCGGGAAATCTATAAGAGATAGATTGAATACCTGAACACAAAACACTACAGGTGCGTGCTTACATCCGATAAACATGAAATTAACGTTTTTGAATAATAAACTAGTGTCTATATAGAACTGTGCATATCTCTTGCTTTAAAACGCTTGAATGAGCACGCGAGAACGTTAGATAATTATATTTCCGTGTATAATAAAATTGTTAAGTGACCAGGTATTCCACGTCCGACGTCAACAATTTTTTTGAGCGTTTAGTTGTTTAATTACAGAATGTAATGCATAAAAATTACACGTTTAATCAAAAGATATAAATTCTGAAAATCAATTTTAAATGATTAACCAGATTCAAAATTTTACACAGTAGTAGCTGATGATGAAATTCTTAGTAATCTCATTTTGTACTAAATTTTTGAAAAATAAATTACTCTTTAATGATTTTCTCATAATAATTGCTATCAGAAGTACATAAATATTATGAAAAAGTATATACGAGTCTATTTCCGTGAAAATCATAAGATATTCACTTTGATAATAAATTACCTTTAATTTGTTTTAAGCTGTCTCCTACTATTACTCCCTGCTTTCAAAAAATAAGCTAAACAAACTTTGAAAAACTTTTTTTTTAAATATATAATATTATACGTGCATTTAACTTATATTGTGTAAGACACTTTTTTGTATAATTTCGTTAACTATCAATTACAAGTTGTGTGTTTTTTTAGAATTGTTTCATTTATAAAATCTACGTATTTCTGTATACAGAATTATCCAAGATGACTTCTAATACTTTCAATGATTTTATTTAAAGTAATAATTAATTTAATTATATTCATTAAATTTTTTTATATTTTAAAATGAAAAATTTATTGTATGTAATATTATTTTTAATTTTTTGTATAATTTTGTATAATATTTTTCTTGAAATATTATACTAAGGGCGAAATTTATAGAAAATATTATTATATCATTGTATAATGATATATAATAGTGTTAATTTAATAATAATCTTTTAAATGAACACTTGCAAGAGCATTTATTCATTTTTAAGTAATTCCATTTATTTCCAAAATTTACTCCTTTATGAAAAATTTATTTTTATTTTAAAATTAGAAGTCTCTTGTTCTTTTATCGAGGATATTCTACCCAACTAGTCGTTCTACTACGCTGACATGAAAATTTTAAGTAAATTATTATATATTTTCGAGATACTTATTTGAAAACGGGGATTTGTATTTACTCTCTTGTTGAATAAAAAATATTCAGTAAATTTTTTAAACAATTCTAATTATAATTGCAAATAATAATTTAGATTGGAAATTTTGTTAAAGTTTTTTGAACATAATTATGAATACAAATACTTAAAAATTTAACACTATATTATTAATTTAAAAATAATGGCAATAAGACAGAGATCATTTTAAAATAAAATTAATTTAATAAGGTTTAAAAAAAAATTTTAAAAAGAAATTTCGGCATTGTATTTTTTTTTATTTTAAAATAAACAATGTAGTGTACAAATTTCAAACATTTCTATTCATAAGTGGATGTAGTAAATAAAAATTATAGTCATATTTTTTGAATATAATTATAAATAAATTTTTTTATATTTGTAAAAGAAATTCTGAACATTTTTTAATCAACAAAAACGTAAATACAAATCATGACCTTACAACAAATATCCCAATATTATATAAAAATTGATTTAAATGCTTGATACCAATATGGTAGAAATTTGGGACGAACAATTTGGACAGTGCATCCCATTAAAATATTTTATTTAAAATATAAAAGTAATAATTACTGTCAGAAAGAAGCGTTTTGTACCGTGGATTTAGTGCAGTAATACTATCTGCACTTGGCCACTCACACTGACAAAGAATAAGAAGATAGATGAATAAAAATGAATGGCAATTTGCTAACATTTTTTAATTATTTCCGAATAAATTACAGCACTGAAACATAATAAAAAGTATATTCATTTTTTAAATCGTTTTCTAAGATATATATGTACATAGTTGGATATAAGCTTTTTTGTATACAAATACAAAATAATTGAATACGTTAGAAAGTTAATTAAAATACAAGAATTATAATACTTTGATATAATTAATACTACAACATTCCGATACACTCTTAATAGACCGATCAACCAATGGACAACATTTTAATATTGTTCGATTAAATTTAAAATTAAGCATTTTTATAATTATCACTTTTAGGGGTGATACGATTTTTCACAATTAAAATAAATTTTTTTTGCAAAATTCTAATTACCTTCAATTGTAAGTTATTTTCAATAACAAAATGTTCAGACTTTTGTTTGTAGGCAGACAGTTTTGCAAAATTGAAAAAGCATTAAAAAATGTTGCAGGACTTCGTTGCTCAGTTGAAGTTACGGAATCAATAGGTTGTAATTGACATAAAAGTGGTGTTCGATCGAGTCTATCGTCATTCCCCACTCCAATACGTTTCAGTATTAACTAACTGCTAAAATATCAGAATCCGATAAATAACTGAATGACATTGAGCATCAAAGGTCAGCTGATCCAGTAAATATTAATGTTACAATAAAAGACTTATAATATTATAAGGTTTTCTTAAACTGTTGTTCAGAATTTGTTAATGCAGATTTTTATAATAGTTATGTTTATAATATATATTTCTGAATAAAGTTTATAATAAAATAGATTTAATAAAAATATATTACTTTAAATTATTTGAACCTCAATCATACTAACGTAAATCAAGGTAACCTACAAACATTAATTGTTAAATGTTAAGAGTCGTAATTCGCGATAAAATTTTTTAATTATAGATAATATAAATTCAAACAATTATACGATAATTTTAATTTTCTACGTTATCACTCTGAGTTGTTGACAATTTGTAGAATATATTAAAAATTGTTAGTGAAATTGGATTATTTAATTAAATGAACAATTAAAAGTATATAAAATATGAAACTTTGATTTTATTCAATAGTTATTTAATAAATAATAAATATATAAATAATATAAAATTGCTTATATAAAACGTAAATAAAAAAGTGTAAAATTAAATATGTAAAATTAAGACTAGCAGAAATTCAAACTATTTTAGACAAGTTGATCAATAGAATTCCTAATCAAAATCAGTTTTTGGGATCCCGTTCTTCGGGATATATATATATATATATATATGTGTGTGTGTGTGTGTGTGTGTGTATATTACTTCTGTCATAGTTTAAGACATGGTTTCAATTCAAATGATTTTTAGTGAATTCGTGGGTTCATATTATTCGTTTAAGATTATTGAAACACATATGAGTGGATTTTAAACTCTTCTACGTTAAATTGTTAAAATTAATAGACGTGGATCGTCTAAAAAATAAAAATAACGCCACCTGCGCTGTCCCAGATCGCAGTATAGGCAGACGCTACCTTCCACGCGCAAACTTATTTTATAATATGCATTATAAAAGAAAACGTCAAAGAAACATTATATATTATTTCTTATTTAAGATTCATATTTCGTGAAGCCCAAAACATCACGAATCTAATATCTTGCAATCTAGTAACGTACAATTCGAAAGATTAGATCGAAAAACACAGGTTATCGCTCAGGAGAAAAAGATCACATTCTTACAACCATCAGAATCTGGAACCTAAGGGCTGTTCACACTCGCAAGCTTCCTTTTACAAAGATCTAGAAATCCTGTTGCACCTGCATATAAACTCTTGGCCTAACGCTTTATCTAAAGCTCACACGCATATCTTTCTACCAACATTTTGGTATAAATTATCTCTAAACTGTATGAAAATATTTGCATATTTACTATTTCCCTATTATATCGTATTATTGAGCGTAGTTTGCCCGTGACCGCTAAATTCGATTAACATATAATTACTACCAGGTTCACCGGCATGAGATTAATTTTCGACATAATTAAGGCTATAATATTGTTCTGGGATGTATTACTTGGTATACTGCTCAAATCATGCATTGAGGAGAAATATTGCGACTGGTTCGAGATGTGCATTATCCGTCATGATACGCACGCAACACATTGTATATTTCCTAAATCCACGATACTTTCTCTACCAAAAATACATTTTGCAATGAAAGCGATTTCACCGTATTCTAAGTTGATAAATATTCAATATTACTGGGCATAGCACCGAATATCGATGACTAAAGTGGAAACCTTTGTACCGTAAGTCAATACAGCCTTTCATGAGGGCCATTTTTAGATAATCGTACAGTCATTTGTTATTTTGCAAACATCAATGATTTGGCTTAGGCTTTATCGAAAGATAGATTCTACAATTAACTATTATTATATGGAACTTCTGCAAAGTTTAATAACTTCATAACTATGATTTTCAATCGTTACACATTTCTATCGTCTTTTTACGGCGTCGATTCTTTGGCTTTACTCGTGAATATCTTAATATCAATGTTCTCGTACATACTTACGCTTTAACGGTATCACTGAAGCATTTAAAATATACATTTTAATATCTTAATAAAATAATTTTTATGATCGTATTAAATAAATTTCTAATTAAAAATGAGATAAACTTACACTATTGTTTTAAAACAAATTCAATAAATTAACATTTTGGGTGTCCAGATTTTTATTGAAAATAAAGTTAGTATATTACGATTGAAATTGAATTAATCAGTAATAGCCAATTAATATATTTATTATTTTTGCATTGAAAACGTTTAATTTGTTCAATTCATATATAGACTTTTATAAAAGAATGACAATAAGATTAAGAAAACAGTGTTAAATTAATGGTAGTTAAATTCATATGTCATTATTCAATAATTATATATTTCATTTGGCGCCGGGGTGAATATGAAAGCCCCTTTTAGTTGATTAGCCGTTGTAAATGTTGGTAAAAAATATTCTAATCGAATTTAATTATTATAAAAAGTTTTAAACTTTCCATAAGTCATTACTGTATCAAATAATTTAAAAAATTTCTAATTACTTAAATCTACTTATAAAGAAGTGTGCAAACTATCTGAATTCTATATTGGAACATGCGATCGAGTAGTTGATGGAATCGCTCGATCTGTTAACACGCTGAGCAGGTCCACAAAAGTCCAACAAGCCATAAAGCGGCCCTTGCGACCAGGCCAAACAGCAATAAAATAGCAGCAACAGAAGCGTTGACTTTGAGCCAATGGTCAACCAATCAATCAATCTCGACTCATGGCTATTATACGCCCTCCCTTCGTTCATCCTATGAGTAATTACGCGAGTTGTAAAAGAGAGAAGCAAACGAGTCACAGGGGATACAAAGTCGTGACCGAGCACTGATAGTACTTGCAGCTTATTTGCGTACTTAAGTGGGAATTCATTTTGATCTTGGATATTTATAGCTGCAATGGGTCATTGCATCCCGAGTTTTTGACTTATGCGTCATTCATGATTCTCGGTGGTTGAAATTAGCGGATTACGAGTTTATTCGCGAATTGTTTTGAAATTCTTCAATGTGCACACACGAGCGGTTATATATTCTTCACAAGATTTTATTGCGGCATCAAAATCGAATTGACGCTCTGTAAACTTTGATGTGAGCCCACTTGCCTTGGTGCCGCGCACTCCAGTGTTTACAGCTCGATGTTACAAGCTAGCGATACTCAGCGATGTCGATAACACAAGCTTTTCGCGTTCTGAACTACTCGAAATCTTGTTTAAATTTATAAAATATTACGAATTTTATAATAATTACTCTAGTTAAATATTAAAATAAGGTTAATATATAAGGTTAGGATACTAAAATTACGGTTATTTTCTTAACATTCTCAACTTATTTCTAAAGCATCAAAAAAATAAGTCTCCATTAGGTTTCCATCTACAATAAGTAAAACTATATTTATTAAAAGAGGCCCTTTGAAAGTCCAAGATATCAAGGGACATTAGCGCATTACGAAGTTCTTGGCTAAAAGGTAAAATTCCGATCCAACAATCCGTGGGTCCAGTCTGTGAGTCAATGGACCCTAGCGGATTCTTCTCCGGGCTCTTGGTGCAGCCATTGGCCCGCGGGATTTCAATGTCTTGGAATGTTCTCGGCTGGTCAGGTTTTCTCCTGGGCACAAGGGAGCCGCACAAAGTTTACTCCGGCAGCTTACAATTAGGATATTCACCACCAAGTTTAACGAGGCACGATAGCAACGCAGAGCATAATCATAAACGTTACTAAATTAAAAAACTGAGATTTATTCTTTTTTACAAGGAAATTGTTTTACAAACAAATTGAATTTTTAATTATAATAAATGTTTAAGTCAACTATAGTAAAGATCGATATAGTAAGTATATACTATTAGTATCTATATTTCTGAACATATTTCATTAAATAAATATTCTTTGGAAAGGGATTTTTCATCTTATTTCGATGGGTGAATCTATATATTTTTCTCTGAGCTTTTCTCCATATCTTTTTTAATTTTTATTAAAAATATATGAAAAAATAACATATTCTAAAAAAGTTAAACGATATAATATATAATTGCGTTGATATTTAGAAAGATAATAAAAAACATCTTAAACTTTTGCTTGTTTTTTCTTATTTGAAAAGTACATTTTGCATTCTCATAGTCGGTATTTTTTGATAAAATAAAAATAACAAATGGCTTTGTTTTTGTTAGGTACTGCTTAATAAGATACATTTAAGATACTTATAATCAGTCTAGAAAATAAGCATTTTACAATTTTAAGTCATTTATGGAATCATTTATCTTTATTTTCATTTATTATAATTAAATTTTCTTTGATTTTTGCTCGTAAAAATGAAGAAAATAATCTTTTAATAAAATGTTTGCTCTTATGAATATCAGAATTATATAACAGAAAGAAATTATTGAAATTATCGAAGAAAGAATATTTCTATAGTGGTATAATCGGTCATACCCTATCTGGTACTTTTTTCGATATTCATGTGATTCTATAGTTTGTCTAGTTTCTAAAGATCTAAATATTAATAATTTAAATCTAAATAATTTACTACCTTTAAATTTTCAAAGATAAAATTGCAAGCAAGATGAAAGCCAAATTTTGGTAAGTAATGGACTTTTCATAAGAAAAATGGTATAATGAACAATATATGTATGTGATTTATATTTATTACAAGTAAGAAAAGCGTCAATCTAATGTGGAATTTCAGAGAGTCAAAATCAGTCATAAGCATTGATCTTCTTAACAATCTAAATAAGTAAGCGGACTGACGGCCTTTAGATCACTTGTAAACATATAGAAACAGAGAGAGTGAGGAGGAATTTTCGGCAAATAGCTTGCTCGCGGTACGACAATTTGACAATACTCTCCCCATTTTGCTTGCAAGCAAGCTACATGATTATGCTTTAGGTTATGCAGTATCCAGTTAAATAAACTTCGAAATTATTATCTACACGTTATTTGTTCCTTTCTTCCTTTTTCAACACATCGCTAAGATTTTAAAATTAATGTTTTTTATCTACCAAACTTTGCATTAAATAATGAATCTGACTTCTTAACAATTAACCAAGGTTCCGCGCGTCCTTTGTAATGGTTGGAAAAAGACAAACTGCTTTGTAACTTAATGAATTAAGGGAGAGTAAGAGAGGAAGAAGCTAGGCCACCTGTTGGTGGCCACGCGGCAGCTGTCGAAAAATATCGTTATAAGATTAGCAAACGGTTCAGCGCGCGCTTGGGTTCGAGGGCTTACAAGATCGCGGAGGCGTGATGGCGCATCGAATGCCGCGTCCCGGGCACACGAGATTTATCGACCCGCGCGCGATTCGCGCTCACACGCTCGAACGCGCGCACGCGAATCCCGCTCGTTTTGCGCGCCCCGCGAGTTTGCTTATTCATTCTTTTTGGCCGATCGATCAAAGAGCGCTGATCCGCTTGAATAAAATAGAAGTGTGATGGCGCGTTGCTGGTCGATTAATAAAAACACTACGTATCTGCTGTCTCATTAGAATATTCGCAAACTCATTAAACATAGATTTGTGTATATATATATCTCACGTATTAACTCCGATAAATTACTCACGATCAGTTCGTTCACCTTATTCGTACTAATCTACCGACATATCGCATATTCAACAATTCGATTCTCCATAAAGAGTTGGTGGTTTAATTAACATTTTGCAGAATTTCATTTTAACGCGCGTTAACGACCCGCGGGGTTAAATAATTTTGTTCCCTAACTATTGAAGGTTGTAAATCGCGCAGCACTCCAACTAGTCAACACTCTGTCGTCGATCCAGTGCTTATCCATCGGATCCCTTTCGACAAATTCAAACGAACCCTTCGGAAAGATAAGTGAAAGCCATCAAAAAGGAAGAGCGAAGCCAGAGGTAAAGAGAAGCTACTGTTCGACTGCCAGGAGTGTGGGACGCGCCCAAGAGAAGATCCGCCCTGTTTGAGTTCTGCCCCGCTTGTCGGACTCCCTCAGGTCCCGCGTAACGTTCTTTGCGCCGCCTGTTTATCCAAGGCCGCGAGCGCATCCGATTGTCGTGGACTACGTCGAAGTTTTTCGCCCGCGCGGCTCCACGTCGAATTATACACAGCGAATCGATTCGGTTCCGTCGAACTATCCGGTGATTTTCGGGTCGATTTGTCCTGTCCTTTGTTAGTATGAAAGCGTGCGGTGTGGTGAATCTGGGCTAGAGACTGTGACACCTCTTGGCACTAACGTGAACTGTACATTAAAGCTGTATCCTTACCACTGCCCTTGCTAACCATTTTAATGTGTATATTAAATCCTACCTTTCATATTACCCTGCGACATACGAGTAAAAAATATATATTGTTCAAAATTTGAAATTTTTTAATACATTACTTATTTTCTGAACAATCAATGTTTAATTGCAGAAATTCAGCCAATAATAAATATTAGTTATTAGTTTATTTTAGTCAATTTCTCGTTGGGTATTTCTTTTGTATAGATTTTATATAATTAATAAAATAACTACTGATTTAGAATAATTAGTAATTTGTTTTGTATATATAATTATGTACAATAGTTTAAATGAATAATAAGGTTTCTATTTAACATGAGGAGTATCGTAAATGTTATTTCCGAATTCACTTGGATAATATTTATTAGAATTTGGAGGGCTTATTCAATTATATATTGATTTGATTTTTTAATTATTTTGTTTACCGTTGACTGTAAATTTAAGTATTTAATGCATTAGATTTTGCAAGGGATTCAATTGTAGACACCAAAATGCTGTAGCTTTTAAACTTTTTTATACTAATATAAATTATATTTTTTGTATGTTATTATTCAAATTAAAAAAAAATTAGGTAATACCTAAAAAATATATTAAGCATCTACAATTTAAACTCTTCGAAAACAAAATCCATTGAGTGATTCGAGCTAAAATTTACAGAACAGATATTTTTTATTGTACGTATTTACAGTTCAAGAAGAGAAATTTACATCGAACTAACAGCTAAATTGCTCGTAACAAATAAATAATAGCTCTAAAGTTTTCAAGGTCCGGTTATATGATACTATATTCAAGGCAATATAATGCAACTGGACAAGACCAATCGTTGCAGGAATAAAGTAAGTTTGCGATCTGCTGGAACTAACAAGAATTTAACATAAACGCAACGTATCATAGAATATTCGGGTTTCAGTGCATATTCATTCCCCAATCCTAATAGACTTATCCTATTTCGGCCCCGTCCATTAAAGGAGAAAAAGCAGGAGCGGCCGACAGCCGCGCTCCCATAAATCACTCGGTTATTAAAGCAAAATAATCTCCCCAACTGCGGCAAACTAAAATCGGAGCCACTGCAAGCAGTCTCGTTAAATACCAATTTCCCGGACGAGTCCGAACTTTTCTATCCCCTCAACCGTTGTCGACTTTAGTCGGTTTCACGTCCCAGTTCGCACCCCGCAAACATTAGACTCATTCCTGCGCCTTTCTTCCAATGGACGCTAAACCTTGTCGGGACCTTCGTCGCTACTTGGCATTGCATTAAAAAGCATTAAAAATATAGGAACTCTTGGTGCACTCTTATAGGCTAGACCTTGATACCGAATCCAGGCCCGCAGTCTATTTTCGAATTAGATTTCAAAGCTAAGTTCGGCTACGAGGCAGCTAATTCTAATTCAGGAAAGTTACAATTTGCTCGATGAGGATTTCAAAGAGGCAACGTTGTACCTGTACCCCATCCCTAGCTCACTGAAAGAATCGTTTCCAGCTAAGCGAAAGTTTTTCAAGGCGTGATCCTATAAATAGAGAGGGAAGCAAGTATATTATTTAGACTGAAATCGTGAGAATGACTATCTTGAATCGAGATCAAAAAAAGAATTTGCAGGTAGCGGATCAAAATTTTCAAATACGTAACGTAAATTACTCTGAAATTCGTGTCTGTATTATTGTGATACTAAATTAAACATAGAAACTGTTATGCACATTGAAATATAATAGCCTTTATCCAAGCACGAGTTAATAATATAGTATAATAATCTTCTATTTAGCTATTCTTTGCGCCGTGATTGATTTAAAAATCTAACGAAAATCATCAGTTTATTTACTGTTAAACAACTTACTGCTAAACTCAATACATTGTTAATTGGTATGTGCGCACACATGCACGCGCGCACGCACACACACACACACTCACTCATTGTCTTAAGAACGATATTGTACGCGAACAAGCTTACTCGCTGGAGTCGGTGGTGAACCTAATCACCGCTAACAATCCCATCAGCGCAGAGTTGTAGAAGGCCTTGGTAATGGCGAGATTCCATTTCTTGTATTAGCGTTTTTTTCCAGAGGTTCCCTATTTCCTCCTCTTTGCTTGCCCTCTATCTCTTCTCCGCGCGCGTGTCGGCGCACACACGATAATCCGTTTAGACTAACTTCCGGATGAGCGCGGCTCAGGTCAGAGACCCGCCCAATAGTGAAACAAATAGACGAATGTGTACAAAAACACCCGGATCGGTGAGTCCAAAACTCGACTTAGTTGTTGACGCTGCACATAGCTCACCACCATAATTATGTGACGCTAGTAGTATGTTATTCTCGACGTTATTGGATGAAGAAAGGGTTGGTAGGTATACATATATTTGGATATATGTTGGTAGGTCTATGGATTCAGAAATGATCATAAATTAACTTAACATTCTAAAATAAAATATTTTAAAATAAAACATTCATTTTATTCCAAGATTGTAGGTATAGATTTCTATATTTTACGGAGCCTAATAATGCCACATAAACTAATAATACTCTTAGATGTTTTCATTCTAAGAAATACATAGCACGAATTGTCATTCCGAAGTAATCAAGTCAAGTAGCAAACAAGTTTGATCAATCAATGTATCACCGTGTATATACATAAATTGTTTAAAATGATGCTGAAAAATAGATTGCAGTGGTAGGTAAAATAAAAAATGGTTACCCATATAACTACTTACAACCACTTATAATATATCTATTCAGACCTATGCACTAGCTTTGACTATGCGTCTTTTTTTATTTAGTTTAATAATCGTATACAGATTTATTAGCTTCTCTACGCATCTTTTAAAGAATCATCTGATTCATCCTCCGATCCGAGCTTCGATCTCTGCGATTTCCGATTGTCGATTCTTCAATAAATCCACTCATATCTATAGCTTCCGCTACAAAATAATTCCATAACAAAAATTATCAAATTATTTTGAATGCACACATGCAGCGATGGTAATGAAATTACTATTAAATAAGTATCTCGATAAGAAAGGTAGTTGCTAGTTTAATCATTAAAATTGACTGATTTTTTATGTCTTTTTCTTAAAAAAGAGTTTGTTTCATCTGTAAAAGATATTCGTTCAAATGTACTGTATAATACACATTGTAACTGACAAATTTCCGTCGAGATAAAATAGGATTACCTGATGTGCCTTACTGTAAGTACGAAATCTAAATTCTATATGAACTATGATAATTCTGTACTATATATTTTATTAGCATAAATGATTAATAATACAATCAGATGGTTTTTATAATATAGTCTTATATTACTTTTCATTCAAGTATTCGGTGCGTAACTTTGTTTCCATCGCTTTTGATAGATGGTCAACATAATATCAACACCACATTAATGAGTTGATAATTTTGATTGTGTTGATTTTCTGCTTTCATTTGAAGAAAACTGCAGCAAAGACAAAATCGGAAGGGATTTTTACATTGTATTGTAACCAACGACGAAAAATGGGTCCACTACGATAACAATCTCAAGCAAAGAAAATGATTCCGAATGTCCGGGCATTCTGCTCTGCACTTGATGGAACTAGCTCGGTGTGATGTAAAACCATCATAGGAATTTGACTATTGCCCAAAAAATAGCAAAAAATAGTTGCTAGTGACGAACAGTACTTTCAAAATAACAGATAATCGATTTCTAAAAATAAAGCTTAAAATTTTGGAAAAAAATCCACGAAAGCAATTACGCACTATCTATTATAACGTACAATTTAATACTAAAAATTAAAAGAGTATCTATAGTAAAAAATTAATTGATTTTTCACGCTAATTATTCTTTCTTTAAATTATAGCATAGTTACATTATTATAGGTACAAATTAATTTATTATTGTAAAATTGTAAATAAATAAAAAACATATTCTATAAACTTTTATAATCTAGTTAACTTTTTTTAGTCTGTCTACTACTTGTTGGTTGTTAATTGTTCAAAAGTAATTTCCTTTAATTCTTCATGTTTTCTAAAAGAAGCTTTTCTTTTTTTATTATTTATATAGGCGGCAACACGAATTTCAGGATCTATTTCATCATTCATAGCTCTATGTATGAACGTTAAAAAAGATGAAACCCTCGTATACAATCCAGATTTAAATCTTTCATTGCAGTCAAGAGGACATCCGAAAAGTACTCCTATTACAGTATTATCCGGTAAAACAAGTGGACCTCCACTATCGCCCTAAAAATAAATTAATAAACATAATTTTGTTCAAATAGTTTTGCAGTAAAAATATGTTTTAATATAATAATCGAATCATATTTGTGTAAGATTTATCAATAATTATAATATTTGAGATCATAAAATATAATTTAATATAATAATAATTAGTAATTTGTACTTAAAAAAATTATAGTATACAATTTAAATATGTGGTGGAGATTTATATTTAATGTTTTTAATTCTTTATTTTTTAGTGAAATGCTGTTATAAATCTTAATCACCAGTATACAACTGCTATAGGTTTTAATGCGATAATATACCTTTTTACTACGGAATAAGTAAATATTATACTTATTAGTATCAAATATTAATTATTTAATTAAATATTAGAAAAGTCTTACTTTACAAACACCTTCTGTGACATAAGGATCGCGTTGCTTCATCTTAGCACACAGATGATGATCTTGGAAAGGAATATTATACATATTTTGGCATCTAGTTTTACTGATCACTGTAGTGACAGCATATTTCAAATCGTGATCATTGTTAGAAATCTTTACAAATATATCTCCGTTATTACTATTTTTAAATTTAATATTATCGGCTCCAAAACCAACTATTACTGGATTCTCATTTTCGAACATTGGGAAGTTTCCATTGTAATCTGCTTCTGGTAGCTTTATTTGACTGAGTCCAGAATTGATATTTAAAATCAAGCGAGATTTCAACTGTAAATTAGAAATTATTTTATAGTATTTTAAAAATAGATCAAAGTTAAATTTATTTCTTGTTGTATTTGGTACTTCTTAACGATGTCCAATTAAACATTTATTATATTTTATAGGTAAATGAATTGTATATTTATTCTTTACACATATGCATCAAATTTCATATTTTTTATGCGACTCAACTTAATTTTGACTTTTCAGTAAATATATATGTACTACTTCTGAGCAATATCAATGCAATAAATAAAATATAACAAATTTTATAAAAAATTTTAATAATATGATACAACACTATTATCGATTAGAACTATCTGCAATATACCTTCAGTACAGCAATATCTCCATTCGTTACAAGCTGCTTGTAGTTTCTGTCCCAATTCATTGTTTTAAAGACTATTGGTACGTAAAATTTCTCTACTTCGGCAAAGATCGCTCCTCTTTTTGTATCGAGATTAATAGTTCGAGCGACAACAATGAATTTACTATTTATAAATTCTTCTTGATCATTTATAATGCAATGAGCTGCTGTAAGCACATGCATTTCACTAATTATGGCACCACTACACATGTGAATTCTGTTAGCTTGCAATGAAATCTCGTATTTGAACTGATCAGAGCTCGCTTTTTGCCCACCGACGATTCCTTCAACCATTCCTTACAATTAAATAAAATTTTTGATTAAAATCACTGAACTATTAAAATTTCTATGTAGTTGATCAATAGTTATAGCAATAAAGTAATTTATAAATCAAATCGTATTTACCAATGGATAAACATATACTGATTGTTAAATTGAAAAATAATATAAATATTTTCAATAACTCCATCTTAACAGGTGTTTAAAATTTATATTAAAGTATTTGCGTTAATTTACTTCTAATATATACTGTTTTATTTAATATTATACGATTATTCCAGTGAATGACTGTATAAATATATAATGTCGATACATAAAATTGAGGAAATTTAAGATGATTGTTACAATCTTGTAAACACAACTACGAATTATTGAATTGGAATACGTTTCCTATTTCCAAAATTAATAAAAATGAGGTCAGTAACATAGTTCTTGCACTAAATATTGACAATGAATATTTTTGTACATATTCATAATATACGTATACACGATTATTTTTTTATATGTTATGAAATTGTATACTTAACAATTATTAATATAGTAAAATAAAACTTGCGAGTGAAAATTTTTCACGACATTACTGTTATATGTAGAGGATAATCTTTTAAATCGAACACGCTGACGTCACACTCTGCCAGTACACCGCCAGTTGCATCATGTATCGTTGTTTATTGTAATAGGTCATTATTTTTTAACACTACAATTTTTGTACCTAATTTTTATGTAATCTAAAAATAATTTATATTTTTAACAATAAAAACTTCCTTATTGAATTTGCTTGTGTGCAATTTTATTATGCAGTTTTTCATTGAGATGATTAAATATTATTTCAGAATTTTTTAAAACTATTCTATAAATAGTCAATTTTATGTTGAGTTGCAGACCATTTAAGTATTCAATCGAGTTTTTTTTTAAAACATTCAAAAAATGACTGAAATAATTTGGTTAAGTGCATAGGGTGCATTTTTAAAGCAAAGCAATTCACGTTAGAATGATCGAAATCAAAATACTTGCTACATTTAAATGCCATATGGACTGTACTATTGCTGTTTTAGAAAGTCTATCTAGTAAGTGTACTCAATAAGTGTTGTATTTATAATCACAGTGTGTATTACCACAGGAACTCTAAGAACATCATACAGTCTAAGAGCTTAAATAGCGTCTCGCATTTCGGGCATACGGGCACGGGTAATTCCATTAGCGAAGTTCCGAAACTTGCTCCATTGTAAGTGCGCTAATCCTTATACGGCTTAGTTATAAAGTGCTCGTCTACTCGCTACAATTCGACTCAACAATAAATTTTTATCTCTTTGTTGTTAAATCCTACGGGTTAAATCCTGAGTGTTTTCTGTGATGTAAAGTACCTATTTATTTTTCTCTTAAACAAGAAACTGCTTCTTTTGCACTGGTTCCATAAATTATAGCTAGTTGCTTTACCGTTATTTTATTACGTTAACCGATAACATGTAAAACCCAATGGAGATGAATTCAAAACAAAGTATATAAGTAAAATAACCTGTCCGATAAACGATTCTTAAATGTAAACAAAAGCTGTAATAGATGCTCACGACTCAAAAGTTTAATCGAGTCATTCCAATCACACGCAGTTCGTACCACGACTAGGCAGATACGATAGCTTAGAAGGACGAGGATTGCCGCAAAGTGATGGAACTCGCGTCACGCGTTGCTCGCATAGCGTAGCGCGAAGCGACGCTGAGGAATCTGGACGGAGCCGCGGGTGCGGAAAGCGATTCCTGGATTTTGAGTCGTGCGCTCGGGTTTTCGGGTTTCGAGGGGCGCAAAGGTGTACGGACCGGTAGACTCTCGGTGCCCGTCTTGTAGGCTCTTGAGACGCGGCTGCGATTCGCGTACTGAAACTCGTGCGGAATCGTCGACGGTCTCGCCTGCGAGTTATTCTGCTTTTAGTGCAATCGTTTTATCGACTTTGCGCGAATTGCAATTTTACTCATATTTTCAGACGATACATTATGTATTTTTGCCCTATACTGTCTATGAGATATATGATCTGCATGAACAGTATGTGTTTAATTTTTTCGAGCAATAATTATTACAATATGAACTTGAATAATTGCAGATGTTTAGAAAAATAAATATTTCACTTCTGTTGTAGACACAAGCAGTGATGTTGTAAACAGGGTTCGACAATTAGGTTCCCAGCAGCCCTGTATTTAAGTGGCCAGTGCTACTCGCTACTCGCTCTCGCACTCCCTTGTAGCCTGTTTTTACTAGGCGAGCGGCGCTCCTTCTTTTTCACGTCTATAACAAAAATCAAATCACCGACTCGACTATCGATATTAAGTAGGCTGCCCTGGTTCTAAAACTTAAACCAAAACATGTCTATGGGACTGATGAGTCTCCGCTGTATACCCACCAGAAGATTCTGGATACGGGACTCCGAATAGTCAACGAGCTTGCTTCGACTTTGAAGCCTCCACGAACTACCTTGGCAACGCGTGTAAGGCCCTGGAAAAGATCTGCACACACTAGACAACCGTACAAATATCACTGAAAGTCCCACCTGTCAATCAATTATAATTTATATGAACTCCAGTTAATTAATAAAATCGATTATTCGTATTAATGCTATTTGCAATGCTCGCTGCGTCGCCTTCATCCTTTTATATTTATACAATTTTGTAAAAAGAATATTTTATACATTAATATAGCACTTTTGCCGCACGCATAAAAGTAGTAATAATATTAACACAGTGCTTTAATTTTTTCCCGGGGCAAAGTTCAACGAAGCCTTGGCCAAGTGAACTAGCTTTGTTTATTCTTTGCTTTTGCTTCGACGCTCCAATATTAGTTGTATCCCAATTGTTCTATAGTAGACTAAATATATTTGTTATAATCTATAACTTTCTTTGCGTGTGTAAATCAATGATTTAATGTTATCTACTTCTAAACTAATAATTTAGATTGAATCATGATTTAGTACCTAAAATAACAGCTTTTAATAGCTAAACTAAATCATGATTTAATAGTTCCTTAACCAATTTTAATCGCTAACTTTCTACTAGGATTATAAGTCAGGAGAATATTCTAACAAATCTTTAAAACTATAATAAAAATTAACAGTTAGTAATAGAGTAATGTGTTTTGCTCAAACTTGTTAACGAATGTTCCATCAGTTCTATCTATTTACGTATGTGCGTCATGCATATATTATTGAGTAAACAATACTTAATTGAATCATTTATCTTCAAGGTATCTAAAAGTGATACGCATTTGAATACACCTATCCAGATGAATTTCTACACTATAACATAATTAATTTGAAATACAAATGAAAATCCAACCAAATCAAAGAATATGCTTTTAACAAAATAAATTTTCAGATAGTACATTTTAAGAAGGTATGAAATACATTGATGTATTAAGAATATTTATTTAACTAACTATTTATTGTGCAAAAAAGTAATCTTCTAATATTAGATAACATCTATACTAGAAAGCAGACATAACAATACATGTACACAGATCGCAAACTGTTCCGCGCTCGTTCCTCTTGGGCATGCGCGCCTCTCGTGGAAAGACTGACGACTCGGAGCAGTGGAAATGGTGCTCGTAAAAGTCGGTGGCCTGTCTCGACGCACGTCGCAGCCTACGGACCCAAAAACAGCTCCATTCGCGTTCTGCAGCGAGGCTGCGCCCCAGCGAAGAACAATCGGCTAATATCTCGAGCTTAACGAGGGGCAATTCGCCGGGCGATTTTTCCGGGCCCGCGGGGAATTCCGGCTTAAGTGGCTGCAGCTGAGGCCCGTAATCTTGACCCAAGTTAAGGGCGCTGAGGAAACTTGCCCACCACAGCGTCGTCTTGAGTTACAGGAAATTCCGTGCCCGCGGTAGGTGCATTCGCGTAGTCTTCCGCGCCCAAATGTATGACAATGATGTACAAACTGTGGCCAAATTTTGACGTGGTTCTCTTTACAGATACTTTTTGCTGTTGCGCACATGAGACGGCGTACGCAACAGCACTCGAAGTGAAGGTTTATAAAGGATTTCATTCAAGTTTTGAAAAAATTTACTTCGATAAATTTAAATTCAAGCCAAGACCAAATGCCATTATGACAAATCGAGTGATATTCTATCATTTAAATAGTAATAATAAATCGTGTTTAAAGTGTATAATCATATTCTAATAAAATTCTCTTTCAATTCCAGATGAGAATCTAACTTTCAAACGAAATATTTGTGTTTATTTTATGCGAAAGTGTAAAAACGTGCAAATAGATGAACAAAGACAAAACTTAATCACTATTAAATATAGGTGATAATGTAACCATATAAACAGAAAACCATGAATAAGGTGTAATAAGATAGCTACTTCTCTGCTTAACCCAGCACATTAGTTTTGAATTCTATTGCTGGCTGGTTTCTAGACGGAAATCAACTAGTAAATCCAGTTACCTGGCGACGTAATCTGGTTGAAATCTGTTCGGAAACCCAAGTAAGAACCGTAATATGAATGCAAGGAGCTAGAGAGAGATGAGCAAATACAAGCAAATGACTGCCGTGTACATTTATTGTAGGGTTATATTGAAGAAAGAAAATCCGTCAATATTAAAAATAATAAATAATATCTAAAAGATTTGATTCATGATCTTAAATAAACAAAATGACCTTGTTTTAGTAAGATATAACGAATACTGCAATAATATGTAATTTTTACTAAATTCCCACCAGTTTACCATTCAAGTATGGCGATAAACGCAATTAAGAGTATCTGGCTAGATTCCGATATGAATCCGAGAGCAACCATCGCAGAATAGATTATAAAATTTCTACAAAAGTTAACCTCAATTTTAGATGAATTGTAGACAATCACACTCTACGAATTCTACTAGCTTGGCTAGAAAAACTAATTTATTTGATACTAGCGTTCATAATACTTTGACAATTGTGATTGTCTATATATCTTTTTAAGATAGAGGCATTCAGATATAAATAAAATGTTCAGGACTAGACAAGAAAGGGAGTAACTGTTAGACTTCTATTAGA
Source organism: Sycophaga agraensis (assembly GCA_018906755.1). NCBI lineage: Eukaryota > Metazoa > Arthropoda > Insecta > Hymenoptera > Pteromalidae > Sycophaga > Sycophaga agraensis. The sequence continues at coordinate 393,981 of JACCIE010000076.1, forward strand.
TGGTTTTCGTATCAATTTATTAAAACATAAAATACAATACTGATACGTACCCGCCAAAATTCGCAGGAATACTGAGGGAAATAATCAATGTTATCGGCAACGCAATTACGCAAGGATCTAGCAACGGTCAGCCCACAGCTCGCAGTATTTGACAAGTAAATTTTAAGCTCTTACTCAGTTCTAGTAAGTTTACAAATGAACATTGATCAATTAAGGTTAAGAAATTGATAATTAAGGTTAAGAAATAGACATTCTTAAATGAAACTGGTTTGTGTTGTGATAGTTAGTGTTTCAGAGTTATTGATTATAAATATTTACTTGCTACATTTTAAATAGATATGACTACAAAACAGGAAATAAAATTTAGTAGAATCTATCAATTTAATAGATATTGTTTCTCTCAAATTATATGGTAAGTGCAGCTTATAGAATAATGAATAGGTAGTTATAAAACTAACGGACAATGGAGCTTCGTGAGAAACACCTCGAATGTACCGTGAAATTCGACTATTTTGATCAACGTCTAATAAACTTTAACAGTGGAAACTTTGACCTGTATAAGGACACATGTATCGGCTCCAAATCTCTAAAGCTGTTGGGTGACTGCACGAAATGTTAATCGGTATCGAACTGCCAACTTACACGCTAATTTCACGTGGGCGCGCCTCGCATACCGCGGTACAACCGCACTCGGCCGATGCAATCCGCCCGTCGTTTTGCGTAGAGGCGGACCGCAAGAATCTCCAGTGGAACTCTCGATGGGCGAAAGAGTCGCCGCGCTGCTAATCGAGGGTGGCCGATACGGGCCGGCTTAACGACTGCTTCAAGGCGACACTCTCCTGGGGCGCCGTAAAACTCCCGGGGGCCCCGTGTCTCGTGCTGCCACGGAAATCCGCTTTACGGCACGGCGCCGCGACGCGCTCGTAATGCCACGAGTCCACCGCTAAAAGGGCGCCGATGCAACCCGCGGCGCACCCTCAATTAGACCCTTGGAATATTGAAATTTCCCGCTTTAAAGCTGCACCAAGATCCGGCTCTGTTTTATCGACCTCCGCCGGGAATACCATATGCACGGGAATTCGGGCACACGGAGCCTCCCGTCTTTTTCCCCTGCTTTTTCACCGCACCGGCCCAAATTTCTTGTTACGTCCACTGTTTTCCCTCACACTTTTACGCTTTCGAATTATTTTTATTCTAATTGGATGGCGCTAATTGCTCACGCCAAGCGCCCAAATGAAGACAAATTATAATGGATCTCCTGCTATATATCCAAGTATTGTATCGACTATTACATCACTTATGGGACATTATATTAGAACATCAAATTTGAATACACATTAAGAAGATATGTAATTATTCCATTTATCTATTCAACAATCATAACATTATTGTTACAGATAGAATTATATTTTTCATTCTACGCTATTTGCAATATGTATATTAATGAATACTTACACAGTGACTTTTACAGCGATAATATATAAAAATACAACCAATAAATACAGATATGTTACTCCATCGTAACATAAACAATGTTATAATCATTCTGTAGTTCGCGTAAAGATAACAAGTGAGCGAAATTTAAACATATAAATATCAGTAAATATAAATAGCTTTAGTTAGAGGTCAAACAAATGAGCATAGAGCAATATAGAAAAATGAAGTTTATGAATAGGGTTTAGTTTGTAAATTTAATTAGTTTAGACTGCATAGAAGGCGATCTATACGAATCTTAATGAATGATAATGATAGTAATGTGTGATATCTATCCACTGGTGTATATGACTGTGGTGAAGGCTAAGTTCGTTATACTATCCCGAGTGGCAGGCCACTGTGGCATTCAAATTCTTCCTGGCCCAGATAATTGTAAAGCTATATAGTGCTTTATTCAGTAATCACAAATATTTAAGGTTGCGAAAGTACGGCTTTGACTTGGCAACAAGTTTTTTTATCAGGAGAAAATAGCCTGTAACTCAAAATTCCTGACATACATTGCGCTTGTCGAAATGACCATAAAGTTGAGTACTATGTATTTCTATTAATTATTATTATATAAATCATTGCAAATTGAATAAAAATGCAATGGAAATGAAAATAATATATAATTAGTTTTCGTTAGTGTACTTATTACGTATTAGTGTATTCGTATAAATATTTAACAATTGAAGTATTTCTAGATCAATTATTATATTATTTAATTATTTTTAGTTATATTTTTATTTTAATAAAAAGAATATATTCTAGTTAAACTTGTAACAACTATACATAGAGACATTAATTCCAAGTCTTTTAAATACATAATTAAAGCGATTTTATGTAAATAACTCGAATGATAGGTTGTATAGGTAAAGGCAACAATAATATTTATTTTATCTTATTTTTAACATTACAATCATAAAGATGTTAATTACATTAAGTTAGTCATATTCGGGAAAACAGTACGTGCTCTAGTACATGATAAAGTGCACGTAATAGTAACATTTTTCAACTTATTGTAAACAAGCCGACGTATTAAGTAGATTATATTTATGCACGAAAAAAGTCAATAATGATTTATATATTTTTTGTCTATTTATTAACAACTTCTCAAGCTCGCTCCCAAAGAATAATGTACATATTGCAGTGCGTTATCTTACGAAAAACGGCACCTGCAGTACCAGGAAATGTTCGTCTTTGTCGTTTAATTCTTATTTATCCTCCATTATGCGGCATGACAATATGCAGAGAACGTTTGACCATTAACATACAAAACAAGCGATGAATACGTGTTCGCCGGTTACGAGCTAATGGAAGGAGCCGGCTTCCGAGCCGTTATTCCCCGGTCCGCCCGCGGCATCCGATCGGCAAACAGTCAGCCGGGGCTAAAAGTGGCTCCTTATTCACGGGCGAGTGGCCCTCGGGCCAACTGCGCCCGCGCGATTCGTTTGCCACATTATTCCCGCTGTTTAGCCCGGGCGATCCGTGGCCATAGGCACCGCACACACACCCGCCCATTGTCCCATTGTCACCCCTGTCCTGGGTGCCTGATAATGCGCCCGCTTATCTCGCGCGAGGCCCGCGTGTAAAAAGCCGGGCGATCCCTTCGATTAGCGCGCGCCGCGGGAACAATGAGGCCCGGAACAATTCTCCGACTGTCGACCTCGCAATAAAAGCCCGCGGATCGACTGGCCGCGCCCCGCGGCCATGGTTCTTTTGTCCGCTTCGCAGCCTCGGCTGGAGCCTCGGTCTAATTAAGCCGTTGAAAGGGATGCGGAAGCGCCCTTCCTTGCCGCGGGGACTTCTCATGAATCAACTTGGCGCTCCTTCCGACTAACGCCTTACAGGCGATGGCCCGGCTGTTCTTTATTTGCGGGAAAAATTTAAGTTGGGATAAGTTTCTTTAGGTGTGATTATACAAAATTGAATGCTGATGTGGCTTGGACAAATATTTTTATTGCGTAAATATTGCACGCTGAAAAGGTTATTTACTAGTACCTCTGGTAGAAAATCAACCAGCTTTCATCCTGAGCAGGTTAAACATATGGAGCCTTAAATAACAGAAATATAAGTGATTATAATAAAAATAACATAAGATCATAATTACACATTGAAATGCAACTATAAAGATCTATATATCTTTCCATATTTAAAATATTAAAATTAATTTTAAGTGGGAAGGCAAAAATTTATTTAAATCATAATTTTCCGAATAGTTATGACCAGAAAATGATGAAGATTTCTGTTAGGGATAATAAAGATTGAATTTTGCGTTAATCAGAGCGTTATGATGATGGAAGGCAATCAGTTATCATCCAGCCAACCTTATATGCTTAAAATTTAATTAACTTGACGTGTGATTGCCGACGCATATGTAACTGCATGTGTTTGCAGTTACGAATCAAATTAACGACCGTCTAGATACCTGAGTACAGACCGAGATTGAACCTTCTTTATTGTGCCACACAGGTGGAAAACGGCCATAAGTTAGTAATTAATAAGGGTTCATTAAAGTACATTAGATTAGACATTAAAATGTAGTTAGATTAAACATTCCTGCCATTTCATCTAGAATAATTTGTAGTGAATTCTTGTGAATTCTATTATGATTTCTTGTTTTTTTTGAAAATTATCTATCAAGCTATAATGTAAAAGGATTGATAAATAATTTAATCTAATATTTTAAAAAAGTAATTTGAAAATTTAAAAAAACGAATTTTTACTCAATATTTTTTAGCAAAACTTATTTCGCGAAGAAAAAAAAATATTTTACATGTTAAATATCGTACAAATTTGATTTAAGTCTCAGTGGAAAATTACCATTCTAAAAGTATCATTTTAATAAAGCTATTCAGCATTAATATGCATTGCAATGCCTCTTGTAATTGGTTGTGGATGGAGTATTAATCATTTACATTTAGTTTAAGTAAACCAAAACGATTGAATTTATATTTAAGCTTCAATTCAACTGAATTAAAATATATCGAATGTCTTATAAATACAAGTCAAATAATAAATCCATAATAAAGTAAATATTGCATAAAAAACAAAATGCAAGTACTTTCAAATGGATATAATAAAATGTGTTAGATTTAAAAAATCTATATTTAAATATTTTATTGGTTGCTACAAATTTATTTGTCTTACAGCAAATATTATACATAAAGCTCAAAGTTACGAATCATTCTGTTTCTTCTTTTTTAAAATTTGAATAGTGTACCAAATATAAAAAGCCTTAGATAAAACATATTCCAGTGAGTATTGAATTCGTGCAAATTTGTTATATCTTGGTGCGGAATTACTCGAGCGTATATATTCACGTACGAAAAACGAATATTTGAAAATCTTAATTCCATACATGTCCATGCAAAAAATCACGCTAGCGGGAACTATTTCAACAAGGCAAAAATAACAATAGCTCCGGTCATTGGCAGCGAATTCGGAAAGAGATCAGACGAGGTAAACTAGGCCTTAACACGAAACAATCCTAGCCTAACGAAGCATTCGCCTTGGAAGGTAACTTGAGGGGTACGAGACGCTGGTTAAACGTTGACACGTCTCCGGTCCAGGTTTGAATGCGGTCCGATTCGCCGTTGAATGTTGCTTGGGATGGAATTTCGTTAGCACGATCAAGCGGTGTGCTGCGAAATTACTCACGTATTGTCTAATTTGGAACGGGGCATAGAATTCTTTTAAATACAATGTTTCCCGATTCACTAAAATATGGAGGAAAATACAGTAATATTGCGAAATAGCTTATCGCTCATAATAAGTTCGGATTTCAAATTAGATTAAAGTGTGTACGTACGGCAAGGGAGTGGAACTTTGAAGTACTCGAGCATATATCGTTGTCAACTTTAGTTAAGCGATTGGATATTCTTGAAAAGATAACAAGTTGCGATGAATATTTGTCCTAAATTTAAAATAGTGTCTCATATTGATTTATTGAGTAACTATGTATTATTTAACATATATAAAAGTTCTGAGAATACTACTCAGGAAACTGTATTATTTTAATTATAAATAACATAAGGTCACATTCTACATACAGCTTGGTTCATATTGCATTTAATTTTCAGTAACAGCTGACTTCGGAATTCTAAAATTTTGAATGCTTTTAATTTTTCGACTGTTCGACCTATGCGCAAGTGTAAAATACTCCTGTATAAAACTAGAGGGCATTGAATATTTAAATGAAATTTTTAACGCTACACGGATTACTTCGCCATTAGCATAATTTTTCAACTATTTCTTCGGTCGCTTAAGAGATATGTTTTTCGCCTTTGTGTATCTCCATAGAAGCTTAAAATACATAGCTATCGCCTGCACATATACATAATTTTCAAATACTTAAACAAATTTGCGCCGATCCCAGTTATATGCGTGAAAAGCATTGCATAAAAAGCAGGTCGAAAAATCGGAAAGTCTACCGATTTCTTCGGCGGGAGAAAGTACATGGGATCGAGTACCAAGTCCCGTAGCTTTCCGGCGATTTCACTAGCGTCTAAGGCAGCGATGCACAGTGCGGCAGATAAGACAACTTTGCCTCGAAAAGCTCCTCTCTCTCGGGTATTTGAGCCAGGTGAGCTGCGAGGGCAGGCGCGCCGGGCGGTGTAGGCGGATTAGTCGGCTGAAATTATGTCGAGCATTTTGCGGGTAGCTTTGCATAACTCGTGCCTGGCTCTCTTTGCCTCCTTGCCACGCACTTGCAGCCCCCTCCCTTTTTATCTCTTATCGGAATTGTTTAATTGCCTTTTAAATTTCTCGCGCCGCCCCGACCCTCTTGTAATCCCCGTGTGAAAAAGCGCCCGTGCCGATGCCGGAAACGCCGGAAATTGTTAATCGAATTGAAATTAAGGCTCTGGGCCAGCGTGTATAGGATGGTTATCTGGCTCGTCCAGTGACAAGACTGACAGCGGGCGGACTGCGCGATTTCATGCATTAAATTACCTGCTGCGAATGACACCGGGTGATTGATACTAACAATTTTGTATAATCCTCTTGCCGTTAAAAGGAAACCGCTTAGAAATTTTTGCCGACTGTACTCCGATATTCTTTTGGCCTTTATTAATGTACATGATCTATAGTATTCAGAATAATGTATTCTACATGTAAGTTGCAAGTGGTAAACTTGTACTGTTGATACTATAAATACTTGTAAAATTATACACCATAAGGCTACAGTGTAATTAATAGTTTATTGTATCTTATGTATGCAATAAAATAATCTAAGAACATTACAAATGAATACCTATTAGTTTAAGCTAATGATTGTCTACTAATCGACTGATATTATTTGAGATGAAAACAAAGACGATATTACACAAGCAAATATAAAAGTGTTACAATATAAATCGTAACAAATTACAAATATAAACAAGTTACGCAATGCATTATTTTACATGTAAGAAATTGTGTTGATAAACAATACAATCAAATAAGTCATTTTCATTTTGTTATAAGGTGTACACGCAAGGAGAAGATTCCTATAATGAATCAAAGACTTGAAATATAAAAGTATTTAGTTATTTGGATGACATAAAAATTTATAAAGATTAAGAACCAGACAAATAGAGAACAAAGAATAGTACAAGAATATGATAAGCAGGATCCTAGCATGAAAAACCTCTCCTATGTCATCATGCATCACGCGTTATTAACTAGAGATATATTATTTGAAGAACACTTAAATGCATAGTCTTTAATAGCTAATAAAGATTCTTAACTAACAGGGATCCTTTACCTCTCTGTGTACCTATATAGGTACAGTTTGACCTGGCCCCTAATAAGCGATTGCTGCTAGCGCGAATAAGATCACATTATAATCACTTTGGATTCGCGAGCTCACTCACCAGCTATAACCCATCCAACAGTTTGCGCAAATTTATTTATCGACCGTCATCCATGTCTGTTATCCGCTGGGTGTCATCCCTCCGCTGAATGGTTGCAGAAGTCCCTCGTACTTCTGACGCTTCTAATTTATAATGCGCTACTTTCCGTCGGATTAGCCTTGATTACAGACGCGATAACTTCGGATGAGTAATCAGAAAATTATTGCGGCGGCGGTGCCGACGCCGGCATGCGGTTAACTCTCCGTCGTCCTCTGTTTTATCGGACTCACTGGGTGCGCGGGGACGGTCCCAACGCCAGGGATTTATCGAATTCATTACTTCGGCTTAAATTGTAATGTCCGCTAATTTAAAAGCATTCAGGCGTTACGCACCTGAACTGTTATCCACTAAGTATTGTTGGGCGCGAATTTTACGCGATATTTCAATTGCCCGTGCGTTTGGGTAAATTGAAAATTTAACCGACTAAGTGAATCTCAGCAAAACGTTTTGAAAACTTCCACAATCTATTAGCGTATAAATAACAAATTATGATTATTGTTGCGCAAGTAACACTATCAACAGTTACCGGTAATGGATGCATAATAACATTTTCTGTGTATGGAATAAGGGGAGATACTGCATTGACGATAAATCGCCAAGTGCAGAGTACATTGTGTTATATACTCGGTTATACCTAATTCTGAGCGATCTGAGAAGCAGTCCAGGGTATGAGGCTTTCCTTACCGCGAATGCTGTATTTTACGCAGATACTTGAAATTTATGAGCGCTGTAAAGCTCCAGAGGCTTTACAATGAAGCCACGACCAAATGGCGACGCGACGCTGTCCCTACGCCAGCATACATCCCATTGTAACCAATGTAGCGAAATAAAAAAATTCCAGAGAAACAGGAGGCTTTAACGATGAATCCGGTTGATTGTTCGCAGGTTGACACGCACCCAGTCCAACTGGTCGGACGAGCCGGGTAACTCGAGCAGTATCCCACGGCAGGCGGCGACGACACGGGCGCGACAGGAGTCGAGCCCGGCCTCAGCCGGCCCCAGGAAGCCGGCCGACTGCGGGAGCGGCGGCCTCCGGATCGGCGTCTACGGCTGGCGCAAGCGCTGCCTCTACTTCCTCGTCCTCGGTCTCACGCTCGTGGTCATCCTCAACCTCGCCCTCACCCTCTGGCTCCTCAAGGTCATGGAGTTCAGCCTCGTGAGTATTCACACTCGAGCTGGAGGAACTCGTTGCCCCGCAGACGCGAAACAATGCGGCGCAACTGGCGCTCGTGGCGAAGGAGCCGGGAAAAGGGAGAGCTAATGCAGCCGCGTGCCTCCGCGGGTTGCGCGCGCCTCGCCTTGCCCAACTTTTCGACAGCTATTAAGGCCGACTTTCGCCTTGCGGCTTAAAATTAGTTTGCCTTCCGGCTCACCAAATTGTTGTTCGGAATAACGGCGGCACGCGCCCGCGCGAGCCCCAGCAACGCCCCCAGGGAGCCTGTGGGGGAGGCCCCGAGTCTGACGCTTAATATGATTCTGCCCCCTTAATTGCCGCCTACCCGGATCGCCGACAGCCAGAATCCGCAGCTCTGATGCCAGCCTAAGAATGATGCTGACTGTAGTTGCGCGAATTCGAGTCGAGCTTCCTCGACTGCAGTATACCGTTATATCATGCTTCCCACTTATCCTATCGTAATCATTGTTGGTCCTATACATTTATTGTTAATGGCTACTGTCTGTTTGTGTACAAGTTACTTATCTTCTTGTATGCATTGTAGAAAATTTTGCAGAGAAAAAGAGTGTGAGCTTCTTGCTCCTAAAATTTACTTTTATTTAATTAATATATTCGTAATTTAAAAAATTATTTCTTAGATGCCATATTTTTAATGTAGAGTTTACATAATGCTGCGATTCTACCACATTGTCGAAAAATAATAGTCATCAATAGTGGATGAGGATGAATTAATTTAAATGTTAAATCACCAAAGTGCATCGAAAATCCTGTTCAAACTTCATATAATCCGAATAGCAAATATAATTTATTGCGTGTACTTAATATTACAGACATAACACCGTAGCTATAAATAATACTAGTTTATACCATTTCATAATGTAATAGCATTCAAAATCAAGATACACAAAACAGAATCAATAAATTAAATAGACACAATAATACTGTAATTAATTAAACACAATAATACTGTTAAATTCTGTATACTTATGTGCATGTAAATTATACTTACGAATTCGTGAATAATTTAAATTTAATAATATCATTTAATAAATTAGAATGTATTCTTATGATTATACGAGTAAATATAGTGCATAAATTTCAAGCGAATGCGAAGAGAATGGCTATAGCTGGATAAAAACGATGGGCGATCCTCATAAAACTCTTCCCAAGTCAAAACTCAACAAGCGACAAAACAATCGGGTGATTCGCAACGTAATGCACCCCAACCATTCGCGAATATTTTGCGATCCGCAGTTGAACGCTCGCGGCAGTCAAGTTTGCGCGGAGCCGCGCCAACTCGGTGGCAGCCATTGAAAAAGCATACCACCGAAAAGTCCTCCCGACGAAACAACTGCCATTCACGCCGGAATCGAGCACATCGTCTGAACGGAGAATTAACGGGAGGAAATGGAGCAAAAGAGGTTGCAGAGGTTGATCGGGAAAAATGAGGTAGATGCTTGGACGGGGAGATGAGACAGACTATTTCTATTGGGCCAGATAAATTATTAATGCGATCAATTAAAGAGACAAATTAATCGAATCGCGTAATATTACTCGTTTAAATTGAGCTTTGCGCTATCACGTACTAGAACACGAAACTGATGTGGTAATGATCAGTCTTCTTTCAGAACAAGGGCTGTACTGAAGGACTTAGGCATACTTTACTATTAAATTTTTTGTTACAAATAACTATACCATAGTACATCATAATACTCATAAATTATTGCATTAATTATTTTTGTACGAAAATATCTAACCCTAAAATAACCTAGTAAAGCTAACCTAGCGCATCAAGTTCTGTTATCCTTTACACGCATCTCAACGTCGCGATAACCCGAAATACGATTCATACCAAGTGAAAGCAAAGCATCTTCATACATTTCTGCGATATTAATATCCCCATTGGTGTTTTAATTATACTTACTTTTTTATTTGCAGATATTTAATTTTTTCGTATAATATTGTATGTAATTTGTATGACGTCAAAAGCCCAGTTGTTCGCGAAAACAAACATCACCGTCCACTAGTTCAAGCATTTTTTAAAAAAACTCTCTTACACTTGAGTAGATGAATAAAAATAGACTCCTATAAAGAAACTCCTGTAAGGTAACCTAGTGCAATTTCCCGAAGAGGACTTACGTAGTGAAAAATACACCCTTGCAGGAGCTATCGCGCGCTCGGCATAATTTTCCATTATCGGCCCCGACGACAAAGCGCAGGCCCGATACAGCCGGGTTACTCGGGGCGCGATTATCGAGTTTAAGACGCGGGAGTGTAGCTGCAGGTCGACGCAAACATGATGGAAATTGCGTATCAATCCGCGAGCAAAGAGTCCAGGGAGTTGTAGACGATGCCCCCATGACCCCTGGGAAATGCCAGCCGCTCCCCTCTCGCTTCCGCTCTAATAGGCGCCGGATCATCCACTTTGACCCTGCAAGCTCCAACGTCCGTTGGTCTCTATTTTTCCGCGTCTCGGCACTGAAGCCTTTCGCACAGGATGTTTGTCTTTTTCCTTTTCTGTGTATTAGTGTTCGTTTGCATCGTTTCGCGATCAGGTGCAAGCTCCGGAGCTTCGTACCTTATCTACATTCATGGACAGAAAGTCATACTCATATTATATTTAAATTGTCAATTCGAATATAATGTAAAAATAGTATAGTGAAAAATATATTGTATTTGAATATATTACAAATTATAAGCGTCAATTAGTACTACACTTTTACCATAAATGAAAAAATAACGACAGTGTTAAATATGTTTATTAGCTGTATATAAACTTTATTATTTATATATCAAGAAATTACATTAGGGACTTACTAAACTTAAGTATAAACATATAAATTACATTATTACACAAATAACAAATTAAATTAAAATTTTTATTTAATTTTTCATCACATTTTGTTAACATGTTTCATTTGTAATTCAAGTTTGATTTCGCAGAGAATATAAAACTTCTACATTTGCATTCTGAATCAATTGATCTTATATACTAAATGTACTATATATTGTATACTATAAATGATGGTGTGCAGCTCCTTTATCCTCTTACCTCAGCAGCAATTAAGAAAGTGAATCAATTCAAATTTAATTCGGGGTGAGATAATCGGTGTGGTCCAGTGGAGGAACCCGGAATCGTATCTCCTCCTTTGCCTTTTATCATCGCTTCCTGCTTTTTTACCCAACGCATTGTTTGTCTGGGGCGCACAACCAAATCATTTTTTTCAATTACGTCGGATCGCGTGCGTCTGCCTCCTTTTGATCGAGCATCGAAGGGTGGGATTCATGGATGCGATGAATGGAGGATTGCGGCGGAGGATAAATACCGAAAAGTGGATGTTGGAACAATGGGGGACGGGAGACTAGGAAATTATAAAAGTGAAATATTTCCACACTTAGGAATTATAAATAGTAATCGGTCGGGCAGGGAGTTTATCGTGCGAGCTGTGTAGGAGTGGGGGATTATTAGAACGTACACGCCCCAAAAGAATTACGAGCTTTGTTCATCAGCGACCTCTTCATAAACTGAAAGCTTTACAATTTTCATTATAATGCATCGAGATTATCCCATTTTTAAGCTTAATATTCACAGCTTTTTGTGTTAATACGTTTCTACTCTTTTTACTTTTTCTTAGTTTTAATTTTAGTGTAAAAGTCTATTGAGCATAAGGATCAATTATTATCTTCGGTAATTAGCTTAAAATACAATTAAAAACTTTGTTTGGAGTGTTAAATTATTTTTATTCAAATTAGTTTTATTAGTGTGTTTACATTTTATTATGACAGTTATGTTAATGATAACTTATTCTATAACAATAAAAGCTCTTTTTGGTATTACAATATAATATTTTGTAAATTTTTTCAAACGAATAAATTCTAAGCATAATTCAATAAAAAAGACAATTACGGATAAAGTAAATCCAGCAGCTAAAATTGGACCTAACTGTGCTACAGAAATCGACTCATCATGATTATTAGATCTTTTACTTTTTTCAATTTTCAAAATTTTATTATAATTATCTTTATCCTCCAGAACTGACGTTATACCAGACTCGTGCAATTTTCTCAAAATTTTGTAATAACTCTCAATGTATGGAGAGCCTGGCTCGAACATATACACCCACCTTTCAGCTTGTAGCATAGGTCTGGCAATCCTAATCTGACGATTCTGTTCGGTAAAATCAACTTGGCGATTTCGCTTTGTTAGCATTGCTGCCCTGGATGTCGACATAAAGCAAATTGCATTTCCCTTCTCTGTCAGCAAATTATCGCATTCTTTTGTATATTGGACCCTTTTGACTCTGTTTTTGATTTTTTGAATGTATTCATTTTTACTGTTAAATGTTCTGTTGAACAGGATATCGTTTATGTAAAATTCTAAATGTGATTCGCTGATTTCCTTTAAGCTGTTAAATGTGACCACATTATTCGTAACCTCCATGTGCACAAGTTGAATATAAAAATCGCAGGAACACTTAATAGACACTATAACAATACTCATAAAAATTAATTTATCTATAAATCTTTTCGACTTTGAGAATGCAGTTGTTGCCAATAACAGTCGCAATAAATCAAATTCATTCACATACTGGTACTCGACTTTCAGCAAACGTAGAAAGCGAGAGAAAGATACAACCGTCAACGGTATAGCTGAAACTAGAAGCATTATGAGTAAAGCTGTTTTTGTATCAAACTGAGCTGGACGAATTACAGGGGCTACAGCAACTATTCCCTGGTAAATATATCCAGGATCCAGTTGAAGAACATTGTTTGCGTGGAATGAATTTTCATCAATTCGTGGAAGTGGTATTAACATCAAATTTAACAAACCGTGTTTCATTTTTTTGGCAGTGATGTTTATGATATTTAAGATGAACCTTTGCTCTAGATCCTCTGAGTAGTCTAATTTAAAATTCATCACTTCTGAAGCTACTTTGATTAAGGGATAAAAATAACCAGTAATGTCAGTTATTTGTCCATTACTGTCTCGCTTAACAATTAAATGTGGCGGATTGATGAAGACTGGGACTTTCAAATAGTATCCATTACCGTTCGTTGTTTTATCAGGAAGAATTACAGTATTTAGTTCAAATCGATCGGAAGTAAATGTTTCATAAAAAGGATTAAAATTGTGAGACAGTTGATTGGTTTTATTAATTACTTCTAATATAGAAAAATCGAGGAATTTTTTCTGCCACGCGTACTCTAATATAGTCTTTATACAATATTTAGACATATTATTGAGTAAGGTAATAACCATGCATTTCGGTCTCGAGGATGTTGGGGCAAGTTTTACAAGTAAGTCTATATCCTTTTGAACTTTTATATAAAATGGTTCATTGTTATTTTTATCTTCAGAATAAATTAGTATATATAGCACTACTTTTCTAGGATTTTTGAATATGGGCAATGAAAAAACTTGATGATTAACATTGTACGAAATTTTCGCTAGATCAATCACAACAGAAGGAACTTTTTCTATCACTTTTTGAAGTATATTGCTTATTTCTAATTTATTTTTGATCTCTGAACTGTTCATATACACTGTTATTTGATAAGATTGAAAATGTTGAATGATATTTAAAATAAAAGTATTTTTCCAATCTTTATTAGTTTCTTTCTTGAATAATTCGGCACATGTACTAATTATAAATATAAAATACAAGATATTTTTTGCGTTAAAAAAATACATTTCTTATAATTTACACATATGTTAACAAATAACTTTTTTATATTCAGAACACCAATTATAATATTTACATTTTATATTTTTGAAATATTTTATGAGAATGTTTGATAAAATATATTCACACGTCTTGTCAAAATGTATGGATTCACTTGAACAAAAATTAAATGTAATTTTTTTTTCACTCATAGGAAATGCACTTCACAAACATGTTACTATGAACAAGCATCTACAAAACTGTAAGAAGCAGAAAGAATGAATGTTTGAATACTCGTATCCAAAAAACTTCCATCGTAACAGTGATATAATCAAAATGATATCGTGACCATTAATCTTAAACAATACGTTATTATACCTGCTGCTGCATATCGATAATCTATTCAATACACTTGGTATTTATTTTCATATAAATCTATTTGATTCCATTATATATATTGCATCTATATCATTGTTCTCATCTATAACGCGTAAATCAATCACTAAAATACACTGCATCAGCAATATAGTTTTCGTTTTCTGAATTCATTTAATAAATGGATCTGCTATATGAGACGATCAAAAAGAGATTGCATTCCTTTTTTTTCTGTGACACTACATGTAAGTAGAAACAATGCACTCAAGATTATTCTAGCAATTTATTTATCATATTTAACGCTAAGAGCAATTACTTTGAAACTCAATATTGAAACTATAACTGGATATTAATAGATAATATCTAAAATTGTCGAAGAAAATATATTAATTTTGTCTGCTTTTAAGGACACAAATAAAAATGACATGTAATCATTATTTCTAGTTCTTATAATAATAACTTAATAGTTATAATTAATTTTGATTAACAAATTATCAATCACAGACACAAGATACAAGAAGATTTTTATAAGATATAATAAACTGAAATATAAAATAAATTGATATCATGTAGAATGTTAATTGTGTGACTCGAGCTAATTTTGACGCGAAGTTATCAATTTCCTCATAGTACCTCATGCCTAGCACAGTTTGGTTAGTGCATTTACCTGCCAGAGAGCACTCAGTGCGATATCTTAATACTGAAGTCCTCTTGCTACCGGAGCAGCAGAGTAAAAGCGCTTCGATCAAATAAGAAGAGAAGTCAATGCTTTCAAGAACGTAGAGGATGGATTCTTTATTAGATTTAGAATTTTTAAGTGTAACGGAATTCTCCATAGTAAATTACAGTAAGAAAATGTTGAGTATGTGATAATACATATATTATCTATACATCTGTTCTATGGTGATCTCCAATTAAAATAACTTTAACAACTGAGTGAATATCCGTACCAATCGGATATACCGATTTTCGAAAATTATACGAAAATCCGATGCGGCTGCTCGTCTTCTGAGAGGATCGGCGGCGGCGCGTCCTTCGATTTCTGTCGGGGTAGAAGCCGAGGCTGCACAGCGGCGCTAACGCGCGCAAATTAAATTCTACTCGGGCCTCCCCCACCCCCAGGTCCCCACTCCATTTCTCCGGCGCGTTCATTTTGCCCGGCACTTGGCGATCGATTAAGCCTCGTTGTAGACAATTAGAAGCCGTCGCTCGGGCGGCGTCCCACGGAGCCGGGCACATCGATCGGCGAATCCTCGATATTCCGCCCCCGGCCCCGCGATCCGTCTCTCCTCTCGAGGCGCATCGCCGCTCGTTCGCTTTGCCCCGGGAATTAAAGGCTTGTACACGGGGCCGCGGCGCCGCACTGCTTTGAGGGCCGCAGCTTTTGTGCGCCGCGGCGAGCCTCATTCTTCGGCCGGCCCCCGCCCCCAGCGAGCGCCCAAGGAAATCGGGGCCTCGAGCTCGGGGATTCTCTGGTAGCCGCAGCTAGATTAATCGCGCCTTCCTCGCCCTGCTTTTTTCCCGCTTCGCTCGGTCCGTGCGCCGAGCTTTCACCATAGAGGATTGCCACGTGTCACTAATTCGGACCGATCATTCGACTTTGATCCTAAGGTGTATTTAGCGAGGATCCGAAAAGAAGAAGGCTCTGCCTATTACATTGCCTGACCATTTCTAGTTCAAAAGATATCTGCTTTTTCGTTATAGTAGACCGAAAATACACATGGGATGAATGTTTAAGCCGTTTCTCAGTTAAATATCATAAAAAAATTTAGCAATGATTATTTTAATATGTTGATATTCTCTGCTATCATATGTTGATACTTTTATTATTTGATTAACTCCTGATTATTCTCCCTTTAATATTTATTTTAATAATATATATTCATTTGTTATCATTGATAACTACAATTGTATTCTTAAAATTTCTTTCATAAATTTTAATTAAATATTCATCTCTTACTTATTTTGCCACTACCGTACATGTTAGCACTATTAATTTGCTAATGTAACGATTGCAATTTATTGTAGTTGGTATAGGTCAGTTAATTTAGATAAGACTGAATAATAATCATCAATTATATAAATTTTAATACGTTCTGTTGAAGTATTTTTAATTACTTTAAATTAATTGAATATTTGAAAGGTATAACAGTTTCAATTGTTAGAATGCAACGTAAACGAAGTTTTTATTTTTTAAAAATCGTACCACTGTTCAATATAAACTAAATAAAAGAACTTAAATATTCGTTACTTCGAGAATAAAATTGTAGGTATCGGTCTAGTTGTAAACAACGTTGAGAAACTATATTAATTAAATTACCAGGCGAAAAAAGGATTGTATATAGCTAACGGCTGTAAAGATTTAGGAGGAAAAAGTACAAGAATATACGAGATACCTTTAATACTCCTGGTGGATATTTCCCACGTAACAAATAGTCTCCATGCACTATCGAGTTTTATAGGTCTGCACGCTATTGTTCTCTTATTTGTCTCTGATAATATCGTAAAACAAATTCATTATAGTATTTAACCCTTGGAATTTCTAAAACTTGTTGCTACGTATTTCAGAATTTAATTCTTTTTACCGCTACAACAATTATTTTTATGCTAAGATTTAACAACTACCACACAAAAATGTAAATTTGCCATTATGTTTTATTAGACTAATAATTTTTCGGTAACAACGAGAATATACTAATATTATAGATTCTTATAACATAAACATTTATATGAAATTTCATAATCTTCCTTATTTCTATAAATATATACTCGAGTTATAAAATTAAATTATTCAAAATATATGTTTAAAATAACTGTATATAAAGTAAAAAATAGTTTAATGATTTACTGAGAAAGTAAAAATTTGGTAGCTTTAATGTATCAATTAACTTACTTTCATTATCACATTACAAATTTTTATCATATGTATATTAGACAGTATAATTTGGAATAAAGTATGCAGTTTGATTATTTGTAGCAATTTTATATATAGCATTATGCTGTAAGTGTTGATACATTAACGACGCACAAGAAATAGTAATTATTGGAAGAAATATATGGAGAAGAATATTTTAAATTTAAACTATGTTTTTCTAGAATTTTTTCCCGAATGCAAGTCTTAAATAACTTTTCAAATTGCTGTGCTGCTACATATTCCACAGGATATAAAGCCCAGAAGCTTAACCTCTAATGAATTAACCCAAAGTTCTCTACTGTGCTTATATTTGAAAGCTTGATTTACCCTTTAGCAAAAGTAAATTTACACTTACCTGCACTATATAATTCACAAATCCACCTATTTGAAAAGTCTAATGTGCGCCCGAGGCCGAAGATTCCCCTGATACATTCAAGCGCACGTAGCTCGCGCATCTAATTTTTCAGGGTAAATCGGCCCCACTAGCAGCTTGGCAGTGAAGCCACTGCACTGGCAACCAGCTTCTGGGGGAGTTTTAGCGATATGCGTCAACGGTAAAACAGGGCTAGGCAAGCTCGAGCGAGTCGGAGGTGCAGGTGCGCCCACGAGCGCACCGTCACCCGGTCGAACTTTATTGTCTTGGCGCGCGATGAAAGAGCGTATCTTTATGCCTCTGTCCCGCGGAATGATTCTCGACGGCGCCCGCGTATAGGTTGCCGAGCGACTCGAGCCCCCTCGTCAGTCCGCGGAATTGAATTTCTTCCTCCTAGAGGATATGCGCCGTTACTTGTTTATTTTCCTCGCTGCTCCGCTCGACGGGATCGCGATTCGAAGGCACGCGAAATCGACGGATCCGCCGCGGTTGTGTTTTGAATCGACCCCAGGGAGATGAGCGAGAGCTGTAAATTATTACGTATCTCGATTCGAATGGACCCCAAGTACTTGCGACGCGAGCTAGAGTACTCGGAATGAAAATGTTTGATAGAATAGCTATATCTATCGTCGCTTACACATTAAGCGAAAAGTTACAAAATTATATTCAAAAGTTTATGTCACTCAGTATCATATCGCTACTATCTCAAGTTGTCAATTAACTGAGGAAATTCTGTAATCAAATGAATGAAAACTGACATTTGTTATAGCGATTGCCAACTATATAAAAATTAAATGCATTAAAAATAGAGTACACTAATGTATTTTATAATTTATAAAATTCATTTGGAAAGATAATTACCTTAAAAGTCTGCGCAAAATATACCACATTATTCTAAAATTATATAATTTTAATACTAACTTTGTGCAAAATTATAAATGAATCAATATTAATTATGGAACCATAGTTAGGCCAGAATTATCCACGACTACGTTGAATATTTTTGAAGTATCTTATGTAAAACTTTTCTGGGTCACCGAGGCGCACTTCTGCAGAGATCATAATTCAAAATTTTCAAAGTAGAATAATTATAGGTGCGGGGAGGATAAGGCTGAAGAAATTAAATATTTCAGAGCAAAAATTTAAAGCGTTATACGTACGCCGTAAAGAAAGGCAGCTTGATCGAAAGAAACTGCCTAGGAAATAAAAGTATCGTTGCGCCTGGCGTATCGCAGGAGGCCGATTTTCTCCTTTTCTGCAACAAACAACCGAGCCGCATTAATTATTCCGGCTAAAAACAACTGTGAATTTCGATCGGTGCGTGCCAGGCCCCGGGAAATGCTCGAAAATAAAAGCGGAAGCGGAGCAAGCACGTGCCAGGTCTTTCCTGGTGCAGATAAATAAACCGATTAGAGGGGGTCATTGGCCGGCCACGAATCTAGCGCAGGAGGCAACAGCCGTCGCGACTCTTCGCCCGGGCGACTTGATCAGCAAAAGGTTTTATGAGGTCGGCATTATTCACCCACGACGATGCGACGCCGGGCCGGCAGATGACCTTCCGCCGAGAAAGATACAATGGGCGCCGCCCCATCCGTTACTCACCGCGGCTCGCGTAATTTTTTACCTTCGAGGGGCACTGCCGGTCGGTAGCAACGTGGACCCGCGCGGAAATATTTTATCAGGAAGGCAGCCTGCGTCCGAGCGGCTTTCGGTCCGAATCCCCCTGCCGGAGTCCCTGCGGCTCCTTTAGTGCCGATGAGTGTCCTGTTCGGCCAACTTCGCCGCCGAGCTATTGATCTTTGTATTCCAAACTTTAATTGATAGTCGCTTATTCAGATTTATTGCGCTTTTTACCCCCCGTTAAGTATTCATGAGTTTTGATCGTTATATAGGTAATTGGTTGAGATTGATACGTTTGGAAAATTATCCTCTAAATCCAATAAACATTATTTAACATTATTTTATCGATGTACAGGAATATGAGGCAATGAATTCGCAATTAAAGTGTAAAGGATTTTATCTTTGACGACAATTTGACACATGCACACACACACATATATACGTAGACATATATGTAGACTATTGTGGTATGATCGCGTTGCTATGTACACGCTTGAGGAATACAGCAGTGTGAAATTTTTAGCTACAGGGATTAAAAGGTTTTAAAGGGAGCGAAGGATAATTTCCGTTCTAAATTAGAAAACGCCAGAATTAATACTGCGAGGCACGTCATCAGCTGAATCGACTGAAGCTAAAATAGAGAAAGTTTATGCGAAATTGACGTGCCTGGCGATTAATTGCGAATCGATAGAGTCCGCATATATGTACGTGTCTTATATCCAGAATGTAATCTTATAAATAAAGTTCTCTAATATGAATCAAGTATTTGTACATAATTATATGTACAAACCAAGCATTTCTCTTACATATCGAACAATTAGTGCAATTCGAATGCAATCGAACTAGTGCATCCATGTTGTTGCTTACTCAAAGTATATACAATTGTTATCCAATCATCTCTGAAATAATGAATTAAAAATTATATAAACTTTACCTTTGTTATTTATCTAAATATTAACCCTTTCAGTAGTGGCGCTGCAAATGTGTAATACCTGATTATATTCAGCTTTTCTAGCATGAGTGAGTTTTAGCTTTAATAAGCAATAACATATTATGCTTATCAGATCCCTATATATACACATTACTTTTGTAATGTACTACATGTTTTGATTTAATAATGTTACAATAATTTGATGATAAATAGTAAATATATGTAAAAATAGTATTTCCGATTATAAATCCGATATAACAGTTTATACCTTGTTTTTAATTAAACGTATTATATTCATAGATCATAATCATGATATAATATACTCGTAGACTTTGAACCGAGACTATCATTATTTGTGGACTATTTTAATGCATTGGAACTTATCTTCTGTTCGATTAATAAATTTTCTTTATTAAACCCGATGCGAAATTTGATATTAAACACACACACACACACACACACACACACACACACACACACACACACACACACACACACACACACACAAAATACTTATATCAGTACAAAAATATTCGCTTAAATTTAACACGATTCGAAAGTGGTTTCAAATTTGTTGAATTTATGTGTACTGACATACATCGATAATAACTTGAAATCGACTACGAATTTGTAGGCACATTGCGACACAATTAGTTTTTTACAAATTTGAAACTACATGTACTATATAGATTTTTTCTTCAAAGGATTAAAAGAATTGAAATCAGGACGAAAGAAAACAAAAAAATATAAAAATTCTGATATTCTCACATACTTTAAATGGTAGCTCATAATGCATAGAAGTTGGTCATTTTACAGTTATATATACATAAACCATAGTTATATTAGCCCAGATAGTTTAATAGTTACAAGTAAGTTCCATTTCGTCCTATATTTGTTACTTGAACTTGTCAGATTAAGTAGACAGACCATACTTCAGATGCGTACATATAATGTCCCGTAACACGTATCTAACACTGGTAAATATATGAAATTATAATAAATTATAAATATTCTATTTACATCTATATAAGACTATTCGCTTTTACTATCTGAAAATGTTGCTTTGTACATCTCGTTCCTTATAGCTTCGATTGGCCTTGTTGTATTTGGTTCAGTACCGATGTAGCAGTAACAGCTACCCTAAACCCTCTTTAATAATTAGTTTATCCTCCATTCTATGCCTACATATTCGGTACTATTCTGGAATATATGTAAAATCAGGCCATTTCGCAGAGTTACTTTGTACTATTGCTTAACCGTGAAATTTCTTGTAATTTCTCTCTAGTTTATTTGTTTACATTTCGGAGACTCAGTTGCCATGACACGTTTATATCATTATAATTTATCATTCAATGTCAATATATATGTATATTTATTGTTTGATCTACTTCATCTATTTATAAATTTCTATATAAAGTAACTATTTCATATATTATAAGTATATTTTTATTTGTAGATATTTGTATTTCTCGAGGAGAGCTATTACATATTATTAAATATAAATGAAATCTTAGAATGTTAATTCAGAATATGATAAAATGTCGAAAAAAATATTATTTTTCATAATTAAAATTCAAAAGCACTTATAACATATGGAATAAATATGAAATTGAAAAGAAAAACTGAACACTTCGTTTCATTTTCTGTCATCGCATTTCTACATATATATGCAACTAAAATGGACATTGCAATTATTCACTGTCTATGAGTCTGCGAGAGTTGATAAGATCGCATCATTCACTTATATTGGACTGATTTAAAATAAAAGAGTAGTAGGAAAAAAAAGTCAGATAATAACGAGGAAATGAAAGATATTAACGAAAGAAATGGACTACGGAGAGCGAGGACGCACGTAATGATGCCTCCGGGCGCCACTACGCAAACTCGCTATATATACATATATATGTATATATATATATATGTATGTATATATCAAACATCTCGGCCCTTGCACACTGCAGTAATTATGTGAACGCTGACGTCGATTCCTCAATAGTTATTCTTATTGTCATTCGCTGCCCTTTTCTTTCTTTTAATTGAGCTAATGGAGCTTCCGCTTTCTTCAGTCATACAATGCCGCAGTTACACTCGCCGCGAGCCTAAAATCGACTCGCCTATAAATTAGGATAATATTACGAGCCGTTTATTGTGCTGCGCGGGGTTTTGATTATGTCGTCGCTGCGGTTATTGTTTCGGTCGCCGCGCCCTCGGATAGTCACCTCGGATGAATCATTTTGTTAGTTATTGAGATTGGGACAATTCGATGGGATGGAACCAAGGTGCAGAGGAAACGGCTGGGGTGCCGTTTCGTTGGGAACAAGAGCCGGTATAACAACAATATGCTCGCACGGTACATTTGCACCGGCTGCCTGTAAAAAAAAGAAAATTCCAAAAATGGCACATATAACTGAAAAATTCGTAAAAAATATCATATCTCGCGCAAAATGACCCTATATACGAAATCCACAGGCTTATACATATGTAATATTTTACATTATTAAGAGGCATATATGTAAGTGTGCATGTGCAGTTTCGATAGTATTCGACTCGCGATTCTAATCATAAAATTTTATGAGATACTCGTGAGAATAGAAAAGTAGTCTTCTGTGGTGGAAATTGTGATGGAATTTTCGTTACAGTGATTTAAAAAAAACATCGAAATATTCTAATAATACTAACTAAAGAAATAAAATAATAAATACACCTTGATATTGCAAATATCATATTAATGATTTTAGCAGAAAGACTAAAATCAACTCATATATAAATGCAGCTTTATTTCTAATAATTTTAAAGTACTCGGTACTATTATATACCATAACTATATCTGACAGAGACAAAATCGTCCAATTTTCTTGAAGACTATAATTAGAAACGGAAAACTGTGCGTTTGTTGTGTTTCATTTTTGCCTAGAATGACTGACTGGTGACAGCGAGACCAAAGCGTGCAATCGTCGCTTATCGAGTGCATGACGCGTAAGAGTATATATAGATGTCCCTAATCATGGGCGAATCGACCGGGCAGTTCGGGCCTCATTACAAGAAGTGCGCTGACTAGGTTCAATCAGGTGATGGAAAATGTCTAGTTCGGTAATCGAGGGCTGCGATCCGATCGGTCTCTCGGATTAAAAAGCGCGGCTTGCCGGCCGCTCACAGTGCACGGGGGCTAAGTGCGCCTTAATCGGCCGCGATATTTCAGAGGCGCTCGGGCGGGAGAGCGCGAGAGAGTGATATCCGCAATCAACGCGCACGCAACGCGCCCCCACCGATGAATGAGCTAATGCATCGGCCCGGAGTAATTGCCCGAGGATATGGCGACGCCGCCGCTCGAGATGCACGGCTCGTGGACGGGCTTTTGTTATATAGCATTCATTCGCTGTCTATGTATAGAAGATACAATTGTGGCCGTTGGCATTAATTCGATTAATGTCGAGTCATTTCTGTTCATTAAAAATGCAATGCTTTTCAAACATTGGTTGTTATATCAGAGCAATAATAAAAGTCATGTATCATGAATAAATGATGTTCCTGAAATAGATCAAATGTTGTATTACAAAATTGTAGTCGAAATTGTAATATATTATAGATAGCAGGAGAGGGGACAGAAATAAGTTGGGGGGCATGCTGTCGTCTGGCATCTGGGCCCCAGGCTTGCCCTAGGGCAGGTAACAATGGGAGATGAAAGTGTCTCGCGCTGGTTTTGATTGTAATATCCGGCGCTCATTAGGCCTTTAACGAGCCTTGGAGGAGCCCTTGAATGACATTATAATATCGGCACCTCCGCAAGGATCTCGTCTAAAACGCTAGATACGCCCTCCGGGGGAAACGATTGTCCCGAGGCGCCAAGTCACTATGCCGCGCGTATTCACAATGACGGCCAGCTTTTCGAGATGACCGCAGCAAGATGAGTCCCCCGTCACGAGGGTAATTAAAGTGGATATTTTCCGCCTTGTCAGTCGCGGAAATCCGCGCTCCGATTTTGTATTTCCGATTTTCAGAAGCCGTGGTGGGCGGGCGCGCTAGGGCAGGCCGTCAATCGCTCCGAGCGGCTGAATCTAATTTTAATGCCGTCGCGGGCCGGTAATACGCAGCGGATGATGCGAAAATTCCAGTTTGATAACTTAGCCTGGCGCGGGAGTGACTCACTCCGGCCCGTGTAAGTGAATTTTCATTCGGCCTCGGGCGGATTTATTTCCACTGGCGGAACTACTTTGTTTGCCCCGCTGCGGGCTATGCCTTCGCAATCCGGATTTAATTTTTAGGGACAGCTGCTCGGCACGACCCGCCGAGGTATAAACAATCCTTTCGACGACTTGAACTTGCCAGTCGCAGAGGCAGTTGGAGAGAAGTGGGCCGCGCGTCAAAGTGTCGGCTAGCGGCCGCGGCAAGTGTCGGATCGGCGATAACGCGATTGGGCGACTCGTGAACGGCCCTCGGGAGGCGGCCCGCTATGCCAGTCCCCTGGAACCTCGACTGACACTCACGGCCTTCGGTCCCTGTTCTTTTGCACTTTTTTAAAACGCTCCTTCGCTAAGTCGACATGATGATGCTAACGGTTTTTTTTATTTAGTCCTTCTTCGAATAGGACTCTGAGGAGAAAATCACGTTTCTTGTTTACGTCAAAGCCATTTTTGTGCTATTAAGATCGCCGCCAAATTCAAAGCGAGAATATGTATGTAGATATGATAATGTTTTGAAGATAAACAAAAACCGAGCTCCTCCTGAATTTTAAAGGTCCCGCAGATAAAACGGCAATGCTCCGATTGTTTTATGAGGCGGATGCTGTATATCCATTTCGTTCAAACGTACCAAATTTCACTGTAATTATAAAAATGTAAATATAATTAATTAATAAAAGATAAGAAATTTTGTCGTTAACGAGGAACCGGACAGATTTATCCTCGCAAGTATATCATCATTTTGATTGTTTTAAAATTAACGCATCCTCCTCCGGGGACCTCAACTAGATGCTTCTCGGGCTCAGAGTTAGTCGACATGGATTCGACGCAATCAACCCTCGGATAATGAAATGCAATCATGCTCCAGTAGTAGGAAAATGTGGCGAGCTCGGGAGAAGAGGCGCCGGGCCATGGGATAGCTACCGATGCATGCATATTTGCAATCTTCACTTCGTTGTATGCAATTTCGGTTCTTACCTAGCATCCTCTCGTCTTACTCAATGCAATGAAAAAGATTACAACTAATAACTAAAAGATCGAAATCACTAGGTACCTCGAATAAAATTAGAGATCTCTGATCTCTGATAATTATCTGACCCATATAGACTTCCTCGGTCCACTATAAACAACCTGCATAAATCCGGACGTAACAAATGTTTAATATTTAATTCGTAACATTACGGGCTTAATCATCCTTCGGACAATAGTTATGATCGAGGTTCATGAATTTGATGTACACGGGGACAGGCCAGAATCGCTCCGAGTGCATCAAACGAAAGCGCGCGCATACAAAATCCCTGCAATATTTTCAATAGTCCACGTGATATTTCCCGTAAAATATAGTCATATCTCCCACGACTACCCGCGGCCTACTATTTCACCAGCCCGCGGAATCCACAATTTTCCGACCGCAGCGGCGCATTAACGTTTGTGATTATAGCCACGCGCGCTCGGATAAACTCGTCGGATTAAGCGATATTTTTAATTAGTCTTATCCACTCCTTTTTATGGCGCTGACTTGCATTTCGAATTTCACGCATTCCTTGTAATACAAATGAACTTTAAATTCCCGATTTAGCCTAGACGATTTATTCGCTTTCGTCGCTGTCGATGCGAATTGCATTCGTCCACTTTTTTAGCATGCAATGAATAAAAAGTGAATGAATCAATATCGTCAATGATTAATCTAATAACGTTATTTGTTTTACTCACATGAATTGATTGTTAATGCCTACACCAATTATTTTCATATATTCGTGACATCGTATTTTTATATGCATGCAATATAGTGCACGCATAACTCGTAATATAAATCAATTTTTCTGATTCGGTTCTCAAAGAATAATGTGATAAATGTGAAGCTTTTTGTACATGCATAATTCCAAATGAAATATTAGCCAAACAAAAAGAATTAATTTTCTTTGGGGAAAGCGATCGTGAAAGCGGCATTAAAGTTTATAATACCATTATTAATTTCCGTAGAATAATCGTCGTATCATGCCTATAACGAATCCCAACACATTTTTACAGCTCACGGGTGATCGGTCAATTATCTATGGGACTGCTCGATAAATCTTCGTGCTTAATTTAACCACAAATTGAATAAAATGAAAATAAATGGAGCACTGATAGCCGCGTGCATCTTTTGTTCGACTTTATAAAAATGAACGATGACAATCCGTTGACAATATCCCGAAAGCGAAAATTAGTATCATCGAAGGCTTCCCGTTCGCTTCGCTTGTGCAAATGAATCATGGGTGATAAGCCTTTTTGAAACAAAAAAAGAAAAGCATTTTTAATTTATGTTGGAAAAGCTCTATTCGAAAACCAATGAATAATATTAGTTTAATAATGAAGATAATGAAATTGTATGTTATAATGTGGTTTTTTACGTTATTTGAGCCGCGAAGAAGGATACCGTATCAAAGTGAAATTATGATTTACTTAAAACTAGATTTTATTTAAATAAAGGTTGTCGCTACTACTCATTACAATCTATTACACTTAATTCTATTTAAGCCTATAACGCGCGCGCACTCGCTCATGCTTTCCCTCTCTCTCTTTCTCCCTAACATTATTCCAACGGCGGCTGGTGTATCTACGTCCATGGAAAAACAAGCCCACAGCTTGGACCGTCGTACACTGCGTCGATGCGAGGAGCTTCGTTGTACGCTCCCTATGGGTTGCTCGGCGGATGCCGTCTCGGTTCGAGCGCAATAAATTTGGAGATTTGTGTGCCCCAGGTTATTAGACCAATGTCTTCGGTCGGAGATGATCCGCCAGTCGCTGCTGTGATTCCTGGACGGGCGAGCGTGAGTCTGAGTGATCCAGCTTGTCGGGGTAGTCTGGGAAGGGCTAGAGATGATCACTCTGACAGGCAATGCCTTGCCCTTTGCGTAGCACAGCGACTTTACTGTGTTTGGCCTTGTTATATGCCCGTGCTTACGGCAACGCGCGTATCTCTATCGATATGTGGCTAACGTTATTATAAAACTGACCGCGGTCGTTCTTAGCTGAGGTCTCTTGATTGTCTGACTTGAATCTCGATGCGCTGATCGACGAGTGCCCCCAGCTTCATAGGCGTCGGCCCTACAGCGACGTAGGCATTGCAAAATGGGCTTCTCTTGCTCATTATAACGTTAATGTACTGCTCAACGGAAATAACTTTTTAGCGCATAAAAGCTACAAATTAAATGAAATCATATACATTTTTAGCTCTCTTGATTTATTACTAACAATTACGAGTGATGAAACGTTATTTATAAATCGATGTTAATGCTGGTTGTGGTTTCATTTCAATTTTATCAATTTTGGTACTAGTAAAGATTCCATTTCCTCTCAAAATTTCAATATTTTATTGCTGGGAGTAAATATTTTTGGAAATTATATATAATGCTGTCGACGTAGCTCAGAGAGAAGATATAATTTAAATAAAACTGTTTTTATTAAGGTGAGAGTCATTGTTAGAATGGTAAGTAAATAATAAATAAAAAAATACAACTGTTCTTTGTTTGAAAAAAACATTAGTGACTTGAATAATATTTATCGCGCTCCAGAATAGTATAAAATCAAATATTAAAATAGGACAGTAGCCCTACGGCAATATAATAGGTTTATAAATCTTCATAAAATTCAGTATTAATATTACGATATGTTGATCTGCGTCCTTATTTTCATTAGTATATACTGACCAGACACCTAAAGAATGTAGATCATAAGTTAAATTCTAGGCTCGCGTACTGGCGCTGGTTCTTAATCGACTATTACATTTGAAAGAAAGAACAAAAATGAAGGAGATGCCATTATCTCTCAGAAACGAAAAATCACTAGACAAGCGCAATCCGATGTCGGCACCCGACCGCACAGCCGACAAAAAGAGTATAAATCGATCCTCGTCACAAATAATAATGATAACCAAAGGGGACTCAGTCGTTCCGTCCTCTCTACCGCGAGAAGAAAGGAGTGTATTACTCGGGACAGGCGGACCGCGCGCGCTTCCCTCTCCGGCGGGGCGCAGACGCAACAATCAATATTGCAGGGGATTATACGAGTGCGCGTGTATGCCGCTACCGCCACCGCCGACGCCGACGCGACCGGGGCTCAATTAATTTTCATAATCACGAAATGGGCCGCCATTAAGGGGCCGGGCAGCGCCGCCCCCGGCGAATTCGGGGTAATTTCGATGGATGGGGGAGGGGAATTACGGGGCCGGCCGGCCGGCCACCGGCTAATCAAATGACCGCGTACGCTATATAGTGTTCAGGCGGCAGCTCGGCCGCCGCGCGACCCTCCTTGGCCCCGACCCACTTTTTCTCCGTCGGTCGCGTGGTTTTCCTTTTGACTGACTGCCGGTCCTAGATAAACACCCGTTGAGCCCGGCTTCTCTGGGAAATTATACCCTATTGATAGGCCGATAGGGCCGTTAGCCCGGAGGTCTTGCTTGGGTCGCACCGTCGCCGCTCGTTTCATACGTTACTTTAAGCCTTTTATCGCGCTCCTGTGAGTTTTGCGAGGCGGAATAATTTAAACGCGAGCTCGAAGTGGGAGCCGAGTAAAAGGTCGGAAATCTGCGGATGTTTAATGGCTTTTTTCCCGGGGAAATTGTCAGTAGAGCCGAAACAGTAGGGCTCGGGCTCTTTAGCGTCTCGCGACTCAGAAGCCGATCCTTGATCGAACGGATCTGTTACAGGAGGGCATCGGCTCGCTCAAAGTCGTCCCTGGCGGGATCGAGTTGCGGGGCCAGGCCGCCGTCCTCGACGCCCTCGTAGCGTCCAGTGTCAAATCAAGGCGCGGCAGCAATCTCATGCTCGAGTCTTGGACCAACTTCACCGCTTCCGCGAGGAGCGACAGCGGCCAAATCCTCGCCAGATTTACCCTTAGTGAGTTACTGCACTATATTCCACTTCCTAGATTTGCACAGTGATTTTATTTTAAAATGATTGCGCTTGTGTGCAGTGATCGCAAAAAATTTTAGTTTAAATTCCATTGTTTTACGATATATGTCATTTTTGCATTGGAATACGCGTATCGCGCGATACGTAACACCACTTAATTTTCTTTCATTGTCGTTTCACGTAATTTTTCATTTTGACTGGTTTTATATTGTTTTTGCAGTTTACAAAAATAAAATAAGCGGAAAATAAAATAACACTTGACCAAGTATTTTCTTTGTTTTCGTAAATATTAATATACTTTACTAATTTTCACTCAAAATTAAACATTATTTTTGATATAAGTAAATCAATATTTTTTTTACGTTTAGATTCTTTTCCTAAAAGTTAATATAATTTCTAATTAAGCCCATTAGTGTAGTAACACAGTTCTAAATATTATGTTCAATGTGATTAATATTTGCACAATGATTTGAGATCTGACACAAATAGTAAAATAACCATAATAACGTTATTTTTATTTCACAGGTGAAGATAAACTCGAAAGCATTTCCAGAGCCTTCCGGATAACCGATCCAAATGGAGAACTACTATTCTCGGCGAACAGTGATCGCGTTGTCGTCGGGGCAAAGATGCTTAAGGTGACAGGTATCGGGGGCGCCGTATTCGAGGGAAGCGTCCAGACGCCACTAGTTAGTTCCGGACCCGGGCGGGACTTGAGGTGATTATTATAATTCTTCATCCTCCCTTCGATATGTCATGGTACAGCTCTGCTAACTTGAATAATATTGATAAAAGATTTTGAATATTCTACGAATCGTTCTGTTTTGAATTATGATTCAATTCATTAATCGTTATATAATCAATTAGTTAAACAAGTATTAACAAGTTTTTTTAAGTGTTTTGAAATTGAATAAAAAGAATAGCCATATGGAAATGCAACTTTTTCGTTCGAAATCGAGAAGGTAGGTTCGATTAGGTTAAAGGCGGAAAAGCCGGGAGTGTATTTTATTTAGTATACCGTCACTACTGATTATAATGTATCAATCCTCGGGTAAAGTTTTCCGCGAGGTAAAAGGCTGTTCATAAATTACGTCACGCAAAGTTTTGCCTCTTATCCTTTTATCTCCATATACTTTGACATTAAGCCGACCCCCTCCCTGCCAGCCCCTGCAGGGGTTCCTCCACCCATTCCACCCTTAAATGCCTGTCGTAATTTAGGAATGATCCCTAAGTTAGTTTAATAACGTAAGCTTTTACCCGCTCCATTAATAACGTATCGGTATTACGGTTAATTTTTCAAATTTATGTATCGTATAGATTCCGCAAAGTTTCATTGACTTTTCGAGTATAAATCACGTGGGTCGAGTGTAACGCGTCGCAACAATAAATCACGCCCTAGTTACGCAATGCTAATGCGAGCATGCAAATGTAACGTTTAACTAATTCTAACCAATTACGCGGGTCATTATCTTTTATCTGCAAGGCAGCGGGTCCTGTTGGTTAAGCGAAAAGCATGCGGACGCGCGGTGCAAGGTATCCAGTGAGGGCCGAGCGAGAAGGTTGCACATCCAAGTAGAAAGGAGGCGGCCCGGTCAGGCGGCCCGAAAAGTACACTGACGGCGTGGTTGCCCTTTAGGTTGGAGTCGGCGACACGGTCGCTGGTGGCGCGCGCGCCCCAGCGCGTCAGCCTCGAGTCCTCTGCGGGCGGGATCACGGCCAGCTGCCTCTCCCACCTGAAGCTGACGAGCCGCGAGGGCACCCTGACCCTCGACTCCCGGGGCGTCTTCCTCAAGGGCCTGCTGGCGGCGCGGGCCGCGCCCCAGGCCAAGCGGCCCGGGGGCCCCAGGCCCGACGGCGTCGCTGTCTACCAGCTATGCGCCTGCGCAGACGGCAAGCTCTTCCTCGCCCCGTCCGACGGCGTCTGCCAGGCCGACAGGACCATCTGCTAGTGTACATAGCCGGACCCAGTGAGCTCGAACGAGCGAGGCCGCACTCGCCTGGCGAGCCCCACCTACGCGGCCGCAGCGCCTTTGTGCGCGGTCATCTCGTTTGCCGCATTATTCGGCGAGCCGTGTGTGCGCCTCTGGCCGAGCGCCCGAGCCAAATGAAGATAAACCGAATGAGTTTTTAAGCGGAGCACAACGGGTCGCCGGGCCGAAACAGCCTTAAGTTCCGGTCCCCGGTGCTAATTACTTGCGCCCGACTACGTGTTTGAACGATTATCAACACTATTTTCATCGAGTTGAGAATTGTCGCGAGGTTTATCGGAACATAGACCGTGAGCGCCCTGGGGATAACGATTCCCGGATTATCGAATGACGTCAATTCCAGAATCGCGCGCGAGACTCGCAAAGCGCTCGGATCGTTATGCCGCCGTTAGCTCGGCCTATTTGGCGGAGAGCGACACTCGGACGGTTATAACGATTGGATTCTTCCGCGAAGGGCCCGGGCAGCCGTGGCCCTCGTACCCAATGTGTATAAAGAAAAATATTACCTAGCATTTGTATAAGTGTGCAATGGGCTGGTGAGCGCAATCCGCCCTATGCAATTAGAGGAGCAAGCGCTCGCTGCGGCGCCGTTGCCCCTTTGACCGAGGGAAAAGCCCAAGGTCCGTCGAGGACGTGCGGCTCGCTTGCCGATCAGGACCCCGACTACAGTCAATAAGCGGCAGGAGACAACCGACCCGCGGCTACAATTACCCCACAGCTTTGAATCGACTGGCGCTCGAGTGGACGAGAGGATGAGTACGACCCTTCGCTTCCGTTATACGTAGTCCCCGCCTTGGCCGCTCTTTTGGTACATTATATATAGCCACGTAGATCGCGGCCGCGCGTCCGCTTACTCGAAGAAGAGGAGGTACAGTTTTAGCCCGCGATTAGACGTCGTCTCGTTGTACTCACTCAAAGCCCACACCATCCTCCTGTAGATATGCTCCTGCGCTGTAGTCGCGTAGATCACCCAGAAATCCACTCGTTTCTAGTAAGCCATGTTTTTAAAAGGAAGCAGAAGGGAGGACTCGTTTGCAAACTCGGAAATATCCACTGATATATCGATAAATGCCGATTGATAGGCACATGATTACTGGCGACAAATGTATGATAATTGCATCTAGCTTGGGCCTCATTCTGCATACGGTGAAAAAAGTGCAATTTCATCAACTAAGAAACGCATTTTGATGGAAATTAATCCAATTGTGTTTACGAACCATGATCTTTAACGTATTTTTAGTTTTAACGTTTTACTGAAATCGCATCAATTTCTGTGCAACAAACAATATTCTCAACGCTTTTCCTCGATTGGCAAGATAATCTTCAAGTATACGTGTAGTTAAAAGTGAGGGTATTTTTGACAGTGTTAATTTAAAAAAAAATTATAATGAGGAAAAAAATCTATGCCGTTGTATAGGATTAAAGCTGTTGGATTAAATATTTAGTGCACAGAAATTGATGTTCACACGTACTCGAATGTACTATTCAAATGTACTTTAATAGACTGAACATAACATGATTTATAATTAGTTCTAAGTAGATCTAAATATATGCACTTGTAAAGTACAGAGTGAGAAAAAGAGAGAAACATATATATATATGTTTTAACAGCTTTGAATAATTTTTTGGTTAGCTTTTCAGTAATTCAATGTATATAATTTAAATGTTGATTACGAAATGATTTCGAATAGCTTTTGAGGTTGTGTATTCAATTACAATATACATCATATTCAGTTTGTAAATAATACATAAATGATATTACTATTCCCTAAATATTTATTGTTTAGTTTTTATTTAATTTTTCTAGATTTTCTATTCAATTTTTAAATATTGTGGAAACATTGTACATACATAAAACTGACTAATTATGTTCTGACGTCTTTGAACTGATATATTTAACGCATGGTCACATATCTTTACGTTAATGCCATTATTGAAATTTTGACAAATTTCGTAATTTCGTGCTGCTAAATGTCAATTGTGCATACTACATGCTTTGAAGACTACTGCTAAACTCGTCATCTAAAAGTGTACCTACTCCTAGTAAATGAACTTGCGACATCAGATATCCATTGAGATATCGACTGTTGCATCTCGTGGAATGGCGACATGGGAAATGGGCAAAGTTTTTCAACAAGCCTCTAACGCGGTTACAACTTTTCAAATTTTGTCACGAGAATTTGATATTATTATTAAAAGTTTTCGTCGAAAAATAAACCCGAACCGCCTGCGTAAATCTATATTAATCTCAAACAAACAAAAATATACATAAAGAAAAAATTTATTATAAATATATATAAAAATGTAAAAGTCGTAGATACGAATTTTCGTATAATAATAATTATATGTTTGCATTCATTCCAAGGGGTGTTTTTCGACGAAATTATCGATAGCCAAGAAGAGAATGAAGACAAAAAATAACGTTGAACGCGCGTTCAAACACGCGTTACGGCGCTATATTGTATGTGTAGCCGTGTCGCCAACGCTACCAGCGATGTATATCTTGTATATCAATAAAATTAGCGATTATCGTTGAATATGTCTCACTTTTATTCATCATTAATTACCCAAGAACAGTATATCAAGATTGAAAAGTTTGAAATCCTATTAGAAAGTTCCTTTCGGAGAGTCTAAATTAATTAACTCACGAAAATATTAATTCAGCCAAAGTTATCCGAACGATGCAATAGAGATATTTTGAAATAATTTGTCATGCGGATTTTATAACAATGATGATAATTTTAATTTTGTTGCAATGGAAAGGTAAAATTTTACTCCAAAGTAATTTCAAGTTTCACGAGGTTCTGCATAAAGATTACCTCGGTCAATTGCTGTCGATAAAATGTCGCGAACGAACAACTCACCCAGCTTGAAAGAAACTGGCAAAAGTATAAAGAGAGCAATCGAGAAAATTTACTTGTAATCGAACGCTACGAGTGTCGCGCTCGAAAAAAGACGCCTCGATGAATCGGTGCGACGGTTGCCCAACGCCCCGAAAAGCCATCTCGAAGCAGAATGTATTTTTCATTTTCATTAACGCGGCGGCGCATCGAGCGAGGTTGCGCCTCGCAATTGCTTATATTCGCGCAGAGTGAATTCCCTTGACAATGGGGATAGGAGGGGCATAACGGGCCACGCATTCTTTCGCCGAGGCTCGAATTACGAGGGCCCGCGGCCTCGAGTAATTGAAAATTCGGGGCGAGGGGCGAGAGGGCAGGGGAGTCCGTTCCGCGCGTGCAAAATACAAAAGACCTCCGTAACGGCCTCAAACGAGGGCAAATTGTTACGAGTTCCAGTTATGACCTTGGAAAATAGTCCCGCAGACTATCAGCGGCGCCGGGCTCCCAGGAAGCCCCGGCC
Organism: Sycophaga agraensis; assembly: GCA_018906755.1. Classification (NCBI taxonomy): domain Eukaryota; kingdom Metazoa; phylum Arthropoda; class Insecta; order Hymenoptera; family Pteromalidae; genus Sycophaga; species Sycophaga agraensis. The sequence continues at coordinate 428,819 of JACCIE010000076.1, forward strand.
CCCGCGAGATAAATGAAGACTGACGTATAGCGACCGCTTATATGGCCTCGGAGAAATTGCCGGCCCTTAACGCGACTTCTTCGTGCATTTAATCGGCCCAAGTAATTTATGGATTCGTAATAAGAAGCACGATCATTATGAAACACCATCGGACCCATGCAACTTTATTACCGCTGTAACAGGAGCTTAATGTCGTTTTTGGTCCCGTCAATAATAACACTCAGATTACTCTTTAGCTTTTGTTTTGAAAAATCCTTGCTAACTATTGTTTTTCTTGATAAACAATTTGAAGTCACAAATATAATAATTAGGCACGCATACAAAATTCATGCAGATTCAATGCATTAGTTTTCAAAAATAGTTAAACATGAACAGTAGTGCAATTATTATTAATTATTATCGTGCAATGATGTTGGAATTGAAATATAAAATCTACACTAGCAGAAATTCTCTAGGAATAAAGTAAATAAGTCGTCTGCTGAAAAAAGGAATGCCACCGCAGACGGAAAAAAGTCACGCCCGACTCTTTCTCCCTTCCCGGGAACGAAAAGCCACTCTGTAACATAGCAATCCAACCCCCATCCTATTACCACTATCACTTGGAGATTCCGAAAATTCCAGAATTTTCCGCATCAGGGGGTGAAACAGCGACTGCTGCGTCAAGCGTCGGCTGACGGCAGTCGCTGGGCGACAAGGAGGTAATTTTCTCAGAATTTGGGATGAAAATTGCAGAGCGGCGAGCGCGGACTTGCGCCCGTGAATTAGTGACGACTGAATAAAGAATACGCCTGGCGGTGAAGATGGAGAGAGCTCGAGTTTTTATCCCCCGCACTTTTCACACGAGAGCATCTCCGCCGGCGGTTGACTTTTCGGATCTGCTTCCGGGGACAAGTTACGGCCTTGCTCTTAATTAATGGAGCATGGATGATTTGAAAGAAAACTTTATAAACTTTAGTTAGTAATTTAGATATTTGTATACCTTCAATTATTTCAACGAGACCAAAGTTACGTTGCATAAATAAAATATTTCAAGTAAAATCAAAAAATTATTAAACTTTTTCGTTTAAGTAGAAAGATCAACCATTGGTCAGTCACCAGTGACACAATAGATGTATATATCAAAAGCAATTTTGTACGAAATAAAAAAGGTTCAAAAACCATAATATGTTTCCATGTTGTGTTTTTAATAGTTCTAAATTATCTTTAAATAGTTAAAAGTTGCAAACGTCCCTCACGTATCGAGCGACAATTTCACGGTTCGGCGATGTCGAACATTTTCCGCGCTGTCTCGTTGATCCGGAGCAAATAACTTGTTCCCGGGAATTATCTCTATTCATTTGCGTTTTTGTTGCTCTTTGTTTATAGACTTCCACGATACATTCTTGAAAGCATACTCAAAAGGACTGATACTACAAGCTACATCGCCTCGCGTGATTAAAAAAAATACACGCAGGGTAATTAAACTTTGGCTGGCGGCGCGTTGGTGGATCGCTGAGTATACAAGTTTGCTCGAGGGAAGACAGGCCGAGTGTTCATACGCGGAGTGATGCAGTGGCCGCGCTCGGGAAATTGTCGTCAACTCGGCTGGCAACTAGAAATCAAACTTTTTAACGAACTCGAGGCTTTGCCGCGAAGGCTATGACTCACCGGCTGCAAAAAGCCGCAACTTAGGGGAAAGGGCCAACGCGGAGTTTGTTGCGGCCGGTGGATTCCGCGCCTCGAGAACTCTTGCACAGACGCGCGCGAATATCTCCCCGAGTACACATGTACAGATCAAAGCGAATCGAGGTCTGCCGGTATCAACAAGTAGAAAAAAAGGGAAATACTCGGGGCGAGGGGCGAATCACTCAGGGCGAGGGGCAATATCTCGGCCGGGCGGCCATAAATCGGCGGCGCCCCGGGAGCTGCGTCCCCGAAATTGTAATTCCCGCGCGGCCGCCGCGGAACGACCTCGTTTGTCCGACAGGAGCCGGGGGCTTCTTTCCCATGTAAGTTTCCGCCCGCCGTCGGGGAATTCCCGGAATTGCCGGCGCCCGCTCGTCCCGGGCAACGAGGCCCCGCTGTCCCACTTGGCGCGGCGGGCTAATCGCCCTTGGCGCCCACCGCGCCCCCGTCATTCGCCGCTTCATTAGCAGTTGCCCGGGAACGGTAGTCCTTCGCGGCTGATTGCCGGGGCGTGGTGGTCAACTGCCCGCGTCCACTGTCGAATGCGCCGAGAAGACGAGGCCTGAGAGTCGTCGTTTTTCAGCGGCACTGCCGGGCACAGGAGACAATCTCGGCGGGCGGGGGCCGCCACCCGTGAATGTTTTAGGATCGTGATTCCCAGGGAGGCGCCGGCGCCCGGGTACCGAGGCCTCGGGGGGCCGCTCCTTCATCAATTTTAATTGCGCAAAGGTCTATGAATTCCTCAACGGCTAATCCGCCGAGTGGAGATTTTAAAAGAAATTAAACTTTCAGCGGAGCGCGCGCGCCTCGGCCGCGGCAACTTTTTCTCAGCCGGAATTATTTAGGCGGCAGGCTCGTAATCGTGATCTCCGCCTCGTTCAACTTTCACTTCCTTTAATAAGGACTACTGTAATGCTAATGAGTAGGGAGAAAACGCCCGCCCAGGGACGACTTGATTTTTCACGACTTCTTGCACCGCCTTTTAAATTTCGCCCTCCTCGTTCGGCAACAGCCTTTGCCCCATATGATGATTCTTTTTATCGGGCCAGCATCCATCTCTTCAGAAACAACGGTTAATATCCACGTTTGATGAAAACCATCAAAGCGCAATGAAAATCAGATCGTAAAAGAATTAGTAATGAATTTCCTAATATATCAATAAGAGTTCATTTAAATGTCGAGGGAGATTTATCAAAACGGCGGTATATATCTATCCATTCGATTAATGACCTAATTTTTACAAAACTTTAGTAGATTTTCTATGACTCATTTTTAGAGAGTATATACAATCATCTTGATAATTGTAACATTTTAATTATTATGAGCGTCTAAACACTCTGTTTTTTTGGAATCAAATTGACTGTAATTGTTTGAATTTATAGTGATACCCTCATAGTCAAAAAGGCAAATAAGGAATCAAATTAGTGGCCTTCCTCAACACACTTAAAATTGTACTCATATGCAATATAAATAAAGAAAAAAAAGTTACTTTTAGCTATAAAACCAATGGGATCAAATTTTGACTTAAAGAAATCCAAAGTGTGATAGAAAGGGCAATTCTGCCACGCAATCGGAGCAGTGCCAGTTGAGGGAGCCAGGGCGAAGACAGGCCGATCGGCGACTCGGATCCGCACGCGCGATGAACTAAATTAATTAAAGTCAGCGCGGGCGGGACAGCTGGCGGCTGCGCGATAGCGCCAAGATTGCCCGCGCCCGACTATCCATCAGACGTGAGGTGCGATTAAAAAGAAGGGGGAGGACCGCCCCCGTCGACGGCCCGACGATTAAGCCGAGAGCCGACGGCTCGGTTTAATAAGACCGCGGCCCGCGGCTGGCCCGCTCTTGAGCGATGCGCAGTTTTGCGTACGCGCGGTGCGCCCCCGTCCCACCTCTTTTCTCCACGTCTTAAGCGAGCCTTTTAATGGCTTTTAACGTAGCTAGGTCGATGCTAGACAGCGAAGAGGATGTGTAGAACTATCTACGTTTTCGTTTCCCCGAGGCTTAGTCATAGAAGTGAATCGAGACACTTTTGCGCGAATGAGGAACGCTATATTTCTGGACACGTGCAAGATGCCCGAGCGTCGCAACTTACTCTCCGAATTCATTCTATAGAGTCCAGCAAAATTATTCTTAGTGGCGAAGATCGAAAGTCGCGTGACTCTTCGAAAAATCGATCCTCGGTAAATGAGTCGAATTACGTAATTGTGCCTCTGATTGCTCCCAGTTGCTACATCAGCGAAAAACCCCAACTTCTCCGGATTCAGTGGCCCGGCGACATACGAGCGTGTCGGCAAGTGCAGTACAACTGAGAGGATCGGCGCAGCAGACCGCTACAGAATTCTCCTTTCAAAGCCCTGAACGAAGCGGACACGTGTCCGCGCACGAGTCGACCTCGCGAATCCCATTAAAAAGCGGGCGGAACGCGCCGCTAGGCCGCGGGGCCAACGACTGGGCGGGGCCGGGCCTCAATTTGTCGCGGGGCTGATTTACAAGCCGGCGGCCGGCGAGCGGTTAATCAGGCGGCATCGACACCCCCGTGGCGTAATCACCCTCGATCAATCAAGTGGGCGCCGGTTTTTCTAGCTGCCGCGCCGCCCGCGGCTCAATTAAAAAAGAAGCGCGGCGCATGAATCAAAGTCCCGCTGACAGTTAATTCGCGCGCGCGACATCCAATCTGCCATTGCCGCGCGCGACCCTCGCGTGGGACTGTCTTCTTCTGGGATTGACATGTCTGGACGCGCTACGGTTGGCCCAATGTCATTATAGGGACTTTCTACATGCCCCTATGTCGTAAATATGTTAACTGAATTACGTAATTGTACAACTTCGGCTAAAACAGACAAAAATTACTTAAAATTCTTTTTTAATTCATTTATTTTTTTATACTTCTATTCTTACTGTAATTGAAAAATACTGTTATATCATAATGTAATGTAACCAATAACATACAATAAATAGTAAATTAAATTAAAATAAAAACTAAAAATTTACTTTTTGCATTATTAAAAATTGAATATTTTATTTTATAAACTTCAAAATAAAAAGATATATTTACATAAATGAATCGAATGTATGCGTTATTACAAGTTAATAGTAGCTAGAAACAATTGCTGTATAACAATTGTCAATGATTTCTTATAGCATAAAGTTAAGGACAAAAAATAAATTATTTTTTAACACGGTGATTGACAAACAATAAAAAAATTTTGAATTTTACTTGTATCTTCTCTTTATGCCATCTCATGTAAAGACGAGCACGGAGGATAAAATGATTTGCATTAAGTTCTTTACAAAGCTAGAATAAAAAATAGGAGACTGGTCAATCAAGACAAAGGGCATTTAAATAAACTGAACTAACAATCTCTCATCCAATGCAAATCTAATAAATCTGGGGACAATTCAAAGCTTGGCGCTTTCTCGTCACCCAGACGATCAAAGCTGAACAGTCGGCAGCACGCGACACCCTCTTAGTAGCTACGTACCTACGACTCAAAAGGATCTGCGACGCGTTCGGCCTTCGAGAGAAGAAGTACGGAAGAGCGGGACCGGTACGTGGCGTGTTCAAGCGGCATAACGTCACTGGACGTCGATTGGGAGCGCGGGAATCGGCTTCATCACTGAGATTACGGGGCACCAGCTCTCCAGTTCGCTTTCTCCTCGCGCAAGCAATCAGTGCATCGATCCCGACCACCGATTTGAATCTCCGATACACTTGGGACGATCATCAAGTCCAATTAGCCGCGCGATCGTTGAGTGTAAAAGCCTGGGCGCAAAGGCGTGTCAGTGATTCCCGTAGACGACTTAACGCCCGGCATTAGCACGGAATCCGGCAACCTTTTACCGGCTTACAGCAGGCGATCGACGCGCCTTCCACACCGGCGGAGCTCGCGATCGGCCGGTTGCTTCTGAAGAAGGAGCAAAGGGGCTGATCCTCCGTTTGAGTAGTCAGCGTATGCGTTGGGGCCACCGGCAAACATGCGGGCATTATCACATTTTCATGAAGCTCCAGGACCATCAGACGCGCTCGTGCGCCAGAGCATGAATCAAAGCTTTCGGCCGCACCGTCTGTTCAAGCCTTGAGTCCCGAGGTGACGTCCGAATCCCAGGGATATCCTCGCAGACTGATCCGCGGACTTGTACAGTTTTACACTAAATTTTTCGCGTAGTGCCATGACCGATTAGACTGTGAAAAGTAGACTCTTTTTCCCAAAGTGTGCGTTGACTATTTTTATCTATGGGAATGGCGGTTACTTTAGGTTCTGATTTACCGCAACATCTATAGGGGCGCATAATATACGAATATAATCAATTGACATGTGAAATACTGACATTTCATTAAAAACACAAACGGATCTACAGCAATCTATTTTTTATATACACCAATCTTATTTTTTAAGTCCTCTTCTTTATTTTTTTATTTCTCAATATGATGAATACATGTCTACTGGCTGCTACTATTGTTACAATTCTTTTGAAAAGTACATATTAACAAATTTCACTATCCATCCGATAAAAATTGATGAAGCCAAATATTAATCGACAGGCAAACAGGCATGAAAATACGTTATCTTTTTTTTGACAAATAAATGGGCTTTTTTACTGTATGCCAGTTAATATATTAATAAATATTGTTATAAAAGTATTTATAAGATAACTAAAACAAAACAACTCTTGAATTGATATTTCGTTTCAGATATTTTGAAATCGATTAGAACTTGCGTTGAAAGAACTATTTACCTTTCTTTATTATAAATATATTTATAAATAATTCACATTAAGTTTACATCGGTTTGTTTGTACATCTCAACCGTTTGAAAAATCTGCTAAATATTTTGTAAATTAACAACACAAATTAATGTATTTTGATTACTAGATGTTTAAAATTTTTATTTTTTTTATTAATAATTCTGTAGTATAATTTGTAATAAAATTAATTTTTGTTAATAATTTTTAATATTTGAATGTACATGTAGATGGAGAGGTAAGTGAATACCGAAAACAGATTTGTTTGACAGCTCTATGCTCCGACCTTGCTCGAATTTACACGAAGGGCTACGGGTGTCGCTAAGCTGCGATACCTGCGATTCTGCGTTTTAAATAATGGCTAGCCTCAACAACAGAGAGCAAGCTCCATGAGTCCTCTGGTACTTCAGGTAGTCCTGATAGGTTTCCTAAGAGTAACGGCTAATGATACGAAAATACCTTGCGTATTTGCTTGTACTTTATTATCTAGACTTAGATTATCGGGAAGAAGAGACGGCGCACCGATAAAAATAGTTAATTGATGTAATGTTTCTGTAATAACAATAAATCAATCTGACTTTAATATAGACAAAATGCGTATGTGTTAGTAGTTAAGATATTTGTGACGTACTTCGAATCTACATAGGTTCCTTAACTATGTCTTGCATCTGTCTGTGTTCGACATTTCTCCTCCTAAGACTACGTTCTTATATGCTTAGGACTCTAGTTTTGTACCATTATTCTGGGGTGTTTAAGTTGCTAGTTAATGGTTTGTTTGCTATGAGGTGGTTTTTAAATGGTTGACAATTGGTGTTGCGTTAGTTAAATTTTGAAAACGTACATGTGTATGTCAGTTCTAAGTTTAGGATTATTGGGAGGTGGTCTGAATCGAGTTTCTGCATTGCTTTTATTTGGGCCAGGTTGTTAAAATTTTTTAATATCCCGAAGTCAATGAGGAGAAGGAGGCGGGAGAGCACTCTCGCGGCGGGAAAGAGTCGCCGGCGGGTGCGTAGACGCTTTCTCTTCCTTGGGATGCCGGCCGGGCTACACTCCCGTGTACACCGCCAAAGCAACCCACTACTGACCCCTCAGCAGCTTGCGGAACCTCCTCTGAGGGAGCAACTCGTGCCGAGCTAGCCGGAGTCTACTTGCCTAGTGCCCAAATATCAGAAAAATTTGGCAAGTCCGTGGACCACACGACACGAGGGAAGGCCCCTACCTAGTTACACTTCAGGCCTGGCACGACGTGTTATAATCTTATACAGAAAATGGTCTAATTTCCGTCTCAGTGTGCATCCACGAAAGAGAAACTATCTTAGGGTTGCCCCTGACAGGTTTATCGAATACGTTGGAAGAGAATAGATTGGCAAGGTACCCCGGCTTCTACAGCCGTAAAATATTCCCTCCAGCTGTCTACTCCCTTCCAACCCAATCAATGCCTGAAGGGGGTGATATGATCGTCATATTTAGCGTCCGTCATATACTGCACACAAATGTTCTGTGAACGTTGTAGCCTCGCCCTTAACCCTAGGGATGCATCTAAATAAACAATGGAGCAATAATTGAAATGAGGAAAAACTAGAGTGCAACACCAAGACTCTGTATTGTACCGGACAAAGAAACAACTATCCGCTCTTCGAGTTGAATGGAATTGAACCCTGTAGATTCAATGTCAGAAAGAAATCTATGCGTTCTAAAAAGAATCGCAGACGTCTTTTCGACATTGAGCTTCAAGGATGCGAAGCCCAGTTCAAGACAGTCCGCGCCGTAGCCGCTACGCGTCTGGCTCCACACTCCAGGTTCTCCTAACGTAAACTTGGAGCTCATCAACATATAAAATGTCTTATATACATGGAGATCAGAACAAGACTTAAGTCATTAATATAAAGACAGATCAGTAAACATCTCAAAACTGAACCCTGAGGGACACCAAGCATAGCAGGAAGATGTATTTGTTCTGTCAACTATGACAAGTTGCTTTCTTCCAGACAAATAAGCCCAAATCCACATCAGTACCCCCAGCGAGAAGCCCAGGCATTCTCTTCATACATTCTAAGAGCCAGTTAGGACAAATAGTATCGAACGCCTTGCTAATGTCAAATAGTAGCGTCACCTGTTTTTTGTCAATAGCAGTATGGACGTCTTCTATCTTAGCAAGGCAGTTTCAGTAGAGCTATTACGTCTGTATCCAGTTTGGAGTGGGTCATAGATATTGTATGATACCAAGTGCTCCATAAACTGGACATATACAATTCTTTCAAGAACTTTTTAAAGAAAGCAAAGCAATTAAATTGGCCGAAAATCTTCAAATCTAGAAGGTGTTCTAGATTTAGCCAAGGGCACTACAAGAGCCTTCTTCCAAACCTTTGGGAAGATGTAGCTATCTAATGAGTCATGATTATACAGGTGCACTAAAAAAGGACCAATAATCAGAAGGGCCTTCACAACTACACTATTCGGGGTGCCATCTTCACCGACTGCCTCAGATGAAATCTTTGACATAGATAAAATGATGTCGTCAATACTTATGACAAAATAAGTGTTAAGCTCATCCGATGTGAGCTTATACAACGACTCTCTCGCTCGCGGCAGCATCTCTAAATTCTACAACTTGAACCAGATAGTACTGGAGTTTTGAGAGTCGAACAGACAATTATAAACATATTCAGTCCTCGCCCGATCTACTTCTGAATGCATTTGCGAAGATCAAGGAATTCCTCAAGGGATTGTCGCTGTCCTGTTTTTCGGCACCGTCTGTATAGTGTCCTACTCGTGCACTGCGAGTCGCAAAACTCAAGTCCAATCCAAGGCTGGCGCTTCTTATTAAGGTTACCGGTGACAGTTGATTAATTCCCGCCGTTAAATTGGAGTTAAGCCTCACGACCGCCGCTTCAATGACGAAATCATCCGTCAACAGTGGCCCCCAATCACAGCCCGACAACATCCGCCCATTACCATCGATGTTTTTAAAGTTCCTGTATTCAAAAGAGCAACAGACAATCGGACAGGTATCTCTACTATTACATCAACTATGTTGTGCTTGCTATGAGCACAGAGCAAATTAAGTATTCCAGCACCCCCGGCCTTACAACCCCCTCTATGTTAGAGAAGCAGAGTACGCTAGTCTTGAAATGCTTATTTACATAAAGCGCAACTCCCCCACCATTAACATTACGATCTTGTCGAATTACAGAAAATCCATCAATTCCATTAATTCTATCTGCAATGTTGTAGTCAAACCAGGTTTTCGCTACATGAAACAAATGGTAACTAGGATAATCATGCAAATAAAGATAAAGTCTCTCAATGTGCGTTACCCTAGTACTTCTACGAGATATCATAAGCATGAACCACGCCCTCAAAAATTGACCACCTTCTTTGCAGCCCGAATCCTTATCTCCCCGCTCACTCCCAGAGATCATCGATGGAGTGTTTGCCCGACTTAATTAAATCTCATCGACCCTTTTCCCATTTGTAGCACGATCACCCTCACCATCTTAGTCATACATTGTTGGTACAGACGAAATGCAGAGACCACGAGTTAAAGAATTTTTGTCCACGCACGTTCTCGGTGGAACTCCGGATTAGTACATGCTCATGAAAATATTTATAATCTCCGTCTCGGAAGCTGCAGCATGAGCCCTACTGCCCTCTCTCCATCTAATTTAAAGTATTTACCGCGTTGATGCTAGACGTACTTAAAATCGAGGTCACGTGCAGTATCTTTGTACTGCGCCAGTACGCTATAATGATCTCGACTTAACCACAAATTTATAAATATATTACTTTGACTGGCATCCGACGTCACCTTTCCGGCACGGTTTAAAACAATATCTTGTGTTGAGAACGCAATGAAAACTTGTATTACCTCTGAGACAAGATTAGCAGCTTCCCTTGAATGAAGCTGCACCCTAATTGATAGTATAGATGGTTGGAATTTTTCACCAACCCTCCATGTAACCTCGCCATTCACTTTCCGAACTGCACCGAAACCAGGTCCTCAATTACGAAGGAGAAGAACACAGAAATAATGATATCAAGCAAGAATAGGAGAATTTGCCGCTGATAGGAAAGAAGCTGCCGGAAAATTCGGGTGGTACCAGAATCAAGCGTAGTGGTTGTCCTTTAGTCGCACTCACTCTCATGATTGACATCGGGAAGATTGATCGATAAACTTAAATTTAATAATATCAATAATAATAATCTGATATGGTAGTTGACAAAAATAATTATGATTTTAAAATTAGAGAATTTTGCTGTATAAATATAAAACAATGTGTATTTAATTATAAAAATTAAAATTATATACAGAATTAAGTTTGCATAAAATACAGTTGCTGATTGAAAAATGAACAGTTTAAAAAGATTGGTTGAAAATGTTATGTAATACCCACTGTGGAAATGTTACCTTTTATTATGAACTGCTTTGTAAAAAATATAAATAAAGTATATTAATAGTATATTATTGGCTTAAATTTATTATATTAGGTACGAAAAATCTTGTAATAAATACTGAATTTTTTTTATACAAATTATATCAATAAATTATTACGCATTATCAATAAAAATATAGAATTAAAAAATAAGTGTGAAATAACTCTCAATACTCTCTATTTATGCTATACATAAAAACTTGCAATTTGGCCAAAAATGACTCGAAATACCTGATACTGCTATTTCACTGTTTATCATTATAAAATAATAAAATTTATTATGTATCTCTAGATACTGCAATGCTTTACTAATGCATATTGAAAATTAGGATTAATATCATTGCATGCTACAAAATAATTACCTATGCAAGATTCAAACTGCACAATAAATAAAAAAAAGTTTGAAATTTGAACATTGTTAATGTAGCTTATATATCTTGAAATGGTCTTATTTGTTTATTCCACACGATAAAATTATTCGAGTTCTTTCGTAGACTTTCTTTACAAAAAATCTTTTATTAATGTAGGTTGTAACAGAAAGATTTATGTGTTATGTCTTTGTAATTCTTTTTACTACTATAATAGTAGTAATAGAAATATTTGCACAGTAAAATAGTTAATTATATAGATAACAAACAAGTGATTTATTTATATATTTGAATATTATCAAATAACATTCAAGATATAACTGGTTTATAAGTTGCTTTTGCAATGAAGAAAACATAGTCTTCCTTCTGATTTTGACAGACGTAAAATTGGAAAAAAGACGTAATCATAAATCACAATGAGGAAAAATTTAATGGTTACTTTATTATGTGCTCTGTATTGTGTGACAATGGTTGCAGCACAAATCAATGGTCGAGGCAATCTCGTTACTCAGGTAATTCGACTAATGTAGTTTTTAAATACAAAAAACAAAAAATAAAACAAAATAAAGTAATTATGTGATATCATAAATTTATGCATAACAAAAAAATCATTATGTTATAGACAGTTTTTATACATATTTTTTTCACTTAAAGTAGATACCTTTAAAAGAGGTAGATATATTGTATACGGAAACAGCCTTTTGATACAAAAAATAAAATGGAATATTTCATAAAAAAGAACTAGTTAAGCATTGATTAAAATTCTTATTTTGAATGTATGTATCCATGTTGAAAAATTTTGCCTTATGTACGAAGTAAATTCATCATTAAAATTACGGCAATATATAGTATGGAATTCATTTTTTTAGCCACCTACTACAACAAACAAAGGTCCGATTCCACAAGATTCCATCTAAAAAAGTTAAATGAAGAAAAATGAACAGTTTAAAAAGATTGGTTGAAAATGTTATGTAATACACACTGTGGAAATGTTACCTTTTATTATGAACTGCATTGTAAAAAATATAAATAAAGTATATTAATAATATATTATTGGCTTAAATTTATTATATTAGGTACGAAAAATCTTGTAATAAATACTGAATTTTTTTTTATACAAATTATATCAATGAATTATTACGCATTATCAATAAAAATATAGAATTAAAAAATAAGTGTGAAATAACTCTCAATACTCTCTATTTATGCTATACATAAAAACTTGCAATTTGGCCAAAAATGACTCGAAATACCTGATACTGCTATTTCACTGTTTATCATTATAAAATAATAAAATTTATTATGTATCTCTAGATACTGCAACGCTTTACCAATGCATATTGAAAATTAGGATTAATATCATTGCATGCTACAAAATAATTATCTATGTAAGATTCAAACTGTAAAATAAATAAAAAAAAGTTTGAAATTTGAACATTGTTAATGTAGCTTATATATCTTGAAATGGTCTTATTTGTTTGTACAAAATAATTACCTATGCATGTGTCACGTACACATCTTCGGCGCGATACGCGACGGAGCCGCAAAGTCAGAGGCTCCGACATCCGCTGTCGCGGGGAATTCGGAGGCCCGCACTCATATCGCGGGGTCACCTTCAGCTGAGCCGCGCCGAATGCTTGAGGATAACGGCTCGACTAATCGCTGACCGTGGGAAACCGGCAGGCCCCGCAAGCAGCCGGGCCACGGCAACAGGAAGCTCGGAGCTGATCCGCGACATCGGCAGCTCAGGTAGCCGCCGGTCGACGAAAGCTCGCGGCCTCAAACCGACTTCCGCCTGGCGCAAGGTGCCCGGAGGATTCGCAAGATCAGCAACTCCAAACAAGGCGGAGGCATACGGGGAGTTCGGCAAGCCACGGGCGGGGAAGAGCAACGTGAAGCGGCTATAAAAAGTAAGGGGATCAATAAACGGGGCTTCTAGTCATCTTTCGTCGCATCCGAGCGACACGCGTCGGAGCACCGCCTCTTCTTCCCGACGATCTACGCAAGCCGATCAATAAAGTAACTACTTCTACCGCAACCTGGTGACTCACTCTCCTCGCTACTCCTCCAGTCTCCAACCCTTGCCGAGAGTTCAATCCCCGCCACCGTACTCACTCACTCACTCGTTCACGCTCAGAGACGCGCGCCGCCTCCCCCCCCCCCCCAGCAGGAGCCCGTACGTAACACATGATTCAAACTTCAAAATAAATAAAAAAAAGTTTGAAATTTGAACATTGTTAATGTAGCTTATATATCTTGAAATGGTGTTATTTGTTTATTCCACACGATAAAATTATTCGAGTTCTTTCGTAGACTTTCTTTACAAAAAATCTTTTATTAATGTAGGTTGTAACAGAAAGATTTATGTGTTATGTCTTTGTAATTCTTTTTACTACTATAATAGTAGTAATAGAAATATTTGCACAGTAAAATAGTTAATTATATAGATAATAAACAAGTAATTTATTACGGAGCTTTTGTTTGCGGAGTTTAGTGATCGCTCTTCCATCTTATTCATCCTTCTCTCTCTCTCTATCTCTCTTTCGCTCTTTTCGTCTGTCGATCTCTACAATCTTTTTCTTTCTCTTCTTGATGAGTAACAAATTTACATGCGTACATATTTATAATGAGATTTTTTACCGACGTTGAACTTGCCATCTTAAAAGTTGGTAATCAAAGGAGTACAAAGGCGAGGAAAAGAAGAGGGCTCAATAATGGTGAAAGTTAAACGCAGCATTTTTCTCTCTTAATCAAAGCGGTGTTGACCCAGCCATATTATTGCAAATCTTATTGGTCTTAAATATTATATCGCGCTATGAACTTAGACGCGTATCACATATGCTTGTCAAATTAATGATTTGCACATTAGTTTGAAAGGGTAATGGAGTTTAATGAATATCTGCTTATTTAATACAATTATCCGTTCATTTATTTGAGGTAGACATGAATGGCATGGCGTGGAGTAAATAAATAAGACCATTTCAAGATATATAAGCTACATTAACAATGTTCAAATTTCAAACTTTTTTTTATTTATTTTGCAGTTTGAATCTTGCATAGGTAATTATTTTGTAGCATGCAATGATATTAATCCTAATTTTCAATATGCATTGGTAAAGAATTGCTGTATCTAGAGATATATACTAAATTTTATTATTTTATAATGATAAACAGTGAAATAGCAGTATCAGGTATTTTAAGTCATTTTTGGCCAAATTGCAAGTTTTTATGTATAGCATAAATAGAGAGTCTTGATAAAACTATTCACAAATCTACGGATCAGATCGTCGAACACCAAGGATATGTGTCCAATCAGCAACTGTATTTTATGCAAACTTAATTCTATATATAATTTTAATTTTTATAATTAAATACACATTGTTTTATATTTATACAGCAAAATTCTCTAATTTTAAAATCATAATAATCTGTTCGCTCGCCCATCCGCCCCGCAATCGACGACGCGGCTCCCGTTTAAACTATTACGTTTTTAGTAGTCACGAGATTTCCGTGTACAGTAGATATTGAGTTTAAATGATAAATCTATAATGGTTTTAATACACCGAGAAGAAAAAGCAAAAACTCATCCGACTCGAAGGACCAATGATAAAGTCAGATAAAGTCTTATTGGATACCCAAATGCTACTGGCTTGTATCCGGATACCCTCGTGGAGCACCTATATATCTAATAACGGCAGATTGTACGTAGACATAAGAAATTACTGTGCGAGTCACCTAAACCTCATCTTTAAAATTCCTGCGAACACTTAGACACTTAACAAGGGTAGAGATGGCGTCCTTGGATATGAGGAACTATGATGCGCACCATTTCGACAGGTTTTCGGATACCCCGAACACCTAAACACCTAGGCACTTGACAGGGACAGATTATACACCGAATGTGAATAACAGAATGAGACAAAAAGCTTACAAAATAAAAGGAACCTTGAAGGTTAAAAGAGGTTTGCAACCACATTAATAATTTTAACGTTAAACAATATTTATAATCAGTATCTTAATTTATAATAATCCGCTCGACGATACTAAATCGTTCACAATAAAGATTGCTACTTAAATGTTAACTAATGCCTGTAAATAGCTCAGTAACCAACGCACGATGTTTTACGGCCGTTTGAAATTACTGTGGCTTCGGAAATATTTTGATTTGCCTCGTGTATCTCACCTCGCACCGATGCACCTGTATATGGAAACGACATGGCTAATGACTCTTTTCGCAGATCTCGGCGACTCACATATCCGAAATCATAACGACCTGTCAGCTCCGGGTAGACAACCGTCCGGGCCTGGAGGTATCCTGCAGTACATAGTGATGAGATCTGGAAGTCCTAGATCTAACTAGTGTCAATTTTATCTAAGAGTGCTCGGATGCTTTTGCCGTGCGAGTCTCCTCAGCCTGATTCACCTGCCTTGAGAACTAATTCTTGACTGACACTTTTTTCGGTATTACGCACCCCATACAGATTAAATTGAATAAAAAATTAAATAAACGTCTATTGTATGACGCTTATTTATATATTAAAGGCAAGTGAGCTATATACTTTTTGTTTTTCTTTCATTTAACTATAATATTTTACCAAAAAATATTTCAGAATTTTATTTATACTATGTTTTTTTACAAGGATGTAAATCCCCCTTTAAACAGCAAAGGAATTTTTCATAAGCTCAGCCTAAGCTCATAGATGACTACTTAGTTGAGTCGTCATTAAATTAAGCTTATTAGCAACCTTTCCAGAGAGGTAGTGGCCTACACCTTTTATTATCGCCACTAGGACCTGAAATTATTTTCCTTCTTCAACTTTCAAAAATATCTTCATTTAAATCATATATCATTTATCTACTCAATAATATCATGCATCTATCTTTTTTAATGTAACTTATTTTAATACCATCTATGATGAGCAACAGAGCTACAGTTGATAGTCAAAAAATAAGTTTCACGCCAGAACGCGGTCACGAGAATCCAACGGAACTTCTCCAACCTTATTTCCGCCAGCTTCCATCTTAAGGCTTCATTCAAGATGCGCAAACGAAGCCATCGCTATTGTGTGAATTTAGAATTTAATGATCTGTCGACTGTGACATTTCACCGTAGCTTTCGATTCAACGGCAAAAATAATGACACGAAGGAAGTTTTGTTTGAGGAGTTTTTGCTGCTATCTAAATATCTCTAAAGAACTGGGGTGACCAATAAAAAAAATTTCTTAAACTCAGTAGAAAATAACCTAAATCTGTTTTTCGGAAAATACGCACCACTTTTAGTTAATTTTGCATATTAAACTAAGAAGTATATTCATTATACATCTCTATTTTTACAGCAGAGTGTATTGCCATTGACGATGCAATGAATATTGCTCTTAAGAATCTAAATAAAAATGTAACTATCTCCTCTGACGCATTAAGTGTTCTAAATTCTCTGCAAAACTTTCATTAAAATGTAAAAATAAATCCATACATATTACTAATTAAGGAAAAATATGTCAGATTTAATGAAATCAAACAGATTCAGGTTCCATAAAGTTTGCTTGGATTCCTTCTCACAATGGAATTATTGGTAACCAAATTGCAGATTCATTAGCTAAGGAAGCCAGAATCTTGAGGGACATGAGTAACTCAAGGGTTCCTTTTATGGATCTCAATAGGCAATTCAGGCAAAAAAAAAGATAGTACAAGAGATACCATAACTCAAATAGGAAGCACCGAAGGAAAATTTTATTTTAATAATCATTATAATGACTCTTCGAAACCCTGGTTTTATAATAAACAAATTAGCAGACAGATCATAGTTACGATAAACCATTTAAGGGCTGATTACTATAACCTTGCGTATTCGTTAGCAAGACTAAATCTCGCTGATAGCCCTACTTGTGACTGTAATGAATTTGAGCAGGACATAGATCATTTTGTTTGGCAATGTAGACTTTTTGAACAACCGAGAATTATTATGCTTACAAAGCTATATAAATTAAATTATCAATTGCCGATATTTAATAAAATATACATATTTTCAATATAATAGATATAGTAAACTATAGAGCTGCAGAATGGAAAAGAATTCCTTATATAAGCTGATTCTATTATTTTAGTTGACTTCTTTAATTATAGTTTCACTTCAATAATTATATTCAATTTAAAGCTTTTAATAAATTTTCGGATTGCCTGTGAAAACATTTTAAACCCTTATTTAAAAAAGAAAATGTAATAGTTATTGTAACTCGATCATTAAGCAATAAGTAAAAACCGTTCAGTGACATAGACGATAGTAATAACCTCACCGCAGCATAAATTTGCCTCGTTACAAGAAAAATATTTATCGCGGGCGTTATGAAATTCCCAAACTGAGTAATTTGTCTAAGGCCAATAAAAGGTAGGCGAGAGTAGCGACCATGAACCATCGATTGGCTCCGTCTCAAGATTGCGCCCCGTAATTCTTCCGCCTGGAATGCGTCGGTGATAAGTCGCTCGTGGGCCGTCGTCGGATAAGGAAATTTAATAACCAAAAAGTCGCATGTGGTCTTCTGTGCGCTCGGTGTGGATGCAACTCACGACGAAGCATTCAAGTAATGCGCAAAATTAATTAATACCTTAAAATTTTTTCGTACATAATTGATAGCGTACTTTAGTAGATTAAATTGTTAAGAATTTGAATATATTTACATTACCTATTGTAGATTTTGTTACAATTTTTATGTTCCTTTGAAGCAGATCTTACCAGTTAATGAATTTTGTCATGTCAAAATACGATATTTCTTTTTGTTATATATGGTTGTCATCATGTTTTTCTATTTCAATTCTTCATATTACAATTGTCATACATGTATAAATAAATTTAATAAATTTATATACTCGTATTGGTTGTTGGATGAGTAATAAATACTATTAATCAATAATTGAGAAATGAAAACAAGCTGTAATACAATAATTTAAACGAAAATAAATCATACAAAGTGTCACAGTAGCCATAAAAAAATAGAAACACGGAAAGATATAAATTGCGCCGTGAGCAAAGGTAGACATAGAAGGACCTAATTCCAATTTTTATTAGTAGTCGGGGAACCTGGATCGTCTTTCTTTTAAATTTACGGGCAATTTTTCTTATTAATTTTCATAAGTTCGACGCGGAAGCAAGGGCACAAAGCCTTCGACGTCACCTCATATTGAAAGATGCCATGCAGGAGATTCGGGCACTCGACTTTTCGGAGACGCGCTTTTTACGAGAATACTTACGCGCCTTTACACCACGGACATAGTTTGAGAGGCGGCATAAACTTTGGAGACGACCGATAACGACATCAAGGATTCACATAGAACCTATGTAAAAAGTTCGTAGCTTCCTCAACAAGCTCCGAGGATCATCTTAAGTAATTTCAGATTTTACTTTTTCTAATAATTGTAGATTTAACTTTTCAGATAAAAAAAATGTCCAGATACAAAATATCAAAAAGAAGTCATTAGATACATAATATTCATAATTTCTACAGCTCTATGCAGAAATAGAATAAATTTATTTTCCATCAGAAATAAGGTTTTACCAAATTTAACATAGTTTTTATAAAAATATAGACCTGAGAAATATGATTTAAAATTAAACTCATTTTGAAGTTAAAATTTAAAAAAATTCATTCGAAGTTTTTTAAATATAAATTAAATATTTTGAACTAAATATCATTAATATAATATTTTAACATCTACGCATAAGTATTACATGGACAAAAAAATATTTAATATTCTAATACAACTTCAAGAGCTTTAAAGTTAATTAATATTTTCAATCCTTTAATTAAATAATTAAATAAAAAAAATAATCGAATAAATAACATAAATATGTTAATACCTTTTATTTCTTTACTCATTATGCAAGTACAATCATTGTCTAATTAAAATATTTTATTAAAAACATATTCTTGAATTAGAATACAACCACGAATAAATTAGAATGAATAGTAAATATTCATTAAAAAATAATTTTGACTTTGAATTTGACCTCGTGGTCAGTATTTAGAACTTTACTTAAAAAATATCAAATTAAATCTAATGTTATCTTAGTATCTCTTTAAGCTATTAGTTTGCGTGCAAAAATAAATAAAGAAGAGTTTTTTATGCATAAAACAAATAAATAGATCATATAGCGTATTTAATATTTAGTTTTTGGTAACTCGAAAAATTGTATATAATCACGTTAATTTATTTTTTTGTATAATGTATCTAAAGCAATCAAGATTTTGCATTGATTGTCAAAATATTATACATATATAATTTACTTGTAGTTTGTTCCAAGAATCATACTCATAACACATAGATTTATATAAATTTCAATTTATTTTTCTTGTTGATATAAAATAACGAATAGCCACCATTTTTCAACATATGTAACTCTTATACATTATATTTAATTTTTATACAGGCAGAAAAATAAATATTAATTCCTGAAAGATTGATTAATTTTGTGATGATGTCTAAGTTAATAATTTTCTTCTTTTATGGATCGTTGACGCGACTTCTTGCAACATGAGTCGTGTGACTACTAAATTAAAAAGTTCTTGTGTCGTCTTTTTCTCATCATGCTCTATTAAAAGAGATACATACAAGAGTCACCTAGATAAAATCTTCCAATTTATAATTTGCCGATAGTTTAGCCAACTTTTTATCGTTTTACTTGCATGAGACCAAGTTATACTTCCTCTGCAAGCTTTTTTATACAACCCACCTCTTGTAATTTATACAAGCTTACATGATGTGTGAGTAAAAAAATTTGATTACATGTACCGCTACTCAAATAAATATGGATCTAACGAGATAATGGCTTTAGTAATATCACTACATCAATTTTTGATCACGTACGCATAAGTGCAAGTATAGATATTAGATGTTTCGCAACATTTTCAAAATTTTTCATACGTGCTTTATTTTTTGCATACACCATCATATCCTTTTTTGTACTTTGTAACAAATTGTAAACGTTCACTTTATGAAATTCGAATAGCTTATCATCCTTCATCTTTGTTATCTCCATCGCATACTGTTAATAAATATTGCATTGGTTAGGACTTAAACCATAACTCTCGAGAGTGCTGCGGTTTATTTCTGGATCTTTACGAGCTATGAACATTAGTAATTATTTAGACATACCGGTCAAATTATCATCATTGCACCTTCTCCAATTTATACGTGCCAATTGATTCATGAAATTTGGATATTCCATTCATGTCTCAATAATAATTTTAAACACCACTTACTCTTCACTTCATATAAGACTTTCAAAAGCCGATAGACCAGTAGTAGTTTGCTGATATGGAGATGCTTCGTGTTTCAATAATAGTCTAATTTCTTCATAACGATACGTAAAAGGCTTTTGTTGTTGAAACGCGTAAAGTAACGGTGAACCTTTAAAGTGTTTGTCATTAGTATGCAAATCAGCTCCGAGGTTTAGTAATAATTGCATTACAGGTACATTAGCATCTTTGATAGCACAAAAAAATGCCTGATTGATAACATTGCTATCGCCAAGGAATACGGTCGCTCCTTAGTCTAAAAAGAACTGCACTAATGCTGGACTACCACGTCTGGCAACATAATATAGTGGATTTTTGCCATTGCCATCTGTAGTATTGACATCTACTGCGTATTCAAGTACAAGTAATTTCGCGATAGTTAATTTTAAAGTATCTGACCATCGATCGTGATCTGGTGTACCTAATACAGATAAGATACTCCTTCTATATAATATTAATTCTGCAGTATCGTTTGACTCTCCACATAACTAACACATATATTTAGGGTTAACTCCATATTGCAGCAATAATTTCACCATATCAATATGTCGATTTACGACTACAGAAAAGAAATCTTCAAAATTTTGCACATGCTCCTTCATATCCAAATGATAGAAAGTCCGTTAGGTAATATGTTGTAATTCACGTGGTAAGATATATAGCAATGAAATATCTCCAGTTTTGTAGATGATATCCCGCTAAAGTAATCCAGTTTGATACTCTTGATACAGTTTATAATCTTGAAGTGTTTTAACTGCACTAGAAATACCTCTATCTATTGCTTTGAACAACGGAGAGCAGCCGTTTAAGCGTTTAATCTCATTTACATCAGCCCCACGTTTCAGCAATATTTGCGCTATTGCTAAACATCCATTTTCTGCAGCCCAGTGCAGCAACGATATTTTTTTACTATTTTCTGATGGATCAGTTGCTCCTCGTTCAACAAGCAAACTCACACTCGCGTCATCTCTAGTCCATACAGCTAAATGGAGAGGGGTACATAAACTATGGGGTTCATCAATGACTTCATCAATGTTGGCACCTGCCTCCAACAGAATTTTTACGATCTCCGACAGTCCTACCATGCAGCAAGCGAAGTGAAGCAGGGTTAAGCCCCAACATTTGTATGTCAAGTCAGCTCCGTTCCGTATAAGCATCTACGTCATTTCGCAGTTGTTTTTAAATATCGCATAATAAAGTGCTGGAATTGGATATTCAAAAGATCCATTTAATCCAGAGGATGACAACTTTGGACAGCAGTTATTTGATTTCAATTTGACTAAGTCTCTGAAGCGTACTGGTCTAATGAAACCTTTTCCTTTCACATTGATTCCAGTGTCAAGTAACAGTTGCTCCAAAGTCACGACGATGCATCGCCAGTAAGAATAAGCATTCGTTATATTCAGAAAAATTTTTTGCAGTATTTTCTCCATCGTTATTTATGAAATTTTCTCTAAGTTCTGTTATCCTTCTAAATATCGCATCAATCTCCGGATCCGACTTGGCCTGGTTCGACATTATGTCCATAAATACTATTAACATAAAAATTTACAATAATTACTATTATAGTATTTTATTTTCCATTTAAAAATAACAGTAATATTATACGTAAGATATTAGGCCAATAACTTTCATTACATTACATAGTAGCAAAAGAAAAAAAAATTAAATAGCCTCATTTATTTCCGAGAACAATTTATTACAATTTACTTATTGACGGTCATAATTTTATCATGTTATTACACAATAGTTTGATCGAAATATTCGCCTTTTCTGTATAATCTGCAAAAGTAATCTATGTAAACTTAAAACTAAAATATATCAGTCTTTTATTTAATTCATTTTTTTATAAGTATATAACAATAATAATTTCTTTATTTATTATTTTTATAAAATTATAAAAAATGAACGAAAAAAATTAAATTTATACTAAAATTAAATATAATTTATGTTAAGCATATATAAAATAATTCAAAATGTAGGCAATCATAACAGCTATAAAAAAATAGTGTAAATTAATTTAAACCTAATTAGATATGGATATCCACATGATTAAATAAACAGACAAAACAGAATTAACAAGAGAGTGATGCAAATAGATAAGGGCAAACAGAGGGAGATAGTGAGTAAATGAAATATAAGACACGGTCAGAACAGATTAAAGAATGCGGTGTAGTTTAAACAAAAACTTTAAGTTCAAGTTATTTCTTATGTTTACATTAAATTCTAGAGTCGGCAATAATTTGGAGAGCAATAATTGAAATTAAAATCAAAGGCCATGATTCTAGGAAGGTGTACAAAAAATAATCAAAGAAGATAATATTAGGTTGGCAAATATCTGCCTTCCGCCTTTTTGTCTTTTGAATTTCGCGGCTATGTACAAAGCGCTACAGAACTCGTATCTGGCAATACTATACATAATTTGAAAGGTCTTGACATAACCTACAAAACGACGCTATGCATGATTAGTTTGGATATTGCATTCAACAGTTATAGACGTGTAAACATGGAGTTCACTAACGCCGAAATTCGCACTATTTTAAAGTTTTCCTTCGTTAAAGGTAAATCCACTAGAGATATGTTTCGTGAGATTAATGCTGTTTAGGGGGATGGCACTCTATCGCTTCGCACTGCGGAGGAATGGATTCAGAGACGGTGAAAACGACACCATGGATAACTACTGGTGATGCGTATCCATTGCCTTTCATGGATGCTATATTACGAAAACTGCAAAAGGCCAGGTATATATCAACCTTGGACCTGAGCAGTGCGTATCACCATATCCCGTTAGAGGAGCGGTCCAAGCCAATAACGGCCTTTACCGTTCCCGGAATGGGATTATTTCAATTCCGCCGTCTGCCATACGGATTGAGCCAAGCAGGCGTCACCTTCACGCGTCTAATAGATAAAGTTATAGGCCCAAACCTAGAGCCGTGGGCCTATGCTTATCTAGACGATATTATTATCGTCACGGAGACGTTCGCTGAGCATCTCAAGAAGCTCGAGCTAGTGCTCCAATGGGTGAAGGAAGCAGGTCTTACCATCAATCGCGACAAAAGCGTATTTTGTGATGAGGTAAAGTACCTGGGAGTGTAGGTAAATAGGGATGGGTTTAGACCGGATCCGGAGAAAATAGCACCGATCACGGACTACCCAGCCCCTATGAACCTTAAGCAGCTACGGCACTTCCTGGGCATTATTTCAATGGCATGGCGTCGTGGTACCGAAAATTTTTACATAATTTCGCCACGATCGCTACACCCTTAACCGGCCTGACTAAGGCGAGAACCAAGTACGAATGGAGCGAAGAGCAGCAATCTGCTTTTGAGAGCATAAAGCTGCTCATCACGTCCGCGCCGTTGCTGCAGCGGCCTCGTCCTTCAAACAGACGCAAGCGACTCAGGAGTGGGCGCCGTGCTGATACATGTGATGGCTGGCACAGAGCGAGTCCTCGAATTCGCTAGCAGGACGCTGAGCGCTGCCGAACGTAATTACAGCGTCACCTAGAGGGAGTGCTAGGCGGTGCTATGGGCGATCAGGAAGTTCAGGCCCTACCTGGAAGGGTATGCGTTCAAGGTGATTACAGACCACAGCAGTTTGCGATGGCTGTGTAACCTACGCAACCCAACCGGCCGGTTCTCACGGTGGGCCTTGGAATTACAAGGTTACAATTACACCGTAGAGCATAGAAAAGGGGCATTGAACTATGTTCCTGACGCCCTATCTCGGATGTTCGAGGAGAGTGACGCAAAGGTGTGCACACTTTCCTGGGCCGAGGAAACCCAAGATGAGTGGTACCTCGATCGGGTTCGCATGGTACAGGCGGACCCAAGCGACCATCCGAGAAACAAGATCGTCGGGGGGAAGTTATATCAGTGATACCCCGACAGCAAAATAGAGGACACGCTCGGGGATAACGCAGCATGGAAGCTGGTCAGGAGTCAGTCCGGCGATGCTAACATATGACAGGGTGCTATCTGATCCCAACTCCTCTAGGAGAGTGCAGGAAACACTCTCCTTAGAACGATTATCTGACGAGGCAAGGCTGGCCTGGTTAGAGCGCCTGAACAGGCTCGACGATCTGCGCGAAGATGCGGCAAATAACGCTCGCGCGGCGTCGAGCCAACAGGCGCAGTACTACGGCATCGGTCGCCGTGCGTCAGATCTTGCACGAGGAGATCTTGTGTGGAAGAGGAATAAGGTCCTCTCCTCTTCTGCACAGGGCGTAGCGGCGAAGCTAGCGCCGAAGTTCTGCGGCCCGTACGTAGTGACGAAGGTCCTAGGGACAAATACGTACTAGCTCGCGGATGCTGAAGGTAGGGTAGAGGGATCAATTCACGCCGAACACCTCAAACGTTACATGGCAAATAATGACGAAGCGGAGGATACGCTTCCTTACGTCACAGACGACGCGGATACGCGGGATGCGAGCGGACCCACTGCGCTGGGTCGAGACGCAATAAAGAGCGCGCCTACTGCGTTAGGCGATGCGCCGGCAAGCGAGCCGGCGGCGGCAGACGCGAACGTTGCGAGGGTGGTACCCGTAAAAAGGGGAAGGGGTCAACCCCCAAAGAATGCGACGTCATTAAACGCGCCAAAGTCTGCGAGCGAATCGAACCGCGTCGCGAGGCCACGGAGGTGTAATCGGCGTAAATAATAATAAGTCCCTTTGCTTCAGTGTACCGATGTCAGGCAGCCTGAGCTGGGAGGTTTTGCTGCGCGCCCTGCAGCAAATCCAACAGTCTTAGTCTTGAAAACGGTGTTTTCCTGTTTTTCGTTTCCTACCTTTCCTAACTCCTCCGCAGGTAGTTCCGGACAGCCGCGGATCAGTTGGCTGAGTGGGCAGAGCAGCTGATCCCGTGATGATAACTGCGTCTGGGGGGGGGATATAACGGGCGCCAAATGTTGGGCCCGTCAAGGCCAACCGTAAGGGCGCAACAGGTTAGGTAGGAGAATGAAAAAGGAAGACTAGGCTGGGAAAGGCGGGAAAAGGCAGTTTTCCCGAGAGCCTTGAGCCGTGAAGGTCGCGCGAAAATTATCCGGCCAGATTTGCCCGAACGCAGCACGTTTTTCCAAAAAATTAAAAGAGAACGAGGAGCCTGCGCCGACACCGAGGTTGAATATAGAGGTCGGCACCAACCTGGACCAGCTCCCGTTATCACTCAAGGGCCCAAGTACGTCACTGTTTACAATATTAACTGCAATCGTGTAGCCGGTTGCACTTTCGGCAGTGCATTTCGAGTGAGAGGAGAAGAAAACTACTTCTCTCTCACTTATATTGTAAAGAGCGACATTGCGCGTGCGAGTGAGAGAGAGAGAAACCTACCTCTCTCATAATAGAAAAGCGCGGGTGCACGGATGTAGCGCGGACCTTCCGCCATATTAGGATCCCTGTCGCGTGGTACGGGAATCGACCGCAAGGAGGCGCCGCAATCGCCGCTGAGGGTGCGCTAGAGACGGCGCGCGATTCGAATTTCGTCGCGAGCGCATGCGCAATATCGAATTGCGGTTAAGCGCGCGAAATACTTGTTATTTAGCGCAGAGACCAAATAATTGTAACACGACGGAATAATAGACGAGTGCAGCGAAGGATATATTCCGATCTTTTTCTTGTTTTGTAAAGTTGAAGTTCTACATTAAATGAAAATTCAATCCCTCCATATTA
Organism: Sycophaga agraensis; assembly: GCA_018906755.1. Lineage (NCBI taxonomy): Eukaryota > Metazoa > Arthropoda > Insecta > Hymenoptera > Pteromalidae > Sycophaga > Sycophaga agraensis. The sequence continues at coordinate 454,983 of JACCIE010000076.1, forward strand.
TTATACTGAATTGTTTATTTACCCGCGTCGGCGCCCGGCGAACCGTCCTGTTTTCCCCTCGCCCCTAATCCCTCGTGATCGAAGTGATTTAAAGGCCCACGCCGCCTCCGCGGGAGTTGCTGTAGCAGCTCATTAGCTGAGTGGCCAGCCAACAGTCGCGCTTCGTTGATTGCGCGGCCGCGGGGTGAGTTCATAAGGATGCATATGAACTTTCATGCACCCCCATTGCATGAAAGAGTGGGCGACACAGTCTGTGTCGCTCGTATTGTGTACGGCCGGGTTGGAGAGTTTTCTACCCGGATCTCCCCGTTACAATAGGTTATATAGATAGTTATTATATAGATTTATCTATATAAATATGCTCCACATTTTGTTTATATAAATAATTTAAATTACGCTGCAAATATTTACGTTAGTATACATAAGGAACTATACAGTTATTTTAATGTGACTCGAGTATATCTTAAATATTGAATTTCTATAATCTTGTTGTTTACATGCAAATTATTATATAGTCTTATGATGCAGGGGTAAATGGGTCCATCCTATCAAAAATTCAAACGTCAAAAGTTATTGCAGAAAACTACATTGAGCTATAGTATCTAGTATCTATAACTCAGGCCTAACATTAGGCTGTCAAGAAAATCTGCGTCCTCGTTTTCGCATCAATCATTCCACTCTCAGAACTCGAGGCTTCTAACGCTGGGTTAAGATTGCAACTCTTTGTCTGGAACTTTTTAGAGGCAATACAGCGTTATCCACTTTATTTTTAAATGCATAATATACAAAAGAAAATATTGCGTACACATTATTGAGTATACAATTTGATTTTCATAGTAAATAATAATCAGAACTAATACGAATAAAAAATATTTTTAATTATTGAATCAATGCTTAGAAGTTTTGTATCGTATGCATCTAAAATCATCTTCGAGAAGATCAGTAATTCACTGCTTAAAAAAACAAAAAGAATATTTATATCATCTTTCAATTATAGAAGATTCATACATAAAAAATAAAAAAAGAAATCTATAGAGAAAAAATCATGAAAAAGAGTAACCTTAGCTTTATTTATAATACTGAATATTTTAATGCAAACAACTCCATGCATTATGTAAAAATATCTTTCGCATCCAGGAAGCAGAAGCAAAGTATTTTGAGTCAATATCACAAGAAGATATAGAAACAGAGAAACGGCTACAAAAAACGGAAAAAGTTTAAAGAGACAAGCTACTATGAATTGTATAAAAGAAAAATAGCTGGTTTTAAGCAACATAAAAGTGAGAGAATAGGAATTGATGAAGAGGAATCTCGGTATCATTTAAGGAATTAACAATTATAATCTATCATTTAAATTCCTTCTCTATTAACATAAGCGCTAAAGCGACGCAGCGATATCTGAAAACTTGGCCTGCGTAGATTATAACACTCCCCTCGCAGAACAACAGAAAGAAGTGTAGTTCCGAGCGATTTAATCAAAGACGAGATAGAAAAAAATGGATCGTGCATGAAAAACATTCCTCTCGTATAAATGTATCGAAAATCGTTTGGACTGATTTTTATAGATACAGTGCAATATACTAGAATACTTGCTTGAGTCTACTTAATTATAGTGCATGACATATTTGGAAGATAAAAAATTGTTTGTTTTAATAATACCGTATAGGTAACTTCAATTGTTCATAAGGTCTTTTCTCAAAGCCAAACTTCAATAAAAATGTTCATATACAATTGGCAGTTGTTCGAAGTTAAATGTGTTATAACTATTATAATGCATAATATAAATTGTATTATAAACTTTGGTATAAATTCATTTAAAAATGATTGATTTTATTTCATGTAATATAGTTTCTATAATTTTACTTTTCTAAGAGCGACTGTCTTATCTTATTTCAGTTAAAGTCTAGACTGATCAAATGAACCCCCATTTCATGACTCCCCGACTTAAAGAGGGTTGCAATCAAGAAAAATACACATATGTACTTTTTATACACATAATATACTGATCAGAAGTAAATTTAATGTGAGAACTTTGTGAGAAGTAAATTAAGTTTTGAAGATTATAAGTAGTAGTTTTAATATTGTTTAACAAGTTCCAATTTGAACAAAAATAATATAATATAATAATAAATAATAATTAATAATTTTATAAAGTTATCATTCAATATACACAATATAATCGTATGATAGTGTTATTTCACAGATAGTATTCCAAAGAAAATGAAACAAAAACATAGAAAAAACAGAAACTTATTGAATTTATTTTTATTACCTTTTCAATTTTCATTTTAAAATATCTTATTTTATACTTATTATTTTTTAATAATTTTCTGCAGCCGTAAAATATATTTATTTGTGCTTATTATTTTGTTATCGTGCTTCATATTAGGCTAGATATCGAGTCTAGTTATTTATAAGATTTTCGAAAGGCTTCAGAATTTAATACACAGGTGAAATTCGTATAAATTATCTAAATAATATGTAAGTACATTCCTCACTCCTAAAATAAAAAAGGTAAAATTATTTTGACTGTATTCTGCTTGAACTATCAGTATTATATTTTTTGTACGTGATTTTGTGTGTGTGTGTGTGTGTGTGTGTGTTCTCTTAGTCACAGCGCCTCTATTAATTCGAGGGTAAACTACATCTTAACTGAACTTCAATTTTTAGCGTATTCTATTATAGGATCTATTTAGTCTTCTTCTAAGGTCTTTTTTTGGTAATAATGCAAACTTAAACCAAAAACATAAACAAAAATATATTTAATATAGCCATTGTTAACATATATATCACGCAAATATTATCATGTTATAACATAATTTCATATTTTTAGGTTTTAGTTACTTCAAAGCTCTCTAAACTTGAAATGCTATTTTTAAATGAACTTGATAGAATAATTGAATAGTAATCTTTTAAACCAATCCTTTGTATTTCATTTCAATATTATTAATTGAAATTGTAAGTTATTTTTTATTGAATTGATTAGGTTTATCTTCGATGTAGTTCTTATTTCTAGGCCTTTCCCCAAATTATTGCGCGTTTTGAAATAGTCTTAATGTCATAACATACTCGTAACTGTCAAACTTATATTAACTATTAAATACAATTAAAGATTTGTAAAGACTAAATAAAATTATGAAACATGCTAACATCATTTCGATTTAAGGAAATCGATCAGTTGAATCATTTAACAGTTATCAGTTTTTAATTTAAATAATAAAAAGGAACGAGAGTAATATTTTACAAGCTTTTTTGATTAAGATGTAATAAATACATATATCTTTTTAGCAAACGCTTGACTAAAAATATCACACACGTATGGTCAATAGTTGGTCAATAATTCGCTTAAATTTTAGTTATATATTTATGAATTAAAATATTTCTTAATAATAAATTAAAAGGTTTGCTTACATAAAATATCTAATAACAGAATAGAATAATAGTAGAGTATACATATCTATATATTATAAAATTATTAAATTACTTTGACTTGTTTAGTGGATAATGAGATTAACATAACGAGGACTCTAAAGTATACATATTTGTATATGTTAAGTAAGAAAGTATTTCAGTCTTTTTGGCCATTAGACTATTTCTAGGAAGTTGTCAGTGTTTAAAATAGAATTTAATAATTTTTAAATACTTACCAGGAAGGAAATTCTTTTCAATTAAATAATAGTATTCAATAGGCATTTGGAAACATAACCTATTTGTAGTTTCTGTTCTGCTCCGAATTCAGCTCGCCCCTGCTCGTTCCTTCCCGCTTGTTTACCTCGCACACGAACTAATAAGGATGGTGTATTGCAGCGAATTCTCGTGCGGACTCGTTACGAATATATAGATATACAATTGATATAGTATGAATGCACTACGAAACAATGCTTATAATTACAACATAATAATCCATATTTTTTGGCTAACAAATGCTAAAATCAACGATCAAATGGTCAATATTATTTGTCAAATGATTGACAAACCATTAATCGAAACCTATGACTAATGGTCAGTTTTTGCCAAATAGGAAAATTTTCTGTGCAAGTTGACAAATTGATTCTACACCGAGTTCTATACAGATCAACATGCAATTCAAATCTTATAATGGACAAGCGAAAAAAGGTTACACAATGTATTATATGATATTAAACGATAAAATTAAAATAGAATTCTTTTAGTTTTTACTTGTTTATGCTTTGTAAATAAATATTTATATTTATAATATACATATCTACACATATCAAGTACATTCATCGTGTTGATAAACGAATATTTCTCGCTCTTCCCGAGTAGATACGTGCAGGCCAAGGCATCCTGTAAACTTTGCCTCAGCATGATATAACCTGCATAATCGATTGTCGGTGACTTTTGTACAATTATTAAGATTTTATCAACTAAAACTAGAACTCTATTTTATCAACATATGTAAATTCCCAATCCATACTTGGTATATGATAATTATTGATAAACATTTTAATAATAATAAGTAATATTTAAAAGTAATTTGCTTACGAAAACGATTTACTGGTACGTTTGCATATAAAATGCAGAAGGTAATAATTATAATGCAATTCTTTATTTGAAATGTAATCATATTCAACCAATGTTTTTATTTTTACAAATATTTTTCTGCGTAATATTACGAATCGAATGTTAGGTATTATGTATAAACAAATATTGAAATTAGTATTCAATCATACTTTTTTCAATGTTGTTTATGTTATTATTTGTGAAAGTCTTAAATCTCAAAGAATTAAAAAAATAATTAACTTTACTTGGAACGTTATTTAATTCAGAAATTTCTTTAAAATGTTACGAGTAATCGACATTATTTGCATTTGGAAGTGACATTCGTCTGTACACATATGAACAAATCCGAAACAAATTTAAACATTGAATAGAAATACAGAAATACTTTTGGCTATTCTTGTTTACTGGAAATCAAATCTGAGGAATGAATAGTGAAGACCGGACCAAAATTCTCCAGTCGATGATGGCTGAAACTCACAGGATACATACGAAAGGTTTCCGAAAATTGGCTTATAATCGTTAGTTTTGGTGATTTATTCATCCTCATATTACATATAGCGCTAGTAGTCATTAGTGATTTCCCAATCTAATAATTGCAACATATATATGCGTTTAAATGCAGTTGAGCATGTTTTTAATTTTGACGTAAAATGTACTTTGATATCTAAAAACATGTATAAGTTCAGCTGTAGCCATTGATAAAATGAAGCCTGATAAAGCCCAGTGAGTCAAGTCAAGCCAAATCGGCCTGAATTACTGAATAGCCACAGACAGAGAGATGGTCTGTACAAAAGAATCAACGAGCATTTTCCAATGATCGAAGCGCCACCTAACAGGAATTTCTTGATATTGTCAATTATGATTGCTACGTATAGCAGATATCTGTACAGTATTCTGTTTTTGGGTAGGTATGTAACTGACTTCCATTTAGTATGCCGATTATAAGGCCAACGTTTCATTATTCATTTCTACTGGTGTAGTAGTGTTTAAAATTTAATATAGCACAATTCCCGGTAAAATTATCAATAATATAATTTCTCAATCCTAAATCCACATTAAACAACATAATTGATATTTTAAAAATCAAGTTATAAAGTTGAAATTATAAAACGACGATTCAAGTAACAATTAAATTAATAAACATTGTTATCTTTCGTTCTAATTAGTTCCAGTTAATATTATTAGCAAAATTCGAAGTTATTATAAATTCAAATACAATATTAAGAAGTTTAAAAGGGATATAATTAATATTTAAATTCGTTTCTACTAAAATTTTGTTATAATAATAGTATTATTGTGACTTGCAAATACGTCTTTTTGTCACTTTGAAGTCAAGGGACGGTAGTAAACCGTCATTAGAGAAATTATATGATGCCACACCAGTGGCGCCACCTAGACGCATAACTTATTTCTTTTTCTAGAGTACAGAGAATGTATATGGCCGATTGGGCGATGGCGATAGCCGAAAATGCGGTTGTGCGAGAGAGTAAGAGTGAATATTTGTTATGTTGTGGAAGCGGAGAAGCTTCGGAGTACTTTGAACAGTTTGTATCCATTGTTTTTTGCGCACGTTCTACATTCAGCTAGTGGCTTGAAAATAAATTAAAATCATTATTCGTTTCCTTCCGGAGAAGCCGCGCTTTTTTCCTTTACCCGCCGAAACATTGCCTGTATTATCGTACCATTCTGCTGAATGAGCGTCTTCCTCCCTCCGAGTGCAGTTATATACTTCTCGCGCCGAGACTTGATCGATCTACAGGAAACACAATGTAACCTCTAAAAATTATTATTTTCATGAATTCATTACACTACGTTTATAAATATTCAGTTTCTTTAAATTAAGTTTTGTGAGAGTGTTATTGATGAAGATTTGTGTACAATGGAGACTTGTATTTAACCAAAATTTATAAACATACCAACAGATGCTTTAACTGCATCAGTTGACTCTTGGTTGACAACATCTACATCAGACATAATGATAATTGAAAAAAGTATGCAGTGTTAAGTTCAAACAAAATGGATTTTGAAAGTAACAATATACTTGCAGCTGAAGTTGATCAGCAAGAGGATCTGTTAGGATTAGATAGATCCAGTAATATTGATCTATTAAAAAGTTGTCAGCATGAAGTTGAAGGGGCTGTGGTAATAAAAATTAAAATTAATTTGTCTTTATACTTACATATTTAATAAATATTTATTGTTGTTCATAACCTAATGTTTTCTGATTAATTTTAACTTTTCAATTTACATTTAGAACCAATTTCAAGCATAACAAATGTAATTACTCACAAAAAATAAAGTTAGACAATATTTTAATATTTTCTTAATTGTATTAATTTAATTTTGTTGTCTGTTGAATAAAAACAAAACTTCATTTAATTTATAAAACTGACTATCAGTGATTGTGAAATATTAATTGTTGGAATTAAAATATTTGCCCATGAAATAGTATTAAAATGATTTTGTATTAATTAGATTTTTGTACTGTCCACATTGGATAGAAAAATATTGATTAATTAAAAGAATTCAAATTTAGATATTTAAAAATATTATTTGGTATAATTATCTTATTAACTGTTTTATATTAAATCTTTGTTGGTTTTACAGATAATTTATGATCATGATTTACAAGAAGAAACAGCTTTAAAAAGTGATATAAATTCTAAAGCGAATGACAACATGTTATCTGCTAAAAGTTCAGAAGAATCAGATAATTTTATAACACTTCATGCATCATCTATCGAGACAAAATGTGAAGTCCCAGCTCAAATTATTAATGATACGGTATTTACAAATTATTTAAATATATCTAAATTGGTATCTTTTTTATTTTTGGGAAAGCTGGTATTGACTTCTGTAAATATTACATAAACAAAGCAACTGTATATCATTAACAATTAAGTTACATTTTATAGCATTTGGTATTTTTTAATTTTATAATTATTAATTTTTTTTTAATTTAAGGATAATTCAAAGAAAAATATAATAAATAAGAATCAAGAACCTGAAGTTGAATCTGATGATGATGAAACGATAGCTACATTTATAACATCAACAGGTCAACAGTTAGCATTATATGCAGTTGAAGATTCGGATGAAATATTTGCTGTAGCTTTGTATGATGAATCTGGACAACCACCAACTAATTTTCATTTCTTAATGAAGTAAGTGAAAAAATCTGTATTTTTATTTTTCCATACTAAACTTTGAAAGTCAAACTACATTTATTTTAATTTTTAGAGCTGATGTTGAAAGATTAATTGGAGAAGGTGCTGTGAAAACTGTGAAAAAACCACAATTACAACAAACTGATAAACAAACAAAATCTTCTGAAAAACAAGAAGAATTAAAATTAGAATACAAGCAAGAAAACATAACTCTTGAAAAGAAAGAAGATGTTACTATCGAGAGTGAGTCAGTCGTTAAAGTAGAACAGGGTAAAGATATTAAGGTAAAAAATCAAGAAGAAATAAACACAGAGAAGCATGAGCAAATGAATGAAACTATGCCTAAAATTGTTCAAGAAACAATACCTAAAAATGTCAAAACAGAAAAACGTGAAATTAAAATAAATTCCGAAAGAATAGGAAAACAAGAAATGCAAGTAAAAAAACTAGGAGGCATGAAAAGAGAGATAGTGGAGGTACCTGCAGCCAAAAAATTACAAGAAACTAAAGTTAAACAATTACAACAAACAAGGACAATTATTAGGCCAAATCAAAATGTAAATAACAGGATTTTTAGTATAACAAGACAACCAACTGCACAAAGTACTAAATTAATACAAACTACTCCAATGCGCAATATAAAATTACAACAAAATACAAAAGTTTCAAAACCAATCATAACACAATATATGAAACCAATAAAAAGTTCAAATATAAAAGATAGCACTAGACCTAGTAATGTTTTGCTACATGGAAACGAAAACAAAAAAGAAAAGAAGTTTGCTTACATCATTAAAAGTGATAAAAATGCTTATATTATAGGTATGTGCAAACAAAAGCTTATAAATTTTTATTACAATCCATAATTTTTCATTGATTAATTATAAATGTATTTTAGATCAAGCTGATGTGGATATAGACAGTGATGCAGAAATAATAGAACAATCAACGGTTCAAAATATACTGTGTGATGGTGATCCATCTGATTCTGAATTGACTTTTGATGAACTGCAGGCTTCTTTACAAAGTTTCAAAACAAATCAATCTGATTGCAGCTTCAGTAAAACAAAATCTTTTACTCCATCTGTAAATGAAAAGAAAAAAGAAGCTACTCAAAAATCAAAGTTCTCTCCTGTCTCAAAAATAATACCTAAAGTATCTCCAATGCTAACAGTAAGAAAAGAATCTGTCTCAAATTTACGTACCTATAAAAGTCCTAAAAAAGCAAGGATGGCTAATAATTTATTACAAGCAACCCGAAAAATCAAAAAAGAGATTATAGATACTTCGTATGGTGATTTTTCAAATACTGAAGATTTACACAACTCATCTGATGAAACGACAACAAGTAAAAGCGATAGGCAAAATATGATGATGGAAGAAAATATATCTAATATTGCAAAAGTGAAAAGATCGAGAAAACAGCAATTAACAGTTGTTAATCGTACAGACTCAGAAATTATTATTCAACCCGCCTCAGCTTTCTCAGAGGAAGAAGAAGAACCTATAGTTTCAAGAAAACGAGGTAGGAGAAAAAAGAAATTACTTGCTGATCCTGATTATAATCCGCGAAATCCAATGAGAAAGACTAGAAGATCTAACAGATTAGTTGAGGTAATCGAATTGGATATTGATGAGAGTGAAAGGTCTAACATAATAGAAATAGGAGGTGATGGTACTAAAGGAAAAGGCTCGAGTGATAAAGAAAATGATGTCATTAGTGTAGATGATACAGATGAGGATGATGATGATGATGAAGATGAAGATAATGTAAAGAAAACACCAAAACCTAAAATGCAATGTAGTCATTGCATGAGAAATTTTAGAAAACGTAGGGCTTTGGAAAGACATTTACAAATTTGCCCAAAGGTTCCTGCAAATATACAAAAAATAGAAGAGAGGAAACGTTTGTCAGGTCCTGGAAAGAGATTTAAATGTAAGTCGTGTCAAGAGTCTTTTGATATAGCCGTTGCTCTTGCAAGGCATGTCAGAGTCGTTCATTCCCCTAGAAAGAGAGGAAGACCACCTAAGAGTTGGGGTAAAGGTGATAAATCTGATACTACAGAAACAGAAGAAAGTTCCGATGACAGTTATCCGAAGCCTAACCCAGAGCCTAAAAGAAGAGGCAGGCCACCAAATAAAAAAATGCTATCAAGTGAAAGGTTTGGCATTAGAAATTAATTTTTAACATATTTATTATTACACATAATGTTTTATGATTAACAATATTCTTTGTGTAGAGTTTAAAAAAATTTTATTTGTTAATTTTAATTAATTTTTTATTTATATAATTACTGATAAAATCTGTAAATTGTACCGATTTGTTTTTATTATTTCATTCCTATTCATAGTTAACTTTCTACGTACATTATAAAATAATATACATTATTTATATTGTTATTGGATTTGCAGCCCCGCCTCAAATTTCGAGTTGAAATTGGATAGTTCGGTAGAACGGCCATCAGAACCTCGTAAACGTGGTAGACCGCCACTTAAAAAGCATATTATAAAAGAGAGGTCAGCTACTCCAGAAGCAGAGGATAAGATTTTGATTTCTGTTGAACCTACATCAGAACCCCGAAAGCGAGGTAGACCTAAAAAGAATTTTATAAAACAGGAAAGGTCAGTTACTCCAGAAAATGAAGATAAAATAGAAAATGCTCCAGATACTCCACAAATACCAAGGAAGCGAGGTCGACCTTGCAAAAAGATTGTTATAAAACAAGAAAGGTCTGAAACTCCTGACGAAATTGAAGAAATTATTGAAAGTTCATCTGAAACTCCAAGTGAGCCTCGGAAAAGAGGCAGGCCAAGTAAACGTAGTCTTTCTAAGGATGAAAGATCTGTGAGTCCTGAGATTAGAATAAAAGATAAAAAATCTGATGAATTTAAACCAAAAGACGTTTCGGTAAATCCAGAGCCGAAAGAAAAAACTGATAGCTCAGAAGAAAAAGTTCATGATCTCCCTAAAAAGCGTAAACTAAGTAATGATGAACCAGCCAAGGATGAAAATTTATCGAGCATCGATACTAGAGATAAAAACGAAAACTCTGAAGAGCTTGCAGAGACTAAAAAAAGGGGTAGACCAGCTAAAACTAAATCTACAAATGATGAAAGTGCGCAGAGCTCCGAACGAGAAGAGTTTTCACACGATGAAAGTACATTAAAAACTAAGATACAAAACAATACAGAAAGTTCTATAGAATCTCTAGAGTCATCTAAAAATGAAAAATGTCCTAAAGCCAAATTCTTAAAGGATGAGAAATTAGAAAACCCAAAGTCATCAAATGAATCGTCAAAAGATGACACTGTTACAAAAGTTGAAGTGCAAGGTAAACTTGAAGGTTCTACAGAACCTCGAAAAAGAGGTAGGCCTTCTAAAATTAAACTTGTGAAAGAGGAGAAGTCGGAAAGCTCAGAGACAGAGGATTACTCGAAAGCAGATTCTTTAATGAATATTGATTCACAAGATAATGTCGAAACTACTACAGAATTTACAGAACCTCGAAAAAGAGGCAGACCAGCTAAGAATAAGCCCTCAAAGGATGAAGCAGTAGAAAATTTAGAATCAGATGAAACATCCAAAAATGATAATTTATCAAATGTCGATTCTGAGATTAAAATGGATAGTACTTTAGATCATATAGAGCAAACTGGAAAGGATAAAGTAGTTAAAATTATATCTTCGCAAGAAGAAAAGTCAAAAAGTCCGAAGTTAAATATATTGTCACAAAATAATGATTCATTAATGGATGAGCAGCAAGATAAACCCGAAAGCATTGAAGAATTACCAGAACCTCGAAAAAGAGGCAGACCTGCTAAAGTTAAACCTTTAAAAGATGAGAAAGTAGAAAGCACAGAAATAGAACAACTTCCTCAAGATGATAGTGTTATGATTTTAGATTCACAAAAAAAAACTGATAATTATGCAGCTTCGATTGAGCCTCGAAAACGAGGAAGACCTGCAAAAACTAAACATATGAACGATGAAATTTCAGAAATCGCAGAGCCAAACGAACCTTTGCGAGATGATGATGTGGCTGCCGACTCACATGATAAAGTAGAAAGTAACGCAGAATCTGTCGAACCTCGAAAAAGAGGTCGACCTAAATCTAAACTTACAAAAGATGAGATATCAGAGAATCCAGAGCCAAACATATCATTATTAGAAGATAATGAAAAGATTGTCGACTTCGAGGATAAATTAGAAAAATCTACAGAATCCGTAGATACTCCAAAAAGAGGTAAACATGTTAAAACTAAAGTTACAAAAAACGAAATATCAGAAAGCCTAGAACCAAATGAACCTTCAATAAGTAACAACGAAGTAAATATCAGTTTGCAAGACAAAGTCGAAAACTCTACAGAATCCACAGAACCTCGAAAAAAATGTAGATCCGCTAAGTCTAAGATTCTGAAGGATGATACGCAGGACAACTCACAATCAGATGAACCTACGCAAGATGTTTGTGAAATAAATATCAATAAATTGAAAAAAACTGAATTTACAGAATCTGTTGAACCTCGAAAAAGAGGTAGATCTTCTAAATCAAAAGATGAGAGGTCAGAAAGCCCAAAGCCAGATGAATCTTCCCAAGATGATCATAAAATAATTGTCGATCCATTAGATAAGGTTGAAAATTTTGAGGAATCCATTGAAATCCGAAAAAGAGGTAGACCCTGTAAGTCTAAATCTGTGAAGGACCAGACATTGCAAAGTCTAAAATCAGATGAATCTTCCGAAGTTGAAATTATAATTTTCGATCAAGAGGATAAAATTGAAAGCTCTGATGAGTCCTTAGAACCTCATAAAAAAGGTAAGTCGGTAAAATTTTAATCTGTAGTGGTAGAATATACATAATGTTCAAATTCAATTTAATCTACAGATGATAAAGCGACAAACGATGATCAGCAAAGTGAAATAGAAGTTTGTGCGGAATCCTCAGAATCTCAGAAAAAATGTAGATCTACCAAATCTACTTCTTCAAAGGATGAAGATCTATCAGTAATTGCAGGTAAAAGTGAATCTTTAAAAATTGGTAACAAGACAGTAGTTGTAGAGCCAAAAGAAGAGAAAGAAATACCTACGGAATGCTTTGAACTTCCAAAAGGAGATGTATCTTCTAAATCTATATCATCGAAAGATGAGACACCAGACAGCATATTTAATGAACTTGTACAAGATGATGACAATGTGATGGATATTGAACCTGAGAAAAGCATAGAAATGTTGGCGGAATCTGCAGAACCACGAAAAAGAGGTAGACCTAGTAAAAGTAAATCTCCAAAACATGAAAGTTTAGAAAATGAGCAAGTAGGTGATAAAACAGCAGATGAGCATACTGAGGAAGAGCAGACCATCAAAAAGAAATTTTTTAAGGGAGAAAAGAGTGTCACTTTAGAACCCCAGGAGGTAGGGGAAGTATTGCAAGAGGCCATAAGTGATGAGAAAGAAAAGGTAGATGCTCCGAGTTTGAAAAAATCCCCGGACAGTAATCGAACACGTAAAGTGAAGAAATTGAGCTGTATGGATTGTGGGAAATGGTGTTCTAGTGCTGCTGCACTGGCCACCCATCGTTTACAACATAGAACTAAGAAGACGGGTAAGCATTAAGCAGCTTAAATTGAATTTTTGCACATGAACCTCTGATTTTAATTCTATTGCAATTATTGAGAACTTTGTTATATTTTTTAAACGAGTTATTAAGCTAATCTTGTATGAATTCTTGAAATAATCATATTGTTTCATAATCTTAATTCAATTAAACGTAACATGTTGCAGGTCAAGTAGTACATCGCTGTTTATCGTGTAAAAAGCTGATACCAGTGGAGCAATTTGCCAAACATTTGGTTATGGTCCACGGTAAAACAACGTCTGCCACAACTAAGAGCTCAATAGTGGGCGGTGTACGAGTGGCAGCACGCAAAGGCACAATTCGCCGAGCACGCGATGTCGCACGACCCGCGACACTTGTCAAGTCCGATGGCAAAAATACACGGACACTTCGTTCTGCAGACTAAGCTGCCCATCCAAACGAGTGATACTTGTAATCGTGTCAGCTTCCTATCAGGAGGGGAGGACTCCTGCGCGGGGAGTGTCCACCGCAATATTGGTGCCTCCGTTGTCCCTCCGTCGTTCCGAAGTTTTGACGCGATGTCTAACAATGCCATGAAATGTCGAAGGTTCATGTTGCAGTGACATTGATAGAGATATTCAGATTAATGGTAGTGGTAGGATAGAGCTTTTTTAATCGTACACTTTTGCGCAAGTTAACATTTTGATATGAATCTTGAAAGGATCGAATCCCGGAAAACGTTTTGATGGGTAAGCAACGCTCTGGTCTTTCGAGCTTTGCTAAAACTTTTGTTTATTGGATTCAGTACTTTGTGAACTCGAATGAAAGAGAATGTTTATTTAGGTGTACACGGTTACTTTTGTATGTAGCTATTGCTGACGTTCGCTCATATATTTTTATACACGGATTAGAATCCATCTAAAGAATCAAAGTTTTTTTAATTTAGACTATTTGACTGTAACTTATTACTAAATCAACTACGAATGTTATCGTTTTTTGTTATCGTACTTCTCGTTCAGAACGGACCTTTTTTTAAATTATGCAACCAATCGTGTTGTTTTAGCATATATTTGCTAAATAATCATACATTTGTTTAACACTGCATATTATTTTATGCAGTAATGCTTTATAATGTATAGAGCATTTGATACGTGAAATATTACTTAGGAAATCAGGTGGATCATCGTTGCATATTTTGAAAGAATGAGAATTTTCGCGTAAGGACAGAAATTAAAGAAAATGAATATGCTTAAGAACTGATGTTTGTGGGACAACGGTGGTACTATAATCTTTGTGAATGGTGAACCCTGTTTTATCGACTGTTGAATGCATGAAAAAACATTAAATCAATTAAAAATTAGTGAATCTATCATATTCCGTAAAATATTGAAAAAGTTATGATTGTATCAAATTGAATTTATTTACACTACATTAGATCTTTACTAATATTTATGTGTTTTTACACTAAAATTGTAATTATTCAACTACATTTTTGTTAATAATTAGTAGTCTAAATGTCATTAAAAATCAAAATGATTATACGGGCAAACACTTTCATTACCTTTTTAATGAAGTTTTTTGTTTTCTTTTCTATATTAATTCCGACAAGCTTAAACTTCTGGAATTTTCTGAAGGGCAGATTTCTCATTCGGATACAGATAAGTGTGCTTAAAATTAAAAAAATATTTAAAACTATTTTTTAATGTTTCTTAAAAGACTTTTGAAAAGAGAAATTACAATCAAAGAATTGTAAGACTATTGAAAAATGATGGAGCACAAAATATGAATTTATGAACGAATCATTTTTTACATGTATTGTGAGAAGCATAGATTGTTAATATTTATCTATAAAATTCATATTAAATGCTAAAATTAGTCATACTCTTAATTGTATATTTAAATTGGTTGTATGTACAGTATATATAATGTGCTTGAGTCAACTAAAAATAATTTTATCGCTTAATTTCCCGTTTACGATGCTAAGATTTTCTTAGCATTATATTTCTAAGATATTACTATTTTATTGAAGAACTAAAATTACTGTGCTTGGAATGTGAAATTTTTCATGAATTCCAGAATGTATTGTAAAAAATTGTTTAGATAATATTTGATTGTTAAATAATTAAATTAGTTACACATATAACCAAATTTGTCGCAATGTTTGTTTAGGCAATTCATGAAAAATATTACGTTAATCAGCTGAAATGTACGATATTAAGGACTCGCATGAAATAGTAAGATGTTTAAATTAATTTTGAGAATAGAAATTAGGTGCCAAAATATAATTTAGTACTGGCTCAATTTTATTATTGATGATTAATTGCATTCATCAAATGTACAATTATTAAGTCTTGAAAAATTTGTTGCCTTCAGAATACGAAGTTAAAACTTACTAAAGAAGGAAGAGTAGCTATTAATTGGAAAAGCCCTATTTTACTTAATTTGATTAATAAGTTCATGATACAACAGGATATGAAGAGACAGTGAGTAATAATAAATCTGTAAATAAACATTCTCTATGTAATGAAAAATCATCATACATTAAATTACATATAGGTGGTTAAAACACCAATAATTAAATGGTTTAAGGCATGTGTAATTTTTGGACATAAGTACTGGCGGTAAAACTTATGCATATATACATATACATATATCTGTATCTGATAACTAGCGTAATCTTATGAATTGAACGAATAATAGATGTCGAAAAAAGTAATCGAAAAAGGACAAAATTCTAAAAACTTGGAAAGGCTTGCGTTTACATTGTAAATGGTGCTCTTATTATGAAAAAGCCTTATGTAAATATTCGACAAAAATCATAAATTACCGTAGATTGGAACAAGACAAAATTAATACCAATAAAAACTAGAATTAACGCGTTAATGAAATATTCTCAATTAGCGATGAGTCTGTAATTAGCATTTACAAATACTAAGGTAAAACGATCGAAATATCCAGTGAACTGTTTTCTTTCTCGTTCTATGTAGGATGACGAACCATTTGACCGCGAGCGAGGTATCGGGAGCAAAGGCAAGACAAGTGTATCTTTGGATACATCTTGTTTCAAGCAAGAAATTAAGACGCTTTCTGCAAAAATTCTGTCTTGTCGATATAGTGCAAAGTTTGTACAATGCAATGAACTTTTGAAACGGTCTGTAGTTTACTATCGAAAGTCGATAGCTTGATGAACAGGAATCTATTTCACTATATATAAGCCACACACCTACTAGGTTTGTTTTAACATTTTAGTTTAATATTTTTTTCTATTATAGCGTCTCATATATAATAGTCGTGGAAAAAGCAATGTATTGATGAAATAAATTTTAGCTGATAAAGGCAAATTATTCTTCTTTTGTCCCGGCTGTGAATTGCGTTAATTGTTTCGGTTGTGTTCGCGAATCGGGATTTGCACTACAGCGGTTTGATTGTTTGCGAGCAAGCTCGAGGTGATAGACCGGGTGTATATTATCTACTACTGCCGGCGAATTTCCAAAATGGCATATCGTACATTATGCAACGGGCACCAGCTTATCCGGCGATCGTGAATTACGTGCGCTCTCCGTGCTTGCATGCAGAGACGGAGACAAGCAGAGGCACGAGCGATTAGGAGCATCCGTTGTTCTTGAGACTTGTCTTCGGGGGTCGCGCGTCTCGCGATTGTCTCCGTGCCGGGCCAGATTTCCGGCTCGCGCGCGAGCTAATGCTTTTGAAAGGCTCACGGTCGCCGGGTAGAAAAGCCCTAGCGCTCGGCGACGCATTCCCAAATACTGGCCGAGCCCGTTAGAACGGGACTCTGTAAAAACGGGCTCCGCGCCAAACGAGTTTTGCCCCCGGCGCCTTGCCGATTTTTCCGGGCGCGTTTGAGGAGGCGAAAAAAGGATCGGCGCGCGAGGAGACCAGTCCGCGCCTTGCCGTAGCGTCCTCCCCCACCCCGGAACTTTCTACTGCATCGGCCTTTGATACTGAATCGGCGATCGGCTGCCCCCGAGTGGATCGATTTGTTAATCGGATCGGCCGTTGTCCCCCCACCGCGGATTTTTCGCAAGCGCGCGGTAGCGCCTGCTGGCGAGCACCCGTTTTCCCATAGTGCCCGAATGGCTGCCATCAATCCGTGCGGGATTTTCTTTCGGAGCGGGAATGAAAGTGTGATAAATTCGCGGCCGTTTCCTCGCGGGGGCCGACCGCCGAGCTGTTCGGTTTGCCGGAAACGGCGTCCGCGCTCGGCCGCTCGAGCGCTCATTGCGACGAGTGGATCTAGCGATCGATGTGCAATTAGTTGCGCCGGCGCTCGAGCCCGGCTAAACCGACAGATTTATCTTGCCGTTCGACGCTTAGTAATGATTACGGCTGCTTTAATTGCTATTATTGGGCTTTTTCCTTTTCTGATTTGACAAGTTTTATGTGCGACCCGCGCAGTAAGAAACCTAAATGGCTTTTTACCCAGCGATCGCGCGCAAGAAAATACTCGTAAATTACATTTTTCAATAAGCTCACGGAATTTGAAAACGAAAGTTTTTCTTTTTTACGCGACGCCTGCGCTTTCCGTGGACAATATTTTAGTCGTTTATTGGCAGTATTATACGAGCAGATGCAAGGCATGGCTCTATTGTTCATGGAAGCCAACCAATCAATTTTTAATTTTACTAATGCTGTATAACGTTATTTGCTAGATTTTAAAGTAAATATCTCAATCAAACGGGTCATACAAAAACTTTCGCAATTTTGGAGTGCATTTTTCAAAAACCAAGCAAACGTTTTTCAAAATTCTAATATCGAAGATAAGAAAAATAATTTTTACTAATACTCCTACCCTGCTTATATAACTTTGTAACGAGTTAACATAATGTGCTACATACAGAAGCATTTCCAGAACTCATATTTATGTTTCATAACTTCAATTTGTCGGGATCGTATTTCTACGTCATTGGACATCCTAACGAGAAATACGGAAAATTTTGAACCTATTGGCTATTCTATAATTCAGAACTGAACTAATTTTGGTTTTACGATATGCAAGTTTGACGCGTATCGATCCTCGGATAAACTCTACATGTACATACAAAACAAAATACCCTGCACTGCACATAGCATAAACAGCTGCGGAACGTAGTAAATTGTAACCGCACTTTGCAAGCAATGCGCGCGGTTTATTATGTCTGAAAGGAGCAACTGGAGATCCGAGAAATTCCCTGACGACTCATGTCTCCCCCTAGTCGTTATCAGCTGACTCTTAGGAAGTATTGCAAGCTTATTGCGAGCGTTAGTGAAAAGACTGTCGTTAACAATGACCGAATTGTTACGTGTCCGTGACCAAGTGGCCTGAATACCTGTAAATCCATATCCTATCTGAAATTTTTCGGACGAATGCAGTTTATGGCAGGCGCGATGCCGCCTTTGCATTGACCCTGAACGCGTCCAATTACAAGCTCGATGGATATGATTATATGCAACTTGATGTAACTACGGCAATTATAAAGGTTTCTGCTGAGATTTTTGAGCGACTAAATTCTGCAATTGTGTTCGATTTAAAATCCTTCGTGAACAAATGTACATTGTTCACCGATGATGATAGTACCAAACCCTGATTTGAATTTTGCACGTATATTTTAATTTATTTGCAATAGTTGTTATTGTTATAATAAGTTAATATAATGTACGATTATCATTCAAATATATTTAATAATGCAATATTGACGTTAAAATTAGTTCGAGGAGAATAATATTTTTTTTCTCTTCTATGCAACCTCACAGCTACAAACGGTTGGAAAAAACATGCACAAACTACGAACCTTGGCATATATTTTTCGTTACATCGACAATTTTTGATTTTGTATATCGAAGTCATAAAGAATAGCGTATTACCTATGCATAACTGAATGTATAAACTTATGAAATATTTACGTTTAACCATTTAATTAACACGTAATTCTAATGAGTATTATGTATAAGCTTTCCTTAACAGTTTAGCATGATATTGTTATTATTTTTAGTATAAGTATTAATGTTGTACTATAGTTCCGTTCATATAATAAACCTTTGTATTACTAAAATAATGTAAGGATTACGTAAAGAAATAATTCATAATTCTTCCTCATATAAAAATTACATATTAAAATTATTATTACACTATTGTACGCTAATTCTTGCATCTTATCGTCTATACATTATTAATTAGTCTAACACTTAATTAGTAAAAGCATTATAATATTGCTCAGTTTATTATTTTGAAGATCACCATTGTTTTGTCAAGAATACTAATTAAAAACAATTGAAATAACTGGACATAATATATGTATGTAATGATAATATTATGATTGCCAATATCTGTTTTCTAGATTGAAATTATTTAGTTCTTAAATTAAACAAATATCATCTTGCGTAATAATATTAAAAAATAATCTTTTTCATAAAAAGATTTGTTAAGCTGTTGTTATTCAAGTCTTTTACATGAACATTAGTACTAAAATGAATAAAGGAAATATTGAATAAATGTAATGTAGCAAAATTATGCACGCACCTATTTTTCGTAAGTCTGTACATAAAACTCTTTACATAAAATTCATGACCTATTTATGCGGATGACGAAAATTTTGTTTAAAAATAATTATGGAATTGATTACCATCTCCGGATTTAAAAGTGATGGACATATGAAAATTTCCATAATGACTTTGCAGATTTCAGTGTTTGTGATTGCAAAAAAGTAAAACGTTTTCTACAATCATCGTATTATAGATTTGAACATGTAAAATTAATTAAAAATGTACACAGTGTTGTTTCAGGAAGCGCGAGATGACATTCGGATAACTTTCCAAAAAATTTAGAGAAAAACCTGAATTTTTCATTCTTGTTGGAAATTCCGTCCAAATATTGTCAAATTACTTTGGGTCATCCAATTAATAAGTTAAAAAAGTTGTATAATTTCTGGTGGTATTTCTGTAATTAGGTAAACTTTATAATAAACATTGTGTTTAACGTAAATATTCGATTTTGTTCAAAATTTTGTTAGAAAATGAAATGACCAGAAATCAAGGTAAAAATCAAATTTTCTATAATGTTAGCTTGAACAATATAATATATTATGATTTTTTTTAAATCTACGATTAAAACGTAGCTTCTTTGTTTTACCTATCTCTAAGAAATACTAAAATAAAATGTTTTTAATAGTTCAATTATTGAATTTATAATCTTTTTGTCAGCTTAAAAGAGTAAATGTTATAGTAAATGTGTAATGCAGAACTTTTGGAAGTAGTCTAAAGTAGAAATGATCAAAATAAAAGGAGGAGTAAATAGCTTGGAGAGAACTAAAAAGCGGGCATTGGTTGCAAGGGGTTTGGGGCGAGGAGTTTGGTTGGCCTCTCGGCTCTCCCCCAGGAGACGTTGGCCCGCGAGCAGGAGGCCCTGGAGGTGCAGGGCAGCGGGAGTCAGTGGTCGGGCCAGTGGTCGGGCTTGGGTGCTGGTCCTGGACTCCCGGGCTCGGGGCACGTGGGGCGTCCGCGAGGTGGCGCCGCGGGCCGCAGGGGAGTCGGGCGGGCGGGCCAGTCGCTCGGCTCAGTAGCCCGCTCGCGGTCGAGAGTCGCGCACCGGCGGCCAGCCCGAGAGCCGCGAGTGCCCAGAGCGAGTCGCGAGTCGCGCGAGGACCCAGTGCCCAGGGAGCGGAGTGCGCGCAAGTGGGTCAGTGCAGCAGTCCCGCGGGCGGCGCTCGCGGCCCCGCCATGCGCGGGCCCTGACGGCACCCACCAGTTGCCGCCTCAGCCCCAGCCCCAGGCCCAGACCCCCGCCGCCCCGATGACCAACGTCAACAGGATCCGGGTGGTCGTCCTCGGCGGCCCCAGGGTCGGCAAGTCAGGTGGGTCCTCCCCCGGTCGTTGCCGCCCTCCCCCGCGGCGGCTCCCGTGGCCGCCCCGCCCGCTGGTTAATTGGCCTAATTAAGGAGCGCCGATGGATCGGCGCAAGGGAACAGAAATCGGCGCGCCGCCGCCGGCAATTAGATATGCCGCGGCTCGCGCGTCCACGAGCCGCGTGACGTGCGCCGAGCGCTTTTCCGGGAAAAGCGGAACTGATAGGCTTTTATCCAGTTTTCTTGCGCGGTCTATCTTGTGATATCCTATCAAGGGGCGCTCTTAATGGCAGCCCGCCAGCATTTATAGTTCATCGGCACCTTGGGCGACTTTAATCAAACTTCTTATTAGTTGTGTATTATGTGCGTACGCGGCTTGACGAGGCAGGAAAAATCCGTTACGGCTCGGCACCGCGGCCTCGTTGCACCTTAACGCGCTGATCCATCAGTGGCGTATAGCTGCCGAGGTATCATTATGCTCGTGGAGAGGGTTCGCCATAGGTATCGGAGGGAAAATCGTTTTGGCGATCGAGCTAGGGGCAGCGCGCAGGAGCATCGGCAGGTATTAAGTGCCGACGTTGTGCGGGCAATTGTTAGTGGAGCCGCCGAGGTCTGCTCGGGCTCGGCGAGCAACCCATGAATTTGCTGGCGGTCGAAGTGGGAGAACGCAGGATTTTCCCAGGGCGGCTTGTCACTTTGGAGCGGATGCGGCGCGGGGGCGTCGGGCCCCGCGGTGTCATTGCGTAAGCCGGGCGCGCAATCGGCGTTAAATAAGCGCGGGCCAACGTAAACAGAGGCCGGCCCTCGCGCCCGCACAATAAAAAGTGAAACCGGCGTGTGCGCGCGCGCGCGCTCGCAGCCTTTTAAACTTTCTAAAAGCCGCGAGATAATCGGAGGCGCTCGAGCACGTGAGCCGTTTCGGCGGGCCGAGCGGTGGGCCCATTGTCGCGTCGCGGCCGCGGCCAACGGCCCATTGTCGCAGGTGTGCCCCTGTGACAAATGGACAATGGTGCCGGCCTCGGGACCCGCGCCGATCGAATTTCCACGCCGGCTCGGCCTTTTCCCGCCGACGCGCGACGCCTGCACGCTCGCCGAGTGCGAACGAGCCTTTGTCGCCTGGCAGTCGCCCTCCGGCTGATTGGCAAGCCAATATTGACGCAGGAGGGAATTAGCTCTTGATCTTGCGTGCCTCGGTGCAAAAAACACTTCCAGCGCACAACTGCAGAGAGTATAAATAGTAGGAGGACGCGGCATTGTCAAGTGGGAAGAGGTTGAGCGGCCAGGCCCGGCATAGAGTGCGGCGCAATGTATCAATCCGAGCGGGACTGGGGTGCAGCCGATGACGAGTGAAAATCGGGATAATTTTAGCAGAGTCTAGGAGGCCTTGGAGCGGTCGGTGCTTCCCCGGGAGCGTCGGAAGAGCAGCGGTACGGATGGAGGCCCGGGCTCGCTGGGGATCGCGTGGAGCAGCCTCTCGGCGGCGGGGGCGTCACCCGGGCGATCCTCGCGCGGCCGGAATTAGCCGGGGCTATTTCGGAAAGGTCGGGGCTCGGGGCGGCGCGGCGGGCGGCCAAGGCCGGCGAGCGGCTTCCTAGGCTCGCGGGTCGCGCTTGCGCAACCGCCGATCTCTCCGCGCTCTCGGATGACTGGCGCGCCGGCGGCTGGGAATCGGCCCCGCGGCCGCTTCCCTCCCGGCGCAGGGCGAGATGACTCGCCGGCCCTCGAGGTGCCCCCGCCCCCTGCGAGGAGAAACCCCCGCTGACGCAACCGCCCCCGCGGCCGGCTCTTCGCGCCCGCCCGTTGTATAATAAAGGCGTTATATCGGGCCTCTAACGAACCGAGCGCGCGGACTCTCCGCGGCCGGTGAGTCGCCGATACAAAGTAGCCGGCTGCGTTAATTACTCGCCGCGCGTGCTCTGCCTGCGCGCTGGCTTTGACCATTACGCTCATTAATGCGCCCGTTACATGACTATTATTACGGAGATAAACGAGTGGCAAAATTGCAGTCGCATAAGCCTTTGATTAACTTTACGATTATTAAATTACGCTTGTAACCGGGGGATTGATCGTGCAGGGCGCTTTGTTGCTCAATCGCGCTCGGTGGGCCGCGCTTACCCTCCGGCGAGCGGCCGCGACGCCTCTCCCGCCTCCCCCGAGGCGCACTCGCAAATTGTCGCATGACGAGGTGACTCGCCGGGGCCGGGGCATGCCTAGAGATTTCCCGGAAGCCTCCTCGCGCGCTCGGGCCAACCTCTCCGCGGGACCGGCCGGCCCTCTCTCTCTCTCTCTCTCTCTCTCTCTCGATTACGTAAGATTACACGGCCGAAGAATTCCCGCGGCTGCATCTAAATGAGGCGCATTTACGTGACACGAGAGCCGCTCCGGGGGCAGAGGCGTCCGAGAGCGCGGGTAAGCGCCGCGCTTGCGGAACAATCGGCCGCGCGCAGCCGCTTTCACGCGGCCCTGATAAGATTGGCCCCGGAGCACTTAGCCGCGGCCAACTCTTCCTCCTCGATGCTGGGTCCTAGGAGGCCCGCGGCCCTCCCCCGCCGCCGTGTGATCGACAAGGCCCCCGCGATCTAATTAGCGCGAGAGTGGGACGCGCGCCGAGCGACAAGCTGAATAAGCGGGTCGCGCTCTAAAGGAGGACTGCGCCAATAAGTCGCTTGTGCGAGACACTGAACTCGATTGCGCTTTAAAATAAAATTTATACCGCCTAGAGTAGAGGCGCGGTGTTTTACCCCACAAGTATGCGCCAATTATCTTTCCATTATTTATTGGCCGAGCAGCGAGAAATGATCCGTGAAGCGACCTCAGGATTTTTCCGCGTTACGCTTATAAAGCCAATTTGAAATCTTTCGCCAATGGCTAATAAATAAGCGCGAACATGATTATACCGCAGCGGGGCTCAAAATATACAGGTTTATCAATTAAATCGAATGGACTCTATTCGTTATTTGGGCGTTCGCGCGCGGTACGAGGCGCTTGCGTAATCCTCGCTCCGGGAGAAAAAGTAAATATCTACGCGTGCACAACCAGTAAATCAAAGCGCAGCGGCGGGAAAACAATTTCTTCGGGCGAAATAAATCTATTTCATGTTTCGTCAGGAATAGAGATTTATCGGAGCCGCACGAGAACGAGATTCGTCCGCGCGCAAAAGCCTCCTCGAGGCAAACGACGAGTCCTTCTGCGCCCGAAATCGCGACTCAGAATACGGCATCTCGGTACGCGCAGGCGCTTTTTTGCGCCAATAGAGGCGCAGGCGTCAGTGCGCAGCCGAGTGGAAAGTTGTCGCGGCGCACGTGGCCGGCAAGGAGGCCATAAATAAGGCCGTGTCCGAGATTCGGGGGGCGCGGCGCCGGCGCCGGTCCCGCGCCCCCCGGGCTCACTTGTCCGCGTTAAGGCCCATCGACGTCCCGGCGCAGCTCGCGCCCATTAATCTTCGGCCGATTGCCCGCGGCGTAAGCGCGGGCGACGTAAGCCTCCCTCGCGGCCTGATGCCAGCGGACGTGCGACGCGGGCCTCCGAGCAGCTCTTTCAAAGATCGCCAGCTGCCAGGGACGCGTTAACTCTCGAAAAATGATTCAGTGAAAAGTGAATCATTAGCAGTAAATGAAACGTCCATCCCCTCAAATATTAATGGAGTTCGTTAAAAATGATAGTTTTACAGCTTTGATCAATGCTCACTTTTAACTATAATCTTTAGTTGATTTTTACTGATTCATCCTTTAAGGAATCTTCGTTTCAGTAACAATGTTCGTTTCAGTAACAAATATCACAATATTTTTTAGGGAAGGCTACGAATGGGGTCTTAAGTAGTGGGTAAGAATATGTCGGGATATTTGGCTGTTTGTCGATAGTAAACCGGGGATACAGCTCGTTATCCTTACGCATTAATACTTGTTACACGCACGATTAAAGTTTACGTACTATATGTATATTGTGATTTTAGCGTAGAGGAGAGAGAGAGTATTACGAAAAATAATTGCGCGATCTCCAATTTACTAGCCGACATGCAGTAAACGTTGCTATAACAAATTTTTACGAGTGTGTGTTTGAATTTCGAATTTTACAACTTGCATGTCAGTCATACCTACATTTTTAATTTGGCATTGCGGCTAAACTTCGTTTAATCCTACTTGGGCAATAATGAGATTGTTAAAGTCAAAAGTAAAATTAATACCTCACAATACCTCTTCAAAAAAGGAGGATATAAAATTATTACTGCAACGGAGATATACCAGTGAAAATGCGCTTTACATAAAACAAAAATGAATGCAGAGGCACTTTTATATCTCTATCCATGACCCCAAATTGAGTTAAGCGCGCTCGAAAGTCGGCGGGAAACAAGACGAATCTGTAAAGGGACGCATCCTGAAAAGGTGCACGATTTCTCGAAAGTGTTTTCGACCGCTCGTCACGTGACACCGCGCGTAACTCGCTGGACCCGCGGCCTCTCGGAGAATCCGCGCGGTTTCGGAAGCGGCCTTATTAATCTGCCACGCGCGGCTCGGCCCGCAATTTAAGCACCGGTGCATCGCAGCGCAGCTTTAAAAGCCGCTCTGCCCGCGGAGATTTATCCGGCCGATTCATGGGCCGGCCCTACGCAGCATCGGCTCATCCGCTTCATTTCGCGCTTGAATTTAGCGCGGCGCCCATTAGCGCTTGCACAATAATTTAAATTCCCGTGTGGGTTTTTTTTGCGGGCTGGCCGCGCGGCGCCGTATCGAGCGTAGGCCTGCACCGCAGCGGGATACGGGAGGATTTATACCTCGATTAAAACGTCATTAATTCGTAAACCGCAGTTAGTCTCAGTCGCAATTATCCCCGATAAATACATTAGTGTTGCAGCAATTAGTTGATTTTTTATATCGGCGCGTACATATTGAGTCGGCCTTAATCACGGGGATTTCATCCCGCTGCAGTTAAGATACAAGCCTCGAGTCCCTATAAATTTGTTCGATATATCAATATATGCGCGTTTTGTAATTAAATTAAATGTTTATATCGGCGTTAAACGTATTTTGTATCGGCCGAGCGCCGAGTATAAAGACAGACGCGCTCGTGCGCCTACTGCATTGACACTGACTCGGCACTCCAGCCCGTTAAATAAGCCACAAATATTGATTTATGATTTTCATTTTGGAAAGTTGCTGCATTCCCGTCCGGTGGTTATATAAAAAATATCAGCGGGCAAAAACGGCCTTACAACGCGTTGATTGACGCGCGGGTATTAACTTATCCAACGCGAGGCGATAAGAGAACCGGGGCGCATATTCGGCGCAATGAAAGATGGCTTCCTTCCTTTCCTGGGCAATCGCGGGAAGAATTCGGGCGAGGGTCGGGCAAGGGTCGCGCGGGTCATTGGCCAAATACCGCGATGACTCGCTCCGCCGGTCGCGGCGGGCGTAATGCGGCCGCCCGCCAGCCTCCCCGCCGTCCAAATATTGGTCGAGGCTTTGTCCGGGGGTCTGCTTCGTAAGTCGGGCCAGACCGGGCGTTATGCGCCGGATCCGCCGGCTCAGTTGGCCAGGGCGCGGGGAGCGACCGGCTTCCTTCGTCCGGCTCTGCTGCCCGTCGCTCGAGGTGTTATCAGCGGGCGCGCCTCCCGAAATACCCTCGCAGCCACCTGCGCGGCTCCCTCGGCGAGGAAAGCGCGCCACGCCCGCCGCATAAATCCCCCCGGCGGGACTTTCGAATGGCCAGACAATGGGCGCACAGCGCGCATTGTCCGCGCGCCCGTCATTCCCCGCGGCCGGGGCTTTCGCGCCGCGCCTCGGCCCGACCGCGCCCCTGGGGCACCTGCGCCGCGGACCCATCCGCCCTCGCCGATCTCCATGCAATTAGGGATCAATCCACGGGGCGCGCCCGGCTAAATCGCAATTTGCCGCCGCGGGGAAGCCGGTGACAAGATTGAGCCGCCAGCTAGCGCCCTGCCCTCTCCCCGACCTCCGGAGGAGTGCGCGGCGGAGCGGAGTCACCCAGGCTGTCTCTTTTTGAGGGACTTTTCCTGCCGATTTACAACCTAGAGCGGCGGAGAGCCTCGGCTTTCCCAGGCGGATTAGTCCTGCGGCGAGGTTACCCGTGCGCGCGTGTGCGAGCGATCGGCGGGCGGGTGACCGCGGGCGGAAAAAGCTCGAGAAAAAGGCGCCGCGCGCGGAAAGGTCTTTTTCCCGGCGGCGCGCGCGATCGGACGGCGATCGGGCCGCGATCGGC
This sequence comes from Sycophaga agraensis, assembly GCA_018906755.1. NCBI lineage: Eukaryota > Metazoa > Arthropoda > Insecta > Hymenoptera > Pteromalidae > Sycophaga > Sycophaga agraensis. The sequence goes on from JACCIE010000076.1 coordinate 482,304, forward strand.
GCGGGGCGCCAGAGGCGCGGGGGCGTGGACCCGGGGAAGAACCGGCTCCGTTCCGTCAGAAGGAGAAAGAGAACAATCGGCCCCGTCGCGGCCTCCCTCCCCGGCCTACGGGGCCGACTGAGCCTGCCGGCCGGTTGTTCGCACGCGTAATTTCAAGCCGCCTCGCGCCGCGCCGCGCCGCGCGTTACCGCCGTGGAAGCCGGGGATTCTCTCTTAATTGTAATCCCGCCGCGGCGGCCGGCCCGACAGCCGTGCAATTGCAAGTGATAAGTACCCGGTGCAATGCCGAGCGCTCAAAATCCGCATGAGCCGGCGCATGCGGGGAGAGGGGGTCTTTACTGGCCCATGCAAAAAGCATTGGGATAAAAACAGAACGAGTCTAACTGTTCAATGAGCGATGAATCATTTTAAAATTACAGTATACCATATGCTCGCTCCATACCTCATGTAAATACAATGTACAATAATACCGCTGCAATTAAATAATTGTCGGCGCGGTGCGGTTGAATAATATTTTGAAAAAGCTCGCGCGAGGAAAAGCAAAAGACAAATTGGAGTGCGCTCGGCATTAAGATCTCAAGCGATCCGGGGCTCAAAAATAGCACGTGTAATCCAAGAGGGATTTCGCGTTCGAGCGGCGAGCGTTTAAAAAAATCACCTTATACGATGAACATAAAGATAAAAATGCCGTACCAACGGGCCGCTCTGCATAGTAGATATTGAATCGCAGCGGCCGCCGCGCCGCGCCGCGCGGCCTCCACACAGCGACAGCGGGCCCGTGCGCGAGTGTGTGCTCGCCTGAGCGCGCGGCGACGACTCGGACTCGCGTGCAGCCTCCGCAGCATCCCGCGTTATCTCCCCCCCACCCTTCACCCGGAGCCAAAGATCGATGGGCGCAGATTATTACCGGAAAGCCGCTTGCCTCGGATTCCGCTCGGGCGCATTGTGTAAGGCCGCGCCGGGCCGCGTTATTGATCTGATTCCCCCGGCCCTGCTCCTCTTGCCCAGTGACAACGTGTACATCGATACCGCTCGATACTTATCGGGCCAATAATACCGGGGTAATTTCTGCGTGGGGCATTTTTCATCTTTCGCGGGGGATACATATCGCCGGCTAGGCGATAAGTCGGCCGATTTTGAGGAAACGATTTCTTTATTATTGGTTTGCTGTGCAAATACTCGCTCTCCACTCGCAGCATCTTTGTCCAAGATTGTATGCGGAAATTATATGCGTTAGCGAGCGAGTATTCTTTTGATCGAGTTACAGACCCTGCATGCAATACCGACTGTTTGTTTCTATTAGAAAGATTTATTAACCGTTGCATTTTCTATAATTCAAAATTCATTGGAGTCTTCATTTTTTCTAAGTGACTGCATAGCATACAATCCATCTCCATTATACGTAGCAATGAGTAACATGTACGCGGTTTCTCTGTTGCGAATTCGGTATGATCGCCTAGCTCGAGTTACGCGAAATGAGTATAGCTGCAATCAAAGCGAATCCGTGCCTGCCAATCAAGTAGACGGTAAGCCGTCGACGAAGGAGAATTTTCCCCTCGTGGGAAATCCCGCGTAGTCCTGGACCGACACATATCCGCTCGCTATTCCTCTTTTGGAGCGCGAGTCCAGCGGGAAAACCAGCGAGGGGAAAGCCGGGGCTCACGCGAGGCTTTTCCAGCTGGCGAGTTCCCGGGAAGGAGCGGAGAGGCACCGACGCGTCCCCGGCCTGCAAAGAAATGCAAACCCGGGCGAAAATGATCCGGCGCCGTAAGTTGGCGGGGCGGCGCGGCGGTGCTGTCGCGCCGCGCAAAAAGGAAGGCGTCCTTTCACTCGCGCCTAGGCGCAGAGGCGGCCGACCGGTTCCATTACCCGGCGCCTCGTAGCTCGCCGGAGCTTTTCAATTACTCGCTTAGGATTGAATTATGAAGCGGGGGGCGTTTTTCAGGGAAGCGCCGGGATCACCGTTAGCGCGACGCGCCTCGACACTCGACGTCGCCCGGGCTTATTGGCCTAACCCACATCTGCCCGGTGAGACGCGCCGGCACCGCCGTCGGGTCCTTTCGATTAGCGCATTGATTAATCCCCACGGGATGAGCGACGCCGCCCGGTGCCGCTAGGTGGCGCCCTCCCGCCCGCCAGCCCGGCCGGACTTTCTCGCGCGGGCCCGCAGGCCCGCGTACAATGTTATTACACGCTTTTCAGGGAAAACAGGCAAGTGACGCACCGCCCAATCGCACGCCTTCTCGCGACGACGCGTCGGCATTCGTACGGGCCCCCGACAGCCTCTATCGCTGGATCTCCCTGCCGAGGAAATCCCTACCCGCTCGGAAAAAGTCTATGGGGATTTTTGCTGCGTCGAGCAGCGGGGCTAAAGCTTCAATCTATACAAATCATGCTGTGTAATTATAATGGTAATTCATCTGGCGATGAACATAATTACATGCATTACAAACGGTAAAATTTGTTTGTCATTTTTATCATGACGGTTAGCGTGTTATTACAAAATTTAGAAGAAATCGCTGTTATTTTCCCTTACGTGATAATTTGCACGGTTAATTGAGTACCTATCTACTGTTACTGTGTGATATAAATGACCAGCTAATCTTTTTAGTATAGAAAATCTGTGCACTACATTGCGTGTGGCATTTATTAGACTGAGAATCACCATAAGCATTGGTAGAGTTATTGCAAGAAATTGTACAAATTACTACGAGCTGTGACGAAAACTGTGATAACATCCCGAGGGCGTTCCCAGTTCACTATATGTAGAATCGAATTAAAATTCCAATACAATTTTTCAGAGCGAAAAATTTTTCTCCCACAGTATAGCCCAAGTTCGTTGAAAGGAAGCGGTTTTTGTGCTACTCTTCCAGGGAAGGAAGAGGAACTGGTGCCCCCAATTATGCAATTATCGAATCGCGGGCCGACAACGAGGTGGCAATAACCTACGCCCGAAAATCCCGCCTTGCCATTGAATTACGCCCTCGATTGGGTATTTCTATTACGTTGCGCGCTGGTCTCCCGCCGCTCTTCCTTTTTCACTGTTTCTCCCAGTCGGAGAGCTGCTCGCCTTACCGCCTTACCTTCCAGCTTTCTTTCCGCCTTCCTCCGCTCGATTATGTGTAAATATAGGTATGGATGGCAACCTCGTCATATATTTATACCGCAATTTTGTGGAGTGATTTATGCTTTTTAGGGGTCACGCGAAAAAGTCTACGCAGGTGGACCGGCAATTTGCTCGGTTGAAAACAACCCCGCGTTGTTATCTTCTCGCGTCGATCGCAAAAAGGATGAAAACTTTAATAGTTTTATATAGGTATGGGATTGTTTGTTTGCCGCGCTCGATCCACCTTTCAGGCCGAACACTTTGTATATCTGTCAGTTCTACCTTCTTTGTGTCTGCCCGCTGCAAATTAATATTGCACATAGGACGCCCGTCGAGTCTACCGTACTAACGAATTTTCTATAGCTTTTCATTGGATAAAAAGTAAACTTAATTAAGCGATATTCTAGATACGGCCAGGTGTCGCGTAGGTATACACCAGTCAAATTTATAACCTACCGGCATAATTTTAATATTGTTGAAAAAGATTTACAAATTATTGCACAGCGATTTCTGAACAGAAATCCAGTGGTTTTCTCAACGGCTAAATAGCCGATACTCTATTTTAATGCACTGTTATATGGGCGTATAAATAGATCTCGTATTAGCATCTACATAACTAATGGCTACATATATTTCAAGCTTATAATTATAAGATCATTTATTTATTGCGCCCGCTTTATTTTTTCCGCACGAGCATTATTTAACAAAACGATCGAAACTCTTTGGAAAAAGTGTAATTACATAAGCGAAAGGATACGATTACTCTTGGAGGCAGGGACACTCGAAAAATCCCGTACGTAGTAATGAATGTACAGGTTAAAGCTCATTATAAGTAAACATATAAATTTATGATCATTCGTTATTCCCACTCGCCAGAGTTCCCCTCTGGCGAGAATGTGAACTATAATTCAAAGGCTATATTGATACCTCAAAAAAGGCCCGTGATTTATAATTCTAAGATTCGAAAGCTCATAATTCCCCGAGATTCATGGTCTCGATAATGGACAATAAATATTAATCGCATTTTAAACATCTTAGTTTAACAAGTATGCAAATTCACTTTGATCCCGCGGGAAAAGCCTAATGTGCACTTAGCCATTGTATATGAGCGGTGGCACGCGGGAGGCGCTGGTCGCCCGTAAAAGCTCCATCCAAGCCCCGCACCTCCCGTGACATAATTAGTCCGCGCGCGCGCTCCACTGCCAGCTCGTAAATAATCATCGGGGCGAAAGAAGGCGCGGGCCCGCGAGTGAGGCAACGGCCAAAGGGGCGCAATTGGTCAACGCCCACGGCGCGGTAGCCGCAGCCTCAATTACCGCGGTGGAAGCCGCCCACGCGGACCGGCCGATAAAGCCCCCGAGCGAGGCCCAGCGCTCGAAGGCGCTGCCGCCGGGGAAATTGGTTTCCCGGGGCGCCGGCGTTCGGTGGCAGGTGGGCCGCGCTCGGCCAGCCCCTTGCGAAACGCACTGGAAACTCGTCTTTCCCGCGGCGCGAAAGCAGTTCCGGCGGGCTTTGTTCCCTGGCCTTCGATCGGCTGAACCTTTGACCCGGCGGCATAAAGCGCGCGGTTTTCACGCGCCGCGCGTCAGCCGCTGCTCAAAATAAGCCCGCGCAGCTTTCTCCTTTATACAGAAATAAATCCAGGCTCGCGAGCCGGTGCGCGGACTAATTTTTACGTATTTTTAGCGCGCGCGGTACACTTTTCCCCCACCGGGCGGCGGGTAATTACCGCGCTTTACGACGCGGTCACCGGCGCGCATTCGCAGTTAAAGACGAAGTCGTTCGAGGCGGCAAAAAGCCCGCGCCACGTTTCCTCGGATGAGAAATCCCGAGCGCGCCGCACGCGCACCTACGCGATCTTGCACAATGTTTGCTTTATGGAGCGCACGTGAAATAATAACCGAGCGCTTGATCGGTATTATGCCGCGCAATTATGAAAAGGAGCTCGTTCCTTTTTCTCCTGCTCCTGCATGCGGCTTGCATTCCGCCAATTCGCCCATTCCTCCGCTACAGTCTCGAGGCGACTCCGGGTGCAGCGCACACCAGCTTGCACGACCTTTTAACATTTTCGTACTCTGCCTGCAGTGCTCGTTGGTATTTATTGTCGATCCTCGGAGCGTTTCGGTGATTTTGAAAGCGATTGAAAAATATTTTTGGAAAGTGCGATAAATTCAACTTTGCCGCCCGCGTATGCGTGTATATAACAATGCACAAAAGCAATATTTTCGTTTATTGCACTTTTGATGGTGAAGTATTGAAATATCCGCGTCTCATTTCAGCGACAGGATCAATAAAGTCCCCTATAATAGGCAAAATTAAATACGCATGATGGAAAGTATAGGATATGAGTCTCCGATATCGCCTTAAGTCAACAATTTTTAAATCTCAAGAATCATGAAAGTGAAAAGGAGAGAAATAAGAAAGTTCACGCTTTAATTATTATCTGGGAAACGAGAAAGTGCTTAGTGTTTCCAAATTTGTTCGCGGTAAAAAAACAAGCAAGGAACGATTGCTAAAAGGAAAAATAAGAAATAATCGCGCGCATACGAGTATATTACTTAATTGAAAAGACACAAAATTTGAATGCGTGCTTAATGCTTTTTTACATGCTTTCAGTGTTCGCCAAATGATATTGTGAATAATAAATGTAGTTATTTCCAACGTCCCATTTGCAAACAAGTTTTCTCGCATAAAATTCTTGGCGCCGCTTCGCTCTCATTGTTTTTCTCGCTCGACGCGCCCCGTATAAATATTCTATCGCGATTACAAATAACAATCTGTACTAATAATAGCCCTAATCAAAATCAAGTTTTGAACCGAGGCAGCCGTCGAAAAAGTGAATAGAAAGAGCCCTTGCATCTCGTGGTTATTTGCTCATACATCACCGCGAGACCTTGCATAGGAGATTAGCGGAAGCTTTAGTCATGTCCTATCTTGATTGTGCTCGGTTCTGTGTCTCGACGCATCCAACAATCTCAAGTCCAACGACTGAATAATTCATGGACGAGATATGTCTTCGGTCTTAGGAGGAGAAAGCACATCACCCCTTGCAGGAGTACACATAACTAGGACTAGGCGGGTTTCGCGACTCTGGCCGACTGCACTCCAGTCTATCTCGCGGCGCCATAGTGCAGCCCAGGAAATAATTGGCATTGGCCAGCCTAATTATATTTAGCGGGGCTTTTACGTCCACAGGGATCCAGGACCAGCTGTCAGGGGTCATCCGAGAGCACACGGCCGCTTCCACGAACGCGAGCGCAAACCGGCTTAAGATCTTTTCAGGTTCAAGTCGCGCATTTGTGGAACTCTCTCCCAGAGAACCTGCGCCATCTCCCATCTTTGAGCAGGTTTAATAGGCTACAGCGGCATTTTACGCGCTGGATTCCTGGCCGCCCTACTTCCTTCATAAGGGCTATTTCTATAATTCTCAATTCGTTCATTTTTCTTTTATTGCGGCGTTAGCATGTATGTGTATAGATTGTAGTGTTAACATTACAATCTCGGTTTCTTTGTTCTTATATTATGAAGCTGGCGGGCAAAAATACGGCGTAGGGTAATTTATTTATCTCGCAGCACGAAAAAAACTTTTAACGGCACTAAATATATTGCTAATTCATCACTTTATGCTAATTTCGACTGCGTGTATCGTTCCGGGTACTTTTTGCACGCGCTTATCAAACAAAAAGCTCCTATATCTATTGATATATCTTGGGTCCGGTTAATAAATACCGGGATTCTCGGCGAATTCTGATTGCTCGCGCGATCGATTTATACGCGGGCCGAAGAGCGAAACGCGTTTATTAGATAGAAGCGGGTACGGTTGCAGCCGTCCAGGGTAAATTTCCCCCGAGCAGCATAGAGCCGTCTTGCCAAAGCGAATGATGCTCGAGGGAGTCGGCGGCCGCGTCGATTTCACCGGATTAACCCCCCACGGGCTCCTCGGGCGCGTCCTTGAGCGGCGCGCAAGTGCAGCGACACCTGCTCGTGAAAGTGACTTCCGTGGCCGAAAGGCCGCGGGCGGCGGTGCCGTAATTAGTTTATCGGCGCGGCGATAAGCCGCCGAGTGTCAACACTCGCGAAAGCGTCCGGTATGCGGCTTAACCTCGATTTACCGGTTCATGCAAATCCGAGCGGATCGAGCGGGCGAGGCGCGCGCTTCGGAGAAGACGCCCGAGTGCCGCGGCGCTTCCTCGTGCACTGAGCCCCGAGTTCCGCGTTCCACCGCCGACTTTCTTCATTGTCCCTGGGACGAGGACGCGACTCCGAGGCGGGCGGCTTCATGGGGTTCCCCCGCTCGGGGAAGGCTCCCGCCTCCCCGAGGAGGCCCACGGCGGGATCGAACGTGCGCCGATCGACTTAGGTGTCAACGCCCTCCTACTCGACGTCACGTACTTGCATTTCCTTCGAAGACCCCGGGCTTCGTCTTACACGCGCTGTTTTCTTCATGGCAAAACATTTTATAAGTGTATTTTAATTTTATTCATGTAAATAGGAAAAAAGAAATTCCGAGGAGCGGCGCGGCGCCCGGCGTCACGTACTCCCCGCGCACTCAGACCTCATGCGCCGGCCCCCGCTGCAATTTATCGATTTGGCACATTTCCTCCCGCGCGCCGCGGCCATTCGTGTACTCGCGCGAAATTCGGCATCTGCTCCATGGTCGAGTGCAAGCAATCGCCACTTGGCCCGAGGCCTCCACGTTAATCGACGCCTTGATCAAACAATGACGCCTTCTCTGAATATCCATTGAAGCGCCATCAAAGTGCCGAATTCGCGCCGTTCGTTGCGTTATCCCTTGGTCTTTTAATCCTTCCTTGATTACACTCGCTTGATTCTTGCCCGCGGACGCTCATTTCTCTTGTTGACTTTACGACGCGCCCCTTATCTCCGTCAATAAAAGGAAAAGCACTGCGGGCTTTAAGCCCCGACTTTATCTGCACCTTCGTCATTAGAGGCGCGTATTTATTGAAAGCCTGCGCTGCAGCTTGGCGGATAAAAGACAATAGTCGTAAATGAAACGATACACCACCAGATCTCGCGCCATCTCGGCCATTGTTCGCCCGGCGAATCACGGCCTGATTCATTTTCCCGCGTGTCTCCCGCGTGCACAATCGAGCGCACTTTTGACACTTGCGCGCTCGGCCTTGAAAATGATTCCCTACTATTATGCGAGCTATCTGTGTTATTTGTACTGTTTGAGCCTATCTGCCATTTTTCATCCGCCTAGATTGGCGACCGTCGCGCTCGCCCGAGTCCATATAGCCTTGCGCATTTCATGCGTTCTCTCGATAAGATCCTACGGCGAATCTTTTGCTGCTATTGATTAATCCTTTGAAATTGATTGCGATCAGGAAGTTATTCAGATGTGTACTTGCCGCGTGAGAAACGAGTCTCTACCCAACCTATCGTATAATACAAAAAATGTCACGAAGCACAATAATCTGATTTGCTTTGACAAAGAGTACGAAGATCGCTGATTAGTCATATCGTTCGATTTGTCTCAAACGCGCCGTATATTCCGGCTTTCTCGTGCTTTTCCCATTAGTGTTGTTGCATCCTTGAACAACATTTCGAATGGCATTCTTTCGCGCGAAGCGAATACTGCTACGCGGGAATGTGTGTACGCGCGTTTGACATATTGGTTCAGTGGCACGCGCCGTTTCGCCGTTCGGTAGTCTGTCCGTGTTGCACACTTTCTAACGGCGATCGCTCGTTAAATTTATCGGCGGCAATTAACCCAGCACTCGCAGTTTCTTCGACTGCCTTCGACTCAATGACAAGTTTAGATTCGTAGATGCGATTCTTATCCTGCTGGTGAGTGAAACCGAGGGATTTGCGTCCATTATAAGACAAGGAGTCGGTAATTGTTTGCTAAGCTAACGCCTTGTGCGAAATATCGATGAGCGATAACTCGTTGTCTCCCGATCGACTCATGCGAACCTTCCAAACCGCAGCAGTGCGCACGATGACGGCGGCTAAGCGGCCAGAAGACTTGCTTCCGCTCTGCCGATCTCGACCGATCGGCCGTTGTCTCTCCCAATCGGTCCGGCGCGCCGGCCCCCGTAAAGCCCGGTAAGTGCAGGCCCAGAGAGCGTAGGCCTCGTTGTGTATTCTGCGGGTCGAAAGCTCGGTCAATTACTCTCGGAAGCGGCCCGCCGAGCCTCCCCTAAAGCGGACAGGTGCAATTAAGCAATTGAGCCCCGCGCGCCTCCCAGGAACTGTGCCGAGGCCAGCGCGCGGGGCAAAAACCGGAGAAAGTCCGCGGCGCGTCGCCCCGAGCGAGCGCGCATCCCCCCGGCGCAATGGGCTTTAAGTAGACTCGTAAAAGCCGCCGATCGGCGGGAGCGCGATTCGCCGCGCGCTCGGGCCGTTATTGGGCCGCGTGCGGCGCCCCTGCGCTTTCTCCGATAACGTCAGCGGCGAAATTAGAAGCGCCAACAGGTGCGCCCGCGGTGGCTATCCGGGTCAGCGGTAGTCCGCGCCGCCGATCGCCAGATCCGACCTTGTCCCGATAAGCGCTTTCGATGACGGGCTACCTCGCGGGAACCCCTGTGCCCGCGCCGAAGACTATTCCGATCCGGGTCCCGCCCTGCGCCCGTTCTTCCGTTAATCGCCGGGTAAGGGCCCAATCTTTCCGCTCTTCTTCGGCCGATCGACTGCTAACCGTTGCATCCTTCGTTGGTTGGCTAATATCCTCGCGTCGAAGAAACTAACTAAATGCACTTTTTCTTGAAGACTACATCATTTTTCTGAACTGGGCATGTCGACCTTCCAATGTTTTTCACTTTAATTCCTCACACTTTCCGACCTTTAGACGCGTTGCATCGGCTTCTGCACTCGGCTTAGTATTGGGTTGATTAATCGATAAAAAATAAGATCGACGCCTGTTAGGGATCTTTCATTATTCTCTTCGTTTTTCCGCTGCAAGGCGGCAAGCAAAGTTTATGCGAGTTGTCGCGTCATCGACGCATCGATTTCGCCTACACTGCGAATTCGTGCGTACTAAAACACAACAGACTTACGTATGTTGATAATAAAGTATCCTCGCGTAAACAAAGCTTTCCTCGAATGCTCTTCGTGGTGCAATCTCTAAAAATACTACCAAGCGAACGGAAAAGTTTCCCAATCGCACGCGTTTTTGATAAAAGAAAGCGTGAGTTTGTACCGGACAAATTAAATTAGGCACGGAAAAAGATGCGAACATTTTTTCTTAACGTCACGTGCTTTATAATTTCGTGGATGAATTTGCAGATCCATAGTGGAATGCATCATGTACACATTATCTTTTGTTTCCTCCGGTCGAAAATTCTTTCTGCATGCAAAGTTTTCCAATTCGTCGATAACGAAGCAAAAATGTAAACAAAAGCAAAAATGAGATTCAATTTTCCACTTTATTCATTCTCGGCATTTGTTTTGCGTTTTCCTCGCCAGTTGCCTGTATTCGCTTTAAATTTATGTTCTGACCTGTTTTGAGAGGCTGCAAGGCATTTGCGTGAAAAAACTTGAAAAACATTAAGCATCCAATATCCGAGTCGAAAGGGAACGCGCGCAATAATAATAAAAGTTTAAGTGATGAAATTTGGGAATCAAGAAATCATTGTAACTTGAGAATGATTACCAAATTTTTATCTTAATCCTTTATAATTACGTGGTTTTGTACATTCAGATAATAGGGTTGGGCGCTGCATGCTATTTTTTTTATTGATATCCCTTTGAAACGTTGGCTTTGAGCGTCATGAGCAAACGAGAAAAGTAGCGCTCCCAACCCCGTTAACGAAATCTGAAAATGAAGGGCAGAGGGAGAGGGAGAAAAGAGGTGGCCGAGAGTCCCAAATTGAAAGCCGGCTTATTACAGACGAATAATGAACGCGCGGCACTAAAGCCGCTTGCGCCAAGGAGCGAAGTGCAGGAATAATAAGAGCTCGTAAATGTTTTTTCTGTTGCAGCGGTGGTAGTGCGATACCTGACGCGGCGCTACATCGGCGAGTACAGCTCGACGAGCGGTGAGTAAGGGGCAGAGCCCAGCAGAGTAAGCGCCCGGCAAAAAGGCCCGCCCGGAATCCCGCGGCCTTATTTCACCCGCGGCCCACATCACCGGCGCTTCTTGTCCCGCGTCCCCGGACAATGGCTCGATTATCGGCCGGCGTCCCCCGCCCCCGCCGCGCCCCCGACACCAGGGATTCGGCGCGCTTTCGACGGCCATTGTTCCCTCGCGGGAGGACCAGGCCTATTGCGAAACCGCGGCGAGATGACCGGCGCGGCCGAAAGAGGCGCCGTAGTCGCGGCCGCGGCTCTTTGTCGGCCGGCCAGGTAACCCTAGCCGCCGCGCACGAGTCGACACCTCGCGTCGATTAGCGCGGCTTTCCCGCGTGTAGCCTCGCCCCGGCAAAAAGTGACGGCCGGTAATTGACTCCCCGGCCTCTGGGAGTCGCGCGGCCGCTTTTTACCCGCAAGCGGCTGAGCGCGCGGGCCCCTTTATCCCCCGCCGCGATCGCGGCGACGCGTCGCAAGCGCTTTTTCTGCCCAGCGCCCCAAGTCGCAGCTGCGCCTTTGATTGTGCCCCGCGCGCACCGCAGACGTCGCGCTCGGTTAATTTTATTGGGTGCTTCTGTAAAGTGGAAGGGCGCTTGTCCGACTCTTTTTTCTCGCCTCCGCCGCGGGGATTGCGAAATTAAAGACCACTGCTCTGTCGCTTCGCCAGGTGAGATACTGCCGGAGCCGCGTAATGCAAGATCGTATTGGCATGCCGACCGCTTTTAATACAATTTTGACCTTGTAATTCATTGATATTATTGCTTCACAAATACTTATTACGATATTAATCCCATGGATTCCATCTACTGCATTTTCAAATATATATAATCATTGTATTGTTAGTTCTTATCGCGGGTGTTCTTTTTTCTGCTTTCTTCAGCCTACGGTTTTATCACGCGATTTGATTATAGAATCGGAGACCGCATCTCATTGCCTAATGCGTCATAATTATGTGGTTTTAGTACTTGTATTATCTGCGGTGAAGCATTTGAAATTATTTGTTTCGTGATGGTTGGAAATCGAGTCACCTAATGAAAAATAGAATGACTTCTTTTTTTCTTTTTGGCGTTGGCGGTGTGGAGCTAAATTTAAGTGCATTCCGCGGTAAAGGTAATTCTCGGTCAAATTCAGCTTATTGCATAAAAGATTCTTCGCGTTTATGTTAATTAATAATACGTTATAATAATTTATAAAAATGATATTAAAAATTGTGGGAATAACGTGACATGAAAAAATATTAAGCTATAATAACCGAAAAAACATAGTTTAAACAAATAAAAAAATGAATAGAAAATGATAAAATAATATATCTATAAAATAAAAAATCAAAATGAGAATATAGCTGTGATAATTACATTAAACAAAAAAAGTATTTTGTTAACACATTAAAGGAATTCATCGTATTTCAAGAAAGTAGAGCTGTACTTTTTTACAGTTCTGTTATTTAAGAAGATTTTATGTCGTATTACGGCATGACCAAAAAGGGATCACATTTTTATTGCGTCAGTTAAACTTGTTTCATTAATACGGTATTTTAATACATACTAACACAAGGATTTTTTTAAAACCTAACATTGTAACTTTCTTCTATTTACAAACATTTTTTTGTGGTACATTTTTTGATATGTCACGTATTTATTACAATAAAATTTTTTAGCTAAACTATTATCTATATTTGAGAGCTATAATACTGTTACACAGCTTATTTTAACGTAAAATTATTACCCAACTCGAAACTCAATTTTGAGCATCAAAAATGTTTCGAGAGAATAGCAGGTATAGAGTTTCATTTTAAACCACTCAAAATGAAAATGAATTCTTTTGAAATACTGTGATTGATTCGGGTCTTCAAGTTTCAATTACAGTTATAATCTCGGACCATATAAGTGTTAATCCATCCAAAGAACCTTTTTATCAAAATTCATAGGAATACTTTTGATACGACGCTGTTTTTGGCTTCCGTCCATTATTGAGTCTCGAATTTCAACCAAAGTGATTAGAAATCGGATTAGGGTATTAAGATTCGATGGCAACCTTTTACCATTACGACTGATCTGTATTGGCTGTTATTATGCACTACTTAAGATCCCCCTTGTTTCGCTCCTTCTACATCGAACCCGTTTTCACAATCTCGGGTCTGCGGTGCTTCGATTAAAGTGGGCCGATTCGCCGCCCCGAGAGTTTCCGCATCATGTTGACGAGCTTTTCATTGGGGCAGCGGGGGAGGGACTTTACAACGTAACGCCAGCTTAACCGTTACGCAATAATTTCCGCACCGTTCCGACCCATCCATAACGCTTTCCATGGGGGAGGGGGGGGGAGGCGCCTGTTATTCGCACGGGTAATCCGAGACCGACTGGCCTTACCCCTGTCAGGCGCCTCGGGGCACAGCGGAGAATCGACGCCCGATGAAAAATTCGCCGATCGAATTATGATTTCAGCGTTTGTTTACGCGCGCCGATTGAAACGTATAATCTCCTGCGCGAGGATTTATACACGTGCGGCTCGCTGGTCGCTCTCAACTTTTTGCCGCGGGGGAGAAACTCAACGGCGATCCCGATGCGGCTTTTCCTTCCAAAACGCCCGAGTCCCTGTGGGCCCTAATAACCGGTCTTTTTTACCCGTGGCCGCCGACTTGTATGGGCCATTGTAATGCGGGGAATCGTAAAAATCGGTTCGATTGAACGGCTGTACGTAATTAGGTACTGTTAGAAAACAAACAACCTCCCGTATACTGTGACTAGGCAACTATTGGCTTGCGCTTTAGCCATTTCTGCTCGCTATAATCCTGCTTTATGCGATTAAAATCAGCATAGAGCAACGCGCGGAGCGAATTAGAAGAGTCGCTCTGTACTACTTCCGCGTGTGCGCGAGCGCTGTACTGGAGCCAACGCCGCGATCAAAAAAAGTCCCCCCGATTCACGGGGAGAAATGTCCCGCGCCGCGGCCGACTCATGGGCATCGCGCCCCGGGAATCGACGGATCGGCGCGGCCCTCGGAGCTCGTGCTGCGGCCCGTATGCATCGGCGCGGCGCTCGTGCGCTCGTCGCATCCGGGAAGACATAGCCAAGTGGCCCTATTTTCGGAGAATCCGCCGCATGCCGGCTTCGCCTGGATGCTCGAGAGCGCCCTCGGAATATACCCAGTCTGAACGAACCCGCCTGTTTCCACTGCAGCACCTTTGCTCGCTTTGTTACAACCATCACTTTTAGAGGCATTCAGACCCTCCTAGAACATTACTAGTCAAACAAAATAAGATGTTAAATAACGATCGACCGGCGTTTTTAGTTGTCAACGATTTTGGTTAACGCACTTCAAACTATATACGGCTACTTAAAACCACAATGTTCATTCATTAAAATTAACTCCTGGGATCTTATTATGTAAAATAATAACCAGAATATAAACAGAAAATGTTATTAAATATAGAAATGAATGATAAACAGTATTTTTCGATAAATCTTACTTCGCACATATATGTACATTAAACACGCAATATAAAGCTGATATACCTACCATAACTTAAAACTAAAAAACTCATTAAAATTCTAATAAATTTAATTTATTACGCTCAAATAAAAAATGAAATTATTAAGAACATTTACTATATCAGTTAGCAATTTAGCAAATTTTTTATTAATATACAAGATTAATTTGTATAATGTAAACTTATCATAAGATAAAGTAAAAAACTAAAAAATGTTTATAAGGATAAATAAATAAATTATTAAAGAAATTCTATCAACTTTGTATACTCCGAGAGAAATGTTATAAGAATTTTGATTATAATTCTTTCGAGAAATTATTTTGTACTTTACAGTAAAAATTGCAATTATTTTACAGAAAATTAACACATTAATTTTTGATAATGGTATAATAATTTCAGATAATCGTAATAATTACTGTAAAGTATAATAATTTATTTGATTTGACAAGTGTGTGCTCAGCTTACACAAAGAAGTATAATAAAAGGTCTCTCCGTCTAAATTTAAGATTTATCCTGCATTAAATAAATTCCTTAATTATATACTTGAATATTACAAATTGAATACAAAAATATTTATTATTTTAAAAGAGGAGTAAATTACAGATTGTTTTAATAAAAGGTTACTTCAACAGTTGACCAACGGGAGGAGGAGAAGCACCCGTGGCTCGGTTGTTGACAAAATTGTCTACCATGGGTTCGGCAGATATAGAAATAAGAAGAGATGTTATCGCGAGTGGGCACGCGCTGCTTGGGTTCTTTCGCTCGAGAGCATCCGTATCGACGCGACGACCAAGCTATAAGAAGACGAGTGCAGTGCACGTGCGGCTCTCGCGGCGATTCCTCTAAAATAGGAGGCGAGCCGCGCGCGCCTGCGCATATAAACAAGCTCTCGGCAAATCGTCAGCGGGGCGCCTCGCGAAATATAAATCCGCCGGGGACTCGGAGCGCCGCGCGATCTTCACACAATGTCTTCCTTTGTGCCCGGAGCGCGAATCGAGCCAGGTATTCGTACACATCGGGAGGCGGGCTGGTGCGTCCCGGCGCCAGGCAGCGGCAGGCATTCCGATAAGCAGCCCGCGCACGGGCCGCCCGCTAAGTTATTCATTAAAGCTGCAGTGCATCGCGCTGAGCGGTGGGCGCGCGGGCGGCAGTCGCCCGGCTATCGGCGACACCCGCGTAAACGGCCTCGGGGGCCGAGATCGCGGGCCCCAATTACCCACTTGCCAATCAATCATTCGATTACGCGAGCAGGGGAGCCGCGCTCGTGCACCTGGCGACTCGGGTTAATCGTCGCTCGGCCGATTAACATCCGAAGCCGCCGCGCGCCGCCGGTCCTCCCCCTCTGCGCGCGCGCGGCCTCGCCTCCCGCGGCCTGTAATTATTATAAATTATTTTAATGAATTATTTTGTTGTAATGCGCGTATTTACACGGGGCCCGGCCGGGCACTCGTTACGCCGCCGGCCCTTAATCACCCGGGCGATTATTGCGCTCGCGCGCGGCGCCAGCCAGGTGATTAACTGTTCGATTATCGGCGATCGCCGCCCCGCGCCAGGGCTAAACGCCGCGACATTACTCGCCGGCCGTGCAGGTACTCGCTTTTTTTCCCCCGAGATCTTCAACTCGGGATCCCCGTTCCGTTTCGAAAATTTGATTAATTCCGTCGTTAGGGCCCAGGTCCTTTTTCCTCGCGGCCGCTGCGCGGCTTTATCCGCTTGATCCTGATCGCGATAAGCGAAAGGAAACGTTGCACGCGGCTTTTCGCGCGAGAGCGCCTCAATGCATTCCGCGCGCAGGCCCCGGATCCGGCGCCTTGGTATTTCGTATTTATACGTGCGTGTGATATATCTAGATAAAAGAATCTTTAATTAGCTCTTGGGACTCCTTCAAAAAGAAAACAGCCTCCAACTTGCAGCGCCTTTTATATATCTGATTCTCGAAAAATTCGACTTTTTGCAGTTTCTTTTTTCAATGAAACACAGCCGCCTCATAAATATACGACTGCGCAGATAGATAAACTAACTACATTTCTAGGAGAAAAATTTAATTCAACCGTTTACGTCGAGCCAATCAAATCTGGTTCCGATTCCATGGTGAAAATTCAAAAAACTTTTAAATAAGTGTCATTTAAATAATAGTTAATTCCAAAATAGTGTTCGTAAGTTCATTTTAGAAAATTAAATCGAGATTTCCCTTCAGTTACGTAATAACCTAATAGTATTAGTTCATTTTTAATACGCACACGTGCCATCTTATTGTACACCTAGTAGAAAATTACTATTATTCATGTACATTTGATCTTGGTATAATTCTTAACTAATGCAACTTTATCGGTAATTGGTTAGTTAACTTACGTTTATGGATTTTTTGGCGAAAAAGTGACCAAAACAACAGAAGAGTAAGTTAAACGTTACCTACCTTTAATAGCTTTTAGTTATATATACGTAAACTGTATTTTCGTGTCTGGCTATGATGCGCATCGTAACTATTTTGGAGGTTATATTTCGAAATTATTCGTCATTGATGTTCGTAAAGTGCAGCTGCTTTGCAATAAATAGCCATACATCGCAGTTATTAAAACCAATAAATAAAGCTACACTCATCTAACTGCTCCGTAACTCACAGATTCACGTTTTAGATAGCTAACTTGTAGCTAATAACATCCAGCACAAGTCAAATTAACGTTAAATAAATAATAAATTAGTCATTTGAAATTACACTACATATAGCAACTACGTAAATATTTTCATATAAGTAATATCTGTCAGACCTTCGCTCAGAGGATGATTAAACATTGTTTGCTAAATTGTGAGCTAAATTGTTTTTATCAGTACTCTTGTACAAAGAATGCTCCCAGCCGATAATCCCTTAAGACTTTAATTAGGGCACAGGCCAGGGGTGAGAACACAAAAGCTTCGGTCTGCTTAGTTTCGGCACGAATCCTTGGTGTCAAGCACGAAACCTCGAGAAGGAAGGCACATCAGTCCACGGATCGAGCACACGGGAGCCCCGCGCTTTTCAAACTTGGCCCCGCGCCTCCTTCGGCCGCGGGGGCAAAAGGAAGCCGAGGACCAGGGCTGCACGGCTCGCGCGGGGCAAAAGGAGGGCGAGGAAGGGAGGAAGGGGATCCTGCGACGCGTTCTCGGAAGACCGGTAGCCGCGGCGCACATAAAATTATCGAGATCCAGTTCTGCCCCCGGCGGACGGCCGACGCGCGCGCGCCCCGATAAATTCGCTAATTAAGGAAAAAGGAGCGGGAAAAGCGCGCCTTGGGCCAAGGAACGGGTTACCGCGATAGAAATCCTCCCCCCACCTCGTTCCCTTGAATTTATGATTGCGCCCGGCTCGTTAATATATTCGCCCGCGTTGCGCCTCCTGATCGATCGACGCCGTCGCGCCCGGAATCCGCGCCCTTTCGGAGGACGCATCGCTCGCGGTCCGTTTGCCGAGTGTTGGTTAGCAGTCGCTCAGTATCAACGCACTCAAGCTCCTACCTATGGGAGGCACAATAATTTCGTCCTGTTGGACGGGCGCACATTTACTCTTATTGAGCCGTCTCTTATTGATAAAGCGCTTCAAACTTGATTTTTTATTATAGCACTTTGCGCTCAATTGTTGTATTGAAGGGTCATTACAAAACTCCAGTGTCTGCTGACAAGATAATTACTTCCAGTACTTAAACGTTTTGTACCATGGTAACGTTTGACTCGGCGTCAAAATATTAAATAATATGCAACCGTTTGTAATTATATTTGGGGGCCCGCATGAAATACATTTGATGCTCTACTATTTGTCTACCCTGATTGGAATACTAGGCGATTATTAACGATTTTTTCCCTAAATTAGGTAACATCTACCGACGATAAAAATCGTTTAATTATATTATACTAAAACCGCACAGATTTAGCTTAAAGGACGTTAAAGCATACCGAATTAATATAGATATCCTGCTCGTATCTAGTGTAACATATCATTATATGACGTGGAACATGTAAATAAGTTTAGAGTAGTTTAGAACAGTGTAACTAACAGCTGACTTCGAGTATAAATTCATAAAGATAACCTAAAATATTAATATATTTGGCACTAATGTAAATATCGAGATGAAATATAGTGATGTGAAAAAGTTAAAATTAATTGTTAAAGTTTTAAATAATATAACATTAATATATGTAAGTTCAATTAAGATATAAAGGTGAGTGTGATGCTAAATTAAGATTGTATGAATAAGTACTATAGAGATTAAAAAAAAATAAAACTTGTTTTATATAAGAATAAACTGTTTAATTGCTTAACTTTAATTACTTATTTCAAAAAGATAACACAAAGTTATTGCCTCATAAATAACATCCGTATAAATGGATAACTTTAAATCTTTTTTTAACTGAACAGAATAACTACATTATTTTTAAAATTTTTAGTGATACTTGGGCGTTAGTTCTGTAGCTTCTTAACTGACTCTTAGCTATTAAAATATAGCTATACAATAATTACCGAAATTAATTAGTTATTAAGTAACTAAATGTATAAAGTATAATCGGTATAAACATGTGCGCAATAAAAACATGCCTTAACATTGTTCACGAAATCAGCTATCACTCGTTTAACACTAGCACTTTTAAGAATCATTTCGAGGATCTTTTAATTTTCCTTTAGAGTAAATATTGCTATTGCCTTGATAATTACAGATGCACGAAACAAGATTGACGGTTTAGTCAACAAGATGTAACAGTATAGAGTAGGAGTGAATGAATCGATCCCAATCTAGCCTAAATCGCACAACAATTCCGCGGGTCCGATCAATTCATCATTTTCGTTTTCGAATCCTTCATGTTCAACCGAGCCAGAATCCCGCACGCAATGCGGTCAATCTGCAGCCCCCCCTCGACTACCTTCGTGTCCACGCTGACTAAATTTTTGCACTTCCGAATCTCACTAATCAATCCTCGAACGGCCTTTCGCAGAGATAATGCGATTATTGTTCTAATAGTGCGGCGTTTATTTTCACCCAACAACACTTAGCGGATTTGATTATTGCCCACGGAGTGGCACGCCACTCTATAATTAAAAGACATTAGCCTGATATTCATCAATCAATGACTTTTTATCGACCTCTTGTTGTTCTGTACATTATCAATTATTACGGTTCTCAAATTAACGAGGTTTCGCACATATTAATCGAGCACGCGCTCCGATGATTAATCACCCTGACAGTTTGCACCTCGATAGTAAATATTGCAATTTAACGAATAGTTTCTAAAAACTGTGTACTACAGGAGCTTTTACTAATAATGCAGACTGATTTTCAAAACATTCGAGGAAAAGCTTTCTATACTTCGTTCTGTACAGTGAGAATAACCACTGATTTATAAACACTTCTCCATGAACGTTTTAAAGCAATCCAATATCATATATCATCTAACCAAATATTTTGAATCACAAAATTACTTTAAATTTCATACAAATACATGAAATTTCAAGTATACTGACATGAATTTTCAGTACAGTTCATAAAAAAAACTTCCAGTACAATTATTGAAAATTCAATCATAAATTTTTTATGGTGTAAGTAAACGATTTCGCAACGTACAGAAAGTCCCTTGATACACAATTGCACTGTACACGCGTTCGGGTGTCGGCTACGCTGTACTTGGCTTCTGTTCGTCGTACGAATTGCCATCATCTTTTGCGATTCAATCGACCCGCACGATAAGCCGAAGTACCGTGGACCGATTAACAATCGTAATGCGGCGAGAGTTCGGCGACCGACGCCGCGCGGTCAAGTCTTCCTTTGCAAGATAACGCCGAACCGCAACTTGAAACGGGGCGCTGCGCAACTACCTTTGATTCACTTGCGATCGATTCTCGCACTCCGAATCCAATGTTTATTTAGGGTATTTTAATGAGGCTCTCTCGAACGGCAGTACGGAATGTTTGCCGGCTCTCGATACGCGATTCACTTTCACGCGCATGCAAATGAGATGAAATTTTCACCGATTAAGTAAAAAGGTGTACATATTGCAAGCGCGTGATTTTTTTCGTACAAGTGTTTTAAAGAGTCGTCCAATTTTTAAAATACCGAGTACCGTATTCATTAAATCAGCGGCCAAAAAACGAGTAAATGCGATGATTGAGGGCAAAGCAGATCTAATTATAGGATCGGTATAACTGTTTTAATTGGTAAACATTTTCGTCTGTACTGCAATTTTATTTTTGAGCGGAAATAAAATTCAAACTTTGCAAAACCATTTCAATTAAATTTACTCTTTAATGAAATATAGAACAGGCTGCACCGTATGAGAGTGAAACTCCAGTAATTCAATTATATATTCGAACCGCGTAGACAGGGAAATTTCTTTAGCCAAAATGTCCGCATGATATTTTATTCCGGCATAATTGTTGCTTCAGTATTCCTCGATTAAGTTAATTACTTCGAAATGGTCGTAAGCTCGATAAGTGTATTAATAATGATCAATTTTTATGACTTTGTCGAGATAATAAATTTTTCTTATATATGCCATATCGCCGCCGAAGCTAAAGTCGTTTAAATTGAAATGTTTACCAAACAATCATTACGAAAAGTTGATCGATCACTTTGTCAAATTAGAAACTGGAAAGGTTTCTTAAAGCAATTACCAGAACTTGTAATTAACCTATACGAATAATTTACGTGCCGATTTTAGATTCGATTTGTGTATATAATCTTTTAATCGATTCACGAAAATCCGCATTACATAAGTCTTGTGCCAAAGGATAATTTTTAATATTTAACACTGTACTCAGATTAAGATTCGATCAATAAATACGTTCAGATAATAATTTGCGGTCCATTAACTACGAAATACGTATGATTAAATTTAATAAACGCTTGCTTTTACTTTGTTATGCTGGGGCCTTTTTACCGGCTGCGATATAATGCGTATAGATCAACTTCAAACTACTTTGCTACACTTAACCTACATAATCCTAAATACACTCCGTAACGCACGTTACGCCATTCAATTAAGACGTGTATGTTCCTCGCAACTACAACGAATCCCGAATTTATCAGAGTACGCGCGCAAGATTGTCACTTCCGTCAATGGGGCAATTTCCCCTGACTATTTCAAGAGAAAAAGAAAAGCATTGCTCGCCCGCGGAACAGCCGGCAAATTAACTAAAAGTACATGTGCACGCGCACGGTCTCGACGGAATGCCCGCAATGCCCCGCGATCCGAGCGCGTTTCGAATTTTCGTGCTGCAGCGGCGCGGCGGCGCCACTGCTCAGCGTGTAATTGTTGACTGCGCGGATTGTATCTCTCTAATAGGACACTCGACGGATCAATTGAGACTAATGGTTGTGGGAGGTTCCGCGCACGAATATTCGTCAACGCACGCTGGTAACGAGGGACCTCGTGACACGTGCGCGCCGAACTTGCGCGCTGATAAAAACGACGAATTCCTTTCTGGTCAGCTGTTCGCCTACTGTCCGGAGGAATTTAAGACATTTGTCATTCTTCGAGGCTTAATTGCTCTAGTATAGTACACTGATTGTATATTGGAATGCCACTTGCATTTTCAGGTGAATTGATGCTTTTAATTCTTAAATTAATTTGTTTGGTTTTATTATGTCTGTATTATAGCAAACGCCGGTATAAGCAACTGGGAAAAAGCTGTATCAAGGGAGTAAGATAAATTTCTGGACCCATGAAAATCTTTTAACTTTCATTAATTAATGCTTATTATGAATTTACAACTTCGATCGTGAGAAAATGCTATAATCTTCTGATTTCTATATGGTTTGACAACATTATTTTATTCTAAAGTCCTAGTTATATGGATTTTAAAGAAGGTAATGAATTCATAATCCTTAATGAGGTTTAATAATATATAACAGAGCATACTAGTAATAGTCGGTTAAATTATGTAAGAGATATAAACTTGAATAAACTTGTATTACATTCAGCTGGAAATGCATGATCTATATATAAATTGTTTCATCGTAAATCAAGAGTCGGTATCAAATCTGGAAAATTGAAAACGTGATTAATTCAACCTCCTATTCAATATTCGCAATATTTTTTTCTTAAACTGTTGAATAAATTTCCAATTACGGAAAATTCATTATTAGTCACGACGAAAAATAAACAAATATTATGAAAGCAAATTGCTTCCAAGCAACATTCATGAAATTCTGTTCCTGCAAAGTGCAAGGACAGTGAAATTGACTATAAACATACTGGAAGAAAGCACGAAACCTTGGCTAAGCTATAGGATTTCGCTAATGAAGACACACCTTAAGTGGAGTTGTATCCGGAAAGAGAAAACAACATCGCCCCGAACGGGGCGCCGTCGCATTCGAAAAACGCTTCGTAGCAATTCCAACAGTTTTTTCAACCGCGCTGATATCACACGTGGAGCGGGGCGTCAAAAAGAAGCGCGTAGCTTAACAATGAGCGAAATGCGCCCGTAAACCCGGCACTAAGTAACGAGGCAGTAAACTTTAATGATTTTCTCTGCGTGGGAAGTGAGCCGGCGCTCCAGCTGTTAACGTCGCGCAAGTCCACGTCACAATAAAACTCTCACGCGCTCACGTGTACCTAGCGCTGGATTTCCCGATAAAAAAATACTCTAACCATATGGATGACCATTCATAACGTCCATTGTACTAAAAACTGTTACTATTCAAGTGTCCCTTTAACGCCTAATCGTTTTTAGACTGCACGGTCAACAGTTGCGCGCTTACGCGCATTAATTTAAATTTATGTAAAATTAGTTCTTGCGAGTTTATGCAAGAGCTCGTGTTGTTATTTATTGGAAGGTGTAGTTGTACTTTTAGAAGCGACGCTTAAATGAGGTTACGAGCATTTGTTGATTTTATGGCTTCAGTGCACTTTCAACTGAAAAACTATCTGGGAGGAATTTAGCTCTTAAATTATATATTTATGAAGCAAAACATTAATACTGTGGGAACGACACTTGACAACAAAATATTAAATAATACATTATTTTAAAATCTTATTAAATTGAATAATGCATCTATACAAATACAAAACACAATTATTATCAATAATTATTATTATTCGATTGGTCAACGACGCTAGTTAAATATTATAATCAAATTTAATTTTAATATCAATAAGTATTCGCGACCATTCGTTATTTGTGACATAAAAACTTTAAACTATTTATTAAGATTACTTATTTTAAATTATTTAGATTCAATAGATACGAATTTTAGGTTTGTATGTCATGTAATAAATACTCGATATAAAATAGATATATTACATATTATGAATAAATTGTATTATTCTTTATTTATTAATTTTATTATAATGTGCAATAGATGTACGGATTGTTTTTATTAAAAAGTATTCATATATTTAAATATATGTTCAATATTTAGCATTAAATTATTATCATATTTCTAAAAAATCTCGACAAAAATATGTGCACTAGTGTCCATAAATAGAAAGTACATCGAATGAGTTTTCCAAAATGATTTAGGAACAATGTTCGCGTGGAATTGTTATACCAAGTGAAAGTTTACATTATAAGTTGAAAGGCATATCATTTAAAGAAGAACGTGCAATTAATTTGATATTTTTTAATTAATGTTGATAAATAAATTATTATTGTGCCGTAAAAAAATGTTTATTACTTAGTATAAATTGAAAAGCTCAATTTATTAAAATTAATGGGGATCTAATTAGGAATCTAATTTTCAATATAGGAAAGCTGCAATCTTTCGGATCTTAATTATTTACTGCAGATGAAGAACATACATTTTATCCTCAAATCACATAAATAACTATACATAATCATGCGATCGTGTAAGTAATCAAATAATAAAATGGTGTTAAAAATAGTTTTACGTTTAAAGCTAATCCTATTTTATGAAAACAAATTAAGTATTAGAAAATAAATCTTGTTATAAACATGAGAAAATCTGAAAAAATATATTAAAAATTCTACCCATATATCGCGGTTAAGGGATGACGGTTAGTGGTCATAATATGCTAAAAAGACGCTGAAGTTGTGCTAACTAAAATTTAAGCTCATAAACTTACATTATTGCGAAACAAAGAAAAGTAATAAATTTATTTATTGAAAATGTATTTTAATTACTAACCTGTAAGTACTAACATTTAACATCTGAAAACTTAAAATATCGAAAACTTGATAACCTTTGAACGAAGTGAGATGCAAAGAATGCAACGCTTTGACTTTTGTTTTGAATCTGTTGTCTTTGTCCATCCGGGGTAATTTCTTTTTTCTTTTAGTCGTCAACATAGAGCAAAAATACTTCTTGGATTGACATAGTGCATTTTGAGGTTATGAACTAATGAGCGTTTATTCCGCGCAGAGATTCCCCCACTACCGCGCCGCGCCGTTACCCCCACCATCACGCCGTATCGGAGCAGCTGCACCCGCGCGTACAAAGTAGCGGCGCGCTCTGCGATTTGGGGGGAGTCGTGCCCGGCCAGTCGAGCCGAGCAGATCTCTGCCCGCGTGCAAACGCGCTACCAGATGTAACTTGACCGAGAGGTCCAGTTTTTTGTATCCGCGCTCGTCGCGCGCCAAGACGACCGTGAGGTTGACACGGACTTCGACCCACGTCGAACGACCGTACAGGTCGCAATAAGCCTCGTGTGCCGACCCGCTGCTCCCGCGTGCAAACGCAGCGGAGTCTGTAAGCGAAGCAAACCGCATCGAACGCGCTCGCCCAGGTCACCTCGTCCGCAGTGGACGCCGCGTCGTACCCCCCTGTTGAAACCTGTTCGAGGATTTCTTATCACATCCCAATTTAGAATAAGTCGGTGATTAGTACCGGGATTAGAATCGTCCCGAACCCTACCCTACTAGCAAAATAGCCCGGACCAGCGGGAGACTCTGTGGCCAGCGACTGGTATAGTTTTAGGTTTATTTTAGGTATAAATTTAATGGTGTGAGGAGAGTTTTGGCGACAGGGGGGATGGAGGCAATCAGCCACGCCTAGTGGTGCCGTATCAGAGCAGGCGCAGTGGGAGGTGGGATTGCTTCTTCCGGTCCCCTGGGCTCGGGGTTAGCGAAATCCGGATTCGCGCCCCGATGCTGATTTCATAAATGTTTAGGTGTAAGCAGGTTCGTGTGTTGTCAGGGATTTTTAGGATAGTAGGTCACCCTCAACCCCTCTGGAGGCTCAGCCGGGAGGGGCGTCGCCGTAGCCGATTAAACAGGGCAATCGGTACGACGACAAGGGTGTTAAGGGTCGATCCATTCCTTTTCCGATGGCTTAGCCGGGAAAGCGCCATCGCCAGGGACTGCCGATCAGTCGAGGCATGGCAAGGAGTGGGCGACCCCCGATGCGTCTGTTTCCGATGGCCCAGCCGGGAAACACCCCTATAGGATCAGCTCAGGATCCTGGGGTAAAGGGCGTAAATTTAGCAGTCTAGTGTTCTCCGAGGGCTTCGCCGGGAGTGTGCCGCCTACCAGAATTGCCAAAGGCAAATGTAGGGGCAGCACTAGACTGCATCTAGAATAATCTAGTATGTAGGACAGGGGATTAGGTTTAGGATAGGGTAGGATGATTGTTGTTAAAGGGCCAGGACAAAAGAACATTAAGCTTGCTACCCGGGGGAACGCTCCCTATCCCACATTACCGATTTCGGGGAAATGCCTGCGGGCGTGGGGGGGATACTGCTCTCTCTCGACCGTACCACTATTATATATTAATATATATATTTATTGCGTTTATTCGTATTTTCTTTAAGTGTGAAGTTAATGATTGATTTAAGGATGAGAGGAAATTAACCTGAGCTATTTCAAGGACCATTTTATGACTCATATTGATGCCAAGGAGTAAACTATGGACACATATACCTGGATTTTGTTCTAATTTGTCCGAAATTGTTTTAATGAAATGAGATTGTTTGCAAAGATCTCGTTTATGAAATATAGCTATCTCATTTAAAGTCTTCTTATCTATTGATCTCAGGTTCCTAAGTCCAGAAAGGAATTCGAATAAGGCTGCATTATTGCTCTTATATAGCATGAGATTGAGAAACATTTTATTCTTGATTTTATTGAAATTAAACTCCTCCCTCTTAGTTGAATAGGATGAAAACTCTTCAAAAGCTATTGTTACATATTCCGGATCTACCAAATTGTCAGGATCATCAAAGCTGTAAGCATAAAGAACACCGAAGAATTTTTGAGCAATAACCATATTTGCGCAATTTTGAAAAATACAATTAATTATTAAGTCGAAATGGTGAAGAATCTTGCAGAAATAAAAGTATTCCACGATGTTATCATGTGTCTTAAGTGCTGCTGGTTGACTCCCTTCCTCTCGTAGGAATGCTACAATCTGCGGTTCAGTCATTTCTAGTTCAACATATGGTAGGTTGTAAAACATCTTGATTCTAGTATCTAAACGGATTGTATTGATATTATCTTCCTTCTTCTTTTTGGACTTATCCTTTTTAGGCGTTAATTGATCCTCGGTCGACAAGAAGAAGGCCTCATCTTCTCTATTAATACTCTCTTGAGGACTTAAATAATCGGGATCTTCATCTTCAAACTCATCTTCCGAGGGTATATTTAAGCAATCAATCGAAAAGTTATTACTTGTACTAGGGTTTAAAAACTCATCCTGTGATGAATCCTGGTAAGATTCTCCTGAGCTCGTTACCATGTCCTTATACTCCTGTTGATTTTTCGGGATTTCTTCTCCGATGGGTTTCATAGCCAAATCTTTACACTCGAATGGTTTCTTTTTCTTAATTATATTTTTGCCTTTATTGACTGAGGAGATGTTTGAGGACATAATTTCTATATTGTGTTTAGGGATACAAGAATTTCTAATGAATCTGAAAATAGAGATAATAAAACTTTGGGTTATATTTTTATCTGTAGGAATACTAGAATTTTGACACGGATCTTTGTAGTCTATAATGACTTTAATTAGAAAATAGATATTAATTAATCAGACGTATTTTGTTATATTTTGCTAAAATATAGAAATCTGAAAAATTGCTTTATCATATTCTTTGTATTTTAGTCTCTCCGCGTCTGCATTCAGGCGTCCCACCGAATCAAACCGAAGTCGGTGGGATAGGTTTGGCAAAACTAGGGCGGCAGCGAAAGAAAGGTGGACCCTGCGGGGTCAGAAAGGAGAAGGCTCAGGTTTGACGAGCCGGCTCGGGGGATGGAACCACCACCCCGGGCTCCGCCCGTTAAGGGAGAGCAACAGGGAAGGTTGGGAGCCCAGGGCGAGGAGGGGCAAGCCCGTTTGGCCAACCCTTTTGCCCGGAATGTGGGCAGAATTGACGATGAGCAACAGGACATGCAGGCTTACGAGCTGCGAGTCCGGACGTTGCTGGAGGATAGGACGGCCAGGAAACTCCGACGAGAGGTATCAGCCCTCTCACTTATGGAGGTGGCCGTCAAGCTAGTGACCAGTAACCTCAATTTTAGAGGAACTGAGCCGGAATTGCGGCCGGTACAACATGAAGTATTTATTTTGGGATTCATTAGTTGCAATTATCGAAGTACAATTAATAATTTTTATATTGTTACTGAAGATAATTTTCTTTTTTTATAAATATATAATATATAATTCAAGAATAAGTTCAAATAACAGTTAAACGATAAATTCGAGATCAAAGATCACTCTGAACCGCGAAACAAATGGCTCCATATAGCGATAACAAAGGCATTTAACATCACTGTTAGAAATTGAGGTCCTAAGCCTCTAATAAAAGAAAGAGTGAAAACATTCGGGACACATAAATCAAGGAGATACGTATCGTGAAGCAAGTTTCACAGCGATTATGTTGCGGGATACTTGTCGCTAAATACAAGCGGGCCGAGTACATCGCCTCTCCTTCAACTAGATTCAATGTGTAAATTAATCCGCACTGAAATATGGCGCGATTTGCGTTTTAGAAATTTACAAGATCACTTTAAACAGATTGGGGAAAGGAAAAATATATTTCCATAGATTCTTTAAATAAAATTTTGTTACACTTTAGTGATTGAGTACAGAGATATGATATATTCCTCGGTATATTCGCACCCATACAACGTACTTATCAAATTTTTGTTAGTTTGATCTAGCCAGACAGTTTATTTTTATCATTTGATTACTTACTATAATCACCTTAATCCGTATCAGCTGTATACATCTCAAAGTCTAGTACAAGATCAATAGATATTCAAAGGCGTTAGATCAAAAAGGATCAAGGGATATTATTTAATGCATAAATCTTGATTAATTTAAAATCAGGACATAGGAATTTATTTTACTATAATTACAGCTGCTTTACTGCATTTCTGAATTATTAGACATATTGATTAATCAGACAATTGGACGTAATGTGAATGCAGAATTGACAAATGGTAATTAAAGTGAATTGGATACAATGCGGAAAAAGCCGAGGAAAAAGCAATATAACTCATCTATATTATCCACTCTAGCGACATTACAGATTTTGTTTGAGCGCGGATAATGCAAAATTAATAAAGCGAGGCAAGTTTTTCCTTGAGTGAGCTTATTAAACGGGTGAAAAAATCTAGTTGCTTCGGTAACGGCTCTTCTGCGGGGGAAAAAAAGCTCTATTGTGTAAAAAGCCCTTTAAAAAGCCAGGACCTAACACCTTATAAATATTTATGCGGCACTAATGACTGGCATTGTTCGACACGGGTGCAGCTCAGTGGCCGGCTCTCGAGCGCTCTGGCGCTGCCGCCCTGCCAGGCGCGCACCGACCGGCGGCAAAGAAAAGCGCACGAAGCCCGGGCGGCCCAAGGCCAGATCGTTGTCATTCCCGCAACCTGTTGCTCATCTCCGCCTCCGAGTCAAGGGAGCGCGGGGCGCGCACGCGCCCAGAGGGGGGCGGAGCCCGCCCCCGAGGCCCGCGGGGGGAGTCGCTCGCCTCGGCTCTTGGATCGCCAAAAATGGCGCTGCGGGACTTTGTCGGCCGGCCGCGGGATATGTAGCGTTATTTTGTAACGTTTTTCGTAATCCCCGCGGGCGACGCCACCACTTAATTGCACGGGTTTTATCGGGCGCGGGGCATTTAAAGCGCCCCTCGCCTCCTCCCCCCGCCGGCCGCGCGCTCGCCCGATACGAGGGCCCGGCCCGGTGCGCCCGCTGATTTATGCAACGTTTACGGCCGCGGTTACGCGCAATTAAAAAGTTTATAAAATACCAAATTGTTTATGAAGAACTCAAACGCAAACACCGTTAAAGGGCGTTATTTATTGTCGCGGGGAAAAAATTAGCAGGTCTTTTTGAGGCGAGACTCCGCTCGGCTGAGCGCCTGCGTGCTTTACGCATATATACAAAGGAACGGTATTATATCGCCCGCGGTGCACGGAACCGATTTATTTCAAACGACAAAGAAGCGTCAGAGGAAACAATAATGAATAAATTCGCGTTTCGACTCATTAATATTTTATCGCGAGCGATTCAGTTGTCACTTTATACGCCTCGCGTGTACTAATAACGCTTTGTCTTATTAATTTTAATGCTTCGAAACGGTGTGCTATTCTTATAAGCAAATGTCAACATTTTTAACTTTGCTCATATTAACATATTTTTTAAGAAATAACTATATTTTGGGCGCCCACGGGATAATGCCCACAAATATACTCGATGATTCATAAATTTA
Source organism: Sycophaga agraensis (assembly GCA_018906755.1). Classification (NCBI taxonomy): domain Eukaryota; kingdom Metazoa; phylum Arthropoda; class Insecta; order Hymenoptera; family Pteromalidae; genus Sycophaga; species Sycophaga agraensis. The sequence continues at coordinate 512,558 of JACCIE010000076.1, forward strand.
TACTGTTTATGGCGGATATTCCTGTTAAGTAATTTAGATGGTCAATTAATATAAAAATTTACATTACACTTTTGCTGCGTTTATAAACCAATTTCTTCCGGGAACCTGGATAATTTACAACAAATTAACGATCTTAATTAAACGGTGCTTATAAAACACAACGTAAATTACCAAAATAACGGAATCCGTTACATCGTTTGCGAATCCAGATAAAAATACCAGCCCGAATTCCCGCGCCTGCAGTTTCGTGGGTGTCGGCCGTCGCCCGATTGCACAAGTATACCCGCCTGTATATAAGTGGCGCCAGCGGCGCAACGCTATAGTCATAGATGTATCGTTTGCGCGTTCGGTAGGAATCCACAACTAGAAAAACACTCGTGCTACGGTGGCAGTTACTTAGAGCAACTTAATCTCTGATTTCCGTGGATTGGAGAAATCAGCGCCATGTGGAGATCGCTTAATTCGATCGGACGGCATCGGACGCACCGGTCGAATATCATTATGGAAAAGATAGGTGCGGCATAATGAGAAAGCATACATATATGGATATGCTGTGGCATATTTTCCAGCATTTCATTGGTCACATTCATGTGGCTGCTTCGGACTCCTCACTCGCGCTCCTCGATCCCCATGACCGTAAATTGAAATAGGCATAGTCTAATTTATGATGAAAAGTGCGGTGGGTATACGTTTTTAAATCATTTATAAATTGAAAAGAAGCCGCTCGTCTTGCGACTCGCCATTTAAGCTCAAATTATTATTCAAGTGTATCGCACGAGGTGTGAATATGCAAGAACTTTCATAAGCACCTTGAAAATTATATATATTTAACGCATAGAGAGTGATTTTTCGTGATGGATGTTGTTTATTCCATTGCGGATGGGAAATTGCAGTCAATATTAAGTGCACGCGGTCTCGGTGCGCGCAGATGAAAATGATTTCACTCGAAATATACTCAAACGAGCGAGCAAAAGAGAGTATAATATTGCTTTGACCGATATTATTCGCACTCAAAATCCGATCGTAAATAACATCGGGCGAAGAAAAGAAGTGAAACTTACAGCCAGATGCGTGACATTTAGAGTGGCAGATGAAAAGGTGCTACGTTATTTCTTTTCTCGTGTCTCACTAACTTGACGCAGATTGATTGAAAAAAGGGTTGACCTTTCTTTGACGATTGTATGGTATTCTTATAACGTGTGAAAAGTAGTATTTCAGACTCCAATGTATCTAATTAATTTTATTTAATAGATTACAATGTTAAGGTTGATATATAATTTTGATATATACATATCCATATCAATGCTTAAATTCTTTACAGAATGACACAGGCACAATTAATGTTTATAAACCAATGTTATAAAAAACAGTTGATGCATTGTTGCAGAATTTTCCAAAAACATTGTAAAACATTGTGAAAATTATTATACTTATGTCAAAATAAATTGTCCAACAGACTGTGAAATTCAAAGAAATTATTATTTTAAACAAAATATTTTACATTTGACTATTAAACTTTATTATAGTTGTTTCAATAAAATCAATTATAAAGCATACTGTATTTTTGACAGGCTAAGGATACTCTATATCATAAAAGTTGATTGTGATTTTTTGAAAATTCCATGAATATTAAATATCATCAGGATACAATAATATATAATAACTTTCATAATTTCATAATGGCATATTTAATTTTTTTTGAATATTTTAGAAGACTATAATTTAATTATTTAGCTATTCCTATTATTATGAGTTCAATTTTTATACTCATTTCCTTTTTAGATTCAAACGTACTCGAAATAATTTTTAAATGCGTGGGAATCTTTTATTTAGGATAATAAAAGTGAATTCTTGAACAAGACTCTTACTTATATTTATCTGTAATGAACGCAATAAAAATGTAAATATTTAAAATCAATGTTGGTGTAGAGTGGATCATTCGAAAATCATTAAATTGTTATCATTGACATATTGATTGTTGATAAAACTTTTACAGCAAATGCTGCAAACGAATGCAATTGACGCGGGCGAACGATAATATCTGACACTCTACACGTATCGGGTAAAATTATTGCTAGGAGGTGTAGAGCATTTTTTTGAGGAGGGCGATAAACCGAAATGGGAAATACGAGAACTGGTGGTTTTGATCAATATATAAGCACCGCGTCCGCAGTAAAAGTCTTTATTGCCCCTCGGCAAGAGAATCGCAAGTGGAACCACACAATGCACTATCTCAATACGGGCCACAATATCTTTCTCCTTTTATCACTTATCGCGTTGTGTTACGGGGGAGATGCAGAAACCGAGTGACCGGTGCGAGAGCCAGAGACAAGGCACGCATCTTTTTCACACTGGACCCATGCAGTGCTGTATACGCGCTGCAGCTCTTCTCCCGCGGGCTCCCGGCATGCATTACACTTGTTCATAAAATATGCCGTAGCTATTTACAAACATGCGGCTGGCGTTTCGTCAATTCGCGCACGCAGGGGCAGCGGCCCGATAATCATGCGGGGCGCGCTCTCTTCCGTGTTTTACAGCGGCCCGACGAGGTTGTGAAAATGACCGCCTTGCGAGAACTTCAAATCGAAGTTTTTAGACGCGGTTCTGCTCATTCGCTTGGAGTTTGCAAACATCGCGTCGGCGCGCGACGTGTTTGCCCAAGTATGGCGTCATTTACGTAATTCACGCGACTGTTATTTCTCTCGTGACAATTAACGCAGCGAGCGCACCGAGTCGTCGCTCCGGCGCTCCTCACGGCGTCAAAGCAATCTCTGCCATTCACCGATTCCACATGGTGAAAATCCGTACTGCTTTTGGGCGCTGTCGCTAAAGCAGGTGAAGGTCGCATTTAAAAATACAATGGAAGTAAATGAACCGTGTGATATTTTTAAATCCGAGATAGCAACATCCGGCACAATAATTTAGCGCAAAAATTGCTAAAAAAAGTAGGTAGTCCGAGTCACTCTGACGCAATGGAAAGCGCCCACGCTAAACTCTCTCGCGAGCAACAAGCCCCCGCAAAAATTGAGATTTCGACCTAGAAAACTTTACCATACGGATCGTTCTCGGTTCTACATGTTCTGATCTATTTACGAATTTAAATATCAGTGAAACTTGTGATAGAAATAGATTTTTCTGAATATATCCGCTTTCAATTTTACTTACTTAATATACATATTCATGCAGATAATAATATTCCAAGTTTTAATATTCCAAATTACGTATGGTCTGAATTATTGAAAATTCTCCATATATAAACTTTGAATGTATGCATTGGAACTGAGGTTGACACTTATTGACCAGGTATATTATTAATTCTTGTAACAAATAGTAGATTCTGGTTAGATATTTCTTCTTAAATTCTATATTGAAAATGTAGTTCAATGAGATCTGTTGGGAATCTGACACATTAACTGTATATTAGAGCATATTCATTTATCAAAACATTTATTTTGATACATATTATATATAGCCTGGTCCAATTGATGCACAAAATTTACTTATGTTTTTTATATCACTTGTCAATCAGGTAGATTATAAAAATAATAATTTTATTTTGATCTATAATCATATATTCTATATTTAAAAAATCCATTATATAGTGTGTTCTAAATCTGGAATTTTATTTTAGTAATTAATGTAATATTCAAATCTAATGAATGTTAATAACAATTTGTTTTTACACAAAATGAATAGAAACATAACAGAGATTAAAAAGAAAGACTATTTTTACAGAAAACTTCACAGAAATAGTGATAGAATCGATTTTCATTGGATTACTAATTCTTATTATGAATTTGCAGGAAATAGAAATGCAGATCTTAGAACTACTTATTCGTATACGGTACTTATGAAATTAGAAAATGAATCATGTCAATCTTAATTTATAGCAGCAACGCGATGACCTTGAATAAATAATTGAAATAAGACAAAACTAAATGTAGCCATTTGTAAAGAAATGTTAACAGAAATGCTTAACGTTGGACCAATAAGACTCATATTTGTTAATTCTAAAAAACTAATATGTATATTGGCAATAAAAAAATGTTAATAACATTGATTGTCTGTACAAACTAAATGTAAGTCTATATGTTAAATTAAAATAACGTTATTTAATATTAAAATATAATATTAAAAAGAAAAAATAATTCTATTTGTGTGACATTTGTAAAAAATCATCTTAATATCAGTATATAAATGAACAAGTTATTCGGAATGGAATGACTTATTTTGTTTGTATAGAGAAATTGTTTTTGTAGACGTACGTCACAGCAATTTAATGAGTAATCTTTGAACTGATTTTAAAGTTTAAATGTAACAAATTTTAATTAATAAATGAATTGAATAAATATTTGTTAAATAGATCAAATCTTTTTCAGTAGGTTTTAAGACTGTAACGTTGATCTTGTCAAAGAGCGCGCGTATTGTTTCCTCATGTTCGCAATATCTCGCTGTATATGGCGGTTTAATTATGAGCCTTGAAGTTTGTATAGGTTTAGCGCATTCGTACAAATCCATTGAGCTGTGCGAGTCTCTGGAGAGCGAAAGATCTTGTTGATTTTGTTTGTTTGATCTGATGTACTCGCGCAGCAACTTTGTCGGGGTCATAACGCGTAAGATGTTTTAGTAGGGGCTCGCGACATGGGCGGAATGGGTCTTGCATGTAGACGGTTGATCGTAGATGTGACGATAGGGGTCTGGACACGCGAGGGCGTTTGTAAATAAGCGAATTCCGAGCACTTGACGGTCCCATAAATAATCGAAACTCGGCGTCCGGCGGTCGGGGCCGGCGGCGACTGTCACAGATCGACGGCACGTCCCACTCTCGCTCTCGGTCTCCGGCTGCCTCGCAGCCTCCCTGGCCATGATGCGCGTACCGCGAGAGGGGGAGGAGCGGCGTGACGCGAGGGTTAGCCTCGGGCGGAGATGATCGCGGCGGCGGCGGCGGCGGCGGCGCGGCGCCTCGTCGATCCCGAGCGCGGATAAAGGGCCGGCCCTCGCGCTCGTGCCGAGCTGCAGCCGGGACTAATCACTGGCTCTCTTGCAGATTTCCTGTACCGGCACAGCGTCACCATCGACAACGTTACCACGGAGGTCGAGATACTGGACACTTCGAGGTGCGAGGTGAGTCTGACGCTTCGGCATTATTCGCCCGTTATCCACAGATAGACCCGCGGCGCTTTGTTGCGATCGCTGCGGTGACCAGCGCGTCGGCTATTCCCCAAAGCTGCATCTGCGTATAGCTCGACCGCAAGGATAAACGAGTGTCGATTCAATTAAAAGTCTAATTGAATTAGTCGCGCTTGCGCTATGGAGCTGCTGGCGCGGGCGAGTCACCGGTCAGCGAACAAAGTGCCGCGGCGTTGCAAGAACGGATCTCTCGCGCGCGGCGCGACAGTAACAAAGGGCCGGCTTCTTTGCGTGTTATTTGCACAGTTTACCGGAGGCTTGGTAAGCGCAATTAGCGCAATTAGTGGCAGCGATCCTTGGAGTGGCAAATATTGCGAGGGAGCTGCGGTCGTGCGGCAAACTCCCCGGGGTTTTGAGGTCGCTCGAGTCGCTGAATAAGTGCCTCGAGCGCCCAAAAGCGAACGAATGATACGGTCCGTTGCGCAACGACGAGGCACAGGTCAGTGCGGATACAAGGGCTTTTTCCGGTTTCTCGGATAAATCCGCCATGTTTATGGGATTGGCGGCCGTGGGCGGCAGCGAGGGGAGGAATTTATCGAGCCGCGTAACGGCTGCACTATTTCACTTGTTGCATTTCGCCAGAGTCTGCCGGGCGCGAAATCTCCCCGTGGAAAAGCCCGACGCAGAAACGGAAAGCGATCGGGCGATAGGGGCCGGCGGGGATCGGAGGCGAGAAAAGCCGGGCGGCGCGTCCCCCGGAGATCTCCTTTCTCCGCGGCATCGGCCGGCACGAGAGAGCGATGGGCATCTCCGGCCGCGCCAATAAGTCAGCTTTCCGTCACGTTCGCGGCGGTACGCGGAAGTAGCCGCCACGCGCGGCCCCGCGGCTCTCGGGCTTATTATTTATCGGCTCGGCCGCGGCGATCGGCGCGGCTTTCTGGGACACGCGCGCGCCCGGCCTGGCTCTGACTCGCCGCTTTGCGCCCACTGATTTACGGGTTATTAATTGCCGGGCCGGCAGCGCCCCGGGAAATTCGACGCGACGCCCGCCGCCGCGTTGTTTATGGCGACGCCGCGGACGCACCGCCCGCGATAAGGCGCTTTCGCCCCAGTCCGCCGGGGAAAAGTACCGCACAAGCCGCCTTTTGCGCCGCTCCATATCCCCGCTTTGAAAGACGTGTCAGAAGTGGGCCTCTGCTCGCCCGCCACTAGAACAAGATTCCTTCTGTTCCATTGCCTCCACTCTTAGCAGTTGTTTCAAAGGGAACCGAGCGCATGTAGCCATTCAACGTTAGAAAGTACTTTCGACGTCAGACTTTACAGGAAGCTTGAATGCTTCCAGCTATTTACTCGTAATACCTTACGTTTTCTGCCTTTAGGTTTTAGGCACTTTCTTGCACAGGCGCAAACATTATGAGAATCATTTATTATGTTACAAGAAATTGAAAGATACGTAACGCCTCCGGCGTCTTACCGATCATTACCGATCAATGATCCGTCTTTGTACATTTCAAACAATTAGACAGCCATTTGCGTTGATCTGCCATTTTTTGAATAAAATAGTTTCTTTTAAACACAGGAACGCTTCATTCATAGTACTAGTAAAGACGTGTCAATTATTAACGGACATTTTCACAATATTAAAGAATGTGAATGTTCGGTCAGTATTGTGAACTAGTAGCGTTTCAAACAATAGGAATGAATTGGTTCAGCGAATTCTCTCAATCAGTATGTCGAACGTCCTCGAGGTTTGCAGAATCAAATATCTGGGCAAAATGCCTGTACATTGCAAGAGAAAGAAATGCAGCGGGTGAAATAGCGCGCGTTTCCGCGTATTGAATTATGAGGAGAGTCGGGAGGAAGCGCCGTTTTCCGGCAGATCCCCACTCAACGCTCCGGCTCGTTATTTATCCGCCGCCCTCTCATCGCCTATCCCCATTGGAGCTTCCCCACCTCGTCCGCGAAAATCGGACCCGCGGGCCATTCGAGGGGCCATTCGAGGAGCCATTACTTCCGGGTCTCGCTCGGGTTCGTTAGTCTCCCGCGTGACGTGGCCTGGCTATTCGGCTAATCGTCCGCTTGATAAAGCCGCGGCGAATTTCGCGCGTTGGTCGGGCGCGGACCTTATCGAGGCCTGTACTTACGGGGTGGCCGCGCCAACTGCGGGCGTCGCGCGCGATGAAACGCAATACGCCGATAAATCAGGCGCGCGTCCTGACCGCAGCGGCAGCTGGCGGGACTGCCGCGCGGCAAAAATGGGATCGGGGACGGGCTGCGGCTGAAACGGGAGACGGCCCGCGAGCGCCGTTTCCGAGAGTCGATTGTCGCGCGAGTCGGCGCGCACGTGCGCCGCCGCTGACGCAACGCCCGCTGCTCCTCGGCCCGCCGCCGGCTAATCGAATCAGTGCGCCGGTATAAATTATCCGACCGATCGGTTTATACTCGCCTTTTTACGCTCTTGACGTAACAGCGCAAGAATGCAGCCGAAAAATGGGAAACTCCGCATTTTGCCATTCTGTAACTTTACTCACATAACCTCCAAGCCGCGCCGCCTACAGATTTGTAGAAGCTTAGACGATTTTCTACCCAGTTTCTCACTCAAATTCAACGTAAAATTTGTAGGTTAGATCAGTTTTTGGGTTACATAATAATTTTAGAACAGTATAAAGACGTTTCTGCATACTAATTATCATGTTATTAGGTTGATTTTTTATAGGATCATTTTTATTGATTTTTAAGTTGTATTTGATTATTAATGGTTCAATCTTCGAAACTGGCGAATTACTTACTACAAGCAATATGCTGCATTAATGTGTGCAGCATACTGCCTAGTGGAACTCATAAATATACTATTACGTTATACTCAGAAGAATTGGTCTCGTAACAAAAAGCTGCAGGTTTTAATTTTTTTCAATGCAGAAAACGGCGAATGGGTGAAATCGAAAGATAGGTGGCTCTTTTGTAGTCTGGGTCAGCGAGTCAGCGTGCATTCGTCATTTCGATTTCCGCATGGGTCAAATCGAACTCACTTATCTCCATCTGTGCCACACGTCGCGCCTCGCGGTTTACGTAACACCTGCAAATCAGTTTGCAGAAAAGCCGAAAGAAAACGCCGGCTCACTGCATCATGAGACCTGACGTGAAAGCCCGCGCGTCTAGCATAAGCGCGGATTCGAATCTGTGGGTACAAAATTTGCAATTTCCATTACTCACCCGCGGTGAATTGTATAGGCGTGAAAGACGAGCCAAGCAGCTCGCGGGCACCGGCGTGCAAACATTAATGCAGCGATCCCCCCGCACGCCCTTATCTATATAAACGTCCCGGGCGGGGGGAGTTGGCCGCTCAGCCAAGGGGCGCCTCACTCCTCCCGCAAAGTAAATAACAGCACCAGAGACGAGACAGCGCAGCGGCGCAAGGCAGCGGCGCAAGGCAGCGGCTCCTCGTTAAATTGCAGCCCACGCGAGATTCTCCCCCCGCGAAAGTTACGACTCGCTCGGGATCCTACACCTGCGCGCCAACTCCAAAGCTCGAGGTTGAGAGTTCACGGCTTCCCGGGGACAATTCTCCTGATTTATCGGCCCCCGGTATTTATATGATGAGTCGCAGGCGCCCTTTATCCCCGCGTTGCGCAAGGAGCGCGCATGCAGATGCGCGCCGCTTCAGCTGCCGTTATGGACCAAGTACCGTTTTAAAATTCGGACTCCAACTGCCCGGGCTCTGGCTCTTTTACTGCCTCGCAACAGTGCCCCGTCGGAACCGTTCAATTTCTGTGCTGCAACGCTTCGCCAAACGGCCACTGCGCTCCTTGTCTAACTTCTGCGCTGCGGGAGACTCGGGACGCGAGCATGCGTTGAAATACGTGACACTGCAGAGAAGAGAGTGTTTTATTGGGCACTCGGGCGCCGGCGGCCTTTATTTTTCCACCGAGCCAGAGGGCTGAGCGCCGCGAAACAAGACGTCCGCGAAGCGAGCTCGCGAGCTCACCGCCCTCTAGCCTATCGCGCAAACTCATTAAAAACGAGCCGCGCGAATCCCTAATAATCCGTGGCGGTGGCCTCGCGCCTAACGAACGCCGAGCCGGCCGCTCTTTCGACAAACGGGTGGATTAAGAAGCTCGTAAAGCTCGAGGTTTTACGAGCCATTGTCGAAAGCGAGGGCCGCCACGGGACCGTTACGCCGCATATCTAGGAGCTGCTGTCCCGCTGCGCGCGCGCACACGCGCATGCGCCGCCCCCCGAGAGAAAGAGAGGATACCGACTCGCAAATTGCCGCCCGCTCCAGTATGAACTCGCCCGAATCCTGGGGTTTTTCGGAGTCTCTCCGAGTCGGTAACAGGGTTAACGATCTCGTCCAATGTAACGTGCACCCAGGATGTTATAGGTGTATACGTAATCATATCCACGCAACAGGTTTGAAGCGACCATGTACAAATAAAAAAATCTTCGAACCGAAATCTCCACGCTTACCAATACGTTTTCCAGTTCAAGTGAACCTGGACGTTAACCTCCTGAATCAGGAAGTAACCTTCTAGAAGTATCTTCCTTGAAATTTGAAGTTCCGATTATGCCTTGTTTGGATAGAATCGTTAATTCTATATTATGCATAGCATCCTAGGGTGCACAGTAGCTTTTTCTTAAAATTAAACTTGAAACGCGGTTTATTAGCTCCGCTTGAAATATATAAGCTTGGGAATAAGAGCACGGGACTGGCATACAAGCGGCTCAGGTTTTAATTATGCGCCAGAAATTTAAAAGTTTCGATATAGATGACGCCGCGGTGCGCGTGCTCGCGCTTATATATCCGTTTACTTTATTTTTTCAACCTCAGAGCGCGCGACCGCACAATTTTTTACAACACATGCATGGGATTCAGTCAATCGGGGCGCGTGCAAAACTCGATGTAAATTAATACTCGGACGAAATCCAGGCGCGCGGGAAAAATCATTTTATCCCTCGGCGACGGTGGCCGCCAGTTGCTGCAACGAGCCCGTGGAAAATAAATCTTTTGTCGGGGCAAATTGTCCCTCTTTCTTCTTAGGGTATAAATGCCTCGGGAGCCCGCGCCCGAATGACTTGTTTTCTTCGTACGCCGTTCGTAAACTTCGCATTTCCTTTTGCCCACGTAATTGCTCAAGTAGGTTTTATTGTCAAGGGCTGGAGTATCGATTCGGCGTTCCCGATTTCGCTTAATTGCCTCGACTCCTCCCTTAACGAACCTCCATTTCCCTGGCGACAGACTCCTTCTCGCGTAAAGCGCGTGCTACGCGAAGCTTTAGATTAAATTTCGAAGCGCACAATGTTTATGCAAAACAGGTCAGAACGACGTGGAGCCTCTAATAACTTGGAGACAACACAAATGCAACACTGCAGCGTGGCGACCTGGCGCAAAAACTACGGACCCGCATGTATGCAAAGCCTGAATCAATAACTTTGATCATTTGCGCACAAAAACTCGTTCCCTCGCGACAAACGAGTTTTTGCGGCGAGGAATAAATGATCCCTCGCGCAGCACGCCGGGTCATTATTATACCGTACCGGGGACAAGACCGGGGCCAGGGATCGTAACAGTTTTTGCCGTGCGTCGCGCACGAATCGCAACAAGCCCACGAGTAGTGCGTCTAATTGTTGCACTGGGCGACTCTGAAATCGAGGGGAGCGCGCGGTATCTACGGTCATTTTCACAGCGGATAGAAACCCGCGGCCGCAGATGCTTCGGCTAATTCGACGGCGGCGCTCACGGCTCGTCTGGGCGATCGGCTTAATTCCATCCCTCCAAGGCGGCTTCCACTTTGCCCGCAAGTAAGCGCGCCGCGCAAAGTATACGGCCGGAGATGCCGAGGATATTCGTCAGCGAGTGATCGCGAGGCTATCTCGACTCCCCGAGGCTAGTCTATAGTCAGGAAGACGGTTCATCGCCGATCCATCGGGATTGAGATCTCCCGGGTGCTCGGAACCTCCCACCGACTTGCTGCTGCTCCCATGTCAATATAAAAAAAAATAAAGTTACTTCAAAGCAAGCATTTTCTTTATGTCTTTCGTCATGCTATTGCTCTCACCAAAGCATTTCTAAAGCAGCTAAACAATGATTCGATTGTTTCCTTAAAAGAATATTCTCTCTATCGATTACATCTTGTAGAGTAAGTAGAGGGGGTGTAAACGTCTTATGCATGAAAGAACTTTAAGCTTAAAAACTGGTTTCATTCTCAGAACCAGTATGATAATACTACTCAATACTTGTCTTCAAAATTTTTCACAAATAAATCACAAATACAGGGCAACAATAGTGGCTGTGTACAGAATATATTTTCCAAACATTATATTTGCAAGTGACATTTAATCTTTAAATCGATTAGATTTGCGTCCATAAACTTGTAATCGTAACCTACTCATCATACAATTGCTTATAATGGCAGTGCAGGTTTCATATCTTATCAAAAATCTGACACAATTTCTCCTGATAGTGATGACTGTGTTCATATCAAATATTCACTTGAAAAACCGTTACCAACTTCACTAACTTCACTAATGTTGAAAATGAAGGTTTTTTTTCGTATCTATTTTGCATTGTATGGTAAACATTTGGATACGAAATAGTATTTTCCTAAATCATATACGGAAAAAAATGATAAAATAATTAGAAGACAATATGTTCCAATAAATGAAACTTGACTCCAGTAACAGAATCCTTCAGTTAATTGTCAGTCAATTCTAAATTAGTCGGTGAAAATTAATCGCTACAACAAAGATTGTGTTATCCATATTTTATGTTACATATCACGTAATCGCAAGTAAAATGGCTCCACATGCAAAAGGAAAAAATTACTCTTCCACAATGACAATGAATTGTATCATAAATCATTGGTTACGATACTCATTTCTTAGATGCCTCTTTAAATTCTTTCCGCGATCATCATATTATTTGGATTGAAAGCAGAAGTGAACAGAAACTCCTAGATTTATATCAAAGATGCATCATTCTAGATACTAGCAGAAGACAAAAGTTATAAAATTATTGGAATGAATGTTGCGAAGAATTTTCACATCATCAATGAATAAAGAAAACATTTGCCAAAAAATTAATAAAGATTTCGACTTTAATGTCACGTTTTAGAAATGATAGTAGTTCTTTAAAGGACTATATAAACATGATCATGTATACAACACTTTCAAAGTTAGATTTATTTATGCGAATACATATAGTCAAGACGAAACTAATAACACGGGAGTCAAGACCTCAATTACAGGACAAAACTTAAGAAATGGAGCCCCGAAAATAACCTCGCCAGACTGAAAGAAAAATCCGAGGCTTGACCCCAGCTCGTAAACCCCTTGGGAGGCGGATGACCGGCCCTTTAACTCGCCCGCCGTAATAACACGTGGAAGTGGCCGCGTGCGCTGCGCACGTCTCATGGCGCGCGTTTCCCCGCCCTGCGAGCAACCTGTAGTTGCTTGCTCAGCTCGAGGCCCAACTCGGCGCCCAGCTATATGGTGTCTATATACCATGACTGCCGCAGTGCTCCGCTTTTTTGGGCGCGGCGCGCCAAATGCCGTGCTGCGACCCGCAGGCTGCGGCTGCGGACCTTAACTGCTTTTCCGTTTTGCGGGAGTTTGTTTTGGACGCGCGAACCTTGACTGCTGCCGCGAGGACTATTGCTCGAACTACTGTTGGTTACCATCGTTTTGTGAGTCTGTGCATATGTATACTGTGCAGTCTAGACTCGCGTTCAGTGCAAAGTACCAGTACATCGCAATGGTAATTTTCCGGAATTGACGTTATATTAGACGTTAATGGATTCGGTAATTGCAATCGTTAAAATTTATTCGTGCTCATACGCAAAAGTGGATTTTAGTGCTCCAACAGTATTTTAACGTTCATACCCCCGCGGTTTCGCGCATTATAACGAAGGACTGCCCGCGCGGCAAGTTTAGCGCTCGAATAAAGCACACAGATAAATCACACATAATATTAATTTTTTCCACAAAATTATCCCGCGCTGTATTCGCGGGGTAATAAAAAGACCGCAGATGTTGAGCGGAACAAAATTCTCTGCTTGACGTCAGGCAGCGTCGTTTTCTATCCGCTTTATACAGCATCTTAGATTCCGGGGATATTTTAGAGAACGGGCAAATATTGACAATGTAAGCGGCTTACGAGCGGAGCGAAGGAAGACATAACGACGCGCGAAATAGCTTTCTTTTGTAAAAATAAAACTCGGATATTGCGGTGCCCAATAATGTTTATATTTAGTTCAAAGTCATCTGTCCAAGACGCTAATAGATAATCATCTCGCGTTTATTCGCGCACATCCGTGGCTTGACCTTTCTGTCTTCCATTACTAAGGCACACAGTGATTCACTTCCATTTGACCTTTTTGTTCCGTTTCTTTCGTTCCTTTCTTTTATGCGCCGGTTGGAATTTACTCTTTATTTAAGCTCTCAATATCAGACCTTACACGCGATGCGAGCGGTTAACTACTAAAAATAACCACAAATACATCAGTATAAAAAATTTAACTATCTAGGACCAATTGAACTGCCTGTTTAGATTGAAAAACGAGCGATCCGTTTCAGGTAGGAAGATAGAAAAAGCCGAGAACACGCTGCTCTCGGTCGGTACGGCAGACCTCGCGGCAGGCACTGGTACGCCGGCGTTTCCGGCTAGTCGGGAGGACAGCGGCGGTGAAGTGCGTTCGGTAGCTGTTTTTAGCCAAACTGGTTTCGCTCTCGACTGACTGGAACGGTGCGAGCTCGCCTCCAACGTCGCACCTGTCGCTCGCGGTCAGCCCGAGGGAGTCGAGCCTTGCTTGATTCGGAAGATGCTGCACGATACATATACTATTCCACTGTTATGTCTGCTTTCGCAGCGCTTTGTATTTGTTAATGAAAGGACTCGCATTATTTGATGTTTGTAATTTTTAAGGTGCTTCTTACAAAAATTGTTTCTTATATAGATTTTATTACTCTTTATACAAGCTAATTTTTGGGTAAATATTTAACAACTTTAATTAAACCTGCTTGTTATAATGTATATATGCATATATACATGTGATATTGCATTAAAGATAATACAGATTTGTTATTTTGTTAAGTATTCAAATATTCTTTAATTCCAATTTAGAAGTCATCAATATTTTTCATCGGAATCCTTTCTTTGGGATAGGATTGAGTTTTATTATCACGGGACTCCTCATCAGTGCCAAGGGCTACTTTTTCCTTAGACTCTTTTTGGTGTTCAGTCGGAGGCGAGAATGCAGTCGTCCCTTGACGTCTTTACGACAAAGTAATAAATTATATATTTAATAGGAAATGCAAGCAAGTACAAAGAAATGACTTTGTTTAATACAACGCGTAACGTGAAAAATTCCAAAATAAACAAGTTTTGTTTCTCTTTACGCGTCCTGCTACATATATTATGAATTACAATGTCCAATATTTAATTTTGACTTCGTGGAGAATTCAATTACATTTTATATTTCCTGCCGTATTTTTTTCTAAGTATTTCTATAATGTAACAGTGATTTCTTTTTTGAAAACTCATTCATTTTTTAAAAGACAATATTACTCTTTATTAAAAACAAATCAATTATTTGTAGGGATATTAAACAAAAATTAAATGCAAGCAAATAAATATATAATAAGTTAAGTTTAACTATATCAGAGATAAGTGATTATCATTTTTTAAATCTTTATATTATCATAATATTAACCTTCAAAGTAATGAATTAGATGTACAAATTTGAAAATAGCCCATGTCTATCCACATCCGATTGAATATTTACACTAAAATACTAACACACTTACATTACCTTATTTCCGTCGTGGACCAGTGTCCTTGTCTTTCGCTCTTCGTGCGTATACAGTGAGTTGGCATTCGCCAATACTGATATACTCTTTCCGACTAACCATGCGGTCCAAGATCACATGTATCCTCATTACGAAATAGGTATGTTATAATAAGATTTGAAGTTGAACAATAATGATGACTCTTGATAAAAATATTTACGACATTTCATGAATAAAATGTTATAAAATTGCGATTCTGTTTGTAAAAATCGACTCATATTCTATATATCACTACAGTATGTATATAACACACCATTATAATATTGATAGATGACAGAAGATCGTAAAATCGTTTTGATAAATTGATGTTTTAGTCTAAATGATAATAAAAACTGATTCACACTTCTTGCAGTTAAATATGTCGCTGCAAAATATTTAGAAAACGTATCTGATAAATTGATACAGATACCTTTATCGGCAGTATTTCGATATTGCACTCAAGTTATAAAGCAAAACAGTATCATTAATCATATTAATGCATTTAACGCTTAACAAAAATAATTTCTCGAAGAAGTTTGACGTATTATTCGTTCGTAATAAATTATTGATTATAAAGTATTACGAGAATCCAGCAGCTGCCCGATATCATCGTTGATAAATTCTGTTTTTGTGCCTGTGTAATTATAATCTTAGGTAGAATTCAATGAGCTCTCGTATTGAATAACGATCGCCAAAATTATACACGTCATTTTTCTAGTATATTAGTACTGGAAAATGATCTCGTTTAAAGCTCTATTGATCACATGCAGTTTAAAAAACCATGAAACGTTCGTTCAACTTGTTTCTGTAGTAGTATTGTATAGTCATCTGCTTAAAACTACGGACTGCCGAATTATTCGACTCTATGCCGGAAATACACAAGGACCTTTAAATTAGAAGATATGCGTACGTTCATGTAGTTTGATCAAACTACATGAAATAAATGAAATTGAAAAATAGAAGGTATATGAATAGAATGCATCTTCCTATAATGCTATGAACACTATTACAGGTCATAATTTATTTTCTGTTAAGCATAATTCTCAAGGACATTTATGTGTAGGAATTATTTGATGACAAGATAGACAATATAAAATTTGTATAATAATTTTATTGATCTTGCTTCTTTAACGATTGTAAAGCAAGCAGTAAATTCAGAAAATTTATTCTGCTCTGAAAATCGTGCGAATGTACTATGAGAATAATAAAGAATCGCATATCGTAAAATAGATGGGCCGTAACAAAGGGAGCGAGCGTAAAAATCTCGCCCCGAGTCACACTTAACCGTTAGCGCGCGCCGAAGCAGTAAAAAGGTCGAGACTACATCGTGTAATGATAAATGCGTCCCTCAAAAATGCGTTGCGTAAAAAGGAACAAAAGGGAATCCCGAGAGGGAACCGCGGCAACTTGTAATCCGTCTTTGCTCCTGAATTTTTCGCCCTCCCCCGTATACACGCGTGCAACTATATACAAATATATAAATCAGAAGCGCGCTCGTGCGCTCATTATGCAGGCGGGGGGGCTTACCCTGGTACCCTATAAACAATACCGCCTGTAGTGGGGAAGAAGGTGTACCGTTAGCACGAGCCTCATAAATACGACGCGGGAGTCCCTTGTCTAATCCACTTTTTTCCCGATTCATTCGCGAAACCTCTTCCTCGCCCAGATTGAATCGCGGCGTTTATTGACCACCTTGCAATGGATACACGCGAAAAATTCTGTTCCTTGCTTAGGCAAAGGGTTTCGCCATTCACATCGGATTCATCGATATGGAAGCGACCGTCTCCTTTTCATACCGTTTTTAATTATAGCATATATATATATATATAATAGCTAGCGAAATATATTAGTGTAGTACACCGCAAAATGTTTCAGCATAAATAGATGCATATAATTAATTTGTAAGTCTATTTTTTTGGATGAAATTTGGTCGACATTAGTTTAGAAAGTGCAAACTGACCGTCACGTGCAAAACGAGAATCATATTTATTTACCTTGGAGATCTAGACTAATATCTTCCTTTCACACTATTGCTATGAATAATTGTCTTAGTCAGTGCACTAAAACTTAAATTAATTCAGATAATGCTTCAGAAACTAAGGTGAAATCATTTAAATGGTTTTACACGAGAATCAAATGGAACAATCGTTTGAACTAAATGCACCATCACGGTTTCTCTGGTCAAGAAAAATTTATCGACAATCAATGTTTCCGGGAATAAAATTTCCACAAATTACGGTAAAAAGGGATCAAAATGCGAACAATTTATCGAGACGTCACGACGTTAATACTCAAAGTTGGTGTCAACAGGACAAAGACTTGCATTCCAAGAAAAAAGCGTCCGGTCACATTAATCAAGGTCATAATCGTCGCGTGCAATCAGGCCGCGTATTATGCGCTGAAGCTCACTTTACCAGTGACCTATCGCCGATTAACCAACTCAACACCCACTGCGGCCGAGAAGGAGACGGGAAGAGGGGGAGAAAAAAGGGTCAGGCCGATCGGGCGCGCGCGTGCGGTGCCGTAACAGTTGCCCGGGCCGATTAAATCTTATCACGTAGCGGACGGGAAAGAATAGCGGCCCTCGGTCTTTAACGGCGGTGAAAACTCACCTCATACGAATGCGCCTCGTGCACCCTACTAATTTCCGGAAGGAGTCGACTGGGAGGGGGGGATCGCTCGCCTTGTTTATGCCAGGTATACCACTTTGGAAAATAAGGGAATTCGTGTCGAGCATGGCTCGGCGCCCGCGCGGCAATAAGAATTGGGCGGAAGGGAATTCTCGTATGACATCGCGTGGCCAGCTAAACGAAATTGCCGTCGGGCAGTGTGACTTGGAATATGTATCGTACTCCGAGGATTCATAACTTAGATTTGTTAACGGGTTAACAAGCTGCTTATATATTTATGCTTCACAAATTGAACTCGTTGAAATGTGAATAGCGAGTTATTTATTTAGCCGCGGTATCAACTTGATAGTGGGCAGTAACGGAGAAATCCTAGAAAATAGGTTGTATTGTGTACTTTGATGTCATTACTCTTACCGCAAGCACTTCTCGTTTTTAATACGTGTTAATCCTCATAAATCATCCGGTGCAATAAAACAATGCAGACAACGATGATAAGGATCTTCACTATTAATAATAAGCGCGAACGTTTTTTTTAATTTTGCAAGCTATGTTTTGGTTCTCGGTTGCGATACCCCTTACTTGCGATTTCGCTCATTTATTTTAACAATATATATTCATATACTTTGGGCCATGCAAAAAGACCAGTTATAGCAATCGTAAATTCTACAATATAACTGACATGGACAATACATACTTTAGGGAGTCGAATTAATAAACTCATACATCCTTAAATAAAATTTAATGGCTTTGTCGATAAATCGTGCAAGGTCTTGTAAGTGGAATAGCATATTTAATCAATTGAGAGTTCATATATATATATATACATATATATAATTGATTTTGGATGAATGACTGAATATACATCATCGGCATTAAATTTCTGTAAAAGTTCCCTTTTAAAGAGCGTCTATCAATCCGTCCCATCGCAGTATTTGCTCGATTGCATGAGAAAATCGCACCTGTCACGCAAAACGAGCTCAATTGCAGCGTAGTCAATTGAGCTGCGGTACAGTTATTCGCATTATTGAAACGAAGATCTTGCCCGAGTGGGGCGAAGAGGCCAATCGAGTGCCCGTGTCGATTAAGGACAGATGCTCTCTTTGGGGGATGCGCCACGTTTTTTTCTTTCTTCGGGAGAGGTGAGACGTACGGTGCGTGTTACGGTACACGTCGCTCCCGTAACTTTCGTTAATCGCAGGGGTTCAACCTCGGCTCTAATTGCGCGTTTTATTTTTTGACCACGCAAACTCTTCCAGGCGTATCGTTAATTCAGTCGTCCACTTTACTCAATGGGTAATTGAATTTATCAAGTTGCAAGCCTGCGCTCGCATACATTCCTTCCTGATGTAAGGACACGTCGGATTAATAAAGTTATCAATTGCTTAATGATTTAATTACAAGTTTGTATTGTATGCGCACTTATCATCTTCGACGAATTTTTATGAATTTATGAATAATACGACACTTTAGAAAAAGGCCCTTGTATGCTCTAATTTTCACAGTATTTATTTTTATGGTGAAAACAATATCATGTCATTATTCTTCTATCGCTTTCACTAAATTTCCACGTCTTAATTGTGCAGCTATTCAAATATAACCATACTACGAAGCACTATAAATCCAGACATGCATAAATGACCCTATTCAATCTTCGGTCATTAATTACTTTAGTCTAGCCATCAATTCACGATCTGCGCAATCGCGCAGGAGATACGCAAAGGCAACACGCACTACTTAATAGCAGTGCGGAAAATGCACCTAATGAATTGAACAGAAAGTAGCTTCTTTCATGACTGGTATATAAACGGATGTGGTAGAGTTGGCTACTAAAAATGTCCAACAACAATTTTAAGCTTACTAAATCGAGAATTATCGCAAGTTTTTACATGTATTGTTGCGTGACCGCAGCATTCGGTTAGGTCCCGTTTGGATCGCATTCGAGATCGTATTATATGCTACATCTGTACATGTCAGTTCATTAAGAATTAATTTACTTATGTTGCCATGGAATTTTGGGTGGTCGAAAATACCACCGCAAAGAGTGCAACAAGATGGAAAATGTAACTGTAACGAAAATATATGTTTCATATACTTATTGTGTACAAATAAAATGCACTAAGCATGTTATGCGGAAATTTACACAGAAGGTATCTACATAAAGTACTGCATCAAAATAATATTCGAAGAACTATTATATATACGTGATAATATCATAGTTAATCTTTCTTTATTCATGAGATTCACACAAGTATTTACGTTTTTCGAAATAAAACGATTTTATGCATGCAAATTCCAATGTTCAGAGTTTCATAGTTAATAGTAAAAATTCTAAAGAATACGTTAAATTATCTCTTCTTATGAATAGTTTTAGCACAAAATTTTTTTACACTTCCTACATTTGTCTATCTATTCAAGCCACTGAATTTAGTGCTAAGGTGTGAAGGATGTTTTACACAAAAAATAAAATACACTTGTACAGGATCCTCGTTATAGAAATCAGCGATTGCTAATTAGGAATCCTTTAATCATATTCTCTGTCTTAAGCCTCCTCCGATGAAGGGCGATAAATTACTCATAACAACTTCGTAAAATTAGATCATCATAAATCATGTCAGTATACAATGAACAATAACTCACGCAAATTATTCGATTCGCGGGTGTCGGCTCGGAATTCACTTTGCGCACACGGATTCATCTACGCGTGGGTGCCCGGCATCGAATTTCAGGAGTTGAGAACTTTCTTCCTCTACACTGGTCTCCGACGCGTATGTCGATGAGAGACTTGTGCCACAGCAAATTGGTATTTAAATCGCTGCTACTGTCAGAAACTTTACGCAGTGTATTGGTATAAAGCGAATGTGTACAATTTGCTTACTAGTTGTTTGACTGGAAATTTCTCAATTCTTTGTACAGTTCCATTTTGATTGCAACATTTACATATGGGTGCTGAAAACGGCCTAAGTAAAATTGAGCTTACCTTAAGTTTTCAATTTGCACAGCAATTGTTTGATTAATTTTTTAAAAATATCTTTTTATCGCAAGGTTGAATGTTTCATCAATTCATTGATAAAATAAAAATTATTATTTATTACAATAAGTATAGTGCGTAAAGTATGTAAATTTGATTCATGTAAGTTACAGTGTTGCTATTATACATATTCAATTATATTGCAGAATTTTATAAGATATTGTCAAAAACAAGATAGATTGTTATCATGCATAAATTAAATATTAAATTTTATGAAACTAATAATGCTAATAAGTAAAGTTACTATACATTATTAATATTTTTGGTTTAATGAAAAATATGATAATTGGACTTGATAATTATTACATTTAATAACCGATTGAAAGAGGGTGTATAATCGTAATATTGAAATAGACTTGAATATTAAAATTGACAGTCAGTGATGAAATATTATAGAAAATTGATTATCAAGGATAGTTCTTGAAGAATACAAACGATACTTTTGTAATAGATATCTATGAATTTAATCGACTTGTTCAAGGGAATCATTTTACTTTTCAAAAGCTATTCACTGAAAAAAAATAAAGAAATTGACCTTTACTGATGTTCTTTCTTTCTTTGTCATATTGGTAAAGAAATTGAGATTACACAAATATGTGCTACTCAGCAGAGTAACAGAAATGATTAATTTTATTTCTACATAATGTGAATTTTTGGAAAGATATAGTTTCAATTAAGTTAAAATGCAGTCAGTGATTAAATAAGAGCATTGAATTCTAGCTACTGCAGTATCATAATTTGAAACTATAATTTGAAGAGTATATGTGCGCATTTTTTTGCTATAATGCTAGTAACGAAAAATTCAATCAAGAGGGAGCTTATTTATAAAAAACTTTTATAAAGTCGCTGGATAGAGGCCTGTGAGCGTGACTTGATAAAGACGAAGGTCAAGTGTTAACCCCGTAGAATTAAAATTTCAAAGCTTCCCCTCATAAATAAATGTAAATCTGGTAAAAATGCCTAGGCGCACTTGCAGATCGTCCGACATCGATAGCCAGGGAAAAACGGGGGAAAAAGAGGAGGAAAAAGTGAGACCGGTTCACACAGCGAACTCTCCTCCCTCGCACATACATTATCCTGGAGTTTTCTCCTGGCCTCCCCCTCAACGGCGGCGCATCGCTCGGTTCGATAATGCAAGTATAATCGCGCGGGGCGGCATCTGAGGTTATGCGCTCGTGATAAGGGACGAGCTCGCTCGGCGCAGACATTAGCGGCCGATTAAAAGTGCGCGGAAAATCGTTCTCCGAGAATGCGTGTGTGATTCCACGCGACACCAGGCTAATGAGGATTTATTGCCCAATTATCGGCCCGGGAGCACGTAACGCTCCTCTGTGCGCGTGATTAATCAAGGGTTCCATTCAGCCGCACGCATTTATTTACGGCTTAATTAGGAGGCTTAGGCTCGGGGGAGGCTAATCTCTTTATTGTGCCGATTGGTACGCTGAATTCTATCGGGTGAGGACGCAACGGCATGAGTTGCTCGGCGACGGTGACCTCGCGAGAAAGTGGAATTGCGCGCCGCGCGCAGATCCCCCAACTGAAAGTCACGATGGGTGCAACGCTCCCCGAAGGTTATTGCTTAGAAACTTTTTATTGTTCACTTTAAGTCGTCGGCTTGTACGTACGCGTGTGCGCCGCGGTCTTTATTTTTAGAGACGCAATGATGATACGAACGGCGTCTTCCATACGTCTAATATATAACTGCTGTATAGTTGCATTAATGTTATGCACGATGATGAATTGTACATTTGAAATATACTATTATAGGTGAGAAAGTTAAGCATGGTCGATTAACCATGTTGAATAATTGCATATATGTAAAAATAGTTGCGATATATAGCGCTATGTGAAATCAATGTAGCAACGTCGAAATCTAGGTATAGTGAGAGGTATAGTGGTTTGATAAATGTTTTCTTTATCGATACAATTTGACAGACATATAGCAAAATCTCGCATAAAATCGTTTCCTATTCTAAAATAAATTTATTGCAGATTAGATTGATTTTACTTATTTCTCATTACAGAAATATATATTATCGAGTATATTGAACTAGTGGAATTATGAATTTTGATTCAATACTGTAGTATATATTTTTGAAGGGATCTATTATTAATAAACTATATTGAAACATAGAATTTCTATGAAAATGATAGAAAAATACGATGAATTATTATAACAATAGATTTACTTTTACTTTTACAAAAGGTACCTCAAAATATTGTGAATAAACATACTCAAACATCTTGTGTATGTTAATTCAATACAAATCTCGAGACAAATCTTGAGTGGACAGCTGAGCATAGTATAGGAGCTATAATGCCTTCCGCCAGCCGCAGATAATGTCGCCAAGGTTGCCCCTACCCGCGAAACGTTTTATCGTTCCGTGAGAAGCTATTTAAAATCCATCATTCTCCAAGCTGCACAAGTAGAGAAGAAGATTAGTTGCATTTTTGTCCCTGCTGCGGTTGCACCGCTCGTTGTTGCCGCTAATGCAAGAACTTCATTGTTCCGTAGTTACGCTTTATAATTCGACCGAAGCTTTTTATACCATAACGAGAATTCTACTTTATATGTTTCGGCTACCGCCTAATTAATTCTTAATGATTGAATGGTTGGAATCGATACAATGCTATATACACAAAATTATGATAGCGCATAAAAATATTTGTGCATTGGTTAATAAAACTTTAATTAAAAGAAATAACACGAATTCTACTAAATTATGCCGTAATATATTTTTTACTTTAATAAACATATACTCAAGAGCAATATGGCAATCATTAAATCTGGAGTGTTCGATGATTGCCATACTTTAATTTAACAGTTTAGGCCAAGACATTTATTTTATGGGTTTTGTAAAGAATAATTTATGTGTTGTCATGGCACTAAGAATTGATTAAGTTATTCTTCATTTTATGTATGTTTTATGAGTTCAAGAGAAATGAATAATATGACAAGATTGTGCAGCACTAAAGATTTGATCGTGATACAGTGATTGTATATTGCATGGATTGATTTTTATGATTGTACACTTCCTTGTTAAAAAAATGATAGATTCTCTTTTAATTATTTCCTATTTTATTATTTTACATATTATTTATTGATAAAGTTAAAATATATTTAGAATTTGTAATTTTATTTATTTGAAACAATATTTGATTTAATGTTTTTATCATCATTTGAACGGGATACAAGGAAAGAAAGTATAAGAATTAATGAAGAAGACTGTATTTATATTAGTAAAATGGACTGTATTTAAATTGCGAACGAGCAACAGAGTATTTTAACTTATATTTATGTTCGAGATTTCGGATTTTGTGCATTTTAGAATTATGCAAGTAAATGTTTCGCAGATAGAACCTTTATAGATAAACATATATATATTACATTCAGTAATTCAGCCCTATTTCTAATCAGGCCTAGCGCTAACCGATAGTCGCCCAAAATAATGTGCAAACACGTTTTATCTTTTACAAGTACCTATAGAGCATTTTTTACATCGTGCATACTTAATTGTAGCAAAATCCATCGGTATAATATCTTGTTAAGCGCTGATATAAACATTTACATAATTTGCTGTTGCTGAAGAATCAAGACTTTAACCAATCTTATTACATAAAATGCATTCGATACAGTAATGACAATTTGAACAACCATTAACCTGAAATCCCAAACAAAGCCATCGAATCACCGTTCGCAAATTCAATCACCGTCAAGAAAGCTCTGTTTACTTCCGAATTTTATGGAGCGGCTGCGTCTTTTTCAAAAAGATCTGCAGTACAGTGTAATTAGCCTGTTGACCACTTACCGTTATGTGTCTTGGTTTTGAATGTTACGTCTCAAAAAGAAAGTACCTGTACTATCGTAAAAATATCTTGCTCGTCTTAAAATAGTTAAATACCTGTCAAGCTAAATTGGACATATTATTACGAAAGTAACAAATAATTTGATTAAAATAATAATGTCTGAAGTTATGAACTATTTGAAACTTGTAAATGTGATGTATTATATTGTTAATGATATGAATTAAAAAAATGATTAACCTTTTTTAACCAAAATATCTTTTTTTTTGTTGCATGTAAACATTAATAGTCATAGGAAATCAAAAATAATAATTATCAAAAATATCTTTATAGAAATAGATTAGGTTTTAGCTCATAAATAACGCTTAACTTATGGTATATGTATTTATGGATCTATTCAGGAGCTGGTATATATACAGAGTACACGATTTATCTGAAGACAGTGAAATATCTCGAGAACTATGCATTGGATTAAAGAAAGTGGTGAAAGAAAGTTGTTAGCCTCGAAAGGACACATTCAATGATACCAAATTCGAGCTCCCACCCTATCCCATGGGAATGGAGGTTGGAGGCTACTTTGAAATCTTGAATGGAAAATCGCATTTTTTATTACATATACGGATTCTACGTCACAAAATATATAAATTTAGTCTGATATATGGTGCAGTAATAACAAAAAATTATATTTTCCGCAATTCTCCAGAAATAACCATTGGATTCAAAAATAAAAACGTATTGTGTAGCGTAGAATCCATGTCTGCAATAAAAAATGGGGGTTTCCATTTAAGATGTCAAAGTTTCCCTTAACCTTTATCCCCAGGGGGTGCGATAAGAGGTCAAATTTGGTATCATTGGATGTTTCCCTTTATGACTTTTATTAACTACTTTTATTAACTACTTTTTTTCCAATGCATAGTTCTCGAGATATTTCAATATCTTCAGATAAATTGTACACCCTGTATATAAGAAGGCGAATATAATAATATAATCAAAAACAGAAATTTTGATTTATAATATTTGTTTCTACCTAATTTTCTACATCTTGTATGGGCAACAATGACAATATCCAAATTTAAAAAAGTAAAGATTTGCAACAAAAAAAATTTAATAGCTTTGTATATTGTAAATAATACCGTTGTAATTGATTTGATAGGTTTTAGAGTTAGCTGTCAGTAATCGTATTGTGAAACCTTTCAACAGTTAACAATATTTACATCCTTAGCAACCATTTTTTAATGAGAGATAGCTCCACGCCCGCCTCGCTTAACGCAAATTATGCGCTTATCACTCATCTTTAATTTATTGTCGCTTGCTCGGGTGCGGGACGCGCATTGTTTACAATTTGAAGACACAATGCATGGTACGTCCTTGGTTCAGAAGATTTTTCTCAAAGTCTCTCAACACTCAGCCTGTCACTTTCAAGCCAACGCCGATGACCCGTCGCTCAGTGGTGCGGTGCTGCTGCGTAGCCTCAGGGGGACCTTGAATTGTCCGGCCGAGCTTTTTGGAACGCGTACATGCACCTCGTGTCACTCACGCTCGAGCGTTAACGTAGGAAGCAGAGCGTGGGCTGCGAAGATTAATATTTCTATCGGGCATTGTGTTGCTGCGCATAAATCTCGCACCTCCTTCCATAGCGTTTAAAGACTCCGCACCAATCGTTGCTCTGCCAGACGTCGCCTGTAGACAGGAAAAATCAAGAGGGAAACAAAATTGCTATAGCTCGAATTCCAAGTGCAAATAATGAAAGCAATCTGCACATATTCAACTCGGGACGCATTTTTGAGCTATCCTTAAGAATCACAGTTGGTAATTGAGCATGGATCTAAAATCGATATTTTTTAAATTGAAGGAGGAAGAAGAATATAATATACAGAGGAGTGTGTGTGCGCGCGCGCGTGTGAGTGTCAATGTCAGATTTTCAAATTGACAGTTAATAATTTAAAAATTTAGAATAATTTTGACAAATACAATATGCATAATAACAAAATTTAATGAAAGAATTCTGGTTATGAAATACTGACTTACTTTAAAACATATAGCGGTAACGATAATAAGAATGGTTATAGTATAGTGGAGATAAATATATAGATTGTTTGCATAGTATTTAAAGATACAGTTAAATAAACTGTTGGATATTTAGATTTGAATATTGTGTATATAAAAGCAGTAGAATAATGATTGATGCAACGATTAAAATGTTTGTAAAGAATTAAATTTCTTAATAAAAGACTTAAGGATGTAATTAACTCGTTAATAACTCGTTTATGCTGATATGTAATCGAATATATGAATTTAATTTTAAATATTTTCCAAAAATGTTGCATTACTTTGTTTATAATAATTATATCCATGAATTCAAAGGGACAGGAAAAGTGTGTCTTATACACCTTTGTATACAACAGCAAACTATAGGATATGGCTAACGGGCAAAAGAAGTACAGATTTTACAGAATGTAACACAGGCATACGGATAGAAGATACAATTTTTGAGCATTTTTGATCGATATTATTAAAAACGATTCTAAATTTGGTTCAAAAAGTTTTGTTTGTAAAATTTTATTTGTTTACAATTTATAATCACCATTATGCAGTATTTATGTTTATAGAAAGTTCTTTATGGTACATAAAGCGATTTTCATTTAAACCAATAGTAAGATATACTAAAAAATTATTACATTTCACTATTTAGTTGCATATGATGATTAAAAATTGAATTTTGCAAAGATGTGAAGACAAATCCTTTAAAAAATGTCGAAGAAGCTATAATTTTAATTTTCACTCGGAGATTCAAGCGGACATTAATCTGTCGGTGAGATCCTGTACTAATTACCGAAAAACTTGTACAACATATAAAAGATAAAAGATACACAAGTACAAAGAAAAAGGATACGCGCGCATGGCATACTTTGTCCGGGTTCTTGTGACCCAATCGGTGCGTCAGTATCGGAACTCTTTTGTACTCAAGAAATTGATGTT
This sequence comes from Sycophaga agraensis, assembly GCA_018906755.1. Classification (NCBI taxonomy): domain Eukaryota; kingdom Metazoa; phylum Arthropoda; class Insecta; order Hymenoptera; family Pteromalidae; genus Sycophaga; species Sycophaga agraensis. The sequence goes on from JACCIE010000076.1 coordinate 539,951, forward strand.
TCGCCTGGTCGGGTAATGAATTTTTCTCACTTTAAGTTTTTCTCGCGCCGCTTGGTACTCGTCGAGTGGTTAATGTGTTGTAGTCATTGTTTATCGACCGCACAAAAGTTGATTAAAGCGCTTGACGCGAAATTTAAGACATGGCAAGAAGAAAAAGGAAGAAAGCAAGGACAAGAACGAGAGAGATAGAGGGGCGGGAGAGAAGGTGGGGATATTCGATATAGCGGAACGTGAGAGAGGATATTAACGATGTGAAAGTAGATTTAATTTATCATTAGGTAGATTTATATAATGTGTTGGGCGAGGACAAGCGGTAAAAATTATTTATTAATTGCGATTAATAACGGCGCCTTTTCGGCATGTACTTTATAAAGAAGCCGGATGCTTTAAACTTACCTGCTAAAATTAGTGATCACGTGCGATACATAATTTGAAACGAAGCGTGAGTTATGAACCGGAACTTTCTGGTGTTGCATATTTTCTTAAAAAATGTCAAGGACTTAAAAAATTATTCGCTTGTGATGTTTTACTATCTAATCTTTATTCAAATTTAAATAGATGTATTTAGATATTAGAAATAATTTTAATTAAAAACCAATTCAAATCTTGAGGTTTATTCTTGGTCGTGTTTAAAGATGTTACACAATGTTACTAAACGAATAGTGGAAAAAGACAGAGTACAATAATTTAAAATAACTTTTACTTTCTGTTATTTAATCCTTCGCACTTTGCCTCGTTGCAAAGATAAACAGTGCAATTGTCGCTGATCGAGGAGGGATAGCACAAATCGAGCTCAACTAGCCCTAATTATCATAAATTATAAAAAAACTAAAACAAATAGTAACGGCTTGTGTAGTCAGCTAGATTATAACCTTAAAAGAGATGCATTATAGTGTGGCTGTAAAACTTGGTGGTGCTTAACGCTCGCCTATTTTCTATAAATCAGCCTAGGATTTTAATGACTCTCCCCAAGCAATACGCGTGCACTGTATTATAATCAACCACGAGTGCGAGTCTCGGTGCCATTAATGGTTTAAATAAATACTTGCCACGGTATATTAGCTTGCATAGTATCATCGTTCCTGCAAGACAGGGGAGTCTTGCGTGATTGTCATTACTCCGAGAGAAGACTTAGAAGATACTTCCACGTGCAAATTAAAGGTGATTACATCTATTTGTCAATTAAGGAAAATTGGTGCATACAAATTATAGTCAAAAACAGTGTTCACTTATTCCGTATATTAGTGCTAGCTAACGTTGCATATAATTGAAACTCATTTTATACAATGTATTTGATACATAGTTTTCCTCATTATTTTGTTTAGAACAACTAAGTGTCAGACTTATATTTATATTTTTAATTTTGAGGCAAATAAATTTTTTAATTCCTTTTTTACTTAACATTGTATATTTTAAGATTAGGCATATTATAAACTATTGTTTTTGGTTTTAATTTTAGCCGTTTAATTCTACGAAGAAAGTTTGAAAACTATTTCTAAGATTTTGCTATATTTATAAAAGCATAAATAGACAAATATGATGATTCTCCTCTTTCAACTAAAAGTTATTTGGGGTATACTGCGCTGGGCATCTTTGTCTTATTAATCAAAGTGGTTCTGCCTCGAATTTTACGTAACGGCATATTACACAAGCCAAATCGAACGTTATTGCTGTATCCGAAAGAAGGAGGAATGGCAAATGGCAAAGAAAACAGGGGCCGAACCCGTTAACCGGGTCACACAATGCCTCCGATTTCCATCGGTGAATCGGTGCAGGCAGTCGTTCGAAGTCGCGCCTGACCTCGTGACCGTGCACGCTCTGATGATCGTAATTAAGGGCAGACAGTCCCTTCCCGTATCCCCGGCCAAAGAAAAAAGGGGAACGAAAAGGGCGGGCCGGTTATCGCTGGTATTATCGCGGCGGGTTTACGGATCCGCCAGGCTCGACAGCACAATGCCCTTTAAACGTCTCGTTACTGATCGATACGCCAGTGGATCCTTACGACGATGGAGGCCGACAGTTTCTTTTTTCATCGCACCGCCGCGTTACCAACGCAGATACTTACTCGCTCGGGGCTTTATCGTGTAGTGGTGCGCGCGGAGAAGCATTGCGCATTGAAAGCGTGAAATGATTCGTTTCAACGGCAAAGATCGCCGGATGCAGCTCGCGTGCTTTGAGCGCGATATCTCCTTTGGCATCTATGCTAGGGCAAAAATGTAATGACTTATTAAATTTAATTAAATTGTTCTCAGGAGCAGAGCGGCGAGTCATTTAAATTTTAAGTCGATATATGTAGAGACATGTGATTTTGCAGATAGTGCATTTTTCAATACTGCATTAGAAAATTGAATATCGTGCAGAATAAGTTTATCGATTGAAAGTTTGTGAAATTTAATTGAATTAAATCTAATTGAGTTAAGAATTTTTAAGGTAATGGACAACTTTAAAATAAAAATTTACGATTAGATGAAAATAAATCGTGACTGTTTCAAATTGTCAGATTGGATAAATAATTGACCCGTTTGAATGTGGATATATGGATACATTGTTAGAGTTCGATAAACTTATTATGGGTGAAAGTGAGAGAGGAATATTAGATGAAGAGAATCCTGATGTATCGCCGCAATGAACACTGAATCTAGTGAATAAGATGATCGATTTGGAGTGTCACTTTACCTCCGTTGTTGCTATGCCTCGCGGTTGCACGGATCAGCTGCATTTTTTCTGCCAACTAAACAGCATTTTTCACTTTTACCGCATACAAAGAAGAGAAAGATAACTTTAATAAATTAATCTTTAGTGTAAACTGAATAGCCTAGGATCCGCACAACTAAAAGTTTGCAAAATAGACACTTTTTACACGAGGAGGCGCGATATTAATGGCAAGTGCGAAATAATTATCGCGGCTGACGGACAAGAAGACATCAATCAAGGGAGAGTCCGGATAAGTAGCGGACTAGATTTATCGTAGCGCGCGCATCAGCAAGTACAAAAGCATTTTTCCTCGCGGGCCCGAATCTACGAAGCGGGATTAAAGAGGCGCGCTTTGTCTCGCCTTTTTCGGCGAGTGCAGCGCGGCCGTTCGCCCGTCCTCGGCGCTGCTCTCCCGGACAAAAAAATAGAGAGCGCGATAAATCACGGCGGGAGTCCGATGCAAAACACTTTCTCCGATGAAAAGCAAAAGCATCTCCGGACTTTCAAAAAGTCTCGCGTTACTGCGGACGTCACTTTCATCCCGCGGCGCACGAGGCCCGCGCGGATCCTCCTAATGGCGCATGCGCCCGAAGAAAGGGAGCGCGCCCGAGAAAGAGCGGGCCGGCTCCTCGGAGCAATATTTACGGCGGCCATTTGTCTCCGCGGCCACCGGCGCGGGCGGCTCCTGTAGAAAGTGCGAAAAATCCGCGGCCTAGACGCAACCCACATTTACGCTGCCGCGCTCCTCGGCCGGCGCTTCTTCGGGGCCGAAGCTGCGGCTCGACTGCGGGCATTTTTCGACCCGTTAATCACTTCCTGCAAAGCCTCTCGAGCGGCCCGCACTATATATCTCTTCCGCGTGGCTGATAATTAAAGCCTCTTGGGGTATCACCGGGCGCGGGTTGCGCAAGTGCCCGATGGGCTTTGAACATTTCATCCGTCCACACGTATATAATATAAGCCATCGTAATCTAGCGGTGCAACCACTGTACTTTGAGAGCGGCTGCACTTACCGGAGTCCGACAGCTCTTGTTAGGCTTTCTCGCCCCCTCCAAGCGGGGAAAAGCGGAAAAATGGCTAAATCCCATGATAGCCGGCGGTCGGTTGCCAGGGCGGCCGGCAGCGCACGAGGGAGCGAAGCGTGGCGATTTCCTCTAATCTCGGCGGGCGGCCAGGGCACATCCGTCTCATGGGCTCGCGGCCCGATCTCCGGCACACAATGCCGGCTCGGCGGCGAAAGCGCCGCGTAATAATCCCAAGGTCAACGGACGCGAGCGCGCCGCCGGCCAATGTCATCGGGACGCATATTTTCGAGCGGGGGAGGGGGGCGTTTTCACCCGCGCGCGATATCTGCCCCGAGGCCACGCGACTCTGATTTCAAGCCGAGCGGGGAAAGGTCGATCGCGCGCGAGGGCAATAAACTATCGATCGGCGCGCTATCGAGCCCCTGCAGGATCGAGAGCCGGCGCTCGCGCACCCTCCGACCGTCCGAGCTACAGCCTCCTACTTCTCTCTTTCTCCGCGAATGCTTAGCCGTCCTATTGCGGGATTGCCGCGTCATGCGAATTAATATATCTTCTGCATAAATGCGTGTTATGACTTAAACTCATTTTTTCACCCGTAGCTCATTGCCCCGGTATAACATTGAAAAAAATCTACGCCGATTGTAAGAACGCAGCAACTGCCTTTACTTTTTTTATTCTTTAGACTTCAGGATGAAATAATTAGTTTATAAAAAAGAAATCGAAAAGAGTATCGAAATTGTTTCAATTTCAAAGGCACATACCTTAAATAGTTTCTTGCGCAGTTCGGCATAAAATCCGGAGTAATCTAAAATTATCGTAGATAACAAGGCTCAAGAAAATTAAGGAATATTATATATAGCTAATTATAACGGGATTTTGCATACTAGTTAATTTATTTTTATGTCTATTAAAGGTTTGATAATGTTGCGAGTAATCTTGCGTTAAACTTTTTTGAGAGAGCAATAGACTTGTAATCTGTTCTACGCAGAATGACTATAAAAATGTTATGTTAAATTAGATATTGTTTTGACAGAATACAACCTCTCGACTTCCTATAACAGTTAATTCTATCAGAAATGTATTATCTAATTTGTTAAAAAAAATCTATTACACTCTATTCGTGGCAGAACATGTTATTAGTGTAAAGCCTCTTAATCTGTTTCTCAAAAGATAACTATATATTTGCCATTGCAATAAAATCAAGTAAGAAGCAAGGGAGACTTTTTGATATATTTCAAATATATATAAAAATGTTTAGTGGAACTTTCTAAAAGCATTAAACGTGCGTCATCATTTTTCAGTTTTTTCACATCCTTATAAGATATTCAATTCATTTAAGTCTCTATATTTACTGTTTTTTATTTAGAGTCATATAAAATTGCTTTGCGACAAATGTAATTTCAAGTTTGCTTACAACAATAAATCTATGCGAATAGTAACATAATTCTTTTAAGAGGCCACAACTAACTGTGAAGAATGGTATTAAAACATGTTTTCCCAAAATGCAATAAATTGCGCGAAACCGAGTAAAGGAGCTCGCGACAAAACAAAAGCTAGCGCAACAAACCTCTCCTCATTGCGCACGCATGCCCGAGGGTTGCAGATTTCCCCGCATGCTTGCGAGACAGCAAGAGGGACAGAGACGGAGAAGGAGGGGGAGGGCGGTAGAGCGAGAGAGGGAGAAAGAGAGAGGACAAAGAACATCGGTACACGCGAGCCTACGTAAGGCGACATGGCGCACTTTCGGCGCCGAGCCGTAGTCGCGTAAAGACGGAAACAAGCCGTTATCTACGCGCGCCCGTGTACCCGAGGACTTACACGAGGCGGTTGTGTAAGCCCCGAGAGCGCGCAGTGTCCCCTCCTTCACTTCCCCACCCCCTGTCTCCCGCAACCCCGAAGATTTTCGTTTTTTGGAGTCACGCTCTTTTTGGCCCCGTGCGTTTTATCTGGGCGCCTTTCTGCAGTGGTACTTGTTTTTCTAGATAACGATAATTTTTCGACGCTCAAAACACGACCTTGATTCCCCGCTAACTCATCTCGTTGGGCTTAATATATTATATGTATTTTTATCCGGAATCGCAGTTGGAAGAAAAACTCAGGGCAGATGGAAATTAATGGCTGCACTGTGAAAAATCTAAAGCAGTCTCGCGCTGTGCTTTTTATTTTCCATCGCGCGATCGCGATCTGATAACCATTACCATGAATTTGCCGTTCGGATATTCCCCGGTTTATTATTCCGCGTGGCTTTGATACCACTTTCACAAGAATTTATTTTGAAAACGGCACATTGTGACTGGGATCGTGTACATGGTATTACCCTCTTGATAATGCGAGATCGCGCCGCGTGAAAAACGAGGAAAACGAAATTGTTTGGCCGCTCGGGCGCGAAGGCACAGTTTATTCCGGCGTACAATCGACTCGAATCGAATCGCGAAACAAGGTCACCGAGGCTTTAAAATTCCTTTTCATTTCTAATGACGCACAAGCTCCTACGTTATCCAGCCTCCGCGGAATATTTCAGGGGGGTTCCGATGGGCATTACGAAGGAATCGGTATCTCTATACGGGCTCGCGTCTTAAAAACCGAGGCAGCCAACGGATTACGACGAGACGCGAATATTATTTTATCCCGTGGGAGATGAGCGTAAGTGCACCACTTCCACGAGACGAAGAAGACGCGTGCACCGATCGAGCGAGTCGAAATAAATCGGCGGGCGTCCCCCGAGCTTCCCAAGGCGGCGGCCGCGCGTTTTCTCGCGGAGCGCCTCTCTCTCGCGGAAAGTGAGCTCGCGATGCAAATGCGCCGGGGCGCGATTGAGTCACGCTTGCACAATACGCGCCGCCGCGGGAGATTCGGCGCTCGCGATTTATGGGGCACACGCTACCGTTCGGGATCGGTCAAAATCGGCGCGCGATCGGCCGTTGCGCAAGGGGCGCTTTCGCGCCCGGCGCCCCGGAATTCATTTCCCATCGGCGGGGATTAAGCGGATCGCTGCCGCGAAATTCCCGGGAAAAAGGAGGAGCGCGCGAGATTAATGCCACCATGCGGCTCCGGGCGTAAATAACGTTACACAGTCCCTTGATAACTCGACCGCCGGCTTATGCAAGCCTCTGGACTTTTTTCGCCCGTTTGCGAGTAAATAAACCTCGCGTCCGGTCGCGCTTTTGATTGGGTGCCTTGTCAGGAAGGCCTCTTTGTTCCAATCGTTTGGAAATCGGGGAGATTTGAGCTTTTTCGAATTAGCCGTACGTGGAGGGCTGGGCTTGCGTAACGCCCGCCGGGCGCTTAGACATTCCTATCACTCGGCTTTATTCGCCTTTGATAAGATCTATACTTGCCCGTTAATTTATCCATTAATGCGGGATCAATTAAAATCGCAATTGATTGCTCGGCGCAGCCTGGCGTATGCAGTTATAGGCAGCAGTCTGACATTACGGCTGCTTCGTGAAAATATCAATGCATCTAACAGCTTACCGAATCATTATTCAGAAGAAAGTTGTAGTCGAAGTTGTAATCTTTTTTGCTCCGCGTCAGTGAGAAGTCGCGCGCATAACTTCCCCAAGGGTGTGGAAACCCTGCTCGCGGCAATTATCCGATATTCTCCGGAGATATACACACGAGAGCTTTGGGTGTTCAAGTCACGCGTGTAAATCGTCACCTTGTATTAAAGGAAAGTTGCCTTCTAGCAAGATAGTCGTTTTTGTTCTTCAAAAAGACCTTTGTCCTGTCGGGACTGTATTGATTTGTCAATTTTGGTATCGCTATTGTCCGCACTCACTCGGACCAATGCAGTCGAGTTAATTCGAAATCGTTGCATCTCGTTCGGTCATTTTGGTCAGGCGTCCTTTAGCGAAGGATTAACCGATTGCAGAATGGATAAGACAGCTTTTGTATTGGGAATGTCGCTGTAGGCTTCCACAAGGAACGGAACTAAAACGGAAACATGTTGTATAACTGCGCACCGCAAGTTTTACTGCTCGTTGCAATTTGTAGAACTGCAACCGCATTGCGAATACACGTTAATCGTCTGTCGTATATTTTTGCAACGTTTATACCGGCGCACGTTGCCTTTCCCGCGTACAATATTGAGCCCGCAGCCAATTGACTCTATTTACATAATTAATCTTTACGGCATTGGTATACCAATTAGAAATAATCCGGCCGACTAATTAAGACAACGCAGCAGCTCCCATATAAGTGCGAACATATCAATCTTTGGGAAATCAGGCTATTAATTACATGCGACCTTATGTCATCTAATTATAGTTCTTTACATAAATTCGCGCGGCGCCGCGGGAATTGCACTTCCGCGTTTATCGACGCGCATTACAAAATACGTAGCGCCAATAAACTAAAGGAATAACGAGCCATGCAAGTGAGATCGCTTAACTTTCTTCTAAATTTCGAGGTGCAGGCGCCTGCGATTTTCACCTTCCCTTCTTATCGCGTTTACATTACTGCAAATAGTTATGCTAATTTCGGGGCCCGCATAACCGAGACAACGATAAACAATATAATACGGCAAAAATTATTTGTCACGTGGGGCGTTGAAGTAGAGGGAAACGGTAAAGGAGCTGCAGCCCCGACTTTCCTCGCCGCGCGGTTTTTTCCACGTATATTCCGCAGAGACGGGCGGCGGTTGCGCACTGGCTCGTTGCGCGGCCTCGATGTTCCCGATAGATAAAGGAGTTCCCGCGTAAAAAAGGCGTTTTGCCAAGTGGCCCGAGGAGATAAACCATCTCGCCCACTGGCTGGGGCGAGATTGACAATTGGCGGGGGCCGGTGCGCCTTCCCCCGGGCTCCCCGGGAGGAAGCGGCTCGAGCGAAAACGAAGGCGCCGCCGCGGCTTTGCCGTATTAATAGCTCGGGGCCGCTTTCCGCGTCGCGCGCCGCTCGCCCACTTGCGCGCATTCGCGGCAGCTCGCTTGTCCCGGAGATAAGATAGCGCGGGTCCAACTACCGGGCGCATAAATTCCCGGGGCCCAACAATCGCCCGGCTCGCGCCTCGACCGAATTTATTCCCGCCGATCGCCCCGGGCGATTCGCTGCGCCCGATTATTTATCCCCCGATTAGGAAGCCTATCGCCGCGGGGAGCCAGCGAGACGCCTCCCCCGCCCTTTCCCCGATGATGAGTTGGCGCGTTGCGCAACGACATTCCGGCGGCGCTGCCGAGCGGGAAAAGCACTAACGATCACCCGGGCGGATAGGGCCCCGGGCGCGCGCCTCCCGGACTCTCCTCTATCTGGAGTCGGCGCGGAGCCGAGGCCCCTAAAAGCTCCCAGCGAACACGGCCGCCGCTTAAAGCCTAGTCTCGAATTATACGGCGCGTCTATTATTAGAGGCGGGCGGCCGCGGCTGAACCCATTATCCGGGGAAAACGATATCGTTAAGCGCCCGATTCGGGCCCTCGTAAAAATTTATCCCCAATTAGGGCGCCGTTAGTGCTCTAGCCACCCGTGCCGCTCCGCGACGCCCCGCGAGGCCCTGCGCCCCGCGCCCACAGCCCCTCCCCGAGGAGCCTGCGAAGAAGCAATTACCGCCTCCCGCCGCGTAGCACCGCCTCCGCAGCCGATGCCCTCGAATCCCTCGCCCGGGCTTCCTTCTCACCCTCCCGGCTTTGACAGCTTGTTTAGCCGGGACGCGACCCTCGCACTGGCTTCGGGAATTTTAACGAAAATCAAGCGGAAGACCGAGACGCGCTGAATGCGCGCTCACTTGATCCCAGCCGCGCTTGGCCTGGAGTCCCGACGGGTTCGCACTGTAAATCAGCGCTGATATACGCGGTGCCCTGTTCGATTTTCAGATACACGTTTGCATAAGACCTAGGCGATCCGAGATTTTCCTCTCGAACGGTGTGAAATTGCGGTTAGACAATTCTGAAATGTGGTGGAAGAGAATATTAAATTTACTGCCTCGTAAACGTCTGCGTTAATTTAAAAGTGAGACTGCGCAACGCAGGATAAACAATATGCGAACAGACCGCAGGGAAGGCTATGTCATTAAGACGCGATCGTTCCAAGTGAATAAAAAGCCCCGAGATTATCCTGGCGGCAAATTCGAAAAAATCCCACCCAGTCCAAACATCCTCGGGATCTACATGTTCGAGCTTCGCATAGTTCAGCTACAAGCCTCACGAGCTATCGACCATCTGTACAAATCGCCGCACTCGGGAACAAGCGTTCCTCACACCGTATCATTATTTACAGAAACGTCGAACAGGTAGCTTGGGGCACTAGACCCTTGCAACAGAATCATTCGCTCCGCGGGGATTTGTCTGCAAGTCGAGGGCCCGCGAGAGGGAATACTAATTTTCCGCGGCGATCGATCGCGCGGCCAGTAGATCGTGCACGCGCAGAATTCGATCTGGGATCGCGCGCGAGTGCCGACACTATCGATCAATAAATATTTATGAATGGCTCGCGCGAGGAACATTGTCTGTCTCTTGGGGGCTTGGAGGGCAGATTTCGCCCGCGACGCTGCCCCCTTGTACCATTGAATTTCAAATGTGACCTCGATCATTCATAAAGCTCGGAATACCTCGCCCCGCTCACCTGCAGTCCTCCATTGTGCAAGTGACATTGTTTCGATAATAGCCTGGCTTGTCACGATGGCTTTTCTGGAACACTCGTTACGGAGGCGTTTAATTGTCGATATCGAGACGCTTTTTTCAACGCTTGGGGTTCCTTCAGTGAACAAAACACGTTTCGCACGGAACCAAGCACCGAACGATATGTCGTCGATTCGTGTTAAAGCTGCACTTATGCAAGCGGATAATCAAAGACATGAGCAGTTATAGATTATATTTCTTTATCAAGATTATCTCAGTTAAAGATGCCAATGGTATCAAGAAAGCTTATTTTCCTTGCATAATTGTATAAGCTTAAAGTTATTCATTAATAATACCACTTTAAGAAATCTAAGTTTTTTCATATAATTATTTCGGATTTTAGAAAAATTTTAAATGTAACGTGACGTATCGTTAATGGTTTGCCATAGCCTTCAATTTTGTTTGCGAAAATTCGTTGTGAAAAACTTCAAGTGCATTTTCAAAAACTAACTTTGTTCGATTAACTTTTCTACATTTTGTTACTAACAGCTTAATTATTGTTACAAAAATACTATTTATTTAAAAAAGTCAAAAAGAAATACTTGTAATATAAAATTTATTATGTTGAAACTTCAAGTATTGTTAATAGTGTCATGGGTCATAAACCAAATAATTCAAATTTATTAAAATACTTAATAATATCTTACTCATGCATATATATGGAAATTTAAAAGCTGAAAAATTGTAAATTTTGCTGATAATCAGAAGTTATAGTAATTCTTGGCTATACATATTGATGAAAACTGACACTTATTATCACATTATTATCGTAAACAGCTACACAGCTTTCTTAAAGTGGCATTATTTATGAATAACTTATAAGCTTATACCATTACGCAAGGAAAAAGCCTTCTTGATATCATTGGCATCTTTCGCGCAGAGATAATCTTGATAAAGAAATGCAAGCTATAACTGTTCATGTCTTCGATTATCCCCTTGCATAAGTGCAGCTTTACCGCCAAACGATGACAATCGTTTGGTGTGAAACGTGTTTCGTTTGTCGATCAACTACGAAAATTATTGAAAGGGATCGAACTAAGTCGACAAATGAAAAGTAATATAGCGAAAGGTTATTCCAATCATTAAACAATTAAAAATCAAATATGTAATCAAGATTTTTGTAATAAATATCTAAATTTTTGTTTTATATTAAATTTTCTTTTATTTAAAATAACACCTATCATTATTGGGTTTTCAGCTTATAACGAAAATTTACAAGGTTTTGGAAAAAGAGCATTAGAAGTGCGAAACTTTTTAGCTTAAGTACATGCTTTTTTAGATTTAGATAGTTTAACTTGATTTTGCTTACATTTTTTGCGTACAAGGATACATTACTGAAATCGCAGCGTTGATTAATTACAAGTTGATAATCCTTTGGATAACGCGTTTAAAATAATCATCGCAATAAAAAAACGATTATATTCGGGTTTGTGAGTGTTCCTGCAAGACGCCGTAATTGTATGGTACTGTATTTTGGACACGGCAATTTAATGCATTTGATACGATACTATATAATTTTAGTTCTTAAATACTTTCTTATAAAACATATTCCGATGATCCAAAATATCTTGTTAGTCTATATTGATGTTTGTAATTTCTTCTACAAACTTAATTTTAAAAAATACATAAAATAAATAAAATATTTTGTTATGCTGTAACCCATAAAAAATTAAAAAATAGTGAAGGAAGAAGCTTTATACTTTATCAAAATTTTGCTCTGCAGGTTTTCAAAGTGTGAATTATAATTACCAATAAAGAATAATTTTCTATAGCATCTCACTATAATTTCTTTTGATCCACTATATGCACATTTTTATAATACTTTAAAATGATTTGAATAACGAATATTATTTAGCGTTTTTAAATTAAAAATTATACTATTCAATGTTTTTCAGCTTTAATGGTTCAATAATAGTTTACTTGAGCATAACGCTTTAGATTACTACCAATTCAAAAATATGTAAATCTGAATATAAAATTATTTATTATTATTGCTATGATTGTGATATACTTAAGAATCTTGTGAACAATTGATGTTGTTATCTTTGCACAATTGATTAAATAAGCATGAAGCAATTATTTAGTAAAATATTCTGAAAATGTTATTATTTTTTTTCATAATTTATATATTATTTTCAAAAATTTGGCTAATATTAAATCGCACAATATAGTTTTTAATTGCGATTATAAATTTTTAATAATAATATGTAGTAATATTAAATTTATGAATGTAATATATTTAAATAATGATCGTCAGTCCTTGATTAGTGATTGAGTTGAAAATCTGCCTACTGGCCAGTCACAACTAAAATCACAGACAGTACATTGTTAACTATAGCTATACACTGACATAGTACTTGCAAAGATTTTTAAAAGGGTCTGCATGGAGTATATTAAGAAATAAGAAAGGATACTCATTTCTCAGATTTAATTGATATACTTAATAATAAAATTGTTGGAGTATTACGCCCTTATAGTAGCTAGAAGCGTGGGCATGTCTCTAATAAGAGCGAGTCGCGTTCCACACTCGCATTATCTCCCCGCGTGACACGGCGTAGCCCGAGGACTAATGATTACGAGGTCTAACAGCGGTCTATTTTGTGCCCTTGCAGGAGAACGGCTGCCTCTACTCCCACATAAGATGGGGCGAGGCCTTCGTAATCGTCTACAGCGTGACGTGCAAGCGCAGCTTCCAGGAGGCGCGGGGCCTCCTCAAGCAGCTCGCCGACCTCCGGCTGCCATCCTACTTCACCGCTCTGCTGCTCGGCAACAAGCGCGATCTCGATCATGCACGGTGAGTGAGCGCCGAGCGCGCCCAACTAATACACATGCGCGCCCACGAGATCCCGGGAGCTTTTGCTTCACACCCGAGGCCTGCATTCGGCGCTAAGCCACACTCGCGGACTCCTACCGGGGCTCCGATTTCAGAACGGAAATAAAGTATCGCTTTTCCTGGCTAGTCGCGGCATTCTTTAATCCCCCATCGAGTGATGGTTAATGACGCGTGTGCATGAAGCGAAGGAAAAGAATACGAGCCGAGGCGGGTACGGCGCGTCTCGCCGACGTCGGTACCGATCTACTTGTGCAGCTATCTGCGTCCGAGGAGTGGATCACGTCAAAATTAATTAATACCGTGGTATCTAGTTTTTAATAAAACAATAATGGGCCCATTGTTACAGGTTAAATGGTGGATCTTTTTCAGGTAACCTGCTTGTTATATATAGTGTCATTGTTCCCATCCACAAGGGCGCGCAAGTAGGAATATTTTATTGTTATGGTATCTCGTCGGCTAGTATATTCAAGGGGAGAATGAGATATTCAATATAGCTTGCGATTATGCCTCGGCGTTCATAAATTTCGAAGGGGCACAATTGCCAAGTCGAAGAGGAGGCCCGCGCCGGGGAAGGCGAGGCCGCGGTGCGCTTAACTAGGCAGAAGACCCACTGGAATAAATCCCCTCGGCTCATTTATAACCCGGGCTATCATCAAGTATGCGCGCGCCCTCGGTGGGCGCAGCTTTTTGATAACGAGCCCCGCGCCAAGCGCCGTATTAAAAAGCCGCTCGGACCGAGATAGACCCAGTTCCCCGAAGTCGGCTCGGGCGCCGCCGCGTGATAGACAAGGGTCGCGGCAGGCCGAAGGACAAAAGGGCCAACCGGTTTGCCAGGGCGCTTTGATCCCGCTCGGATCGGCATCGGGGCCCCGTCATACGCGCGGACCGCGCTTCATGCGGGTGTTTCCTTCTGCGCGCGAGCAACTAGGGGCTTCCGTGACCCCGGGCAACCTTGTCCCCCGCAGTTTTAGCCGCGCGAAGTTATGACGCGCCTCGCTTTCACGGGCGTCCGGATCGTCCCAGCACCTACTCCCTCCCTTCTCCCGCGGCCCCACTCGGCTTTTTCATTCTCTCCTTCTTTCGCGCGTTGCGTAAGGAAGAAAGCTACTCGAATTTAGTCAAAGCCTTTGTCAGTCTAGGTCGCGCAATAGGTTCTAAGTGCACCAAACGTATCAAGCCGTTTAATTAATTATTTATTAACCAAATTCTTGTCGTTAAAAAATCGAAATCTCTCAAAAATGAGGATCGACAGAATTAGTTTCGATGAATAATGCATAATTTAATAATTTTTAAAAAGCCATTTATAAGCATTCCATCTGGAAAGTTAGAAAAAGTTCAGTGGAATAACAAAAAAAATAGTTATATAGAATACCAATAGTTTCAAGTCTGGTACAAATTCGACGTGGGAGGTATATCCACGTAGCGTACAAATATTTAAATATCAAGATGTAAAAGTATTACTAAACTAATAAATTGCGTTACACTAAGAGATCGAAAATTCTTTAGTAAATTCCTAAGCTCTATTTTTTCTGCAATAAAAAACTAAATATATATATAATCATTTTTAAATTTTACTAGCTTATCGACCATTTAATTCAAGCTAATGTGTTTGCGTATAATTTCCATGAATTTCAAGATAACAAGTGGGACATTATTTGTATGTAACAGTGGCAAAGCCGAACTTTAACGCATTTTGATCCGTATAAAGACGTAATATAAGAATCAGATGAATTTTTTAACGTGTTTTTCTTATCCTATGTTTGAGATATTAAAATAAACAGAAATCAAATGTAGTTGATCTGTTTGTAATTGGGAGAAGGAATGATATGTACAAAGGCTAATAACTAATTGAACGGCATGCACTCAATTTTTTATTGGAATATTACAAACTCTTCAATCGTCTAATAGAGCGAATTTTTCGAGGAATTTTTATGACTGCAGCCATCCGTAAAATACCCATTTAACACCAATCGTAAAGCATTGGTATTACCTACGTGATGCACACATGAGTATCTTGAATTTTTCGTAAAATGCATCCATTCTTGAGAGCGCTTATAATTCAAAATCGAAAGTGTTATACCTCGTAAAAGTTCAATGAAAAGATAACCCAGTCGATACAATAGAGTATCCATAGCTGTCCTAAGATTTATATAGAGAAATAAGAACGATTGTTTTATTACCCTCTAAATAAAGTGGTCGACATTGACTTTCTTTGGCGAGCAAACGACCGCAGTGGCGCCTCGAATAAAAGATTACTCAAACGAGGAATACAATTGTTTCTTTATTGAAGCAATCTGTTTCGCGTCTACCACTAGTAAGGTGTAAATTAAATACTTGGCTCGGACTATAAAACTCGACATCCATTTTAAATTTATTGCTGATTTTATTTATTGGCCGCGAAATCAAAAGTGCTCATCGCATTAGGCGACAGACCATTCATATCCCCCGTGCGATCAAATGATTCGAGTACAATACAATCTTTAATACTTGTCTCGCGTGCGCATTCGTTCTCCGTTCGCCAGCATTGACAAGAGGTAGTGGCGCGCGAAGGGGCCACTACACCTGTCCCAAATTCGTCGAAACAAATGCAAGGACAGCAAAGCGGCACTGAGGTGGGGGCCAGATAAATATCGGGGACCCGAGCGGGGACCACGTTGGGAGGGAGTGTCGCGGTCCGAACGATCGCTCGCGCGTATCGATTTCTCGCACGCATCGGGACAATGCGCGGCAGGGGGCCACACAATGTACCGTTAAGGAGGCACGGGACGCCGGTCCATTAATCACCGGGCGGGCCGCCACGGCGCCGCTTATCTCCCCCCGCGATAAAACAGTTTGTCCGCAGTTAATTTCTCAGATAAGCGGGCGCGCGCCCGCTCCAGAATAGGCGGGAGGTGCCTGGGCGCACTTGCCGGATTCCTGCTTTCTCCGCGCGACGCCCCGCGAAAAAGTGAGTGGATGATGCGGGACTTTCTCTCTCTTTCGCGGGCTCTCTCCCTCTTTATGTGCGCGCACGCCTTTCTGCCTCCTCTGCGGCCTTCCGCACAGGGATCTTTGTGTTGAAAGCGAGGAGGGCGATTTTTTTCGCGAGCCCAGGCATTCGGTCGATAAGTTATCGACCGTTCAGTGATATTCCGTCCGCTTCACTTTTTCTTTGTCAAGAGATCCATTTTTGAGTCGAGTACGTAAGGGGAAAGCACAGTAATTTACTGATCGTTTCCGTACCCCCTATTAAAAGAGCAATAACTAATAGGTTTTTCTGGATGAAGGTTGGGGCGATAGTATATGCGATGCCTGGGATTGAGATCGCATAAATTAACCCGCATAGGGCTCATGTTAGCTTTGTTGCACGATCTCGATAAGTCAGCACGTTGCTTTTTTCAATTTATTATTTTGGTATTCCAATTTCGAATAAATTGAACACTTGAATTAAATACATATATCTTCGAAACGATTCAAAATAAGATAAGTTTACAAGCTCTCTCATTCTGCAGTGAGTAATGATAAATTAAAATTCACTGACCTCTTCAATGTTTTAAAATCGATACATTTAAATCTTATTAATTATCCAATTCGATGAACATTCATACTAATAATATTCATAAATTTGAATATCACAGAACGCAGATATGATAAAAATGATTAATTACCGATACAATCTAATTGAAACCACTATTAAATATTTAGGTTTAATTATTACAACTTCCTCGTATTACTGAAATTGGAGGTCAATGGCTCTTGAACTCGATCAAATATTTTAAAAATAAAACTGTTTGTATGTTCATTAAGTATAGTCGCCCAATGCATTGAAGATAATACATACCTCCGACACTCGCTAGCTTTTAAAACTATAAATTAAAAGGTCGGCTGCCTATCTAAATGCGCGAAATTTCCCTAAGATAGTACAAGTGTGAGGGATAATCGGTGGTATTAGCCGCAATCTGCCCGATAATCGCCGAGTTCCTTGAACGGCGTAATCGGGAGACTAATCGGAGGAAAAATGTCTGCATACGTACAATTAACGTGCGCAATCTTCGTCGTGTTTACCCTTTTAATTATATGATAAAACGCGCCTGACTCGACTCTTCCAGGCTCGACTGTGCGCGCCTTATTTTTATCGGTCTCGAATTTATTTAACAAACACTCTGCATCAAGATTTGTTATGGGGCAGAAATGCGAGATTTATTTAAAATATTTTAATGTACGACCTCCATACGAGCTACGCGTATCACCGCTCACAAGTGCAAATATCTTGTTCCAGCTCGAAATACCTACATAATCGCGCCCCCCGCGCCTTATTACCATCACGAATCAGAATTATTCTAATTTGAATGCTACGGAATTAGCGACATGCGATGATTGTTAGTAACACGTTAGCGTTCGTCGGGGGAAAATCCAAGGCGCGGCTGGTTTCCCTCTAATTGAAATACTTTTTTGCTAAATTATACATGTCAATACGATATGCACAATAGTATTTGCATATATTCAACATTTTATGTTCCTTTTTACATTTCCACCTCGGTTTCTACAATATCTGCTTTAAAATAGAACAAAAAACAGAGAAATATCCTCTATAATTAATTAAAGAGAATTTGCACTAATGCCGCTTTGAACTTTCAATATATACATTTAATACAGAATGATAAAGTACATTTTTTTATTTTTTGTTAGAAATATTATAAATGTATAAGAAGTGTATGAATCCTTCTTACAGAATTAATTATTTTAATGTTTAATTCGTCAAATTTGCTATCATATAATTGAATCTTTACAATTATACCGTTTGAAAAACAGAACCATGCAACTGAACAAACGAAAGGGAATAAAATAGGTGAATATTAGGCCGATGCGCTTTCTATGAAAAACAGTGTATAAATTATACGAATCCCACTCATTTTCCCCCATAAATAAGAACCGAAAGGATACTTTCGGCATTGAACAACGTGCTCCATCCGATCCAATTAAGCCGCTAAGGCGTGCACACGAGCTTATCGCAATGGAGTATTAAGATATCTACGCTTTCACCGATATCTGTGTAATATTCACGGGTCGCCCTAGACTCACCTCCTCAATTACTACAGTTAAAGTTAGGAAAATATTAACAGTTTTTACGCATCGGGGTATGTAGTTCTCAGACATCTTGCGAAGAGGCAACAGAGTTTGTGAGATCCTTTCTAAAATGTGGAAATCCGCGCTTCTAGTTTGAAAGCAGTTTATCTAAACTGTTTAGTTGTAAGATATAAGTTGATAAAAGTATACTAAAATTATAAAGTAAAATCAATTACATATAAACGCAATACTTTTATATTTATATGAAAAATATTATCTACAATAAATAATCAGTAACTGCTTTATAACATTAAAATATTCTTGAAATTATTTAATATGTGGAAACACCAAAATAGGAATGATCACTTACTACTGCTATAAGTAAAAACTGAAATATTTTATAATAAATGACAAACAAAGTTACAAAGCTGTATAATTAAAAATAATTCATTATACAATTTAAATATATAAAATTAAGCAGTAAATGCTTTCTAAATATAACTTAAATACTATGTTCAATCATACAATATTTACTATATTTTAGGAATACGGCATATTAATATTAATAACTATACTGTACAAAATTTATGATTGAATTTTCAATAATTGTACTGGAAGTTTTTTTATGAACGGTACTGAAAATTCATGTCGGTATACTTGAAATTTCAAACAATTTTGTGATTCAAAATCGCGCGCGCGTGCACACGCACACAGAGGTCAATGGTTAGTCTTTAGTCGTTATTTGAAATAAATCATTGTGCAAGATTAAGCAATGTACTATTTTTTGCTGTGTATTATTCCGCTGTCCATTATATTTGAATAAACGATTCAACTAATAATTGTACAACAAAAAAGATGTGTCGAAAAATAATTTTAAGTATTTTTTTCAAATCGTCTGCTTTCTTTTTAAATTAATAGTATCAATCAATAGCATATCTTGCTTACATGGAAAACTTAAAAATAAAATGAATAAAAAATGAAATGAAATTTTGGTGCTTTTAGGCAAATTATAAAATTATAGAAATATTCAACTTTTTGTTAATGTCAGTAAATTTTTGCTAAGCATCTAAGAAATTTAGTTTTATTATGTAAGAAATTTGAAGTATGTAATAAGTTAAACTAATTCATAAATAGTGTTTGGAGTTAATTATATTAACAACTGTGTCTACTAATAGATAGTCCAGATTGGTATTTTGTAAAATATTAAAAATTTCTTCAAGATGGTCTATTACCAAATAAATGGATTGATAATGTGCCACCTGAATATATACATATTTAGAAATGCTTAGTGTATTTTCTCTGTATGAAAAAAATATTTTGCTTGATTACTATTTGACTTAATTACAAATATTATTTTATTCTACGTGTCGAAATGAGCAGAACTATAATCTTGTACGTAAGTCTTTTATAAATAGTAACTTTTCAAGGATTATTTGCACCAAAGTAGTAATTTAGTTTTAGGTAAGCTACGACTTTCCAGCAGCACATTGATTGTTATACAGCCTTAGTTAAATGATGACAAAAGCAGATTTAACTGTAGAGAACTTACTGTTTGACAGTGGGAAAGGAAGTTATTTTTTGAGTTGAGTATTGAGTGAGGTCATGAAAATAACCAAGAAAAAGACTAAAGTGTCCCATGCCTTCTGGTATTATGAATAGAATGAATTGTCAAATTTTGATTCACGTACGAAAGTGATTAATGTGAAACCGTTTGCTTACGTATTACAAGTATCCATAAGATTCTCTGATACTTATATCCATATTGATTACATGTAGATTATGTAAGCCGCAAAAAAATTCACTTAATACATTAATTTAATTTTTTTCTAAATGTTATAAATATTGAGATCGCATAACCAATAATTTTTCCAATAATAGATTATCTTGCCTTTCAACTTTTCATGGGGGATAAAAAATGACTATGTTAATTTAAGTGAATAATATCAAGAAAATATAATAAATAATTTATATGGAGTCATATAATGTGAAATGGTATACTGCATATTATGTATTTTCTTTCACTCAGTTAATTAAATTAAATCTTAATTTTGAAAGAATAATAATTAGGATATAATAATTATACTTACATGTCACAATAATACTTGCATGTGTGTGTGTGTGTGTGTGTGTGTGTGCGCGCGCGCGCGCGCGTGCGTGCGCATTTATACAGTTTCATTCATTGATACAATTCATATATCTTTTTTTGTCCATTAGCATGCAAAGTGTATTTTATTAAAAAATGTTATCATTAGAGCTTTATTTAAATCTTTCTTAAAAATAAATTATTATCAAAAAGATGTATTTTGGAATTTTCATGAGACTATTTTAATAATGACTGAGGCAGTAAATCTAATAAAACATCAGATGTAGTTCAGGAACATATAACTTTATCGCGAGGAAAGGAAGCCAGCACGCCGGAGCTAAAACGGTGTAACTGTAAAACGATTCTCGGTTTACTCTCAGTCGTAACGATTCTTAACGTCTCATCTAATACACTTTTATCACGGCGGTAAAGTAAATTGCTTGCCTGAATCCGTCATTACACTACAAGGCGCTAACTCCACTCGCGGCGACGGCCACTCTTTCATTAATCATTTCCGAAATAGCGCTAAGCTTGGGTGTGCCATCTTATTAATTACCGAAGCGCGTCGTCCGCGCGATAATGCGCGGCCCGATCGAGCACCAGAGCGGAACAATATCGGGGGCTAATTACCCAAGAGGGCGGAGGCTGCAAGGGAGAGGCGCCCGAACAAGATGTTAACGTCGAACGCCTTTTTCTGCCAGGCCCAACCTGTTTTCGCCGGAGATAGGGACGGTAGCCCAGTGCGAAAAGAAGGAGTCGCTAACGCGCGCTGAAAATTCCGGAGATTGACGCGGTCGATAAGGGCTTATTAATGCCGTCGACCCGCCGAGTTCACCCAGTGGCCGCGAGTCGACGGCCATCGAGTCGAACCAACGCTCCTACGGTAGCGCGACTGCGTCCGTAGTTCTCTATGCTAGTATACTGTGGGGTTTAAGTGCGCTGTAACAACAGCAAATGCTTATTTGAGTACTATGGATTGCAGGAACTTTACGGATATTTTATGCCACTTCTCATATTGATAGATCTCGGGTATTTCCTTGAGGACTGCATTCAACTAATAATTACAATCCAAATATTGCATTCAATTACATTAATTACGCCAAATTATATATCAAATATTTTATGCGTATTAAATGTTAATCTTGTACAAATTAAGTCCTGTGAAAGTATATTTTTGAAATATTACAATGTATACTATAATGATCTTTTTCTACCTGAGTGTAACTATTTTCAATTTAAAAAATAAAAAGGTTTTCATTATAGCATACTCGCAGTTGATCTATAAAGTATATTCTACGCTTGAAGTCAAATTTTAAATATTTACCTACTTAAGGATAAGAGATTGGCATGAAACATTAAATAAAATCTGTATAATAAGTTTATTCCTTGTGTCAAAAATACTTTTGTACATAGTATACTTAATGCATTGAAATTATAAAGCCGTGGAAATATTCTTTGAAGATGATGCGCAAGAAAAAATGCGCACGTATAAGCTAAGATAAAAATTTTATATCAGCTTAATAAGTGAAAATGCAACATAAATAATAAAACAGGCAACCAAACGTGTCTTCCTGAGCTGTCATTTATCGTTCGATTAAATAAGTCCGATGTTTTATGAATGCTGGGGTGAATAAATAAACGACAAGATAAATAACGCAATAAAACGATTCGCATACATGCTCATTTTTCTTACAGAAAAAGTAACATGTTTTAAATTTTGATACGGTTTAATCCGCTTATAAGTAATAAAATTTAAAAAATTTGATAGTTTGATATTCATACTTTCTCAGTTTTTCAAATTAAAACATTACCGTAAACAGCTCTAAGGAAACAAGATGGATAAAATTACATTTTTACATTGCAAAAAATGAAAAATTTAATTTAAATCAAGAATTTTGATAATTAAATAAGCATTGTCATGACTTTTAAAATTATTAAGAATTGTCCATGATTTTACTAGATGAGAAAATTCTCTTCATGAATCAAAAATAGAATGAGTATGATTAATTGAAATATTACATAAAACAAAGCCGCTGGAGCAATGAACTCGGTCTGAAGATAAAGCCAGGAAATAAAGCCGGCAGTTGCAATTAATCTTGCGAACCTCACAAAATTCTTTGACACGACGTCTGCGCTATTACGCGTTACCTCACTCACTGCACACGATCATGTGTAGTTACAAAACCGTCCGACAGCTGTTACGCGTCTTAGTTTCGCTCGCAAAAATAATTTTTTCGCTATCAAATCGAATTTTTGGTTTATATTTAACGTTGGAAGATGAATGATGTTTATATGAAAAAATAAAAATTAAATTCAAAAGAATGATAAATATTAAAAAAGCTTTTTATTTCATTCTGAATTTGATTTTAATAATAATTATTAATTGTAAAAATGATCAACTATGAAGTTTTAAAATAATTCGAAAGTAAAATTAACACCTTATACAAAAGAATTATATGATTTACAGTTGGTCACCTGCTCCAAAATACTTTTCTCCTTTAGCACGTGCATCGCACGATGATTCTGTTTTTATTTATGTGAAAGATTACAACGAGTTTGAAAATCTTAAAATTTTGATTAACTGCAGTGATGCAGTTGAAAATATACCAAAGCAATCGAGCTTTTGCAAATATTAGTCCTCGAGAAATTGCCATGTACCTTTGCACGAAATTAGAAGATTTTAATTAACTGCAGCTTATAATTATCTGAAAAAAGTCAGATTCTGTAAGTCACTTTATAAACACTGGTACCGCGAGAACACGCACGACCCGCTGGCCCCACGACTCGTCTCTTCTCCCCAGCTCTTTTTCATGCACGCGTGCGTGCCTTCTCGCTTCGCCTCTCGCCGCGAGCGACTTCCGCCGAGAGATTGAATTACTCTCGTGGCGACTTCGTTTTTTCGGATGAGTCGCGGCGGCGGAATGCATGAATCGGACGGATGCTCGAGAAAAAGACGGTTATTTTTCGGAGGTCGGCCAGCGGGGCTTCCGTGTTTTTTCAGTTGCACCAGAGCTGCGACGTTGTGAGTTACAGATTTACTTGCCTGTGATCCGACTCTTCTCGGAAAAGCCGTAGCTCCTGGAAAACTGCGTGAATCATTTGTTTACGATGCGTTCATTACAATCATTTATGCTTTTTGAGGCATGTGAGCATTGTATACCTTACACAATCGAAAAAGAATTTTCATATCACAACTGATAATTTAAGGTTTGAGAAATCATGTCAAAATGAGCATCAAAATAATATAATTAACAGAAAATAGTTAGTTTCAAAAGAAAGCAGTAAAAAAGGCTTATCATTATAATTATTGTTTCTCCATAATCTAGAAGAAATGGTCGGAATAGATAAATACGGACTGTTTTATATAAAGTTATTAAAAAATCTTTTCATACTTTATTCAATTCAAGTTAAATTAAAACGCATAATGGACGGTGGATCTGCAAACACGCCTACAAGGGGATAAATCTCTTCGGTCCGACCCCGCGGCGCGTCTCCGATAATTGCAATACTAATAATTGAATCTACATGGGTGCGACGTGTCCGAGGCACACGCATGTGGCAACGCCGTTCAGCAGAGCATGGTGATACTCCATTAAACCTGGAAGCTTATCGGTGAGGCTTATCGTTCTCGGGGGCGGGCATAAGATGCACTGATGCGCACTATTGGAAAAAACAAAAAGCGAACCGCGAATGTATCGGTTACGTTGAGTCTTCGGTGCGGAAGGCCACCGAGTGGGCGCCCACGTGAAAGCTCGCGCCCCCCGGCGATTTTAATTGCGATCGTAAATAAGTCCCCGCGTGGCGCATGTGGGCACACATCGCACGAGCTGATTTTATGTGACCTGCAACGATGAAAAAGAGATAGATTGTTGCTTTTGTCAAGGGTATGCAAGGAATGCGGAAAGGAGCATACGATTTGTCCCGGTTTGTCCCGTTTTCGGAGTATTTCACGTGTACATACTACGGGAATGTCACTTATATCTTATAAAATCATCTTTATTTTGGCACTACACGTCATCGAAAGCTATGATTTTAAACCATCTCGTGATATATCATTTACATTCTGAAAGTTTTGATTGAAAGCCTTAACAGCAACTATTAATGTGTTAATTAATTCAAATTCTTTAATATACTCTAAGTGTGCCTCAATTACATTTTGTGTTTACTTTCTAATATAAAGGATTGTAAAATTGAAACATATGTTTACATATGTATGTCTATATATTTTAAGTTTAAAAGTAGTCTCAGCAAATGGTAGCGCTGACAAACTACCGGAGTTCACGATCTGGAGTTGGGTACGTAAAAACGAACTGTGGCTCGAAATGTCTACATTGATGTTCCTCTATGCTTCTCTCTAAATACCTTCCTAAGTGCATCTAATCTAGTTTTTTAATATCTATTTTCAGGAATCTTGCTTCTTGCAAATAACTAGAAAATAAATGAAACTGATTATAAAAAAGTTATTTTAGGACTGCTTAAGAAAAACTCACAGAGGAATACGGAGGAACAGCAAAGTACACAGAAGGACGTTATTTATCCATGTTTCTTGCTGTGACTTCATATCTTTTGTAACCATTTTACATGCAATATACCATGCAATAGCCATTATACACTGTAACCTTATAATTAGTTCGCTAATCAATATCGAATAAAGTTCAAGAGCATTAGTTAAAATAATAGATCCAGGTATGGACTTACGGGTGCTCATATTCTTAAACATTTTCAAAAAGCTTCCAAAATTTGATGAAGTTCCATAGGTAAAAGAATCGCTGGTAGGTGATAAGTTAATAAAACGACTTCGCAAAGAAACATTTGGTTAGCTGAAATCCTTATTGGCAAAGGAAGCCTAGAGAGTTGTAGATTGTCAATAAGTTGGCTACCTAATATATCATTGGGATATGTTTCTACTGTACCACATATACGCAATATCATGTAATATCTTTGTTGGCAACCATACATAGTAGGGAAGTGGTGAACACAGTGATAGACGACAAATACTTTAGATCCTTGCATTTATGAGCGCTTTGCTTGAAGCGCCTATAGCAGCTATACACAGATGTTTACGTAATCTATTAAAATTGATTATTTTATAGTTTAAAGATAGTTTGATTTTAAATACTAATATAAGTTGTTATTTTTCTATTTTTATTAGTACACGCATTACTATTAAATTTTAGTAGTAACTATATGCGTAAATACATGCAATAATTTTTACTAAAATTTTTGTTTAGGTTGACTAAGCTCACTTATGCATAAATAGACATTAAAACTTAACATTATATCATTAATTCTAAAATAATAGAAAGTACAAAATTAAGTAAATAAAGTTTACTTAATATAATTAAAAAGAAAGTTTCTAAAGAATATTTGCCTTTACTTCAAAATAAACAATCAAATATTAAATTTTGAAATGTATTTCTACTCCTAGTTGAGTTCAGAAAATTTAAATATAAATTTCTAAATTCAATTTATTTAATTTTAAAGAAGTACAATGAAAATACGTTTGTATTCATTAAATCGTTTAACTTCAGTATGACAGAACTCTGTTATAGTCTGCTTCGATCGCATTGTAGGAAATTCAAAGCGTGATATTTGAGATGATATTTTATAGTAAGATATTTTTGACATTATAGATTTATATAAAGAAAATAAATGATCCAAAATTGACAGGGGTAACATATTATTACAGACTATTAGTCATTTTGATTATATAACCGAATTTTTCACATTGTCTAAATTTCACAATTGTTAAAAAGTTTTAGTGATATTTAAAAACGATGGTGATTGAAAAAGCGATATTCTATAAAATATATTTAATTATTTTCTGAATCTAAATTATTTATATATAATGTAACTGTTTCAATTATCATCAAAATATTTTGCGTATAGACGCACACAAGATAAATTATATTGCCCGCATTTATATTTGACTATGTGCCAGATAGCTAGCAAATTAAAGAAGATATTAAAGCTACTTATTTAAATTATTCAAATATGATTAGCCCAGTGCAGTATGTGTATTGAAATAAAATCATTCTTTCCTTGGATACATACATTTTACTAATACTTTTTATTTATTTATTAATTTAACATTTTATAAATATTAATGTATTTTTATTTTTGTTGCGTCTACATGATAGAACTCGAATGTATAAAATATAGTCATATATTGTTTACTTTAAATTATAATACTTTTTCATGATTTACATAAAAAGAAAAGTAGCTACATCATTATTTAAAAGTTTGGCTTAGGAAATGTAACAATGTCGAGAACAATGTAGTTTTTAAAACAAATTTACTTATAAATTATTTCTTTGAAATGTGTTATTTTCAAATAAATGTGTATTATTTTATACATAATATTACACAACGTTATAATTATATCAAATATTACTTACATAATAATATATATAATTTATTTTATTATTTATATTATGCAGAAGTATCATCAGAAAAAATATACTTTAATCGTGTGATATTGCTTAATGTTATAGTTTTAGGCAATTCGCCCAAATTCCACTGTCCAAGCCACTAGTAGATTTAAAATGAGTTCACTTCAAATTACTTAACACTCTTGATCTTTATAATACTTGTGGATTTCAAAATGTTATTGCGTTGTTTCAAAGTTACAAATGATCATAAACTATAAACGAAAAATATTGTCAATCTTTTAACATGAAAATTAATTTCATTATATAGGATGTATAATTAAAAATTAACAAATTTTTTAGTACGATGTTTCTCGACTTTAGATTCTATAGGCGTGTTCAATTTGTTTAATTCTTTATTTATTAGATGATTAGTAACTATAAATAATAAAGATTTGTTTGATTTCCATAAATTAGACATTCGAAGCAAGTGTTGAAAAGTCGCAGTTAAATGCAGACCCGTCTTCTTTGTGTTTCAGGGAGGTATGCGTCGACGAGGGCCAACAGCTGTCTCTCGCCCACGGATGTCAATTCTACGAGGTGAGCGCGGCAGAGAGTCCGGCGGGGGCGGCACTCGCGTTCCAGGGCCTCCTCCGCGAGGCGCGCTCGGTCCAGCTGCTTCGCGCCCTACCCATTCGCCGAAAGCTCGGGGTCCACTCGGTTTCACGGGTTCTTGGGACGATATTTGGAAAGAACAGCGGGAGCAGCAGCGGAGCCAACGGCAACGGGAGTAACGGCAGTGCCAAGGACCGTAAGAAGAGGCCCTCGCTCAGCATATGACGGCTCCTGTGCGCCCTCCTCCTCGGCGCAGACTCGAGCGATGAGCCCGGCTGTCGGCAGGACGTCGTCGTCCTCAGCAGCCGGGTCCACGCGGGCCTGCGCGGCTGACCTCCGTTGTCGCCGTCACATACTCGACGCGGAAAGAATGCGTTTATCCCTCGTTTACTAGGAAGCCCTATGCCCTCGTCAGGACGAGAGACTGCAACTGATCTCCGAATTGCGGGGCGACCGATGCCCTGCCTCATCGACTGAGCGCCTATTTTTTTATGGTCTCTCTCGTGACCCTTGCTATAGGCTGACTAGACCACTGGAGAATCGGTTCTTCCACTACTCAACTCGATTGGTAAGGCAGGACTATCGCGACGCCCATCCGATGTGGTTACCTTGACAAAATAAGTCATTTTGGTTTTTTTTTGGCACTTTTTAGGGTGAACTTTTTCGTTTGTGCGCTGTTCTTTGTAACACTCAAGAAGTTTGTGAGTTTACTTAAATTGCAGCTATCAGTCGATATGAAGGAGACTGACTTTTTTAGTTACTAACATTTAAGGTATTTAAGGTAGACGTTATCTAGAATTTTGAATAACAATAACAGTTGTTAAACTATAGAAAAGTAGTGTGAAAATCGGAAATATTATTATCAAAATATCGTTTTTTCAATTCAATGAATCCTCTCATTACTCAAAATAATAAAATAACATAAATAGTTTGCTTATGGATTACTTATTAATACAAAGCTTATTAAGCTATTAATAATACTTACGATTGTTCATTTCTTTTCGTTAACTTATTTTTCTTAAAACGTTAGTTGTTATATCTATTTAGACTTTGATTTAATTCTTAAAGTTGGATAACTACTACCTTAAATACTAATGTGTATTTGAATCAATGTTTAGCTGCTTGGCATTTAGACTGTAAAAATAAATATTTATTACCTATCGTGACAATTTAATTGCCGTTTGAGAAAATCGGTATTATCGGTCAATAAATGAGTCTTTATTCTTAACAAGTATGTATAAATTTGTTACAAAATTCGTTCAAAAAACATCTGAAAATACCGATAAACATATAATTATTTTTGGTACTTCAATGAAATAATTATAATAACTACTTCAATCATATAATTATTTTTGAAAAATTGTTCATTTTTTAATTGAATAATTTTCTTATTCCACTTTTTTAATGATTTAATCAACCAATCATAAAAATGTTTACGAAAGTTTTTATAAGAAGATTTATAAATACAAGAAAAAAGTGCCCTAAATAAAATTTAGTATTAAATCAATCAGTAATTAAATCTAAGTCGGAAGAAAAATAACAATTAAGCAAATGATAAAATCAAAATCTTATTAAATAAATAATTTACGATATAACAGTGACACCTGACCGTGGATTTAAAACATTTGATTACTTAAAAGTAATAAATCAGAAAAAAATATGAAAACGCACACGAGATGAAATTTATATGAGGATATTTGTATATGCATGTATGCATGAGTGTATACACGCATGTGTGTTTGAGAAAGAATGAGTGAGTGTGTGACAAGCAGCGACGTCGGAGTAGGTGAGAGTGGCGCAAATGTAAACATCACTCGATACGATCTAAACAAAGTTAAAGTGAATCGAGTCATCTACATGAACATTTTGTACATATTATCACAATAATGCGATCGCTAGTGCTAGCACTTGCTCGATTACTTTTTAAGATATATACATACAAATATGAAAAGCACTTGGTGACGAATTTTCCGGATTCGAAGATTTAGCTTTACTTTCAAACCATAAAAAGTTTGCATTCACTCATTGCGATCACTGTCAATTTCGATTTCGAATAAGTATTTTTTGACACTAAGCTATGAACTTGTGATCGAGTACTTAAAAGTAAAATACATATCAGAGGCAGAGAAAAAAGTGTTAGATCAAAAAGAAAAGTTATGTATATGTGTATATCATTTAGAAGGAACTAAGGATTAAAACCAAGTTATAATTCTATTTTTCTTCTGCAAGTGAATCTCGAACATTTACACAACTCTATATTGGGTGTTCATACAATAATATAAATTGCACCTTTGAAGTGCACTTGCGTTAGTGAAAGAAACTTGAGCTTCCAAATTTAAAGGTTTCATTTTTCTTATCATTTTATTTATTTTAATTAATCATTAATGTATTATAGATATTATGAAAATCATTCTCTCTAATAGTTTGCATTATCTATTCGCTACGAGTACACCAGGTTTGTTTCAACAATATGTTAATAGTGTTACGTACGCGGCGCCTGCTGGGGGGGGGGGGCGTCTCTGCTCGTGAATCGAGCGAGTGAGTGCGGTGAGTGCGTCCGGTGGCGGGGATCGAACTCCTTGCTGGCTCCGCACCTTGTGGCTCGTCTCTGTGCGGCCACGACACCGTATTTCGTGGATTCGCGTTTATCCTGCTTCTCTGCCACGGGGCCCAAGCTGCTTCGTCTACGCATATTGCTTGCGTTTCCCCCGATTTGGCAAAACATCTCCTTCCTTCGAACAAAGCCTCCAACTCTATCGCAGCGTCGATGGCTTCTCCTATGTGCAGCGGGTTCGCCTGCTGCACCCAATAATTGAGCGGCGGTAATAATCCGAGAATAAAATTATGTAGTGCCCAATTTCCAGCCTTTCGAATTTCATAGGCCTTCTCCGTATGGTTGGCGTCTCGCGCGTTCTCGTAAATCGCGACGAGTTGTCGGTATAGCTGATGTACGCGCTGGCCGTATTCGGCGACGCCCTCTCCTCTTCGTTGTTGCCCTTGACGCAGTTTGTATATTATGTCCTCCGCAACCCCCGTCGGTTTAAATTGGGCGGCCAGATCATGAAGTAAATGTTCTAATGTACGATAGATTCATAGATCTCCTGAAGATGAGCCCGCGCTACGAGTGCGGGGCCCCAGAATTCCCCGCGACAACGGATATCGGAGCCGCTGCCTTCGCGGCTCCGTCGCGTGTTGCGCAGAAGGTGTGTACGTGACAATAGTAACGGATATCTTTTAAGTAAAAAAACAAAACGAAGTAAAGATTTTTTCAGGCTTACATTATATAGTTAGTAGTTACAAGAAAATATTATATTTTTGCTTAAAAACTATTTACTCAAATTAGTTAAATATTAATATACTTTTATATTTTCAATGTATACTTTTGTATATTTATTATTAATGTATATTTTTGTATATTTTAACGCTTTTCTCTTTATCATAGTCGATGCTTTTATAACGTAATTTATTTTCTCAAACAGATTGCTCACAGCGAATATGTTTAACAAGCATGAACAAATTAGTGATAAAAATATTATTTGATTTCTAATAATTATGATTCTTGTGGGAAAAATGATAACCTATTTAAACAGGAAAGCAATGAAACAAGATGTGATATTAATTATACAAGATGCCTTTTAGGGATATGTAAAAAATTTAATTGTTTTAACAGAAGTTGGTGTGATGACTTTCGAACAAGTTTCATTTCTGAGCGCAAGAGTTGTAGATTATTATGTTCCTAAAATTGTAGAATAAACAAAAATATTTGCGCAATTTTATAATCGTGATAGAGTAATAAGAAAGAATATGTAAAATAAAACATTCATGTGTGCCCGAACTTAAAAATTTGCTATCAAAAGATTTATTTCAAAAAAGACTCTCGGAAAGACTAGTAGTAGAGGAAAATCCGCGTATGAATTAGATTTTATGCTTAAACTTTGTAAAATAGTTTTTGCTACTGTTGCGATTAATACAAGTGTTGTAATATAAAATTTACTCATAATATAATTTTAAGTAAAATGCTTTATTGATCCTCTGAAAATTTCTTTTTGGTTCGTATATTAGTATAATATTTTAATACGTTAAATTATTACAAATATTTTATATTTTTTTCATGGCTCAAAATACTAAAAATTAATTTAAATTCATAAATTATGATTTTTATAAGGAATTTTACAAAATATATGGACATCTGAGTTTTTTATAATCTAAAGTCTCGTCTAAAGTAGTAATTAGATATTTTATTTCTATTTGTTTATGTTATGCCTATTAATAATGAACATGGAAAAGTATTTTAAGAAACAGCCAAGAAGTAAATTAAAGAGGTAAATGTAAATGATCAATTTTACAATTAAAAGAAAAGAATTCATTAAATTCATTGAATCGAATTCTTCAAAAATAATGCGATAAAGTAAAATAAAGACTTGAGAAGGTTGTTTAACAAAACTCGGTCTTATAGTTTGTATATTGTTTCTCCCTAAAAACGTTCCCCATAATTTTTTTACCTGTATTATTATTGACCGTACATCTATAAATATACATACTTATATAAATATTTTATACATTACACATACTCGCTGAACTGTCAATACTGTACGTACTGCTAGAATTTGTATCATAATTTCATGCCTTTTATTCTATAGTTTTGCTCATGGTCTTTTACATTCCAAGTGTATATTTCTGTACATGATTTTCATGGGACATTTTCCGAATCCACGAAAGACGGAGAACTCTCAATTAAACAAAAAAACTGTATTGTAAGTGCTAGTCACTTGTTATAGTAAATTGAACAATAAAGTTCTTTGGTTAGATTAAAAATGTTTAATATTTATTTATTCTACCCAATTACTTATATTTGCATTTATATGTCAATGATTGTTGTTTCATTTTATAATTCATTTTTAAACATGTATCCATAAATAAATGTGTCATTCAAGGTTATACATATACAAAATATTTCCAAATAATTGATTATTTTAATTAAATTTTGGTCACATAATTATTGAAGTGCCATAATAATAATGTTAAATGTTTAACGATGAAAAATTTTATTTAGTGTAACTCAATTTTTATTTTGTACTACTTGACTTATATATATATATATTCTATTATAGATTCCAAAGCACCGAGGTAAATCCATGAAATTCGAATGTTTAACACTAACAAATATACACAAGAACGTCAACTTCAGATTTTCCTCGAACTATTTTATGCCATTGCGTAAGATTAAATTTGCAAACGCAAAATGAACTGATAACTAATCGAAAACAACTATATATTTCGACCAAATAAATTGTAACTTTCTGAGTCAAGGTATTACTCACATCAACACCACTTCTATAAAATATACCTGATTTTCACATAAGTTTTCTATTTTTTCTTTACTGCCTTCTTTCCACAAATATCGGTTTATGTTTTTACTATAATTTTATCTGTAATTATAACTTTTTTGAAAATTAAGTATAATTAAAATTTATATTGCAAAATTATTACTACTAATTACCATATAAAGTAATTTACAATTATATAACAAGTATATCATTTTCGAAAAATTAAAAAAATTCAAAGAAGAAAGGAAATATATAAACGAGATAATGGGAAGAAGTAAGCGACTATTATCGGATATGAATCAGAAATTTCAATTATAAATTTTCGTTGACTGGTGAGAGGATAAACCAATTTTCCAAAATTATATGAGGAAGATTATTTTATTTTACCTTATGGTAACGATCGTCTCGGTGTATTAATTTTACTGTGAAATGCCGTGCATGCACAAGTTACTGTTGCGTAATCAAGTCAGTTGCTTGTGTATTTTTTCAATCTGCTTTTGTACTCGGCCATCTTCGCAAGGCACAGCAGAGGTAAAAGTGAAAATTAGAATTATTATCCGTCGGACTTAATTTAACGCCGAGGTCATACGTGTATTTTTGTCCTTTATTATCTACAAAAAATGTATTCATTTTTGCAAAATTCAATAATAATCATAAGAATATAATGTAACTTTATTGCATATCGTAGCAATACTGCATTGATGTGCCTTCACTTTAATATGTCGAGTTATCATTAATTAATGCTTTCGCATAATTAAAAAATCGTCGCCACTTTTCATATTTTAGCAATTCAGTTTTTTCGTTCTGAATATTACTTTTTCTTATAACAATATATGCCATTAAACTAGACGTTAATATAATATGAAAATTACAAAATATCGCATACGATTACTTATAATTGCTGCCTTCATACGCTTTTAGTTTTAATCGACTTGAAATAATATAAGAATGACATTTTTATGCAATCTTCTTTTGTATACAAGTTTCATTATTAATATCATTAATATCTAATACATAATAGATTCGGTAACTTCCTACGTTAAAAAATGAATGAATTTAGGGAAGCACTTACTCCACATCCAATAATTACAACGTTTGTTATACAAGCGCAATAATGTAGAATCACCGATCGATAGACCGATTAAATGAACACATTGTTTTGGCAAGAAATCGAATAAGCCCTGCATCACAAATCGCTAGCGCTTTAAATTTCGGAGGCCGGCATTATAATGGACGGTAACGACGAGGCTCTTTTGTCGCGCGGGACAATAAAGCGCCTCTTAATCACGCCTCCAAAAATACCCGGGCAATCTCTCAATCCGTTGGTGCGCATGTTTTCCCGCAGTCCATAATTGAAAGTAAGATGTCCGTAAAGTAGCGCCACGGTGGAACTTCCTTGCGCGCTAGCGGCTTTGTGCGGCGGCGGCAGTGGGCGCGACGTCGGCGTCCCGAGGCTGTCGACCCGCACGACGCCTCGCGCAAAAAGGAGCCGCGGAGCCGAGAGTTCGTTGGCTGCGAGGCGCACTATTTCCGAATGCCAAAGGAGTCGCTGGATTTATCATTGACAGCTTATTTTGGGAGCGCCTTCGCCCGGAGGATGGCTCCTCGTTATTCGTCGACGCACGCGCGGGGGCACCGATAAAATTGCGCGCGCTCCTACCTCCATGGATCGGCAGCATGGCTCGCTTCTGCCCGAGTGAACACTCAAGCCTTGCTTCGTTGCGGTTGCTACCGAGCTTCTTAGTCAATGTCCAACTGGTATCCTAGTTCCCTCACTTTTTCCTACATGCTTTGCTTTTGCCTTTGTCGACGTGTCACTTCTTTCCCATTTGAATTTAGAACAATGTGGACAATCTTGTAGCGGAGTTCCCTCACATTAGTTGGAGAATAAGGAGGGTTTATTTTAATCTAGTTTTATTTGAAAATATGGCGCCGGACAGTCATTCCCATTATTTTGGCGTTTTTATTCTTTCATCTTCTTCGTGAATGAAGATTTTAAAAATAGAATCGCTCGGGCAGAAAAAACACAAAGCCTTTTTATTTTTAGCACATCTTTCAAAATGTTTATAAACGAAAGTGTAGTGGGTCACTTGCATTTTTGATCACTCGGATAAGATATTAATAAAGATAATTAATTGAAGAGGCGGTAGAACGATTCTATATTTAATTCTATATTGCGACATAATGTTAAACCGAATATTGTAAAATCCTTACAGATGTACAACGCTTGTAATATAGGCATTACAAAAATCTATAATTTTAATTGTACATCTTGTAATTTATTGTAGTTTACATGGCTTCTAAATGGCGGTGTAAAATATCTAGATTTTGTGCACTATTTGCGATTGCATATTTGCAAGTGTCATTATTAGTTTGAACTTCAAATATAATTATAAAAACTCCAATTTAATAAATTATATAATATCACTCGAGGGGGTAATAAAAATACAATTAATATTTGGATTATTACTCTAAAAAATTTACAAAGAGTAAATTTAGCGTATCAAATTATAGATAGAAAACTTTATTTAAAAAAACATAACAAATGTGCAATTTTTTTTCTAGATAATGGCATATTTATTTATGAAGATAATTTATAGGTGTATAAGTTTATATTTCTTACTTTTTTGATATAGCAAATTGTTTATAAAACCTAGCAGCGATATTTAGAAAGAGGATAGATGTTAATACAGAACAGAATACTTAACTCTGACTAGTGCTCTTTATCTTCGAATCGCTTAGCAATACAGTCGAACGATGCACCCAGCCAATATTTACTACTATAAACTTGACTGCGCGACGGGGCACAATGTCGTCGCAATTTATAAAAGATTCAGACTCGGGACATTCCCTTCGTGCTTTCCTTACCGTTCTATGTATACAGCAATAATACGTTTCTGCAATGATCTTTTACACAAAGCGTTTCTCAATCTGTCATGGTATCTAAGATTTCTAGAATCGATAACAATAGAAAGTAGTCTTTAAATAAATGAATATAAAAATATTTTATAGTCATGTACTAAAATTAAACTCATATTCTTTTATATATATATATATATATATATATATATATATATTATAGTGTTACAGATAAATAAATTAAAAATTACTCTTGACCTATCATTATTTATATTTCTAAATAGTATATTGCATATATCTATATGTACTAATTTTATTTCAAAAAACTATTTAAGTTAATTCAATTTAAAAAAGATATATTTTTGCACCTTATAAATTAATTTCAAATATTGTTAGCTTAAATTTTTTTAAATTTATTCGAATATTTAAATGTTATTAGTGACTAGATTCAGAGACTAAGTGTACGTGCGCGTGTACATGTCGAACGG
Source organism: Sycophaga agraensis (assembly GCA_018906755.1). Taxonomy (NCBI): domain Eukaryota; kingdom Metazoa; phylum Arthropoda; class Insecta; order Hymenoptera; family Pteromalidae; genus Sycophaga; species Sycophaga agraensis. Next base: position 575,897 of record JACCIE010000076.1, read on the forward strand.
ATGCATCTTTAAACTTGTCCTAACACACGTTATAAGTAAATTCTTTTGGTAGGCTTAGGAAGTTTCACAAAGTCGTTGCCAAGAAGAGCAAAGGTACGACTTGGATATATCACATCAATATTCAGACTGCCAAAGATGTTTATAGACTTTTATTCATAGTACTTAATACTATGATTTTTAATTTCAAGATCATCGCATCGGGTAATACATTGTACAATCCTTGATAGAATTGAATTTCACTGATTGTTGTGACATAACTCTTGATTTGCACTGCAATTGATTCAATAAATAGATCATAAATTATATAACCGATCGTGCTGTAATATACGCTAGAGTAAAAGTTCGGCAAGAGAAGAGTAATTTGTCGATCGTCTGTTCAGCTACATTAGCAGTTGAAACCGTATTTCATTCGCACGATTGCACGACTTCGTATAAGTATCCGTGACTTCCATTTTGTAACCTGTACGCTAATTTTTCGACTGTGTGCGCACATGAAATCATGTGCAGTAGAAGGAGCACGTTCACCTTCTACAACTTCGTAATTTTTTCTGTAATAACTGGAGTCAGTGTTCACATGCGATTCGGCACCGGCATTAATGACATGAATTTGTAATTCGAATTTCGTGCCCCGTGCTTTTATTGCACACAAGACTTATATAAAAGAGAGTGAATCACTTTCATTTATGAATAAGGAATTCAGAATGTATGCGCATATTACAGGGATGTCTTTATGATTAGTTTTATCATTTATGTTTGATTATTAATCACATTTCTTTTATGTTCTCATGAAATACATTTTAATTCTTATAGAGATAAAAATTTTGTATCGAAAGAATGAATATACCCATATTAGACATGAATATAATATAAATATACAGATTTTATACATATTATAGTAAAGTAAGGCCTTATGAAAAAAATCTTGAAAAAAATCTCAAACTTCGAGATCTATCTAGTATTACTTTAAAATATTTATAAATAACAAATAAATCTATACAAAAAATTTAATTTATTGTACTAGAAATTCATATAAAACATACTTTATAATTAAAAATAAAAAATTTCTTTCTACAGCACATAATTACTTACATAATTATCAATTTATCCTGGAAATCCATGTAGTATCATCTTAAACCTTATATATTAATTCTTCAAAACTTTGGTTTTACCGTAGACTGTACTTTTTGGATGAGCTCGCTGAAGATACTTTGTGATTTTTTAATGTAACTTAGTTTTTCATCAATTTTGAATGTAAGACGCGAAAAATTTAATTTATACATAAAAAGAAGTAAAAAATGATCGCTTTACATGAGGGATGTGTCTACCAACGATAAATATATTCTTTCATACATCCTTTACTTACGCATTAATTTTTTTTCATTTATTGTGATTTTACTTTTTCTTCTAACTTTAGGAAAAAAAATTTAGAATTTTTTTGTTTTATTTTACTTTATATTTTTTTAATTTATATTTATATTACATTTTATGTTTATATACATTTTATTACTTTTATTATATATATTGTACTTTATATGTATGTTGGTTGTCCGAATATATTTTTGTTTGGGGTTTTAAATTTTTCTTCTAAGGATCTAATTTTTTTACCAAATAAACCTTGTCTCTTTTCTACATACACGGCAGTACGCATCTTATTATTTACTTCATTGTTCATAGAATCAAGAATAAATTGCATATAAGATGTAACTCTAGTGTATACAGCAGTACCTTTTCGTTCATCACAATTTAAGGGACTGCTGACTAATACCCCAATGACATATTTTCCGTCTAAAACAAGCGGACTACCGCTATCGCCCTGTTCAATAAATATTTAATGAATGAAACGAATCAATACAATAAAATAATAAATATCGTCATAAAAATAGTATAAAACGTTTAAATATAAAAATCTTACCTCACATACACCTTCTGGATTTTCACCACGCTGAATAACCATGGCACAAAGATGTTTGTCAAAAATAGCACTATCGGATATTTTTAAACATTTTTCATTGCTAATAACTTTAGCTTTAGCGTATTTTAATTTACTGAAATCACTTTTTACATTTTCTTCTTTCTGAATGCCTTCTACGTGTTCATTGGCTTGTTCGGCTCCAAAACCACTAATGATCGCTACGTTATTCTCATATGAAAAATTATCAACAATAGGAAGACTTATCTTTCTTAAAGCAGAACCAGTTACTAAATCCAAAGTTTTTTTTAACTGTTGATATACAAATTATTGGATTTAAAGATTAATCCGTAGGTTTTATATAAAAAAAAATTAAATATTAATAGTTTAATTCATAAAACAGTAATGTTATAATCGAGGTTGTAATACATTTATTTACCTTTAAAACAGCTATATCTCCTGATTCAACATTTTTTGGCACTGGGGAACTATTAGAATTCACAACTTTAAATTCGTCAGGAACATAAATTTGTTTAACTTTTCTATAGATTTTATCAGATTTTAAATTGATAACTCCAACAACTACAGAGTAGACTTCATTTCTGAACTGGTTCTGATCATTAATAATGCAGTGAGCAGCTGTCAGTACGTGTTCGTTACTAATAATAGCACCACCGCAAATGTGTTCTTCATTAACTTGCAGTGACACTTGATATCTAAAATGACCACTACGAGCATCATCTCCGCCAACAATTCCTTTGACTTTAGCTACGTAAGTTAATGCGACAAAACAATTATGAATTGAGTGAACTTATTTTATGAAGTAATAAATCGTTAGTAAGTATTTAAATTTAATTTACATAAAACAAATAATATATACGCTTTGTATAAGTTAAAGTTTTACCTATTTGAAGCCATAAAATAGCCAAAAACTTAAAGTACGTCAAGCAATGTAAGTTCTTCATATTGAGTAAAGTAAATTATATTTCAAATGTTGTTTAATACTGATAAATATTCTATTTTTAATTCATATCATCTACTTAAAATGCGTCTGATTTATATACGTATTTTATTTATAATTTTCATATACGCGTTAATATATAACGTGTAGCATAAATTAATAATAATCTTCTTATACGTCTGAAGTTTAAACTTGTTCAATAGATTTCTTAGTAGTCTTTGTTTCTTATCAAAAATACAACATTACTATCTAACGTCTGATTCTATAATTGCTACAGTGGTGAATTAATAGATTTATATTGGCAATGTATGAATAACTCATTATTACCATTTATTGAAGTATTAGATAGTAGAAATAAATATAAAATTTGCTGAGTTTTTTAATCGAATGTTAATTTATTTCTTTATTAGAATAAAGTCAAGCAATATATTAAATTTAGTATATAGTACATAATTATTTATAAAAATCAGAATTTTTTTTAAATCAACAAGTATTTTGAAGACTATATACAACATTTCAATTGATATCGTAATTATTTATGTAACAAACTAAAAATAAAATAATAAGAGTGCATAAAAATTAATATAGTTGGTGGTGACCTTTGTTATATCATATTAAATAAAAAAATGACAAGACTTAAGTTAAAAAAATTCGAAAAGTACGGAAAATTGTAAGTTCCTTCTTATAAATCTTATTACGTCTCTAATTTTCTTAATAATATAATATATAGTAATATACACACAGAGTACATGTTTATAGTTAATTGACTGAATTGAAACTATATAACCATGGTAGTTAACTGTTTAACAATTTTAACTAAATATTAATCAGCATAAAAATGAAATCCTTGAAAAAAGCTACGAGATTTTCCGACTGAAAAGTATCGGAAACACAGTTGTTATTTGATCAGTGATTGCATTGACAAGTAGATATTATATTATATTTACAGAAGATAATTATGTATTTTTTAAAGAACTATAAGTATGAAGTTATTTTAATTATAAAGGAATTAATAAAATATGTTTATTATTTAATTGTTATTCTGACTATGCATAAAACTATTAAATATTTTACGGATAAGTTTTGGGTAAAAAAAGTATTTTTTTATTTTTATTGTAAATAATAAATCACTTAATCGAATTTGATTAAATGAAAATGTAAATGTCTAAAAATTATTTTTATAAATTTTTATTAAATAACAGATATTATTGCAATATTACTCATTATATCTTATATTTGTAATTAATTTGTAATTGTTATAAATATAACCTTAAAGTATTTTACATTAGTAATTTGTGAATAAATTACTATTTTATGATGAAGAAAGTTTATTAAAGTAAAATGATACATTGTCTTTACATAACTCTAGCCAACTGTCCTAACGAGAACCTTGTCGAAGACATAATCATATCGTGTGCCTCGCGGACTGTAACTTCCTTATACTTGTAGGTGCAAGACTTATTACAGTAGCTGTTAGGTGGTGGTATTATATATTCAGAAACATACAAATTCAGTATATATTCAACATAGATAATTCATTTATTTATTATGAACTTTTGATTCTAAATACTTTGAACCAAGCCTCTGTTATTGTATTCCGCTACGCGAATATCTAGCGAAGTTTCATCATTCATAGACTTTTGTATGAACGGTAAGTAAGATGTTATTCTGGTGTAGATTCCAGGACTCTTTTTTTCATTACAGTCTTCGTCTGAATAATTCACTATGCCAATCAATAAATTACCATGGAGAACAAGTGGGCCACCACTATCACCCTGTTATATATTTAAAATTATGTATTTAAAAAATTGTAAAAGATTTAAGAATGAATAATGTTTATTCTTCTTACCAAACAAACGCCTTCAAAACTATTAACATCACGCTGTTCCATCGAAGCACAAAGATGATTATCATGAAGGCGTTCGGAGTATAAATTGGTGCACTCTTCATTGGGTATAACCATCGAACTAGCATATTTCAAGGCGTCACTAGCATCTGTACATATTTCTACCAACCTTTTACCGAATTTATTTCTACGATACATATAAATGTAAGCTCCAAAACCACTTACAGTGGCTTTCTCTCCCACATATAATGACGGAGGTTCAGATGCAATAGGTAAGTTTACTTTATTTATTAGAGAATTTTCACCCAATGTTAATTCCTCATTTAACTACAATATATATGAATATTGCTTCAGATCTGGACATTGTTTACAAAGAAAATATATTTAATAGATCTAATTAACCATAAATAAAAACTTACTTTAACTACGGCGATATCTCCAATTTCAGTATATTCATCATCATCTAAATTTGATTCGATAATCGATAATTCTTTTGGAATAAATACCTTTTGTATCTCGATTCTTCGGATACCTCTAGCTTTTAGATTAATAGTACCAGCAATTACAGAAAATTGTTTATTGCGGAAACTATTATCAGTTTGAAGAAAACAGTGTCCAGCGGAAATTACATGTTTTTCACTAATAATGACACCACCGCAATGATGATCGTTGTTCATTTGAATTGAGACTTGATATTTAAACTGGCCCACGTCAGCATAGTTTCCCCCGATAATACCTTTAACTCTGCCTTATAATTTTTATCATTTAATATCAAATTTTATACTGCATTTATATTGCATAATTACAAAATTTTATATAGAATGCGTTTTTCTAGATTAATAAAATTTTTATTAACCTTAAAAACAAATAAAGCATATTTATAAGTTTGGTAATAAGTACAAAATGTAAATTATTTAAATCTGCTTTTTACATTATAGTCATTTGAATCTTGCCAGATCAGACTCTCTTGAAAAATATAATGTTTGTAAATATCAAATGAAATCGTTAAAACTATTTACATTATAATGTACGTTTATAATATAAATAAATTATACTCTAGTTTTTCTACATTTCTAATGATCTGATAAGCTTGCCTAAGAAAATTAATGTTATTCAAACTTCTTATTATTATAATACACTGTACAAGTCAATATTACACAAGTTCCGATTTTTAAGTTGAAAATAAAAAAAGTTGTAAAGAATATAATTTTATAGATAAAAGTATTAATAATAAAAAAATTAAAGCTACAATTATAAATTATATCATGTTTGAATTACAATTTTTATGTTTGTATTTGAAAAGAATTGAGAAAAGAACAATCATTTTTATGTGCACTTTCCAATGTCACTTACCAATTTGAAACAAAATAATAAATAATTTTACAAAAAACTTCAACTTGCAGTATTTCATTCTATAAAGATTAAAAATTTATGGTTAAATTAGAGCTCGATGCAGATCATCTACCACTTAGTTACTCGAGTTATAATATAAATTAGATATTTTATTGATTTTTATTCCGTAATGATTATTACATTAGTAACTGGCTGAATGAACGAAATTCATAAAAATTTACATCATTTGAAAATTTTCTTATCTTTGTAATAAATTAATTGATAAAATAAAATATGATAACATAATATTTTATTATTAAATAAAAACATCTAATCAAACATAATATTGATTAATTTATAAATGAATATGTACAAAAAGTATACTAATAAAAGTTTGTACATAATTTAATTAACTACTTTGGAATTTCTAGTAATTACAATATATTATATACGTGACTGGTGACAGTACTCATAATTAATGTCTGTAAATTACTTGAAATTACTTTTTGAACATGTTCGATACAGAACTGATTTATTAAAGCACCGAGTAAAGCACAGTTCAAATTTTTGAATCTAGAGACTTAATTTTTTAGCGGTACATCGCTTTCGAAATAGTAAGGATAAAACAAATTTTACGTTCTTATCGATATTTTTGAATTTTCAGTAAATTATAAATTTAATTTTCTATTACAAAGATTTTCTATGAAAGTACTTTCTAAATTGTTTGGAGTACATAAAAAAAAATTGCAGCAAAATGTATTAAAAACATGTATCGATAAAACCTCTAAAACAGAAGTATTTACTAGTATTACGTTTTGATCAAGAAAGGAAAACAATACTTCAAAATATTTAATTTACTTATGTAAATATTAATTTTATGTTGGTGATCCCTTTTCTATTTGTGATATTGAATGCTAATGTATTCTATATATTTATAAACCCATCGTTTTTTCTGGTTCAAATTATACGTTCTGACTTAGAATTAAAATTTTGTGATATTACCTTATTCTATCTCCAAAACAGATGACGTGGGGCATTTAAACTGTATTAACATATCTTACTCTATTGTCGGTGGCTGCACGTAACGGTTTAGTAGAAGTACTTTGTAATCTGGTACCTTTATCAATACAATATAATTTTAATTTAAATCTAAAAAAATTATTATTATTGTTTTTTCTTAATCTTAATCTTATTTTTGTGTTTTCGTATAGTGTCGAGAACACTACTTTAATTGAATTACTATCAATATAAATAGCTTATCATATTATTACAAAATGTACATGTTCGAAAAAGTCGTTTCGCATCAAAGAACTAAATATATAGAAATGTATACGAAAATAAAATATAAAAATCATATATATTATAAGGAAATATTGTTCTTGTAAATTATAAGAAAATGATGCAATCAAAAACCAAAGCTAGATTTTAATTTTAACGTATTGCATATATTGCACAGGAAGATTTTGGTGTTTATGATAAAGAATCTATAAAAAATCTATAGGGTTAAGGGTGGATGACGGTCTTATATGTCAACATGAAATTGGTTATCGTTTGTTTTGAATTTAAAGCGTTCCTATTTTCTTTTATGCAGGTTTTTAATAACTTTTTAGCACTCTTTTGGTATCCTTCAGTTTTTTCAATAAAAACATGGTATGCACGTAGCTTGAGAGTTCGATCAAATAAAATCAGTTTCCGATTTTTTTAGAGATGATTTCGCCCTTAATTTCTCAAATTGATATGACTATTGCATTGTACGATTTGAACAATTAATATATCAGAGTTAAATTAGTCTATACAGATCTTTAGTAAATCACGTTCAACTGCATTTCTTATTATGGTTTTCATGAAACAAATTTAACAGAAATATTTTTATGGATATTTAAAGTACAAGGAGAAATTAGGGTAAACTATCTTAATAAAAGGAGCTGAGAAAATGATGCTGTACATATAGTAGTTACGTTATAAACTGCTTTATTTACTTATTATTGTAGTAAACTGTTATTTAGTAAACTGTTATAAACAATGTAATAATGGCAATGTAACTGTTTATATTTCTGTTATATAATAAATCTCTTTATAAAATACTCTAACCAATCTCGAATATATTCTTCCGAGATGAAATTTAGGAAAAGACGCATGAGGGACAAGAGGTAAATCTTTCTAGCAAGGGAGCTCGCAGAGGGTCGCTTAGTTTACAAGCGAGCGCACGTCGTGGATAAGTGGGAGACTGCGGCTCTTTGATCTCCCTTACGGTCGTCCCGTTACGAGTGCTTTCTAGAATGAATATCGGCGAGAGCTCGAGCAAGAGGTCGACCCTTGCTACGTTGTCTACAGGACGTTCTGAAAACATGATTTCCCACTAGCGGGATATTCAAATTATTTTTAAAAAACATAAAAATATTAAAAATATTAACAAAATTTTATGTTCTAAAAGTATAATTATAAATATACTAATAATTGATATTGAGAACAGAAAAAAATATTTGAATGGTATAAATATTAAAATGATAATCCTGAACGTTAAATTGCATTAGTGGTACGCGTATACTAGCGAGCTTGTAGGCTGTATTGTACACTGAGCTTTTTGGCTGAAGCCATTTTTTAATGAAGCGTTTTGTCACGATTATTTTAGGCCTATTTCCTACATCAGAGCAAGATCACTAAATTCCTTTTCCTATAACTTTTTATACAACTTAAAAAAAACTTACGAATTATTCTCACAACAAATAAACTTCGAATTATCTAACGCGCAAATTTAAATAGTGCATTTCATAGATATATTAACTTTTCTTAATCTCCTTTCTTTTATCCTCCAAGAATCGATACTTTATACAAGTTCGATATTACATAAACTCAAGATTTATTTCGATCACTCGAGGTGAATATCATTAAGCGATCTGCATATTGATTGTATGAATTATTATCATCTAATAAATTATTTGAATGCTTTAGTACAGTTTATTGGCGAAGAGGTTGTTGAATGATTTCTACATCTAGATATTCTGCTGTCAAATGGAACATCTCTTACAGTGGCTGACGCGTGCTCAGTGGGTTATCGCTATAATAGGGTAGGTCGATATATAATGGTATGTTTATAGAAGACGCAATTCTTTTACGTTAAAAATGTAGTACACTTGCAAGCCAAGTTGCAAGTATTACCACTGACGACGTACGTGATGGCGCATTCATACATGCCGTTGTTACCGATCAAGTCGTGTCTGTTCGCTGTATGTTTAAAAGTGCTTCAGCTTTCCTCGTCCTTCTTGGCGGCGCGTTTGGAAGCGCTGCCACAGGCGCCGCATTCAGCCACTCACATACTCTAGTATAGTTTGCCACTAAACAACTAAAAAAAAAGATTAACTTGATTCCGAGCTGCGGCACTAATAGTATAGAAAACTTATATTTACTAATTATTACAGTTTAAAGAGTTTTATCATTTTTTAAACTAGAATTATTATAATGAACATAACAAAATAAGTCAATTGAACAAACCATTAATTCATGCAAACAACCTTTAAAAATATAATCTAAACATTTTTAAAGTAAAATTTGTTCAGTAGTTAGTATTTGTTCAAGTTAAAGTATATGGTATACCATAAGTCTCATTTATAACTACTTAATGTATTTTTATAGACAGCATACACATATATTTAAGGTAAGATTTAAGGGTGCGGATAAACTTTCCAATGTTAACACTTCATTTTGAGACTATGTTTAATGTTAACATCGTTGTATACCTAACATTTTAGTTTTTCATTTACTGAAGATTTTTGCGTAAATACTCACATTTACGTCAATACATATATGTACAATTAAGTCTTTTGAATGTTACATTAAACGTTTACGGTACTTACTAAATATTGCAGCGTTTACTTTCCTAATCAAATGTGTATACATTTGGTATCATCTTGGTATATCGATATTCAGAATATAAAGTACACAATACTAAATATTATTCTGTGATAAGCTGAATTGCATTCATTGCAATATATTGAATTTGTTACTTTAAAATCATTCGCTCTAGCGAGTCATTATGAATACGTTTATCTTACATTGCCAATAGGAAATCATTGATTTCCTATTGACTAAAGCTGACTATTTAGAATTTCTGGACAAAGGTATGAAGCTCATTAATGTTGTATATTAATCATTAATAAATAAATTAAAGCGAATCGCATAAACATTTTTGTTTCGTCGAATACTTCACCTACGTGGAGAAGTTTCGTAACTTATTTAAAACAGATTAATTAATGTTAATAAAAGTATGAGGTTACACTTAAGGAAAAATAAATACACTGCACTTTGAGCCTAATATATAAATATTTATTGGCTTTTTAGAGGAAAAAGCCCGAAGGCATAAAAAACCCCTAATTGAATTGTATTACAAAAATTACACAATATTCGAGGTGTTAATTTAACTCGCGACAATCAAATATTACTGAAGAACTGCTGATGTGTGTGTGTGAACAAAGATATAACGCGAGACTCTAAACCGCGCGTATAATTATTAAACTATGCACAAAATAGCACGGATCTTCACGAATTCGATTCGCGGGACACCAAGAGAGAGAGAGAGAGAGAGAGAGAGAGAGAGCAGACAAGCCAATGTCGAGAAAAATCAGAAGTTCTCTCAAAACACGTACGCACTCGTTTCATTTCCTCGATTTGCACTCTATATTGCTCGGACTTAATACTCGAGAGGATGCTAACCCTTCGAACGATCGTCACGAACTAACTGTACTAGCGACGCGTTAAACGGGCAAGAACGCAAAAGAATTTCTCTCTTGACAGCGGCGGCGTCAAACGCCCAAAAAACAATGGTCGAACAATCGGGCCATCGTCTTTCGGCACATAGAGAAGGCATTCATAAATGCATACAATCGAGCCCGTGAGAGTCCCAAGTTTGGGACACACGTGATTTATACTTTCGAGCAGAAACATAACAAAATAACAAACGCGTATAATATTTCATATAATTCCACGCGTTATATTATATTGCGTCTAAACAATTTTCTTTTGTGATGCATTATCGTGACCACATTTTCGTGAATTTATATTTGGAATTTAATACATCAGCTTCGAACATTCTATAAATTTGTAAAACAAATAAATAGTATACAAAATAGTGTTCAAGAAAACTTTTGCGTCTTTACTGACTAAATACTTTAAATCAGTGAGATTACTTTTTCATTTTATGTTAAACCTTTACGTTCATATCGATAATTATTTATTTCTAAATTTTATGAAGTATAGAAAGCAATCCATTTAACAATGCACAATAATTTATAGAAATTTTATTCATAAAAATGATCTTTGTGCCAAAGCTAAACAATACATGAATCCTACAATTCCTCGCGCGTGTAAAGTAAGTCTGTAAATTTCAATATATTACTTGATTCTAAATCTATAAAAACTCATATATATATATATATATTGCAATGGTGAATCCGGGGTGCAATCGATGAACCTACACGGTCGAGAACAATACGAGTGTCTTTAAGAAAGTTGCTAGCTTTTTACCGTGCAATGGGGTAGCGCGTGATAAATTTGCCCCACAACCGCGTAACTTTCGTGACGCGGCGCCTAGATAACCGCTTAGCTGACGTGTTATAGCTGCTACGAGAAAAATTTGTAGGGAAGGGATAAAAATTTAGTCGCAGTTTAGAGTTTCGTACTCAGGAGCACGAGAAACAATCAACAAGGTATTTGTTTTCGCGGTACAGACAATCCCGTGCGTGCCTCATTCTGAGCCACTGTGATAGATGTGCCATTGATAGGTGCACACTAGTCCTTCGAATATTATATCTGCCTATGCATTCCCGTGCAAGCCCGCTCCGTCGCATATGTCTGGGTCGACTGATGTTGCTGTAGTCTGGGTCTTTCGTCGTGTCTGAACCATTCATTGGTTCGTTCAACGTGTCAATTTTTTCTCGGGGAGAAATCTTCTGTCGACGAAGGCGGCGATCATTGTTTCAATCGTTCTATTCGCACTCTCGAGCAGGTTCGCTTGAGTATGGTACAAGGACGTTATCTCGTGACTTATCCCCTTTTCTGCAAGGAAATCATCAATGGCGATTTTTAAAGCCAGTGACATTATCCTATAGAGACACCTCCAGTGTAATGTATTGCAGTAACGCAAACTTTATCAAATTGTCTTGGAACGTATCCCATTATATTCCCAGCCTACACTTGAGTATGGAAGAGATGAATAACTAAACACTCTTAAGGGTTGGGTATTACCTGCTATTACCTGCTTGACTTTTTCTGGGTCTAGTCTGAACCCATCTCTGCTCACAATAAATCCAAGGTATTTAATCTCATCGCAACAAAAACCATTTTTCTCGAGTTGATTGTTAACACTGCTAACTTTATTAAATTGAGCAGTATTCAAACTTCTTGAGGTGTTGATTAATAATTAGGCCTATGGCTCTCTAACTCTGGAAATATGGCTCTATCAGTACATATTGTGACTCTCCGTACATATTGTACACGGAGAGAAGTTTGAACGCTAAAACTCGGTTCTACTAGTAGAACGCAAAATTTAAAAGCCAAGCATTGAAAATTAAGATAGCGCCATCTATAAACTCGGAGATAGCACTAAAATTTTCGGTACTATCGGTAGCATTCTATATTTCTGTTCCTAGCATATAGATTCTTGCTACTTAGAACGGTTTTTTCCCGTTCTATTTCTAATCGAAAAATCCGTCTGCATGTATATACCCCCCCACACTCATATGTATATATCTAAGTATATAAGCATATAACTAAAGAGTAGAATTAAGTTTAATATTCATTAAAAAATTTGGTAAGAGTTCATCATGTGTATACTGACTTATTAATATTAGGTTCATCGACTAACCTGATATTAGTAAGTCGTAACACATAAACATTTACCAAATTAAATAATGAAGATTAAACTTAATTCTACTTTATAATCACAGTTGTTACGAACAATGTTAAAGTTTTGACCTATTTGTAACAGTGGCATATATTTTAAATATTGATGATGATTAAATAAATTAATAACCTCACTGAATCCCCAATCATTTAAAATATTTTGGACAAATATATCCATGTTGAAAAAACATGAGGTTATACGCAGAAGCCCTCGTAGAAGCCGGCAAACACTGCTCAATGCTATAAACAGATTCTGCTATAGCTATGTAAACACTGCTCACTGCTGCAAGCAGCGCCTTCACTTTAGATTCTAGAACGGTAAAAAACCGTTCTAAGTAGAGTCAGTAGCTGAAATTTCAATGCTATAGCACTGACATACGAACATCTAGTATAGTAAACTTACGGGTGCAGTACCAACATAAAGTATGGTATCATTAGCACCTTAAATTTACGTACTAGACATAAAATAAAGCATTCTAACATCAGAAAATAGTATTCTAGCACTAGAAAATAGGATTCTATTTCAAAGTAGTGCCAGTTTTTAACGTGCAAACTTCTCACCGTGTAATGAAATGATCCGGAGAGAAAATATCTCCGACCCAGCCGTGTACAATGTGAGTGACACGGAAGGTCTCATAAGGATTCATTCGCGTCTGAATGATTCGCGAACTCACCGCTTTTTCTCTGTTTACCTTTACAGATAAACTTAGATCGGCCCGCGTTGGCCTTGACGGGCCCAGCGCCTGGCGCCCGTAATAATATACGAGTATATTATACTAGAACGTGGCGTTCGCCTGGCTCATGCCATTGACACCAGGAATTAGTACCCGAAAGCCGTGATTGGCTGTAACCATTTTTTCAACGGGATTTGATGATTCGCGATGCTTAGGTACAAAGTATAAACATATTTGGCCTTTTGCAGCTTACACAGTATCGCGTTCATTTATAACAATTGATATGCTTTACCTTTAGATCTACATTCACTCTTTCAAAGTCCACTCAGAACCTATATTTCCTGTTAGTCTTCTTTATCATTACCATTGAGTTTGACATTAACACCAGGTATTATAGTACCACCATCATTGTCGTGCATCTCTTCCACTTACATTTCCTCCTCGACTCGTTTGTTGACCTTTGTTTGATTGGCCGCGCGGACCCTAGGTCAATTACGTGTTAGTTATGTCGGTTAGGCCTCTAGGCATCGGTAAACAATGCCTTTCAGTGACCTCCACGCCCCATCTTATGCATGGAATGAGACTGTAATTAATAGTGACTTTAATTTGCAACCCGATCATATATGGCATAGTATCTGACGCACTTGGGTCATATAGTATCTAGATGTGGAAGACTCAACCTGTAGCCACCAACGCGTTTTGCTGTCCTAATCCAATGAACCGATCAGGAAAAAACCAACCACTCAGCGGATTCTCCGTCGACTCCTGACATTCTCTGAAAATCGAGGCAACGCACCCCAGTGCAAGTCCAGCACAGCTGTAGTTCGCTAGCTTCTCTGTTCCTGTACAAGTATCACGGATGCGGGCGCGAATTGTACTACTCACGGTCGGCACCGACTATCCATCACTGTAATCACTAAAAGTAGATCTATCTCTCTGACTGATCTCAGCTGATCGTGTTTTCAGCAATGGGCGATTTTCACTCGCATTGACGGCGGCTAAGACTGTATACTCAAGCTGATGCTTGGTGAATCGGTCCTGTATCGGAACGAGTTCTTCGATCTTGGACGGGAGTTCTTCAGGACCAATTTGGCGATCCCTTCTTGACATTTCCTGCACAATAGGGGAACATTTTCTAATGCTGGTTTGGTGCCTCACAGCCCTAACAACTGCTCCTGTCCTCCGGACTCTTACAGCTTTAAGCGCCCGGAAAGAGCTGCTTCTTTGGATCGCTTAGCTTACAGGTGCTCGCGTAGCCAGCACTAGTGAGGTGACCGGGCATCGGTGTGTTATTGGCTCGCAGCCGCTGAGTGGTCTCTAGAGATTCCTAGTACATGAGGAAGTAACGTGATTTCGCTCGATGCTTGTTAATATATAACATAATATATAACATTTAATCTTAAAAATTTAAATCTTAAAAATTTAAACTATTACGGAGTCGTATAGATTTTAAAAAGACTTTATTTTCATAATATATTTCTTGACAGGGTGACACTTTTGGTCCGCTTGTTTTACATTCTGAAAATACTGTTATTGGAATTTTTGTGATTGGCCAACAAGAATGTAAAAAAGATGTATATCCTGGAATATATTCAAGGGTTACAAGATATCTGACATTCATCAAAGATGCTATGAAAAATAATATAAATTACTTTATGCGTGTTGCTGAATATGTAGAAGTATCGACAGGCTATTTAGGAAAATGATTCAAATTGATGAAAAACTCAACAGCTAAAATAGTAATAGATATAAGAATGTAGAATAGAATTCGAATATAAAAAATTTAATTTTTCTAAATAAAAACATACTTGATCGTTATATATAATCAAATAAGATAGCATAACACAGAATTATATAAACAAATTACGTAATGCATAGATAAATATGTAAATAAAATCTTTAATAAATTTTTTGTCAGATAATTTATTACTATAATAATGTGTTCCAATTCAAGTAATACTATTTGCTAACATTTGCAAAACATAACAGAACTTCTTTAGACAGATAAAAAACATTAATAGAGAATTAATTTAGGCTCATTAAATATATTTTACTTTAGTCAAATCATCGAGAAATAAGCTACGACAAGAACAAACAAAATTTAAAAACTTAACAAACCGAAATTTGTGATAATATTTCTAAATAATTCTATCACTTACGTGTTACAAATATGTATTTTTATATTTATTGTGTAATGAATACATGTGAAACACTTAATATAATATGCGGGCATACTAAAAAATGATAGACATTAGTTAGCTGCAATACTATAATTTATAGTAGAGTTTTCATTAAGATAGTACGGGAAAAAGTGGAGAATAGATTAAAATATATATATTAACAAGAAAAATTATTATGTAAAAGAACAATAGATGTATAAATGCCTGGTTGATTTTATTTAACTTGATTTTATTTAATATATATTGTACAAAATAATCACGAATTTGTAATAAAATATATTTAGATATTTTGTATAAAATATATTTGTAAATAAATATATAAATATAGTTTATATTATTTTAAATTGTATATTTATATTTATTTGTGTGTATATGTGGGGGAGATATCTTATTTTTTTATTTTTTATGCTGATTGCATAAGAAGCACATTAAAAAATTTTGATAAATTTTATTATAATGTTTACTATTTAAACCTTCAATTAATTTAAACCATAATGGTAGAGTACAGCTTACACACACACCGAAACACACACTTACTTGGGTTCATTGAATAAAGTGATTTCAATTTGTTTATTATAATTTATGTTATTGAAATCAATTTCAAATTTATTAATTTGTATGAGCATGTCCAGTGAAAAGAAAAGAACAGCAACCACAGTAATTGTCAGATATGTATAATTTTAAATGTTTGATTTACTTATAATGAATACTATATATAGTTATTTTGTATTGTTACAGGAGAAGAAAAATTTATTTTGGTAATCGAACATTGAAGTAGAATTTATTTAGGCTCTCGATTGTAAGTCTGTTATTTTGAATTACGCAGGCACGCATGACACGTATATACTTGTGGTCATACCATACGCTGTGTAAGATATAGATATACAGAATAATAAACTTATATTTAATATATATCGTTTACACGTGTATTATATAAGAATATATATTAAATAATATAAATTATATATACATAATTATAAATATATTATATAATTTTTTTTTCTCAATACACGCCTTTAATCATAATTATTGAACAAAATCCATCTAAATCAAGTAGAAAAGAAAAAAAGCATAAGGATATTTTAAATGTTTGAGAATGATCTTATGTGATATTTATTACATATACAATTTTGTTTTCATTATTTAAGATTCTTTATGATTAGCATATTCAGCATAAAATTTGGTCAATATTTTACCATGCATATCTTTTCACTTAATATTATAAAAAAATTCGTGCAGAGTATATACCTACGAAAATTATTCATGTTCAATTTTTCGACAAATTTTGAATTTAACTAAGTGCAATTTTGCAGTGTATGAAAAAATAATTATTCTAAGTATGAATGAGTACAATATATTCGAAAACATTTATTTTATAATATTTTTTATTAAAATACTTAATTCAATTAAGTATTACATTGGTACATTGATTATTTGGATGCTAATTATTAGAGAAAACATATTTTAATTTTTATACTTTAATCTATTTTAATTAATCTATATTCATTTTTCTATAGATAAAGAACGTATATATATATGATGGAATTTCATTAATAAAGAAAATTAAAAGATTATTTATTATGAAGTACTGTAAAGTTTGGTTGATATGCTTTCATTTAACAACTATTTACTGGCTCAGAATTAGTAAGTATTATGTATTCTAAACAATTAATATACATTATGAATCATCACTTATAATGTATTTCAAATATGTACGTTTATCCATTTTTTAAAGATGTAAGACTCTAATAAGATTACTGAACCTTGAAAAATTAAATTAAAGTATATTGTAGTTTTTGAGATTTAGGTAATCAAAGTACACTAATCTTATCGGTACAGTATTCTCTTAAATAATTGTACAATAATACTTTTAATGTATATTTTTAAAAATGTTTGTTTTATTAGGATTTGTGGAGGCAATAATTGGTGGCCACAATGCTGAATCCGATCAATTCAAATACCAAATTTCGCTTCAAATCAATAATAAACACATTTGTGGTGGCTCTATAATTGATGATCAACATATAATTACAGCTGCACACTGCGTGATTGATCAATATGGAATTTTTTTTAAAGATAAATACACAATACTTGCTGGAATCATTGATCTTAAGTCTCAAATTAATACTGGAGTTATGGCATTCGTTGAAAAAGTGTATGTGCCAAAAAAATTCAAAGATGAGAAGCTTACAGATTTAGAAAATCAAGACATAGGAGATATTGCTGTAATTAAGGTAAATTTTAAGACCATAATTGGTTTCATACAATTTGCTATAAAATTTTGCTTTAGTTTTATTTAGTATTATTTTGATTATAAAGCAAAATTATTAAAACTAGATTCAAATCAATTGTTAATAATAAATATTTTGAATAATATTATAATTCTACATTTTCTTTAACTAAGAACTCAATTTTATTTGATATAAGCCTTAAGTAAATATGGTTTAATACATGTTAATATTTCAGTTAAAGAATAAATTAATATTAGATGATGTCAAATTAAGCAAAATCGATTTACCTAAGAACTGGAATACTAAAATAGATTACGAAAATGAAAAAGCGATTGTTACTGGTTTTGGAGCTGACACGGTAATACATCATGAGGATGAGGGAGGACGAACAGTTTCAGACGTATATTATAATTTCAATAAATTAAAATTCGCTGAAACAAAGGTAATTTCTAACATCAGATGTGAAAATATGTATGAATATTATGGACTCCGTTTTGGTAATGAGTATCTTTGCGCTCAAGTAACGCAAAATCACCATTTCATTCCTGAAGGAATTTGTAATGTAAGTTTTTTTATTTGTGTTATAAATATAAAAAATGTGTTACTAACTTCAGAACATTCTAAAACTAAAAATTCTTAAAGTAATTATTAATTTTCAAATCGATTGACTTCGTGGAGATTACATTAATTATTTGATTTTGCTTTACGCAGATAATAGCAATGACTTTTATTTTGACACGTGCATATAAATACTCATATATTTTTAAATACTTACTTTTTGATTAAATTTGATTTGATTATTTATGATTAAATTTCATTAAAATCAGTGTTCTAAAATAAGGTTTATTAAAAAATTTTTTAGATAACCTTACTTTTTTGAAATCAAATTTTATATTTTAATTATATTGTTGCTGGAATTGATATTATTATTAGAAGTTGTTGATGTCATCTTAATTAGTTGAATATAATAGATACGGAATAGTCACGTGCATAATGAGGCTTAGATGATTTTAATGATGAGTTTATTATTTTGTCGACCTTATTTAAAGGATAAGAAATCATTATTTTATTAATTTATAACGTATTTATAATATACAACATACATTTTACAACTACATTTTATTATATAGGGTGACAGTGGTAGTCCTCTTGTAGTAAATGGTAATACAATTATTGGAGTCGCAATAAAAAATTCTAAGGATTGCAATGAAAAATATAGCCCTGGAATTTACACAAGAATTACATCTTATATAGATTTTATACAAAAAGCAATCAATGACGAAAATTCTGGAGATATCCGTACTGCTTCCTACATACAGAAGATACAACTGTTTGGTCTATTAGGTACAAAAGAGGTTTTAGAAGAGAATATGTGTAAAACTAACTAGATGATTTTTCTGATGACATATTTTATTACAAATTATTGTTATTGTGTAACTTTTATCAATAATAATAAACCTAAAAGTTTGAGAAAGTATTGAATTATTACTAATTCTTCTCATGTTAAATTATTTGCAGTAATACTTCATTCTTATCCATAAAAGAGTGAAAGAATACAATATTTTGTTCGGTGATGTTTAGTCAGGATCGTAAATCCAAGTAGGTCTCCGAGTTGTTAAAGAATACTTTTTTTCATAGATCTTACTTTCTGTAATAGCGCAGATAGTGACGTATTCATAATTCATTTCCTCCGTGAAGTTAGGAAAATGCATCTGTAATAATTCTTCCATGATCTCTGGACCGTTCTCCGTCCAGTTACTTGAATCGAACTTATTCTAGTTTATCAGCGGTATCCTTACCTGCTATAGTTTATATTACGACAACCCGGTAGAGAGAGTTGATTGAACACTGCAGACGAGAATAACCCAGTACATGAGCTCAGATCATAGCAGCTGGGATGAACACCTGAAGGAATTGTATCACGCACTCAATGCAGCAGTGCACTCGAACACAAAATTCTCCTCTGCAGTCCTGAATTTTAGAAGGATCGCCAGACCTAGTCAAAAACTGAGGAGAGATGTAGAGCGAAAACACCCGATTATCCCGATTAACCCAAAATTCTGGATTGACCGAATGAAACATTTGCCTCTGATCTGAGACCTCATTCGTAAAGATAACGACAGCTCATGAGAGGTAAGGAAAGCCGTACAATAGAAACCAGAGGTATGCTAGATTCCAGAAAGGTGACTGAATCCTCAGATGGAAACATCTTTTATCCGACGTCGTTAAGGAGATTTCTGGCAAATTGGCCCCAAGTACGTGGGCTGTTTAGCAAGAGAGATACAGAGAGTGGTAACACATTTGGCAGCAGTCTCGGCGACAGATGGAAAGCCATGTTTAACATAGAATTTGGGCGTTTCGAGCAAACCAAGTGTAGCTAAGTGAGGCACGAGGGAGCCTCATGAAGGTCCTTTGGAGGAGGTTAAGTCTGTTTTAGCTATCTCAGCTAGCTTGGTAGGCAGATGACAGTGGCCTCCTTCCAAACAGAAAGTAAGTGATGAAGACTAATGATAGTGTTGGAGTTATTGCAGACAGCGGTAATATATTAACGCGGAAGGATGTTTAGAACATTATTTCTGATCCCATCGCTTCCGGAGGGGACTATTTTTAAGAGAACGCACTATACATGATTCCGGGGAGCTAGGATGAAACATTCCTAGGAGTTTTTTGGAGAAGTAGGAGACTAGTAAATCAGCTTCATCGTGGTCAATTATATTTAATACCGTTGTATTTTATCGCAGAGAGCGGATATTTAAACTTAAGACAATCTCTTTTGTAAAGTACCCTAGTGCAAATATTCCGAAATGTTTTTTGTGTAAAATGGAAGATCATATTACTAAACATCGTCCTGATCAATTCACGCCGATTCAAAGTGATATTATTATAAATACAAATAATACGGGTATAATCAACAACACCTTTATCGAGGATTACTCCAGTTGATACAAACTCAACACAATATTCTCAGAAATCTGCTTCATTAGATAACAGCTCATCCTCTTCGAACGCACACATAGATAATATGCCGCCGCCTTCAACGAACAGACGCTTGCCTGCATTTTTAGCATTAACTATGTTACTCGATTAAAAAACTGAAGAGAAAGACAGAACTATTAAAAAGGGCTCTACTCATCACCTCGCAAAAAAAATAAAAAAGTTGGAAAAGGTAAGTCCTTCACTCGAAAAAACAAAAAAAATTCTTAGCCTTATCAAAAATGATTTCATAAAAATCTCCGCTATCCGTTTAGTTTTGAAGTATATTCGTGCTTTGTTAAATATGTTGTCTGACATATTATGTATTTTGTGCTCTTCAAACACAATAGCTGACAAAATAAACGTTAAGATTCAAGATGAGCTCAGGGGGTTTGATCACTTCCTGATTCACATTGCATTCGATACTGACAAACACTTTAAAAAAACATTTAAACTCAAATCTCGACGGACTGATTAGTCTAAATTTCAATTTCATCTTTCATCTTGAAAAATTTCCTGACCTTCTATCTCTTGAATATGAAAATCTTGCTCCGAATGAAAATATAAAATTTTTATAGATATTGTTTTTGAAGCAATTTATTTTTAAAATTTCTTTAAATAAATCTAAAATATTTTTACACAGCATACATGATATAATGAATGACGAGATAAATCGCAATTTTAATGAATATAAAAATTACGCACTTTATGACTTCGAATATACCACTATATTTACTTTGATCCCAATAAATATTGAGCTTGATCTAAAATTAAAAGATACAGAGAATCCAAACCATTGTATTGATACACTCTCCACAAAGAAAGATTCTATCAAATTCTTAACAGATGGTAGCAAACTTAAAAATTCCCCCTTGGTTGGTGCAGCTTTTATTTGTCTCAAGCTCAAGGTTATAAAAAAAAAAGCAATACCAAACAAAGCGTCAATTTATACAGCGGAGTGCATTGCTATCAATAAAGTACTTGATTGCGGTTTAAAGCAGCGTAAAAAAATGTAATCATTTTCTCGGACTCCGTAAGTGTTCTTCAAGCTCTTGAATCGGTTAGGTGGAATATAAAAGTAAACAAATATATTTTTGAAATTAAGAAGAAGTACAATGAATTCCATCACAATAATCTCACGTCAAAACTTGAATTTTACTGGATACCGGCACACATGAGTGTCCGAGGAAATAAAGAGATAGGCATGCAAACTAAACTTGCAACTCGTTAGACATAATTAATGTACCGAATATCCCATTTACCGATCTCTATGAACATCTAAAATCTGAAGCTCGTACACGTACAATTAGTTTCATAAAAAATCGAAGCATATTTAATTGGAAAAAATACTTTCATATTTTTCACCAAAACTCCACTATTCCGTGGTTTGAAAAAAAGAATTTAACTAGAATAGAGCTTTAAATAGAAATAAAAGCGATCATTATAATTTAGTACAATCTTTGGCACGACTAAAAATAATTAAAGATCCAATGCGCATTTATAAAAAACAAACCGAAAACATTACCCATGTTCTTTTCCAATGTGAACTCTACGATTTTCAGAAAGAGGAGCTCATTAAACAATTACAATGACTATATTATACTTTTCCGCTCAACATTGATATACTATGTGCGAAACCTGATGTAAAACCTTATCATTATATTGCGATTTTCCTTACCAAATGTAATCTAAATGTATAACGTTTATTTGTGTAGCGAAATGGACCTTTCACAGGTATAAAAACACTTAATAAAAGAAAAAAAATTAATCTTTAATACAATAAGAATCATTAAGTGATATCTGACATGTAATATAAGGCTATGATTTTATTAGGTTATTTAATTAAGTTTCTTATTAGAAGCCGAGCGAATTATCTAATCAGTTACAGCTGTACTATCATTTTGTTTTTTTCTGGTAGGAATCTAGATATAATTTCTACCAAGGGTTTTCTAAGGATTTTTTTCTTATTTTCTTAAAATTATTTTTAATTAATGAATATATTTAATTGCATAAAAAATATGCATCCATTCAAATTCCGAAGTAAAATTTATGAACTTTATTTTCTCTAATTTTAAAATCATGAATTTAGTATAATTATATAAAATAATTATTTTAGTTAAAAAAATAATATTCAAAAACCTAAATTAAATCTAAATCAAAATCATACATTTTTTCATCTTTACGGAAGAAACGGGTATAATCAGCATACAGAAGAATTTAACAAATTAAATAATAAAAAACCAATATGTAAAATACCACATGAAACTCTACATATTCCTGCTATTATAGGAAGTCTGCTACGTATTTCTGCTATTGTATTTTATTGTAAAATAAAATGAACGAGTTTTTCTTTTAAAACGCACATCACCTGCAACGTATTTTTTTTTGCTTTCGCATGTCTTCCATCGCCATAACTCGACGTCAACTCAATCGAGCCGACTGCAAAAGCAGTAAACGTTCTCGTGCCATAAATCCCTCCCTTAAAAATATTATTTATGCCATCTTTATGTTTTTCGTCATATTCGAGTGGTGCCGAGAGACGTCGGCAAACGCAACTACACCAGCATATAAAGAAGGCTAAATTATGAGAAAATTGGTGATTACCACTGTGATGGCTTGATGCTTCATAAGTTTTTCCTTATCTTTTCATTCCTTTTGTTAATATCCAGCTCCCACTAAATCAGTTGAAGAAACCTTCGGTTTCTAGCATCAATTTGATTATGATATTCCACACGATCATTCTACTTGATTCATATATCCAATTTCAAATGATAATAAGATATTTGATAATATACCATTTTCTAAATTACAGGTATAAATTTTATTTTATTTACTAATTTATCTTACAAATTATTTTTCAAACATTTGTTATACAGGAAAACTAATTTCGTTTGTGTTTTTTACTGCATTTGCTGGTCTAAATCCACTGCTGTCATACTAACTATAGTAACATCCTCACTTTGAATATTCACTGCTAAATATTAAAGTCTTTCATTCTGAACTTAAAGAAAAGTAAATTCTTTAGAAAGAAGTTTTTATTAATTAACCTGAAACTCAGCTTCTTTTGATCAATTATCCTTAATTGAACAGATCACCCAACG